>CM040191.1:54813188-55000688 GCA_022606455.1 Callitettix versicolor
AATTTTAAAATACAAAAATGTTTGTATCGAAAATCTTCATTGATTTACATTATTAAATTTTGTTGTTTATGGAAATTTGTTTTCAACATGTCAGCGAGATAGTTGTTTGCTATTATTATTTCCATAATATACCATGTGCATTTGATGAAATGTTACAGATCATTTGCCACACCACCAGAGGCTGTACAAGTAGTGTGTGAATGTGTAGCTATCATCAGGGGACTGAAGGAAATCAGTTGGAAATCATCAAAGGGCATGATGACAGATCCTAACTTTTTGTCAAGGTTAAGGGAAATGAATTGTGATCTCATCACACAGCGACAACAGCAAGCAGTAAAGGCACACTTGAAGGTAGGTATTAGATCAAGTTTTATTGACCGATCAAAGCGAGGTCTCTGTTTCAACTCATCCGTTCTGCATTTTGTTTGTGTGTTTGTTACACATTTTTGGCCAGATGTATTGACTGAGTGTTTTAAAATTTGATAATAAGGCACCTTGTATAAAGTCTGAATGAAGTATGCGTAAGATATTTTTTCCATTCACTTTCATTTCAAGATGGCACCCTCTGATTTTACGATGATTAATGTACATAGTTTTGGCCAAATACAGAAACCGATTGTTTTGAAATTTGGTATGAAGGTACCTTGTACAAAGTCTGTCGAGGTATGTATAAGTTTTTTCTCATTCACTTCCATTTCATGATGGTGGCCTCTGATTTAATGATACCGAGTGTAGTTGCTGACTGTTTCATATAATACTGGCTGAACGGCAAGACCTATCATAATGTGTACAGCTTCTTAGAGAAAGAGCATATAATTTCTAATAAAGTTGGTCTAGTAACATTTTTCTTAAATGTTACAGTTACTGGTTAAACTGGCGGAAAATGTTATGAGCGCTAGCTCGCTGTCATAGTGTGGTGGTAAGACAATTATTTAACAATGTACTGCAAGATCTACTGTTCTTAGAACTAGTAGTGTATTCATCTCTGACACTACAGTCTATGCAGGACCAGGGTCTCACAATAACTTGCTTCAAATTACTCTGTCCGCGGTCTGTAGTCTCTCATCATAATTTTATTTCCTTCAATATCATCTAGTCATCTTAAATATGTCTGTTCAGTCCTTGTTTCGTTCAGATTTTTATAAACTAACTAGAAAGTCTGGAATGGTTCATTCTATCCACATAACAAAGAGATGTCAGCCTTCTTTTTTTCCATTGTTTTAATGTCACATAAGCAATTCCATTAGCTCAAAATTTGTCATTGCCATAACGGTTACTCTTCCCATATGGACCATAGACAATTCTCAGCATATATTTCTAAATTTTCAGATTGTTCTAGTCATTTTGAGATTACTACTTAGGTTGTTCTACAGTGATTGCAGTGATATTATTAGTTATATATTTTTGTTTGTTTGAAAAACTTAGTAATTAAAGAAGAACTTGATGACCAAAGAGAAGTTTGTTATTAACTTTTGTTATAATCAAAATCATTTAAATGTAGACATACATTTAAAGTCCTTTTCCTTCCTGCACAACCTAGACTCAGTTTATCTGTGATAATTCCTATCCTGTTCATATGCACACCCTCAGACTACAATGTCCTCTAATGGGTCTCTTGGTTTTCCTGAGTTATCTTTCGCCCAGGATTTTAATGTTCAGCTCTCCAGTACTAATGTGCGGTTCCTACCAGCCCTGTCATAAAAGCTCTGTAAGGGTTGTGTTTCTCAAACCCAAGGGATCTCTAGGAGGTCTTCTACTTCTAGATTTTGTTATAAGCCTCTTTACCTCCTCTGTCCTTAGTTTGTGTTTGTGAAATCCAGATAAACATTTGTTGATTTAACCTTAATTACAACGTCCATTGTTTATGGTTATGAATCCTTAAAGGTATCTAAAAGAGTCACATTCTTCAATCTGAATTTCTTAGGCTCAAAAAATTCCATCTCTTAAGGCTCTCATATATAGTGAAACAGGGAATAACTGTCACTCGTTTAACCATCGGTTTCTGTTGGTCCACTCTGCTGTTTAACTGTCAGTCCAAGCATGTTAAAAGTTAATTATATGAAAAGAAGTAAGTTTTCCTAAAACAAAATATTTTAGTAGACTTACTTGTAGGATAATACAGTAGAATACTACAATTTGTTTTGATTGGAATGCCTAAACAATGAGTTATTAGGATCAGATGATAATTGTTTTTAGAATCCCTACTTCCAAGTATCTAATCACTATAGTGGGGCAGGCTTTAATACACATTTATAGAAGTATTGTTTATCTCTCATGTCTATCAACCTTTGTTTAATTTTTATGTATACATATTTCTTTATTTATTCTTTTACATCTTACACCAGAACAAAATATAAACTATTTTAAGTACAGTACAATTGGGTACCTGTTACATAATTTGCAATTAGATAAAATTAAAAAGATAGTACTTACAGTTTTGTAAAATTTAAATATGTTACTTGTTGCTTGATACTGAAAAATTTGAAGCGTTCAAAAATATTATAGGTTATAATAAAGATTTTCTTGAAAATTGTTTTGTGCCTAGTGTTGGTAGCTAACATGTCATTTCTATTTGGAAGTGAATGTTGAAGATATATTAAATTTGTTAAGGTTAGTTTAACGTAACATTAAGGTTAGGTTAAGGTAAGATATATTAAATAAATTATGGTTAAATTTTTTGTAAGACTTAGCTATTGTACTTAAGATGTACAAATAGACAAATGAAATTTAACCTAATTGTGATTTTGTGGATTATTCTGCAATAAGACTTGCCTAAGTAACTTTGTTTGGTAACTAGTTATTTTTAAACATATATTTATAAGTGAATACACTTTGTGTAAATATTATGAATAAACTGTGTTAATGCAGACTTCAAAGAAACTGGACGACATGAAGAGTGTCAGTAAGGCGGGCTATGGCCTGCTAAAGTTTGTAGAAGCTGTGCTGGGTTACTGCGCTGTGTACAAGGAAGTGAAACCCAAACAAGATAGAGTGGCTGCATTGGTCAAAGAATTCAATACAGTGAGTATTATCCGACAGGTTGTTCTGTAAATTTTTATTTCATAAAATGCTGCTTTTCTTATCTAGCCACCATTTTGTTTTAATAAAGAAATGCATATTTTTGAATTGTGGAATCCAGAATTAGATTCTTAAGGTATATGTTTAATTTTTGTATTTTGAACGGAACAATAGAAAACACAATAATTTATGATGTTTTAGAATTAATAATTCAGATAAAAAACATGATTTCAACTAAAATGAACAAATCTCTTGGAATTTTTTATTTCTTAAAGTTATTTGGGTATCTGCCCTCAGGTCACTGTCATTTTCTTTTTTTAATGATACCTAATGATAAAACTTATGTGGCTCATTAAAATTTTTGTGAAACTATGTACTCTTGGATGTATTTTATTAATTAATGTGGTGTTTTACCAAGTAACGACTGTTTTACCTGAAATTGTTTGTACTTTGTGTTTAGGCTAAGAAATATCTGGACAATTTAAATAAAGAAATAGAAAGCATAGAGAAGGTATTGCAAGGACTGAACGATAGATATGTAGTAGCTATGACAGAAAGGCAAGCCTTACAAGAAGAAACTGACATCATGCAGAGACGTTTACTGGCTGCAGACAAACTCATCTCAGGGCTCAGTTCAGAGAATGCAAGGTCTAGTATTATTAGATTTTAACAAACAATGCAGCCAATTTTTGAGAAATCAGGCATTTCTACTATTCTTGATTTCCACTTACCTCCCTTAAGCTCTAAACCAAAATTTTCATGACAAGTAGGATTATAAAGACCTACCTTACTCCGTTTTGTGATATAAACAGTTTGTGGGTGGTTTGTAGTTCAGGAGCTAAATTTTACCATTGAACTTATTATTTGCTCATGTATGGTCTTTGAAAGTTTGTTAATAATTAAATATATTAGAAATATTGCATATATATATATATATATATAATCTTTATAATGACATACTTTAACATAATTCATCAAAAACATTAGTAATTTAGAAAAAAATAGGAAATTTAGAAAACATTTTCAAAGATAATACCCTAGATTTTGACTTTAAAAAAATAAAATTGTGTTCTTTTATATTTTATTTTAGGAAATAATTATTTTATAAAGTTTTTGGAATTACAGATTATCTTTTATAATATGTAGGTTTAGCTAGACATTTCATTTTCATTGATTTAGTCTTTACAATACATATTTTTTTACCAAGATTATTAATTTTAATAATAGGGAATTTTTTCTGTTGTCTTAATTTGTATATTTATATTTTATAGAATTTATATTTTATAGATTAAAGTAAAATTAATAACAAATCAGCTGACAATGAAACTGACAAAAACAACTGCCTCTTTAGCTCAGTGGCAGAGCACTGGTCTTGTAAACCAGGGGTCGTGAGTTCAATCCTCACAGGAGGCAAACTTTTTTTTTGCGATATTTAATGTGAAAATTTGTTTTGTTTTCTTTAATGTAAATTTCATTTACATTATTGCTTTTTTATTATTAAAATAATATTTTCAATGATCTTGTAAATTTAAATGTATTTGCAGAATATATTAACATACAAAATTAAAATACAGGACCTTGGACTCAGGCATGTTATTTCAGAAACCAGGAATCTTAGGAAGTTAATATTTTGCATGTTATTTTTTTGCACCCAGGCGTTTACTGAGAAATGTTTTTAAAAATTCAACCCTTAAGACTCTAAAATTAGGGTTGTTTTGGTAATTACATAGTTTTTCAAGTACGTTTGATGCTTTCAGGAAAGCCTAATTTTGGTACAATCTTTTCTGTTGGATATATAAAAAAAACTAAGTTACTTTAATTTAAAAAAATATATCACTGAATGACTAAAAATCACTAGTGACTAAATAATTAATTTTGAAGTTTTGACTCACCACCATTACAGAAAAGAACACATTTTTGGTATGGTAATTTGTTTCTTGGTGATGGATTCAGTTTGAAAATACAGTTAAATAAATTCAGATAATACAGTTTTAAATTATCTCTATTATAAATAGAAAGAATTAAATAATACATTAATGGCATAAAAACATAAGATTCTATATTTATTTATTGGACAGTTATTATGAAAATATTTCAACTAAAAGAAGATAAAATTTGTTCAAAATACAAATTTCTGTTATTGAACCAAAAATAAAAATAGTGTATCATGTTTTCTGTTCCTTTTTATTTTAATTACGATAATTTGTTTGAAAACACGACATAACCTAAAACTTATTTTTGCTAGCTTATCAGCTGTTAAATAAAATCAACTGATTGTTACGAATTAATATAAAACAACTGTTTTTTTTCTATAACTACCAATATAAAAATTAAATTAATGATTCATTTCATATATTTACATCTGTCAAACTTTTCCGTAGTTTTTGTAGTGTAGTGGTTATCACGTGTGCCTCACATCCGCAAGGTCCCTGGTTTGATCCCGGACAGAAACACAGGATATTTTAATTACAATTAATTTAATATGAGACTTGTAACACGCAAAATATAAATATTAAATTTTAAACATTTAGAAATAACTATACATTTTTTAAATGATTTTATGATATACAAAAGTTTCTATCTTAACATAAGAATATATTCTTATAAGTTTTCATGTTATTAATTAAAAACATTTCTTGGTATAATTTCTTAAAAATGACTTTGAATATTAACCCATTGATGAGTGCATTAAATCTTCCATATTATTACCATTGTCAGTATTTTTTTTGTATGACATATTACTAATAAATCATAACATATTTTAGTTGTTAGTACTGTCAACCTCTGCCATCTAGCAGCAATCACTTGAACTATAATGGTACTAGTATTAGTGGCAGTAATGGTGTTAGGATGTCAGGAGTGTTAGACAACAGAAGTGCATTGTTCCAATCATAATATGTGCATTTTATGATGCTGTGTATTGAAATGTAAAACAGCAAACAATAATAACATATAACATGTAATATGTAACATATAACATATAATGAAATTTCAGTTAAACCTAATCATACTAATTCCAAAGATTCACTTTGTTTCTACAAATACAAATCAAGATACCTCTGTTGCAAAATTCATATTGTTAGTGGCATTTTAATCCACTCTACTAAACAGGTTATCATTATTTATGTCTGTCATGACACCTGATAGGTGTAAGAGAAAACTAATGAATCATTTATTGTTTGTTAACACAAATCAAGATCAAAACAAGAAGGGACTTTTCAATACCCACGGCAGAATATCTTACCCATGGCTGAAAGATATCCACGGGCTGAATATCTTTATATGTTCTATGATTTTAAAACATGTTAAATATCACTTTCCTTATATCCATTTTTTTAAAAATACGGAAAATTGAAAAAATTCTATGTTGCAAGAAAAATAACATTTTATCAGAAACATGTATTTTTATATTGTTTGTTGAAGCAATAAATGAGTTTTTTACTTTTTCATATATTTTTTTCTGACTCTGTGTGGTCATTTTACTGAAAGTCATTACTACCTACAAAAAGTGATTATATAAAATATCATGTGACTTTTTAAAAGTCATATAGTAAATGAAATAGTTAAATAGTAAATGTTAAAAGTTAAATAGTAAATGAAAACAGATACCGTAAAAGAATATAGGCCTGTAATATTTTATAGAATATTTTAATTTTTAAAAAAATCATTAACAGTTTGTTTTCTGTGGTGGATACAGATGGGAAAAAGAGCTTGAGGAGCTGCATGCAGAGAAAGAACGTTTAGTTGGTAATTGCCTCCTTTGTGCTGGTTTCCTGGCCTACACTGGTCCTTTCAGCTGGGAGTTTCGCACAGACATGGTCTACCAAGACTGGCAGAATAACCTGCTACATTTGGAAATACCTCTGAGTCAGCCGTTCAGGCTGGAGGCTGAGTTGAGCCACTGACGTGGAAATAAGCAAGTATGTTCACCAATAATGGCAACTTATGTTACTGTTATACAACAGTCTGAGTCATTAATTTAATACCAAAATGTGTGTTTCTGGGCTTATTTTGAGATTTTTAGCCAGTGTCTGTGTTTTAAAAATGTCCATAATAAATGCGTGTGACTTAAAATGGCATCACCGTCTTAATGAAACACAAAAACATTGTTACTTTTACCAGTGCACTTAGTTTTTGCAATTGTAACTAAAATCATTGTTTACTGTCATTTTGATTGAAACAAGTTTGTTGTACCTCCAATTTAGATTTACTTTTTTATTACTTTTATTAGTGTAGGGTTAGGAATAAATGATTTAAAATATTTGAACTTTTTTAACCTTTTCAGTGTGGGCATTTTTTTTTCACATGAACTACCCAGAAGGTCCTGGGTATTTTTTCACATAGTGTACTCAAAAGTGCCAACTCATTTTTCAGGATTTTGTAAAGAGACTATTTTTGTTATTTCATAAGGTACCATCATGCGTTTTAGTGTTTTTCTTCTAATAAACTTATCATTAAAATCTAATAATCTAAGAAAACACATAATCTATCAAAAAAATTAAATTTTTGCCGGCGAAAAATCAATGGGTTTATCATTGCCGTCAATGGGTCTTAAAAGTAAAAAGTAAAAAAGCTTGTTGTAGTGGAAGTAAAAAACAAATTTTGACTATGGAACTAAAAAAAAGCTACAGTATGAACTAAAAAAATATACAGTATTGATTTGTTCTATATGTGTATATGTGACATAATTAAATTTTATGAATTTAGTTAAAATAAAGTCTGATTTCTGTTCTGTGAATTTTCTTCATCTTTGACATATTAGTTGTGTTTACTAAATTATTTTTTCTAAGTAAAAAAATTAAAATGTTTTCCATAAGTCTCTATTGTAAATACTGACTAGCGCAGCAGTCTGCTCAGATAACAGTCTTAGTTCCAGAACGAATTAAGTCTTTTAATTGGGGTACCACTGTATGTTGAAAAGTTTTTTGACATTTTCGTTCATGTCAAAAAAGTGCATGGTACTAAAAGGTTTACCATTAATGTATGTATATGTATTTGTTGTATTCAGATGGAACTCTGAAGGACTACCGCCTGATGAGCTTTCAGTACAAAATGGAGTGTTGACAAACAGGAGCAGCAGGTTCCCTCTGTGTATAGATCCACAGCAACAGGTAAAGTAGTAATGTGTGCAGCATAATAAAGTATTACTGTGTGTTATTGGCACCTACAGTAAAAATAACAGTTAAAGTTCCAAAAACTGATGTGATATGTTATTTATATAGGCTATAAACTGGATTAAGAAGAGAGAAGAGAAGTTTAACCTTAAAATTGTTACATTCAATGATCCCGATTTCCTGAAACATTTGGAAATGTCAATTAAATATGGCTTCCCTATTCTCTTCCAAGATGTGGACTTTATTGATCCTGTAGTTGATGATGTTCTTGAGAAAATTATTAAAGGTATTTATTGGATGTACATAACTTTAAGATCGAGCGGTTTACAATTCTTAATGCTTTTTGTATATTATGAGGGTCGTTGGGAAAGTAAAGAATGTTTTGATCCGACGAGCCACTCAGTTCCTCCACTACCGCCACTGTCATTGACCTTCTCATTCCTTCTTGTCAGTCTGATGTTAACATTGAGCCACTATGTTCATTTACTGTTTAGTTGTTTGACTTTAAATAAAATTAACGATCCTACCAAGTATGAGGTTTATAGTACAATACACTTTTTAAATATGAAAAAATTCCAGCCAATCGATAAACAGATATACAGATAAGTGAGGTTTTTGGTCAATGCTAGTCAATATATAACATCAAAAAAAAAAAAAAATCTAAATGAGAAGGAGGTTATGGCTACAGTGTTTTGGGATCAAAAGGGTGTCCTGCTCTTCATTGATTACCAGCCTAGAGGAGAAACCATAAATGTAGTAGCCTACTGTCAGATCCTTCACTGACTACGCTGCACCATTCAAAACAAATGGTGTGGATTGTAAACGAGCTGCACTTCTTCTCAATAATGCACGTCCTCATACTACTGTATTGGTAAAAAATTGTTTTAGCAGTTTAAATGGAAAGTTTTTGAACATCTGTTTTAAAGACCAGACTTGGTCCCAAGAGAAACTGCTTCGGTGGCCTAGTTGATAACGTACTGGGCTTTCACCCTGAGTACCCAGGTTCGATACCTGGCCAGGGCTTGTCATTTTCATATGCTATAAATCATCATGCGCAATAGTCAAACGTTAAACACAAAAAAAAAAAATTCCAAATTGAAGGTTTTTTGGGCAGAAACCACTGAAATTAAATTAAAGAGAGCATTAGTTAGTGGTTGGCAGTAAGTGAGTATACAGTAGGCATTAAAAAGCTGGTGAAATGCTATGACAGATATTGAAATTTGAACGGCCACATGTAGAAAAATAAATAAGGTATCAAGTGTGTAAAATAACTTTTGTTTCATTATGTTAATAAAAAGTGCCTAGAGAAAAAAATGTTCTTTACTTGCTGAAAGACCCTTGTACAAAAAATCTTTTCAATTGCAGGAATAAGGAATCATCCCACAGTATGATTTTGTAAAGCATATAAAGATATAAAAGCCTAGAATAGGTTATTAATTTCATGAAATGGCTGCAAAACTTTTAAAATTTCTAATAATTAAAATCCCTGCAAAAAGTTTTTTTCCAAACACTGTCAACATGAAATTCCCAGCTCGCTCTGTTATCAGTGACTAATCCCAGGAATCTTATGAAACTCACCTCATCTATTATCATAAGTATAAATACTTGTCAAAGTTTTTCATAGTTGACTTTTTTCATTTAAACTAAAATACATAACCATAATTTGTTTTGTTAAAGTTAAGTTTTGTAAAATATGTATAACATGTGGCGTAGTAAAAGTTTTTTTGTTATAAAATTGAAGCAAAATTACTTAAGATATAAAATTGTAAGATTTCTTAATTTTTAAAAAGAAATTCTTTGAAAGATGTTTTTGAATTTTTTTCAGTTCAGAGCGGAAGAACGTTCATGGTACTGGGTGATAAAGAAGTGGACTACGACCCTAATTTCAGAATGTACCTCACTACAAAGCTGTCAAATCCTGTCTTTGACCCATCTGTTTATGCTAAGGCTTCTGTCATAAACTACGCTGTTACTTTGTCGGTAATTATTATTATTGCAGAGCATTGTATTCATTTAATGGTAATGCTAAATTTATATTGTTCATGCCATGCAACTTTGTTTAGATGTTAAAATTCTACAGCAATTTTGAAGGGAAAAAAATTATATTAAATTATATGATGTCATATCATTTAAAATATGAATTCAGTCTAACTGAATTCATTATCGGTTATTGAAAACACAGTCGGTATTTTGTGAAACTTCATGTTATCAAGGAAAATTAGAAATCAGGGAAATGTAGTTTCACAAAATTCTTTTATTTAGTAACATATGCTTCATCGTGAGGTATCTGCAGACATAGTAAAGCTAAAAATTATGAATCATACTTATGTACTAACACTTGTACTTATACACCACTAACATTGAACTTGTCAACAATAAGGATAAAATATATCTTTTACTAAACAGTGGTGTATGTTTGTGAAAAGTGCCCTTGTGAATACGCAGGACAATCTGGAAGAGCTATAACAACTCGTGTTAAAGAACATTTAAATTGTTGCAACTACAAAAAAAAATGATTTAAATTTTACAATTAATCATTTATTAGAATCTGATCTTTCTTTTAATTTAAACAATACCACTGTAATTTATAAAAACCAAACAGGTATAAAACTAAATAATTTAGAAATTCTGGAAGTATATAGATCTATTTGTAAACACACTCATTTTAATTTAAATGAACAGACTAACTTCAACTCCTCTCCCTTACTGAAACCTATTGTTATTGAAAAGTATACTTAATAATTTTTAGCTTCACTATATATGAAGATGCCTCGTGGCAAAACATATCACTAAATAAAGAAATTTTGTGAAACTGTATTAGTGTTCTAATTTTCCTTGATAACTGAATTCATTTCAGTAAACACTAGAACTGCAAATATTTATAAATTGTTACTGTATGTACTGTATACGAGATAGCTGTGTAGATATTTTATAAGTTAATTGTTATTAAAAGGAACACTTAGGCATAATAGTGTACATAATATTAATTTAAAAGTGAGGTATAGCAGAGTATGTGTGTGTGTGTGTGTGTGTGTGTGTGTGTGTGTGTGTGTGTGTGTGTGTGTGTGTGTGTGTGTGTGTGTGTGTGTGTGTGTGTGTGTGTGTGTGTGTGTGTGTGTGTGTGTGTGTGTGTGTGTGTGTGTGTGTGTGTGTGTGTGTGTGTGTGTGTGTGTGTGTGTGTGTGTGTGTGTGTGTGTGTGTGTGTGTGTGTGTGTGTGTGTGTGTGTGTGTGAGTGTGAGCCGCCTCGGTGGTCTAGTTCATAGCGTACTAGGCTTTCACACCGAGAACCCGTGTTTGATTCCCGGCCAGGGCTTGGCATTTTCATATGCTATAAATCATCCCATCGTCTGCATTAGCCCAAGTGTGCACAATAGTTGGACGTTTAAAATATATATATATATATATATATATATATATATATATATATATATATAATATAATAAAAATAAAAAATGAAATATCTCTTTTATGCAGACAGTTAATTAATAATGGAATAGATTAAAATTTACAATGAAAATAATATGTAAACAAATTGATAACAAAAAGTAAAAACATTACATTATGTGTTATTTTTTTACTAATTAATATTTTAACAATATGGTAACTAGTGGGAATTTATATAAACATAATTCATTGTACTACTTAATAGCTTTAACATGCAAAATTTTACCAATACTTAAATTAATCTGAATCAGTAAAACTTTAAGTATAGTTAAAAATAGCAACGAATAGTACAACTTACTCTTTCATTTATTTCTGATTTACAATCAGGGGCTTGAAGATCAGCTGTTGAGCGTAGTAGTGCGAAACGAAAGACCAGACTTAGAAGAGCAACGGGAACAGTTGATAGAAGAGACCAGTAACAATAAGAACTTGCTGCAAAATTTGGAAGACTCATTACTGAGAGAACTGGCTACATCCACGGGCAACATGCTCGACAACACAGAGTTGATTCAGACTTTGGATGACACGAAGACCAAGGCTCTTGAGGTACGGTTTTGAATATCGTAAAAGTTTAGGAATAACCTACTCAAGAAATTATAACTGCATTTAAATTGTGTATAGTTCAGTTTGGTATTTATTGACCACAATGGCTGTTGTTAACCACAAGTAAAAAAATATTAGAATAATCAGTAGTCCGGTTCGGAGACCAAAATAAGTTAAATAAAAATGTTTTGTAAGTCCTTGTGGACTAAAAGATGTCGATTACAAGTAATAGAATTAAATTAATGATTTTAGTTCAAATTAATTGCTTAAATTCTCTATTTGTATTTCAATTTTTTAGAGATAATTGGAACACCATAAATAAAGTTTATGGTAAATCACAAGTACAATCTTACATATGAGTGAACATACTTTAGTCCTTAGTTCGAGTGTCCATAGAAATCTTGTAGATGAACACATTTGGCCATGTCTACTGTATTAACTATATGTTAGTATGACATGTAATATATTGATACACAAGGTTTATTGTTACTGTTCACTAGATCTGTTCACTAGATTATTATTCTTCACTTTACTAGATTTTGATTGTTACACAGGATATCACAGTGGTTCATTGTTAAAAATATGGTATGTCCAAGTTTGTGGTTTAGTTTGTTTTCTGAAACAATCTGGAGAGTTAGATTTGCATTTGGCATGGTTCATTAAAATAAGCATTAACAAACACCCATATTGTCCCACTAGTAGAGAAACAATTCAGGAATTTTAATTATTTCTATGTCTTTCTATGTATAACAATAAGAATTGAGGTAGGATACTTGGCTTAATTGCCAGAATATCGACATGGTTTATTTGAGAAACATGTGTCTTGAACAAGAATGGGGTAAGTGTTACTGCGTACAAAGCTAAGATGCAAGAGACTTGAGGTATTGTCCTGGTTTCCCACTGTGTGAGAGCAATTAGACTCTATAAAAGCTATCTTAAACACAATCGTGGTCAGTGCACGGACTGTTCACAGGACTGACACTATGAAAGCCATTGTTTTGAGTATGTTTGAAAAAGCGATGATAAGATTCCGGTTTGTAACGCATCAGAGAGTGCCACTGCCAAAGTGCCTCCAAACTAACCCTGATCATTGGTACTGACATTAGATTCCAATATGTAGGGCATCAGAATGTGGTGCTCTATTGGGTTGCCTGCAAAACTACCTAGTAGTGGACCTATTGTACAGTCCCTTATATAGTTGAGACCCTTAGATATTTGAATGTGATTTCTAAGTATTTACACTTTGGTAGTTTACCGAACAATGACTATAATGGACTTAGACTGGAACATATGTTTTAATTTCACAAATAGATATAATAAATAATTTATTATTATCTATATGACCTGCTGTAGTTTATCATTTGGACATAATGAAATCTCTTTAAGAAATTATATATATTTACTGTGTCTCTCTTAAAACAAATATTTCTTTTGTGATGACCTATGGAGAAAGCTTCATACTAGCACACAACAACCTGTCAGTGTGTGTGTGGAACACGCAGTCCTTATGTTCGTTGCTTAAGAGCAGGTTGTAAGCTCATGTCCCATTTCTTGTTTGTGGACTTCTCACTACTCTTCTCAGAACCACTGAGAAGCTTTTTTTCAGGATGAGGCCTGACAATCTAACAATATACTATTTCATCCAATTTAAAATTTTGTATTGTTAAGAACACACTCAATTGTTGTTTTAATTATTCTAATGATTAAATTATGTTTTGCTTTTCATATTTAGGTGTCCACAAAACTCGAACTTGCTGCTAAGACTGCTGTAGAGATCGATGGGTTACGTAACGGCTACAGATCTGTATCACTGCGAGGCGCTATTTTGTTTTTCCTTTTGTCTGACATGGCCTTTATTAACCCAATGTACCAATACTCTCTGGGCTCATATCTTGAAGTGTTTGTGTATTCTTTGCGCAAAGCTTTGCCTGATGTTTTATTGAAAAAGAGATTGCGCAACATTATCTCCACACTAACCAAGAATGTGTATGAATATGGTTGCACAGGTATGTAGTATTTATAATTGGAAAGTTACATTAATAATTGTTGACTCTGAATCTGTTTAAAGCACTCTAATCCTACAATTCATTCACTCAGTTCAAATTTTTATATATTGTAAGCAGTTTTATTAGTTCTATAAACAGTAGAACCTTATCAGTCCGAAACCGCTATTTTGAAAATATGCTTGATCTGAATAAAAAAATTAAAAACATTTTTGAATACTAGGCAAATACCTAAGAAATGAATTAATGATTCATAGTGTCTCTCCAGTTTTTAAAATTTTTACTTAATGATGAAATAAACATATTGTTATTACTATTAATTTTTTGACATTTGCTAGCTTTTGTGTATATATGGAAACAATACACAATGTTTAAAGAGTATGGATCAACTTCTGTTTTCAAGTGTCTCAAAATATGCACATGTATTTTTTCCTATTACACAAATGATGGAAAATGTCTGAATAAAAAATAATAATAAGAATATCTTTTCTCATAATCTCATTGTCTATGCTACAAAAATTAAGACAGCTACTGATTGACACATTTCTTTTAAGAATTTTGACTTCAAAGTCTTTTTGCTGATGTGACATCCTATCTTTGGGATGAAGTTCAAACCCTGGACAGTGTGGGCAAAGAGGTTTAATTAAAATTTTACAAAAAAGTGTTAGAGATTCTGTCTCTCTCTCTCTCTCTCTCTCTCTCTCTCTCTCTCTCTCTCTCTCTCTCTCTCTCCTCCCTCTCTTTCTCAAAGTAAAACAACTCACTCTTTGCAAAGTTAAACAACTAATTCGAATGCATTGGGAAGATGAATGGACAGCCTTGAACAATAACAAATTGATGGTAATTAAACATACTGTTTGTCCTTGGGAGTCGTCTGTAAGAATAAGTCGTAGGGAAGAGTTTGTTGTTACACGCCTCCACATTAGTCATTCGTTGCTGACACATGGTTTTCTAATGGGACGCGGGGAGCCACCTACATGCCAACTCAGTGGAGAAACCATCACAGTCAAACACTTGCTCTTAGACTGCGATTATTTGTGAAACATGCATAAAATATATGGATTAGGAAACTGTATGCAGGCGATCTTGGGGGACAATTCATCAATCATTGCTCGCGTTTTGGCCTTCCTAGGGCGCTTGCATATATATATATATATTTTATTTTATTTTTATCCCTAATATTTATATATTTTTTATAGTTTATATTCTTGTTAACTAGTTTTAGGTAATTTTATTGTGTTTCATAATATTTATTATCTTTCTGTTTGATTAGGACCACTTTACAGTCCACCTTTATGTTGTTTTGATTTTAAGTTATTTATTCTTGTTATAAATGTTATCTGGTTTGTAAGTAATGTTAAGTTTTATCGTCCTTTTGTTTTGTTAGTAGTTGTGTTTAGGCAATGATAGCCTTAATGTGCTTTTCACCTAAAAAAAAATATTTCTTTGTCTGTCTCTGTCTCTCTCTTTCTTTCTCTCTCTCTCTCTCTCTCTCTCTCTCTCTCTCTCTCTCTCTCTCTCTCTCTCTCTCTCTCTCTCTCTCTCTCTCTCTCTCTCTCTCTCTCTCTCTCTCTCTTGACTTTACAAAGTTTTTCATTATAAGCAACAATTTCATCTCTGCTGTCTCCATTAACTACTTAGTTGTTCAAGTTTCTGTTCTTGTTTTGCTATGTTGTGATGGTACACTTAATGTTAGATTTGTAGATTCTGGTCTTCGGTCTCATTCATAAATGAAGCTATTTTTCCAAATACTTCCATTCAGTCAGTTGGTTACTCTGTCAGTTATATTTATTCAAATATCAGTTTCAGTATATTAATTTGTACGCAGGAATTTTCGAAAAACACAAGCTTCTGTACTCTTTTCAAATGACAATGAAACTGGAACAGAATGTAGGGTCTGTCAGCCAAGCAGAACTGGATTTCTTTATCAAAGGCAGTTTCTCTCTGGAAAAGTCCACCCGTCCACCTCCTGCAAAGTGGATATCTTCACAGGTAAATGTGAAAAGTAAAAATTTAAAAAGCTAGATTTTGTTACTGATAAAAATGAAAGAAGTAATTGAAATTTTAAGTTCAGTAGTTTTTATAAATAATGCTCGTACTTGTTACATATTCATTGTTGTTTTATGGTATAAATGTAGTGGAAGCAATGCATTACCAATCATAGTAATCAGTATGATAACTAAAAAACAAAAAAGCCCTTTATGTTTGCTGGCATAAATTTAGCATTTTATGCCAGGATATTTTTACAAAATCAACAACAAAAAACATTTTTTGATTTTGTAAAAAAATCAGACTAAAAAATATGAAGCAGGGTAACACAAAATATACTTGCAAAATTTTTATTTACGTTTGAAAAATTTGTAAAAATCCTTCAAAATATTGGTTGTGGTGGTGGCAAATTACCTTCACCTAAAAATATACATATTTTGTTCAATATAAAATCTGTATTGCAACTAAAAATTATATGTGAGCTATCCAGAAGTAAAAAAAAAACTGTTTTGTATTTGACCCATAATTATGAACATATTAACATGTTAATTTAATATGCTATAGGTTTTGTTACAATATTTTACTTCTTTTGATCACTATTAATGTTCTTGTTCTATTTTCATGCTCTGTGATCCATGCTGATCACTGCACATTCTACTAAGGTTAGGATTAATTACTAGATATAAAGAGAATTACAAGCCCAAGGCACGTTGGTCAAAATACCTATTGTGCAACTAACCCTATTGGTTGCTAGGTTAACAGACTGGTACCCACAGTCATTTCTTGCAGTCCACCATCTAACTTATTTTGCTGAGTGTTCTCAGGGTCCTGGAAACAAAGCACCCTTTGTTCTCTGCTGGCAAGAACCTTGCAATCATAGAGTATGTTATCTGCAGTTTATTTACTTCCTGCAAAACACACACAGTTTTTCCCTGATGCAATCCTGTTCTGTTTATGCACTCTCAGATCACAGTGCCCTATAGTGTTTTTCATGGTGTCCTGAGTTGCCCTTAGCCCAGGATCTTCATCTGGTGGAAACTCGCCCAGGAGTTAAGGGTTCACCATCTGGAATGCTCTACTATGTTTTAATCCATTATTATTGTCGGATTTTATATTAATGTTATCTAATCTATTCTACTTGCTGCATGATGCCTTCCATTATCTTTATTATCACGTAAGTTTACCTTACTTCTTTTATGTATGTTTCAGGGTTGGGAAGATATATTAAAGCTCTCATCTGAGTTTCCCGATGACTTTGCCAACTTAGCTAATGATGTGGAGAGGCATGTTAACGAGTGGAAACAAGTGAGGATATATTAGCTATATTTTTATGGTTATAGGGGAAATATAGTGTTGATATATGTGTGTAGTTTTGGATAAAACAGGTCAGATTGGCTCATCACTTCAGGGCGTATAACAATTTCTGTTTGAGGTTAGTTTTTAATATTTTTTGAAAGAGCCATTTTAAATTCATGCAATTTTTAATGTACATATTAATACAGAAAGTCCCTGCTAAAACACTTTTTAAGGGGTCAGATTAAAAACACTTGGTAAGAAGGATTGTGTATTAGGCAGAAAGTAGCCAAATTGAAAAGATATTTATGTATGTAGCCAAATACTTATGTATGGTAACACTTTAAATTTTTTCATATATGCTTACTCTTAAGCATTTTTTTAAAAAAACTCTATTCATATAATTTATGTATTTAAATGTAAATACAGTATGTACGATACAAATATGTCAAATAAATTATTGTACTGCTGTAGGTCATGTCCATTGTAACTTACATTACATTTATTCTAATTATTTGAATTATTTTATAACTTTATACAAAGTGTACAAGTACCCACAATAATTTTTTTCCAATATCTTAAACTAACTGCTATGACCTGTTTAATTTAGAACCATTTGAATTGTTAACAACTTTTTGATTAAGTTTTTAAAATTTAGTAACTCATGTTACAGAAGGTGACATGATAGAATTACCATTAAATTCTTGATTTGTAGTTAAAGATACAAACACAATATATTTTTGATGCATATACATTACTGATGTGTTATATAAACAAGCAATAGTATGTGTTTATAGTTCTTAATTTGATTGGCATTTATTTATTTTATATATAATTTTTTCCTTATTCACAAAAAATCTGTTTTTTTTATAAATAACTGCTGAAATATTGAGCCGTACTGATTAAAGGGTTAAAGGTTTCTTACAGTGTAATGAAATCAAGGAGCCCATGGCAAACTTGAGTAGGAGAGCATGTATACCTTTTTCTACAATACTGACAATTGTATTGACTGCACTCAAGTGCAAACCTAATGTCCGAGCACACAGAAAAATTAGCATTTGAGAGATTTAAGAGGCTAACCAGTAGCCCTGGGTAAATAGGCCTAATATGCAGTCTTATTATTTTGTTTAGTTAAAGTATAACAGGCTTTACATTATTATAAGTATCAAAAGTTGTAAAGGTTTTTCAGCCTTATTCTTAATTGCATAAAAAAAATCATAATATTTTCCATTTGTTTGTAAGACTCTGAACTTTGAAGATATGTATCTGTCTAAGCCACCCTATAGCTGTGCCACTGGCTTCAAAAATAGATGTTGAAAGACCAGACATATAATAAATATATTTAGTGTTTGATATAGGTTATCATTATTATATTATGTTTAATAACAGTGAACTTTGTGTATATTTAGCTTCAATCAATAATAATCCCATGAAACACAGATTAAGACAGAAACAGCGCAAAGTTGGTTAAATTATGATGTTATAATCATTGATCTACAGATAGTAAGTATTACTTGTTTCAGTGGTACGACCTGGACAACCCTGAGGCTGTACCAAGTCCAGATAACTACACTGAAAATATCAATGGCTTCAGAAAACTGATGTTGATGAGATGTTTTCGAGTGGATCGCGTATACCAAGCCATGACTAACTATATCTCTTCAGTGATGGGCGAATTCTTCATAACGCCACCATTTATAAGGTACTCTACAGTGATATTTAAAATTCCTTGGTCTACAAAACAGTTTATATTTCTAATTATCTGTCCAATTTTTTTTACTGGTGGTTCAGCCAGCTACTGTTCAATGTTTAAATGTTTTAAAATTTGTTTTGTGTACTAAATGTGACAAAGACTAAATCTAATATTTAATAGTCTTATTATGACTAAAAAATTGAGTAATAAACTCTAAAACCATTATTCGTATAAAAAACGATTTTAAAAAAATGGATTATAATTTATGTAACCTATTATAATAGATCTTATGTTATTAGTTCTAGTGGACAATTCATTATTCTTACATATTTTTGGAAAGAAGTGAAATAATTTTGTTTCAACAGATGTACTTATAAATTTTTACTACAAATGTACTTTTTGAAACTGTTGTATGGATTTTGCTGGATAATGGCCATGACTCTGTCATGGCTATTATTCAAGAAGCACTGTGTTACACGATTGCTGTGGTTAGGAAGAATAAACCTGCAGCAGATCAATCTATTGCTTTCATCCGTGTGGGAGCCGCCTCAGTGGCGTAGTTGATAGCGTACTGGGCTTTCACCCCGAGGACCCAGGTTCGATTTCCAGCCAGGGCTTGGCATTTTCATATGCTGTAAATCATCTCATCGTCTGCATTAGCCCAAGTGTGCACAATAGTCGGACGTTAAACACAAAAAAAAAAAAAAAAAACCATATGGGACAGCAACCAGAGAGGAAGTGGTCTAAGAGGATTGTTTCTGTAATTAGAAAGTCTAGTGATTAAAAGATTTATATGGATACAGGTAGTAAACACTATGAATTTTCGCCGGATCTGGCAGTTACTTCATTGTACCCAGACATTGTGGCTTTCTCGAATAAACTTCTTCTTCTTCCAATGGCTGCTTTTGGTTCACTCCATTTTGGATCTTGCCTCCCAATACAATCCAGGAAAGTCCCTTTGCCCCTGCTTCCCTCTATCCAGGCCCTCGCAGATCAGTAAGTAATCCGTGTCCATTACATACACATCTTTTGAACAAATCTTGCACTTGTCAGAGGTTATTAGTCTCATCCTATGGAGATGCTTGGCAAGACAATCGTGACCAGTTTCCAAGCGGAAATTTGCTACAGATATTTTGCGTGGAAGCATCTTATTGTCCTTAAAAAGATTAAACGGATCATAAGCTTTGTCTTGTAGGTTTTTCTTCATTTCACTAACAAATTTTTGCTGTGAGTCTGTTTTTAGTTTTCTTATAACTGCTTGTAATTTTTGTTCCTCTCTTCACCAAATTATCCACAGCTTCATTTCCCATCAATCCCACGTGTGCAGGGACCCACTGCATTGTGATATTGCCAACATTATTTCTTACAATCTTGTAATTCTGTCTGATATTTTGTATTACTTTGCTTTTTGGATTATCATTATTGGCTATTGCCTGCAGAGACGATTTGGAGTCAGCTAAACTGAAACTAGCAATAATTCTTGAATTAACAGCTCTGTGGGAGAGAAACATCCCTATCCAACATTTGTACAAAGTCAATATGTATGAACCCCTATGCACATGTATTCGACACAAAAATGTTTGTCACTTTTATGTTGTGGAGGTGGGGGTTCGTCATTTCACTTTTCTTGAAGGAATTGGGATTTGGAAGGAACAAACTAAAAGACTTTATGAGGCGTATATGTAAGGTATCTCTTGGAGTGTCATACTGATTATGGGTAGGTAAATTCTGTCTTTGGGAAAACAGCGGTGAGGAAAGAATTGAATTCACATGAAAGTAATTTAACCCTCCATTCCAGGTCTCCAGTACTGGACTGCCCCAAGAGGCTGAGCAGCCTTCTGAGTGGACCCTTCCTCAGTGAATTTGGTACTACTGAATTCCCTTGTTAATTCCTAAAATTTGTACAGAGTTCGAAACAAATTGGACTAAAATATATTGAGTGCTAACAAAACACACACACACACACACACACACACACACACACATATATATATATATATATATATATATATATATATATATATGCAATTTTTGCCATTTTTACAATTTTCCGGAAATTTGAGTAGTAATAATTCGGCGAATTCTTGACCAAATTTAGCTCATAAAAAAGAATATATAAGTACTTTTCAAGCTGAATCGAACTGTATACTTTGAATAACTAAATTTTGTAAATAAGAGTTTAAAAAATTATTTGAAAATAGGGTGAAATTAAAAAATTAAGGTTTAAATGATTACATTCAAGGTCGTGGAGGCATGTGTTCTTATCATTTTTAAGGGCTCATCATTTTTGCATAGCTCATTTTTTTACATGATAATCACTTTTAGGGGGAGTCCTGGCAAAATAAAAAAAAAAGTTTTTTCTTGCCAGTCTAATATATATCCTCGCAGGGGGTGCAGACTAGCTGCACCTGTTGAGAGGATTTAGACATCCCTCACGGTACCCAAGTCTAATACACACTTACACTTACAACTTTAATACTTTACGCTCACACTTACATTTAAGGAGGCGAAAATAGCCTCAGTTTGGTTTTTGCCTTAAAATAAAATATATATATTTAAAAATTATAACACTCTTAAAACTTGGTCAGGGTCAGTGCTCGTTAGTGTCTGTGTCAGTGCTGGGTCTTCCCAATACATCACTTCCCAAATATTATTTGCTAATAAATAATGTCGTGGTACTTGTAAAAATCTTTTCCTGTAAATTAAGTATTATTTAGAAAATATTAAATAAAAAACTACTTTTAAATGGGGCTATTATTGAATTAAAGTACCAAATAATTACAGAACAATGTTTTCAGTTTGGATGCTATATATGACCAGAGCAGTCCTACGACTCCAGTAGTGTTCATCTTAAGCCCTGGTTCAGATCCAACCAGTGATCTGATGAAGCTGGCTGAGAGGCAAGGTGCTGGTGGAACTCAGTTTAAGTACCTGTCTCTGGGCCAAGGTCAGGAAAAGGTAATGTTTATCTGCTGGCTAAATACTTGCGTAATTTTATTCTGGTAAAATTTCATTAAAAGTTCGTTCTTTATATGGTCTATATTATAAACTGATAAAAACTAAATACAACAGTGTACCCAGGAATTTATTTTGGAGTATCCCCAAGTTTAGAGAACAGACCTCTCGTAGAGAAAATTTTGAAAAACGACACCCAAACATTGCATTTTAATGCTAGTTTTGGATCTTTTGGCACTTAAGGTTTAGTAGTAACCATGTTCTTCAAGAATTTTTGAACCATTAAACTTTCTTAAAACATATTAGAAAATACTCTACAAAGTGTGATTTGAGCTAAATCAGTTATTGGATTTTATATTTCCAATTCTTTTAAATGAAAGTAAACACTTACTTGCAATGTAGCCATTTATTTGAAAACAATTGATCTTTCCAAATAATTTGCCAAGAATAATAATTATTACATCTAACATCAGATTGTCTAAGAAAACTGTAGACGTTAAAAGAAAATGTTAATATGTGTTCACTGTTTCTAAGTTTAGCAATTTAGGAAGCTAAAACGCTAAGCTTGTTGTGTCCCAACAAAGAGGTACAGACAAGCAATAAAAAAAAAATGACTTATGTTTGGAGTTCGACTCTGGTGTTTCTATATTTTTCACTGTGTTATCGAAACATATGTACAAATTGAATACATTAATTTAGATAGCTCTTGCGTCTAGGAAAGTTTGGCAGGTTGTATCCTAAATGCAATTTTTTTAACACTAATATGTTGAAGTAAAAGTGTTGGTTATTAAAAATCATAACTAAAGGAGTTTAACTATGCAGCTATAATGGGAGATTTTGTCAATATCTATTTTTGTGGCAGTTTTTTCAATGTACTGTTTATTATTGTTTAATTTTTTTAATAGAAATTTTTGGGGGGGGGAAATTCCCCTCTGTGAGTATGCTACTGACAACAATTTTTTTTTTTTATTTATTTAATACTCATAACCAATATTTACAAGATCGACTAATGGTTTACATCTACAACAAAATCACATTTGTAGGATAGCTATTACATTAGTAACTTCCTTCACATCAGTGGAGCAGTTCATGAGGTTTAGTCCTCTTGAGGCGGCGAACGTTGCTTCACGTACTGTCTCCATCTCACAATTTACATGCGTAAGAAGCCATAGATTGTGACTAGTTGCACATTTTTTAACTTCCTCTGTGACAAGCCTGATGTTTAAGTCCCGATGTAAGTTATTGTTACGAATATACCATGGGGCATTGACTATTCCTCTCAAGACTTTGTTTTGGAAATTTTGGATTATTTTTATATTCGACAGTTTTGTATAACCCCACAATTGCATGCCATATGTCCATACTGGTTTCAATATTTGTTTATATATTAAAATTTTATTCTGCACTGAAAGCTCAGAGTTACATCCAAGCAACCAGTAAAGTTTTCTATATTTTATTTTAAGCTCTTCAACCTTTTTCTTTACATACTGACAATAAATGTTACAAATTTCAATAATATTGAAGAAAAAGAAGTTTGTTATTAAATTATAATACTTGTTTCTCTGCTGCTGAAAAAAATGTGTGATTTGATGTTTCTATTTTTTGGTTTTTAAGTCAAATTATCCATAACAGTTCTTTTTGGAAATATGTCTATCTAGGAACGAATAATTTTGTTTTCTGAGACAGTTTCCAGCTAAGGATACTTTGAGTGTTAATTCTAAATAATTATAATTTATTTTAAAATTTGTTGTACTTATGAATACATGTTTATTTTGCCGCTTGACAGACTGCTTTAAGTTTATTGGAAACAGCAATCTCTCGTGGCCACTGGCTTATGTATCAGAACTGTCATCTTCTCATATCTTTCTTGAGAGATTTGGAAAAAGAATTGGAAAAGATCAGCAAACCACATCCTGATTTCAGGCTCTGGCTGACTACGGATCCAACTCCAACGTTTCCCATCGGCATCTTGCAGCGTTCACTTAAAGGTTACTATTATTTTATTTCGGTTAAAATTTATTGTGTTGTTAGTGTTAAGATTTGTAATGTAATAACTATTGTTCATTTAATAATACACAATTTTATGTAACATTAGATTACTTTAGAGTGATTTTTAGAGGTAAGGGTTTTGTGGTTCCTGGCACCTTCATAAAAAGACTTATTGCGCAACTAAGCTTCTTCGATTCTAGTTCAGTAAGTGCCCTCAATGAGTTTTAGCAGTCCACTTATTAGATCATTCTGTTGGAAGTCCTCAAGGTGATAGAAGCTAAACACCATTGGCCTCCTTCTGGCAGAACCTCACAATCATAGATTATGTGGCCCGCAGTTTCTTCTTCCTGTGTAAGCTATAATTGGTTTTTCTGTTGTACGTTTCTATCCTGTTTATGTGCACCCTCAAGCTACAGTGCCCTGTAATATCTTAAGGGTTATTTTAAACTATAAGTTTCGTGGTTTTCCTTACACCCAGGACCCCTTCTGTCCCTCTAAATCCTCATAGAAGGATCTTTTTTTTAAAGATATTTACTATGTGAATATACTCTAAGATTGTTCCATTTTTTTTCATTGATCCACAAATTGGTACAGAGAAAACCCTATGGCTGACTCTAGTCCAGTAAACTGAATTGTGGACCCCAGTTCAGCCAGCCTAACTGCTTTCTCATTACCCTCAACCCTCCTGGTGGCCGATACCTAGTGTAAAGTGGTTTTCTAAGGACAGAGCATTCAGGTTTCCAGACCAGTTTAAACTTTATCATTGGACCTGTAAAACTCTCGTAGAGAAAATTTTGAAGAACGACACCCAAACATTGCATTTTAATGCTAGTTTTGAATCTTTTGGCACTTTAAGGTTAAGTAGTAACCATGTTCTTCAAGAATTTTTGAACCATTAAACTTCTTTAAACACATTAGAAAATTCTCTACAAAGTGTGATTTGAGCTAAATCAGTTTTTTATATTCCCAATTCTTTAATAATTCCACTAATTTTATATTCCCAATTCTTTTGAATGAAAGCAAACACTTACTTGCAATGTAGCCATTTATTTGAAAACAATTGATCTTTCCAAATAATTTGCCAATAATAATTATTAAATCTAACATCAGATTGGTTTCCAGATCAGTTTAAACTTTATCGTTGGACCCGTAAATGCCTGAATTACTGCTTAGCTGTCAATATAAATATAAATCCAGGTATTTTTAAAAGTCTGCGTCAAATTTTCCCAGACACAGTTGTTAATGGCCATTATCTCTGCCTGGAATACTGTAACGTCCGGTCCCAGGATAACAACACAATTCACTCCAGGACTTAAACCATACAACATCGCACCAGTGCCTTCTTTGTTTAGTAGCAATATGAAACATATGTATTAATTATTAATTGTTGTTTTTACCTTACAGTGGTAACCGAACCACCAAATGGCTTGAAGTTAAACTTGAGGAATACTTATTTTAAAATGAGAAGTCAGACTTTAGAGTCCTGTGACCATCCTGCTTTCAGGACCTTGATTTACGTGTTGGCGTTCTTCCATGCTGTTGTACAGGTATGTGAGCTAGTAATTTGATATAAAAATATTGAAAGTTTTGGCAATAAATTCAGTCATTCAAAAGTTACCGTATGTTTAAGATAAAATATAATCGTCTTACAAAAAAAAAAGAACCTGAAGCTGTATTTTGAAAGCAATAGATGGATATTGAAGCACGTAAAATATTTGTTACCATTACTATTTTTGAGAAATAAATAATAGTCATATTTTTTTATTTCCACCAATAATTTCAATATAGGAATTTTTTTTGAAAACAGAATAACTATTATTTTCAGCACACTTTATAATATACTAGATGGTTATTTTAAAAACAAATTTAATTTTAATAGACATAAAATGTTACTTTGTGGTACTAAGTATTATTTATACTATACAGTAAACACTAAATCTGTGTGATATTTGTTGTAGTCTAATATTATTATTATTATCAATCTCACATTTACTCACTCCCAGAACTTGGCTATCTCACAGTTCAGTGGGTCGGTTTCATCATCACAAGTAATGTAGTGCATTGTGTTTAGTTTTGTTAATGTTATGATTTTTATTACATTATTACTAGCTGAATACCTCTGCTTTGATATAAGATTTTTAATTACATTTACTTTAGTAAAAATTAAACTTAAGTTTTAAAATTTGAATGTATATAAGTAACTATGATTTAGTCTGGATATATTTTCTTTACAAAAGTGAAAACCTTGATTCACTCACTCATCACTAATTCTCACTCTTCGCACAAATAGAATGAATGTTAAACCATGTAAGCTGATCAGGAAAATTAAAGATGTTCATTTCAATGTTTTGTAATTGATAGCATCAGTACCTTAACTTGTAATATTGTTGACTATGGTAGGAGATGTGAATATTAAAATTTTAATTAATATTGGTTTCTATAGTAAAAAATGATAAATTGGCACAAAAAAAATTGAAACCACATCCCAAGAGCAAGCGCAGCAACTAGTTCACAGGATATTTTGCTCCACTTCAGGTTTTAGAATATTTTATATAGGGAGGGATGTTTTAAGGTATTATTATCTATATATTTTATTCATCCATATTACTGAATAAGCCAAATTCATTCTTTTTCTGAATGTGTGGATTTTAAAATACCATTTACTGTGTGTGTGTGTGTGTGTGTGTGTGTGTGTGTGTGTGTGCGTGTGCGCACGCGTGTGTGCACGTGTGTGTGCATGTGCATGTGTGTGTGTGTGTGTGTGTGTGTGTGTGTGTGTGTGTGTGTGTGTGTGTGTGTGTGTGTGTGTGTGTGTGTGTGTGTGTGTGTGTGTGTGTGTGTGTGTGTGTGTGTGTGTGTGTGTGTGTGTGTGTGTATGTGTGTAGAATAGCTTGCAAGTTTTTTGTAAAATGGCAGTCATTTCAAATATTTAAAAAATCATAACTTTTTAGAAATTATGATTTCACCATTGTAATAATAATTAAAAATAATTAATGATAATAACGATAAACAAATAATTAATGAGACATAAATTAGCATTTTTAATTTTTGTAAATTTTTTTAAAATTAAGAAATTTGATGGTGATCAGGGTTCATTTTTGAATTCCAATGTAATTAGAAAGTTTAAAATGCTATTGTATGCAGATTTTAGTTCTATCTATGATAGGGAAGTCAGAATTTCAAAAAAGTAAGATAAAGAAAAATTACTTTTAGAAGTTTGCTTCTATCACATCATTGAGACAGGTGCTTGCCATAATTATTTATAATTAATTTTACTAAAATTCATCTGGTTTTTGTATCCTAGTCGTTATTTCAATTCTTTTCTAGGAAAGGAGGAAGTATGATAAAATCGGATGGAATATAACTTACGACTTTGGCGAGTGCGATTTCGTTGTTTGCACACAGATCATCGAAACATATTTAAACAAAACAAAAACCAGTAAAGATGCTCGAATACCTTGGGCCAGCCTTAAATACCTCATTGGTGAGGTTAGTACTTTTATTTTTGTGAAGCTTATGATATACAATTTATTCAGTTAAGTGGTGTACAAGTTAGCTACTTTTAAACTTAAAAATCTTGCCATTAGTTCGTGCACAATATGGTACTAGTACTTATTTTCTAGATACAATATACTAGTACAATATGATACTAGATTTTCAAAAGTTTATATAACACTCAAGTGTAAATGATGTGTTACAATTGTTAAATGTTATTCAGTACAATTATCTGATAATTTAACTTTATTTTTGTGAAGCTTATGATATAAAATTTATTCAGTAAAGTGATGTACAAGTTAGCTGGTTTTAAACTTAAAAATCTTGCCATTAGTTCGTGCACAATATGATACCAATACTTATTTTCTAGATACAATCTACTGGTACAATATGGTACTAGATTTTCAAAAGTTTATATAACACTCAAATGTAAATGATGTTTTACAATTGTTAAGTGATGTTATTCAGTTCATTTATCTGATAATTTAACTTTATTTTTATTATCATTATTTTTATGAGATTTACAATATTACAGTAACAAAAGTCAAGAATATAATAGGCCTATATGTGGCAATAATCAGTACATATCTTATTTTTGAAGTTAATATCGCTAATGGATATAGGTTATTAAGTGTACATAAACACACTATTATTAAAAGGCATACCATAAATTTAGAATTTTTAGTTGGAGTTGCAAGATGACTGAGACCTGAGACTTATATAAAATGGTTCAAAAAATTGGCTAAAACTAAAAATAATTTAACTATTTGTATGGTGATTTTACTATTATTATTTATCATGGTATTATTCTTCTTTATTTGTTTCACCCAACTTTGGGGTACACTAAATCAATCACTTTTTAATGTTCTGTGCCTTCCTTGGTATTATTATTATTTATTTATTTATTATTATTATTATTATGGTGGTAGTGAATTTATTTATTATCAACATTTCCTTTACATACAATAATAATTATACATAAAAGACATAGGTTGGTTGACATGTACATAGAAGACCAGTATATAGGTTGGTCTTCTGATTGATATTTATACTTAATACAAATACAAAACTAATATAAGACAAAATGATTTTTCATTTCAATTCAACATTTTAAAATTATACATAAAGCAAACAACAAACAATAAACAATTGAAGAAAAAAAAGTCCAACTCATAATCAACTGATATTTTTGGTTAATCAGTAACAACCAAAAATTTAATTTTTTAAATTAATTTTTAATTTTTTAAGTCTTTAATTTTTTAAGCTCTTTTTTATTTACACTTAGATTTTTCAAGTCATTAGGTAATTCATGGAAATACTTTTTGGCATAATACACGTAGCTTCTCTGCCCAGTAATGTGTCTAGGCAATGCAATATTTTTAAACTGAGTGTTAATTTAGCCAAGTTTGTAATATAGCGATCTATTTGTACAACAATTTATTAAAAAAATTAAAACTTATAGTCAAGTAGTTTTTTTTTTGAATAGTACATATACTGATAGGAAAAACATGATTGAGAAAATTGAGTTTTAAATTAAACAAAATGTTTCAATTCAAGGCAAAGTCTGCAATATTCACTGATGCCTGGGACATACATTATTCTTTTTTTATTTCTTGTAAAATTTATCGTGCAACTTTGACTTTTCGTCTTTACAAGCGCTCTTTTCACCATTTAGAAAGTGGTGGGGCACGATATTTCAACTATATTGACTCGAAACATGGGTTATGCAGTCAAATAATGTCTTACCTTCACTAATCTTTATTAATACGTTTCAATGGTGAATTTGAACCTAAAATTATTGAAATTATTTGTTTCACGGTATTTCGTGTCGAAATTAACCAAAACCTTTTTTTAAATTTCAAAGAAAAAATGAGTCCCCTTAAGCAGAGTAACGTAAAATATGCTAGCAAAAGCAAAAAAATAAATCGTATAAATAAATGTAATATTAGATTTATAAAATTTAGTGGATTGTGCGAAGGTTATTGAAATTTACAAGAGTCTAAAATGTCGTATTGATGGCTCAGTTCTATATGATACAATGCTACAATTCAAAATTTTGTTATATATATATATATATATATATACACATACACACACACACACACACACACACACACATATATATATATATATATATATATATATATATATATATATATATAATTCTATAGTGATATAAGTCAAAATTCAATTACGGAACAGTATGATCCATAAAGTTTTTTTTCATGTTCTTCCTTTTGTGGTTCATTGTTGTAGGTAATGTATGGAGGTAGAGTTATTGATGATTTTGACAGAAGAATAGTAAAAACCTTTATGGATGAATACATGGGAGACTTCTTGTTCGATACTTTCCAACCTTTTCACTTTTATCAAGACGATGCTGTGGATTACACAATTCCTTCCGAAGGCACACGGGAAGATTATATCGGTAAGAGATGATTTCTTTTGTTTCTTTAACGTTATAGAATTACAATGAAGGTTAAGGAGCGATATAAAAGACGGTAAAGCCAACGGTAGTGTTTATTCTATAGATCTTGCAGTTTAAATTTATTTTATTTATTGCAAAGATTGATAAACCAGAGGTTTTAACCAAAATGTTAGATAGAAAGTACATTTTTGTGATTGTACTGAGGGTTCGCAATTCATTGGAGGACCATTATGAACACATTTTTTATATCTAGTTATATTACAATCAAAATCGTATTAATAAGGAAACTTTTCCTTTGACCAGCTTTCTTGGTAGGATCGCATGAAACAGTTGATCAGCACAGAAAATGATACACAATTTATTCACACATTGTATTATTTACAATGATTATTACGTAGATTTTGATTGTTTACTAACAGTGTATTAATTCATTCATAACACGATACGTCCAAATTAGTGATTTAGTTTAATTGTTTTAGGTTTAATTTATAATATGCACTTATATTTTTCTCGCTGTCAGAGATACAAATACAGGATTTTTGGTTTCTGTCATCTCACAATAGTATGATGAATAGCCTTGAAGAATATTCAGTTAGGACATCGAATAGTGCAACAATGGGTACCAGTGGGAATGCATGTTTGTCTAACAATGGTGTAAAATTTACCGCATTAATTAATTAGAAGTTTAATAAAACAAAAAGTTAAGTGCTTGCACTAAGTTAACAAGAAGTTTTAAGTTTAAGACTGTAGTTTTTCCTACTACAGTCTTACTGTTGAAGAGCTGTAGAAGAAGTGAAATCCTGAGATTTTTCAGGTAGTAGACATGACTACTAGTTTAGCATGTGCTATCGAACACAATCACTTTACCATGAAGGTGCACTGTTTCAAATATGGCTGTTGAACGAATGACTTGGCATGGGTATGTGAGTTCCTAGTTAGGCAATCAAAATATGGCAAATTGTAGTTTAGTTACAAGATGGAACTGTGTGAACTTGTAGCTTTCACCCAGTTGGTCTGACCTTGACAGACACTCTGATTAGTTGGGGATATTGGGCTGTAGAAACTTTCAAACAGTTTAAGCAGAGTGTTAGGATTTAGGAAAAATATTAATTTTTAGTTACTAGTCTTAAATATTACAATGAGGTCACAGCCAAAGAATGAACACTATTGACAAAAAACATAGGCAAAATTACGAAACTGCTGACATACTGCCTGTTGCAATAAGCAACAAGGTATGTAGAACAGCAGTTGAAATAAAAGCTCGGGGAAGAAGTAGAGGAAAACAGTCGATTCCGGGGGGGGGGCCGGAACGTCAGTGTATTCCGGGTGACGGTCGTTTCTGTGAAGACCCAAAGACTTTGCGTCGGCACGATCTACGGAAGAGCATTCCATCCGGGCGGTGCTGAGAAGTGGTAAATCGGCGGTAAAAGTAAGTAGACAATTATTGGCGTACACTTCTTCCCCTTTTACTTTTGGTTTGACTACATTAATATATATTTCGGGGAACGTTTTATTTCACATAAGACAGTAGTGTACATTCTTGGGGTTGCCACCAACCATAGTTGCAACTGTAACAAGGTAAATGTAATGTAACACATCTCAAAGTATTAAAGGTAATTTTTTTTGATGAACCACCGATAGGAAATTGTGTGAAGGACCCTAGTAGAGTAGAGTAGATCCCGTACCCCTAACAAGAGGGTGAAGTACCTTTAGTGAACAGGTAGTAACTACATTTTGCACCTGCATAAAGTAAAACTTCCTATTGACTGAGTTGATCTGAGCCATGTATAGATATAGCTAACAAAATTTTTATTGAAAGAAATGATAGATGTATGAATTGAATAGCTGCCCAAAAGTCCCAGTAATCATTGTTGTTAAGCTATACAGGCATCCAATTACAGTACAGTCTCATTAGTCCAGATACCTTCACTAGTGAGAAACATCAATTTTTACATGGTCATGACACAGAGATAAATAATTTATTGACTGCATTGATGGTTGACTGTGATGTGTGTTGTACAGATTGTTAGCTTTGTGCAATAGGTGAGTTGTTATGTTAGGATCAAACCAAAACTTAGGCCTTAAATGTAACCTATCTTCTTTATTTGATAATGGTACATTATAAACAAATATATTACCTTACCAATATATATTTGTAGGTAGGCCTTTGCCCTACCTAACATGTTTTACAGTTAGAAAGATAGGGGATATAGTGGTATTGTGTATGTAGTAGTAAGTGTCAAGGGGGACTATTGTTTATATATAAATGGAAGAGTCAGCACACAAATTTCCCTAGCTAATTACAAGCACAAGAGTTTTCTTTTTACTTTAAATGGCTAGGATACAGATTGCGTATATACAAATAAGAAGTTTATTGTTTTTTTTTTTTTTTTTTGGTGTTTAATGTGCGACTGTTGTGCACACTTGGGCTAATGCAGATGATGGGATGATTTATAGCGTATGAAAATGCCAAGCCCTGACTGGGAATCGAACCCGGGTCCTCGGGGTGAAAGTCTAGTACGCTATTAACTAGGCCACCGAGGCGGCTCTGTTTATGTTTATAAAGTCTGTCTTGTCACTTCCGAGTTCAAACACATTATTGTACAATGTATTGTTTTCCATTGACTCTATGTACAAAACTGTGGCACACAGAGTGATGAAATTTTTAATGTACAAAAACACCTTGAAGCTGGATTTTAAAATTACTAATTAGATTATTTAAACTAAACATTTAGCTGCAAATTATATCTGCTTACATAGAACTTTCATAGTAAAAACATTTAAATCTTATTGGCTGTTTGGGTCCTTAATCATTGATATCAATAATATAGCAAGTTGGTGCACAGCTTAAGTTATAATTCGGTTTAGGCTCTTATTTACGTTTTTTATATTGTACCAAGTTAATAAATGAAACATTTTGAATTTCACAGTTAGAAGAAATGTCTAAGTAGAACAGTGTATGGATCTACAACTAAACATTAGTATAGGGTTACGTCATAATTTTTATCTTTCATTAGCTTTTATAATGGACGTTTAAAATAATTACAACGGAAGAAATTAAAAAGGTAGAAATATTTCAGAGTTTGAGATTTTGTTCTACAAACAAGGGTTTGTGTTCTTTGTACGAAATTTAAAATGTTTCAAAACTTATCTTCTCTAGGTCTAATATGTAGTGGAAAATGTTTTCGCTATGATGATGCAGAAGTGGACCTCATTTCATACTACAGCTGTTCTTTTGATAATGACATTTCAACTAATGTTACGCCATTATAAAGTATAAATAATAATAACAAAAAACAACTAATAATGAAACAGATAGAAACCTTCATCCAAGGGAACAGAACTCTGTTTTTAAATATATGTCACTTATAAAATTTGAGAATCTATATGTAATCATAATAAGTGTTTTGTCTATATATAATTAATTACCTCCAAGAAAAAGTTAGTATTAAAATTGAACAGTCTCAATATAAGATACTATACTGTTATAGGTTCTGATACAATGTATTGTATCAGCCTCTTTTTTTTTGACTTTCAGCTGCTATTGAAGAACTGCCACTAATCAACGTGCCGGGCGTGTTTGGCTTACATCCAAATGCAGAAATTGGTTACTACACGCAAGCTGCGAGGGAGATGTGGCTTCACCTTGTGGAGCTTCAGCCTCAAACTGGTAATGTATCATTCATTATGGACTTACTACGGTTATAGCTTTGCTTTCATACGTTATAAAAACTTTTTAAAATTTGTTCTACATAACTTGTGGGTTTAACAACTTAAAGCAATTGCTTATCACAAAATGTAATATTTTGTGCAGCTAAGCTAAATATTTTTATCTGTGTTCACAACTCTGCTTAACTGAGCTTCTTTGCTTCTGCACAAAATGTCCCAGCTGACGTTTTATACTAATATAATAGAGTCTCGATTAACCATCATTCTCAGGAGAATTGGGATGATGAATGACAGAATAGACGGATAACAGAAATGTGAGTAGACCACCTGTACTTTCTGTGATTGATAAAAATAATATATTAGGAAATAGCATTGAGGAGTCTACTCGAAGACTGCAGATAGCTGTCAATGGAATTTGTGACTGGACTAAAAAATGGCGAATACAGCTGAATGAGACAAAATCTGCTCATGTTACTTTTACTAACAGAAAATTCAATTATCTTCCCGTGGTTATCAATCAACAAGTGATCCCACAAGATAATAATGCAAAATACTTGAGCATGACACTGGACGCAAGGCTGTGCTGGAAGGTACATGTCAAAAAGAAACGTAATGAACTGAATCTGAAACTAAGGAAAGTGCATTGGCTTCTTGGGCGACATTCTGAGTTGTTAGTGCACAGTAAACTATTACAAATCCTAAAACCCATCTGGACATATGGTGTGCAGCTTTGGGGCTGCACAAAAAGAAACAATATTAAAATTATTCAAACGTTTCAAAATAAAGTACTGAGAAGCATTGTTAATGCCCCATGGTACATATGCAATGATGATCTTCATAAGGATTTACAAATTGCTACAGTTCATGAAGAGGTTCGGAGATTTGCTAGGAAGCATGAAGAAAGACTGCATAAGCACCATAACATCGAGATGCTACAAGTTCTCGACAATTCGATTCAAGTTCGGTGGTTGGACAGGATAAAACCGTTTGATTTGGACTAAGACAAGATTGATACAACTGTCACAAGATCAAGTGATTTTTGGATTTTGGAGTGCGTCATAGGATGTGCAACCAACTAACGCTTTCATTTCATAGATATATTGATAGATGGACTAAGTTCAGTTTCAATTGTAATAAAATAAATTAAAAAAATATATTATACTCTATTTATAGCATAGAATATTTATTATTATTTTTGGAAAACATATTAAAACTCTTAAATTTTTTATTTAACTTTAATTATGTATTATACAAATTTTACATACATAGTTCTTTAATTTATTAAATTATCCATGCTTAACCTTTTGAAAAATATTCCACATCACACGCACAAGTTACAGTACTCACGTGACTCTTACGTGATTGACTTATATACGTTGAATGGTATTATCTTAAATAGAGTATTTATATCTAATTTCACTAGATGATAGGATCCTTTACTTTTTTGAATATCAATGTTTGCTTAGGGTAGCAATTAGTTTCAGCTGCCAGCCTATGCTATAAATAAGTCGTGTCCAGTTACAGTGTTTTATTTTACCTTGAAGGTTACTTTTATTATTTATTACAAATTATTTAATACGGAAGACAGTTTATTATTATTTTTTTTTATGTTTAACGTCTGACTATTGTGCACACTTGGGTTAATGCAGACGATGAAATGATTTATAGCGTATGAAAATGCCAAGCCCTGGCCGGGAATCGAATCCAGGTCCTCGGGGTGAAAGCCCAGTACGCTACCAACTAGGCCACCGAGGCGGCTTGAAGACAGTTTAAAAATATCAGATAACAAACTGATGGTTAGTTGTAACTCTACTGTACTTTGTTTTACAATAAGTATTAATTAACCAAACTTTGTTAATAGGCACTGTTGAGGGAGGCGTAAGCAGAGAAGATATGATTGACTCAGTTGCTGGTGACATCTTGGCTAAGATACCGCCAGTCTATGACATTGGTAAAGTTCGTAAGGCATTCGAGATGGGTATAACTCCGACTATTGTTGTTTTACTTCAAGAACTGGAACGTTTCAACATTCTTCTAACCAGAATGCGTGTTACACTTGTCCAGTTGCGAAAGGTGATTTATAGACATAGATGTTTTGTTTTCATTAATTAGACTAGAGGTCAACATAACACACAGGAATAAGCCAACAGTAGTAAATAGATTTTTATCCAGTAAAATATTATAAAATTCAAATATCTTGGGGAATGGATCAGCTGGAACGCCCTAGAGAAAAAAGCTATGGAATCTAGGAGAAATAAAGTTGAATTAGCCTTCCAACTTACCAGACACATACAACAAGAAGTCCCTCTCCTGGAATACAAAGATAAGGCATTATCATATGGTAATTAAACCGGAAGCCTTATATGCAGCTGAAACATTATCTCTCACTACCCAGCGCCTACTTGAAAGGCTGGAAATCAAAGAAAGAAAGATATTACGAAAAATCTTAGGCCCCAAATTCCGTAACAACCAATTACTCCACATTAGGAATGAAACATCAGTTACCAAAAAACTGAAACACTATCAGACACAATAAGAAAAGGAGAATTGATTTTTATGGGCACATCCTCCGAATGGACAAAAATAGACTAACCAAAAAAATATTTGACTACTTTCGCAATAGAAGAGCCAAACCACTTTGGTTTAGAGAAACAGAGAAAGACATAACAGAACTACAAATCACTGACACTATGCTCATGGACAGAAGAGCCAAAACAATAACCAAGGACAAGAAGCAACGGTTCCAAGGCAAAGTCAAATCCAAGCGAATGATCCAAATCTCTGACGAAGAAAGAAAAGCAAGATCATTAAGCTACGAAGAAGGCACAGAACATTAAAAAGTGATTAATTTAGTTTACCCCAAAGTTGGGTGAAACAAATAAGGAGGAAAATATTATAAAACTAGGTTCAAGTTGTATTAAAATTATTATATTTGTTTACAATATGTATAATTTGTACCTATACAATATAATTAATATCCCAAGTTACATGTTGTATCTCCATACACTTTACAAATTGTGATCGTCAGATGCTGAATAATGAAAAGAAATTAGTACATCACATATTATATCGTGACTTCAAAGGTACTTATATATAGTGTATAAATAATACTTACATGTCGTACATTGAGTTGTCCTGCAGCTTATCAGCGACTGATACATAATTCGAATACTGTGTAGCATAGCTTGGTGTGACTAAATGTAATTATATTTGTTAGGCTCTTGCTGGCGAAATTGGAATGGACTCAATACTTGACAATGTATCTGTGAGTTTATTTAACGGTCAGTTGCCAAGCGAGTGGAGAAGATTAGCACCTGCCACAAACAAAACACTTGGAGGCTGGATGGAACACTTTCTGCACCGAATCAGTCAGTATAACTATTGGGTGAGTGTTTCTCTACTAGTTGAATTAAAACTAAAAATTAAAACCTTATTAAAATGCTATGCAAAGTATAACAAACAATTATTAAGCTAAAGACAATAACAATGGTGTGCTTTTAAAGGTTTTTTGTTTAAGTGTGCTATTAAAAGTAACACTTTATAACTGACCGAGGTCTTTCTTTCAACTCAATTGTTTGAGTTTTGGTGTGTTTGTTACACAGTTTTGGGCAAATGCATTGACCGTTTTGAAATTTAGTATAATGTTACTTTATATTAAGCCCAAATGACTTATGCGTAAGATTTTTTCCCATTCCTTTCTGTTTTGACAATGACCTCTGATTAATGTGGTAGTTGCAACAAGTGTAGTTGCTGGCTAACTTCCTGTAATACTGGCAGAATGCAAGAGCTAGTTGCAGCCTAATTTCCTGTAATACTGGCAGAATGCAAGAGCTAGTTGCAGCCTAACTTCCTGTAATACTGGCAGAATGCAAGAGCTAGTTGCAGCCTAATTTCCTGTAATACTGGCAGAATGCAAGAGCTAGTTGCAGCCTAACTTCCTGTAATACTGGCAGAATGCAAGAGCTAGTTGCTGTTTAACTTCCTGTAATACTGGCAAAATGCAAGAGCTAGTTGCTGCCTAACTTCCTGTAATACTGGCAGAATGCAAGAGCTAGTTGCTGCCTAACTTCCTGTAATACTGGCAGAATGCAAGAGCTAGTTGCTGCCTAACTTTTTGTAATACTGGCAGAATGCAAGAGCTAGTTGCAGCCTAACTTCCTGTAATACTGACAGAATGGAAGAGCTAGTTACTGCCTAACTTCCTGTAATACTGACAGAATGGAAGAGCTAGTTGCTGCCTAACTTCCTGTAATACTGACAGAATGGAAGAGCTAGTTGCTACCTAACTTTCTGTAATACTGGCAGAATGCAAGAGCTAGTTGCTGCCTAACTTCCTGTAATACTGACAGAATGGAAGAGCTAGTTGCTGCCTAACTTCCTGTAATACTGACAGAATGGAAGAGCTAGTTGCTACCTAACTTTCTGTAATACTGGCAGAATGCAAGAGCTAGTTGCAGCCTAACTTCCTGTAATACTGGCAGAATGCAAGAGCTAGTTGCTGCCTAACTTCCTGTAATACTGACAGAATGGAAGAGCTAGTTGCTGCCTAACTTTCTGTAATACTGGCAGAATGCAAGAGCTAGTTGCAGCCTAACTTCCTGTAATACTGGCAGAATGCAAGAGCTAGTTGCTGCCTAACTTCCTGTAATACTGACAGAATGCAAGAGCTAGTTGCTGCCTAACTTCCTGTAATACTGGCAGAATGGCAAGAGCTGTCATAATTTTGACTGCTTCATGTAGAAAGAGCATAAAATTTCCAGTAACATTTTTTATAAATATTACCAAGCATTGTTGTGAAGCGATGGCTAGGCAATTTAGAATATACTGAATGGTCTACTGTTCTTTGAACTGTTTTGCAGCTGTTTTGTCTACTGTTCTGTCTACTGTTTTGTAGCTAACTTGCCCATTAGTAATGATGTTAGCAACATATCTGAGCGATTCTATGATTTAAGCCCAGTAAACCTGATGGCTTGACCTTATAATTACTGCCCCATGGGAGGGGGCAGACTAGCTACACCTATTGAGAGGACTTAGACGTCCCTCGCAGTACCTGAGTGTAACCACACTCACATTTACATTTAGGGAGGTGATAATAGTCTCAATGTGCTTTTCACCTTAAAAAAAAAAAATTTATAATTACTGTGTCCTAGGTAATTAGGTTACAAGTGGTAAGAATCTAAAATTCTATGTTAATGACAAATCTGACATGTTGCCACCTGATGTAGGAATTAACAATAAATAATTTAATGTTTTACAGTCACAGAGAAGAGATCCTTTGGTAATGTGGCTGTCAGGTCTTCACGTGCCTGAATCCTATCTAACTGCACTAGTACAAGTGGCATGCAGGAAGCAAGGCTGGCCTCTAGACAGATCTACTCTGTATACATCGGTTACTCAATACGTCCACGAGGATGAAGTTGAAATTCGTCCTGAAATGGTTAGTAGTCTTTTGTCCAGCAGTTTATAATTAATTTTCATGTGTTTGGTTTAATCATCAAAATACTGAAAATCCAACAAACTTATTTTTTTCATCCAAAGGCAGATTGAAATAAAAATATTTTACTGATCCTAGGTTTGGACGAAAACTTAAAAAAATTCCATACTTGTAAATTATTATAGATTGACAAATATGAGTTAAAACTTGCCAATACGGAATGAAAATAATATTTTATACAAAAAACATAAGTAAAACAATTAAATAGAAGAGTTTGCCTGTTAAAGCCTGAAGTTGAAAGGAGCAAACAAATTTTAGGCTAAAGAAAGCTATAGTTAGTTAACTTGATTATCTAATTCAAAGTCTTCTAAAATGAGCAGTCAAATCTGATATATGTTAACCACTAAAATGAATGGAGAATAATCCAAAGTACTATTCTTTGGACTAGATATTTTTTGTTTAGCTTATCTATGATTTGATTGCTTTGTTGAGCTGTTATACATTAGTTTTGGGCGGACATTTACCAGTGTTGTTTTCTACTGTCTGGCTTGAAAACATATTCCGCTACTCTCTAGCCTAAAATTGTTAAAAAAAAATTTTGTTCTGTAGTGACCAGAGATCTGAACAGATATTAGAGGGTGTACTGTATTCTTATTTTGAGTAGCAAAAGTAGTTTTGTATAAAAATACAGTACAATTCCGCTTACCTGAAATAAAAGGGAGAAGCCATTTCGAATAATGATTTTTTTTCAGTCAAGCCATGTACATGCAATACATTTTTGTATCTAATTAATTCTAGAAGATTTTAAAGGTTCTAATTCCCAATTTTAGGCTATACATAACTTATGTTCTTTATTAAAGTTAAAAACTACATTTTTAGGTTTATGTCATTAAACTATATACTGGTATTGTTAGGAAGGTTATAGCACATTAATTATACATTAAGAAAACTCAGTAATTTTCATACATCTATTGCAATGTTTGCAAGCAGCGATGTCCTGCCATCTTTTCTTGCAATCTAAAATTAAGTGTGATCTGCAGTTCTGTATTGACAGCCAATGACTAATGGGGATGTCAGTGTTTTGGGGTGGTGTGCAGAAATCTCTACACTGAGTAGATATATTTAGACTTGAACTTCGGTGGCTGGGGAAGTCAATTCATGGGTGACATTTACTTCTTTGCTAGCCCATGCAATCTCGCCCTTATATTTCTGTACATTTTATTTATTCCACTTCATTTTTAACATGTATCATGTTTTAGGGGTGATTGTGATGCAAGGAACGTGGTTTATATTGATAAACAGTATAACTGTATCCATGAGTGTGTGCAAGTCTCATATTAAATTAATTCTAATTAAAAATAACTGTGTTTCCATCCGGGATCGAACCAGGGACCTTGTGCATGTAGGAGAACTTGCGTGATAACCACTACACTACGGAAACTACAAAGTTTGTACGATTTAAGTATATTAAATGAAATGGAAGTTATATTAAAAGATCAGTTGTTTTATATTAATTCATAAAGGTCTGCTGATTTCATTAAACAGCTGATAGGCTATAATAAGTTATGTTGTTAAAAACTAGCTATGTGAATTTGTTGTTTTCGAACAAATTATTGTAATTAAAATAAAAAAGAAAAAGAAAACATGAATTTTATTTTTGGATCAATAACAGAATTTTTTTTCTGTTCAGGATTACAATTCTGGATGAGTTTTGGATAACTTGGAGTTTACTGTATTTGGTTTATTTATGAATATACAGAGTAAGGTATACCTTTTTTTATCTCCGTATTTGATGCCTGTGAATACTTATTCAAGCAGTGAATGACTGGCCTGAAGTCTATTTCTATAAATGAATTTATGGTTGGATAAAACTAATTCGCAACTAAATAGTCATATTGAAAACATAATTGTGTTTATTAGGCTGATGTCCGAACCTGAGACGGGTAAAATATTTTGGTCATATGATTTTTTTGAACATATCATTCAATAATAAACAAAATAAAACATACTGTAATTGTTTGTTGTGCAGGGCTGTTATGTGTGTGGGTTATATTTAGAAGGTGGTCGATGGGACTTGGAAGGCAAGTGTTTGAGGCGCTCATTTCCCAAAGTACTCATAGAGGAATTACCAATCTTGTACATAATACCTGTTGAGACTCACAGACTGAAATTACAGGTATAGTTTAACTTTAGTCATGACACTCTTATGTATTGGAAATGAATTTTTCAAAATAAACTACATTTAGTAATACAATATAAAGAAATATTTGATGGGCCAACATTTTCAGATTTTATAAAAATACAAAAATAAATTCTGACTATTGTTTGGTTCATTTTCATATTTTTAGTGCAATTTGAAAATTTTGTGTCAATTTATATAAATTTTAATGATGATTACAATGGTAAAATATGATTTTAAAAAGACTTAAGATAAAAAGTTATTTTTTTAAAGAATTCGAATGGCCACTATTTTTGAAGTTATGAATGGGTTATAATGGTTAACGACTTATAATATGGTGTATACACCATTAACAAAATCTATAATCAAATTATTCTAAAAGTTTGAATGCCAGAATGTTACATACATAAAGATATACTAAATTATAGTGTTTAACAATTCCTAAGAATGTGTGATAAAGGTCCATAATCACCCAGATTTGTGTGTGTTGCCATGATGACTGCTGCAATTATTCATTTTTTAATTAAAATTTGTTAAAAGAAAATTCTTAATGCAAAATAGGCTTACTATAAAAAAGAATTGGAGATTTCATACTCATTTCAAGCCACTTCGATGGTGAAGAGAGGGTGGAACTTTTAACGTGTATATCTTCTACCGACCAAAAAACTTCATTCATGCATGGCAAATAGTCTGGTCCAAGAAACAGATTGTGTATCTGAGCTCCGTTGTTAAAATAATGCTGTCTGTGAAAGTAGAACGTGTTAACATTAAATTCCTTACAAAAATTTGCTGGTAGAAGTTTATGGTGATCATAAACTTTATGCCTATCTCACACGTAAGTTACCAAGTGGTTTGAGAAATTTAAGGAGGGAAAATGTTGGAAATGATCAAAATGAGACTGCCTTTCTTCCATTACCAACTCAATAGAATTGTTCGAAGGACTGCCGACTGAGTATTCGAGCAATTATGAACTTACCAACATTAAAAGGGAAAATGTTAGACAGTTTTTACAAGATGTTGATAAAATATTTTCATTCTCAAGAAAAAGGAACATTGAGTGATTTGCCATTCTGGCATAATTTAGAAGACTGGAAATTATTCTTCTAAAAAAATAATTGTGTATGACAACACATTACGTGAAATTTTTAATATATTATGATCCAAAGGCTGTCTGTGCATTGGAAGTTAACTATGAAGAAAGCGCACATGAGCAAAAAAAATTCAAAGCAATGATGATTGTTTTTTCTGTCAGGGAATCTACCTTGATCGAGTGCCTGGTCAGACTAAACTAAGGGTCCTTGGCTTTGTATAAGTACCTAAACATGTTTTTTTTTTTTTTTTTTGGTGTTTAACGTTTGACTATTGTGCACACTTTGGCTAATGCAGACGAAACATGTTTTGGAGACTATATATGTTGTGAACATGTGATTGTAAAAATGTTGTGAACTTTTGTAACGAGGATCATACTTTATGTACAATATACTACCTATGAAGAATTATTTGGTTAAAAACAACATTACAGTCATGAAATATCCACCACATTCACTGTGAGACTTTATCCATCCCTCCAAAAACTGTGTACAAAAGAACAGTCTGTGAAAGAAGGTTCACGTCCATGGATACAAAAGCAAAACTTTTGAAAGCTTAACTGTTCTGACCAGCAAATCTGTCTTAAAGAGTGGAAGCGTGCTTGCATGGAGTTTAGGTAGGGATCTGGAGAGGATTTAAATTTAGATTGTCTGATTTTTTTCAATAAAGGTTTAAAGTGTGAACCCAGGACTACTATACTTTGTATTTAAAAACTCTTGTCTGACAGAACACTCTGAGAACACCAGTGTACACGACTTCGCTGAGGCGCAACGCTATGGGTGTAGGCCTAGTGTTTGAAGCAGATCTAAACACCACTGAACACAACAGTCACTGGATCCTACAAGGTGTCTGCCTCGTACTCAATACTGACTAAAGTGGTATGTGATTATTTTTTGATTTATTTTTCATATTATTAATTAAATGGTTTTAAATATTAAGATAGCAATATTTGAGCTATGTTTGTTATCATTCTTCCAACTTTCCTAGCTCTGTCGATTTTACATTTCACATAGAGGTAAATTGAAATGCGTCAATGAATGTAAAATCGATAAAGCAGGAGAATATAATCAATACAATAAATAGTTTTAGACTGGTTTCCATATTGCCATGAACGGAGTATTAATATTTGAAAATGAATGTGAATAAATTACAGCTTTATTCCGAACTGCTTAATAACACTGATTAGAACTTGCAGTACATATTTTGTTTATGAATTAAATAATGAATCATTTTTATAATTTCAATATTTTTTTAATTACTGAGATTTGTTACAGATATGGAAAATGGATTTGTCAAAAAAAGGAAAACTAGCATTTGTGACCATTTTTTAATACTTTTGTTAAAAAATAAAATATTGTAAATATTGAGTAGTGGGCAGTTTTCCAACCTCTTTTCAAAAGCATTGGAACCTTTAAATAAAGTTGTATCATTTCTATAAACTCAGGTAACATTATATGTAAATTCATAGGATAAAAATGTTTTCCCTAAAAAGGATGAACTCAGTAATAAAAACAAAACAAAATTTTACAAAATTTATTTGATCATTGCTGCTTTACAACTTGAGATTCACAGAATCCAAACACAGATTAGAATAGAAAATAATAAATCTACTAAATACAAAAACCACTTTTTTATAAATAATCATTGTACTAAGGTGACAATTAATTACAGTAATAAATGCAATAAAATCTGTTAACTATATTCTAATATAATATATACTTTGTAAATATTTGTTCTAATAATACATCTCTGTTACTGTAAATATTTGGTCAGATATGTGGGAATAAATTCATAATGTGGCAAACTGGACTAGTGCCTATTTCGGTGTTTGTCTTTTTTCCTCTTATTAATACATTTTTGGTAGAAATTTGAATGAACTTTTCAGTCTAATCGAAATACAATTCAAGAGAGTTTTAAGGGCAAAGTTAGTACTAACCCTCTCAAATCTGGCCCCCTGATATCTGGACCATCCGATATATGATCGCTACAGTATTGAATTTATGTTTTTAAAACGGACAGTAGAAAACAACATTGTAAAAGTCTTGTTGTTTCAAAGTAAGCTGGTAAAGTAATTTTATAACTTGTATTTATACAGCATGCTTCAGAAAATAGTGGTTTACAAGAGGCAAAACATAGATTTTTTTTATTAATTGCAAACAAAATAGTATTTTATGTTTTATACTATCCGATTTTATATTAGGCCAGACATGAGAAGATTTATTCTAATTTTCCAAAAAATACATTTAGCATGTTTTAAACTCAACTGGACTTTTAATAATCTTTATTCTGTTCTCTAGAAACCTATAAATTACGTCCTCAATTTTTGATAATACCTTCAAGGCACTTTATGATGACAGAAGAGAGCCATAAGTCGGTCGATTAACAAAGTGCAATAGAATTTTTTTGACTTTCTGTTAATAGTAGACAGTTCTTAAATTTATTGAGGAAAATTATAATTTATTATTAAATAAATTATTTATTTTATAATTTACTTTATTTAAAACACAAACAATAACTAATAACAATATAAAGTATACAAATTACATAGGCCTACTGTAGTTCAATAAAGGCACGTTTCTAAAGCTCAACGGCAACTATGTTCTTGTAAAAAGAATTGCCAGAAAGCAGTTCCACTATAATATATTAATATTAATATATTATAATATAATTATATATTATAATCATATTTTATAGCATTAATAATATATTATTAAATATTAATTTTATTGCAATAATTTTTTAAAACAACTGAGCTACTCCATTCATTTGTGGAAGACATTTTTACTAAATGAATTTTACAAATATAAATTTGAAATACAAATATAAATTAAAAATATAAATTTGTTTAACTAAAAATAATAAAAGATGTATATTTTATCTAGCAACTCTCTATGTGCTAGTGCTCTTGTGCTTGAATAAACAATAATAACATTAAAATGGAAAATAATAACTGAATAAAATACTAATTAGCACATAATGCAGTATAAAATAATATATTGATGGTTTATGACTAGCTAGGTAGCTTATTAACAGTTTTGCTAATTAAAATACTTTAGTTTTGTAGAAATATAAAAATTGTTTAATTAAAGAAACAGTCTTAAACATAGATAATAAAAAAAATATTAAAAATTCTAAACTTATTAAAAATATAAAGTTAAAGCAATAAAAAGAACGCAGTATTAATAGATGAAATAATTTAAATAAATAGTAAAATAATTCTAATTTTGAGCAACACTCGAAGTGTAACCTAAATAGGTTAAGTCTTGTCCTGAGAGAAGAGTGTTAACAGTCTTTTCAAGATGTGTATTAGGAACAGAGCCAATTCCAATAAAAGTTTAAACGCACGTCACGTCTCATTCAGTAAGTAATCCAAGCGATTATTAAGCCTCCACAGCTTGACAGATTCACTGGAACAAGAGAAAATGTTCTTTGAATTGTTCTTTCAGATACAGATTAGCTACTTACATAGTACAGTACATGCAAGTGCTGTTCTACGTTGCGCATAAGTGCATACAAGGCAAAGTAAAATAAATAGCACAAACTTCTTTAGATTAATCATTTAAATATTGTCCATTAAAACTGTATTGATTGCTAGGCTATAATTAAAAAAAAGACTTATTAGGAAAAATTAAAAATCTAAAACAAGCTTGTTAGCCATTATTTTGTTTTTAAGGTCCTTTGCCATATACCAACAACAATAATATTCTTGCAATACTATGTGGAATATAAAATAATTGCTAAATTCCTAAAAATTCTGGTTATAAAGCTTACAGGAAAAAACCAAAAAATTGCAAATCTAAAAGGCCTGATTTCTTAAAATTGGATTGATATAATTTGATCGAGTTTTAATCATATATAAAAAATCATATTATTGTTTATTTGGATGTTGGCGGAGGCAGCTGGGTTTAGCGATCCTACGTACCTCTGGCTCATACTATTCTCATTCACCTTTGCAGGGCACACACACGCACGCACGCACACACACACATTCACTACTCTACATAACTGGCTAACTCTAAAGTGTAAAGCGACACGTGCTGATGGAGTGAATGACACCGGCCTAATAGTATATATCAAATGGAGTTCTGGGATACCTGGCGACCTCTCATGCATGCAAGGCTATGTGTGGGCAGACACAATTTCCCTAGTTACCCATATTCCCATGAGTAAAAATGTAATAGAATAAGAGGGATCTCACTGCACAACATAAAGCTGGCCAAAAGGAGCGAAACCATTGTAATAAGGATAAATAGGAAGGAAAATTGAAAGGACATTAGCAAATATCTGCCAGTACCTCAGTAATGAATTGGGAAGTACCCACTTATAATTGGAGGGAGTTACCAACCTTGAATCCTTTCCAAATCCTACACTTTCCGAAGAGACTAGGGTTGGAAAAGGCCCTGTAACTGAACAATTCAGGAATATAGAAAGGGAGCACAATAGACGTACAAGGTCACGGTGCACTGTTACCATAGAAACCATTATGGATCTTCTTAAAAAAATTATTGCAAATATCTGCATAACAATAACAACATAAATATTTCATAATTAAGTAAAAACTTTGAAAAAAGAAGGAAGAATCACAATGCAAATTGATGTCTAAAAAAAGTCACGGACGGATTTTGAAAAATTAATTCTAAAAATTAATGTTATGTTATGTATTGCCACATTACTGATAGGTTTTAAACCAGAACATTTGGGAAGCAAATGGCCAATACATAATATTTAAGATGCTAGGCTTTTTTTGATAATGGATAACGTTTGTATTACCTGAACTTATAATAATACATTTATAAGGATTTTTAACTTCCTAAAACAGATGTGCACAGTTTATGGCATATTTCTTGCAAGACTAGATCATTTTTGCAAGCCTTTTCTAAAGGTGACTTTTCCTATAATGCACACTTAGTATTTTACAAAAAAAAGGAAAAAAATATATAAAAAGAATAAGATTCTGTAGGGTGGGGTTAAATTGGAAAAAAATAACTCACCCACTTTCGCAGAGTAATTAAGCAAATCTGAACTGAGGAGCGAGGACAGGAAATTGCCACTCATATTCCCGAAAAAGAGAAAGACCCCACGGAACCTTACTTGACAGTACACACCTTGATTTCATAAATAATATATGTTTCACATTTGAAAAAATCCCAAATAGTTAAATATTTTCTGTAATTCAAATTATCAACATTTTCCAACATTGTGTTATGTAGGGAAAAGAACAGAAGTATAAATTGTTCATTTAAGATAACTGAATTAAATACGGTAGCAGAACATAATAACTCAGTAACTGTTGAAGATACTGAGCTAATTATTTCACAGATCGATTGTAAATTGAATTCTACATTGAAAAAGGTCACATATTAAAATATCTCAAAAATTAATTTTTTTAAAAATCAGAAGAAAATCGTTGAAAACTTGAAAAACAATGCGAATTTTGAAAATTCATTGAATACCATTCATAAAAACAATCTTAACAGTTTTTTAAATCGTCGTTGAAGGTGAATCCTTGACATTTTGTAAAAGTGGAGAATTTTTGGTTTTTAGTAACAGATTTTACTCAAAAATTAACTGAGGTATTTAAGAGGTGAAAACACCATGCGCAAATTTAGACAACTTTAATCTAAATGCTAATTTAAAATCGCTTCTTTTATATATTACATGTGAAAATAGTGTCTAATAATATGCTTGCATGCTGCAAACTCAAAATCATCAACATTTTGTTTTATTTTTCACATAATCACGTGTACTTTAAACTAATATTTAGGTTGGGTCTACTTATCTTTTACATATTCCTTTGATAATAACAATAAAAACCGTTGAAAAAAGTAAACTAAGTTTAAAAGTATAAATAAGACAGTTACATTTAAAGTATAAGCATTCTTCTTTTTTTTTTAATTACGAAGCAAAGATTAATATACTTTAAAATGACTAGTAAAGTAAGAAACATTAAATAAATTTTTATATCGAACCTCAAAATACAGAAAACTATCAAACACTAATGTGTTTCATTAAGTTTACTATTTTTAATAATATGCCATTTTTAAAAACAATTCAGAACCTCTCACAAAATATAAAAAAAATTTAAAAAAATTGAAGTTATTTCTTGGTAATAACTCATAATGTTCACCTAGGTTGGATGAACATAAATTATTGATTAAAGTTGCTACAATGCTCAGAAATTTCCTTATAATACTCACTAAGAAAACTTAAAGATAATTAATATTAAACATAAAAAAATCTGTTATTGAACCAAAAATAAAAATCATGTATCATGTGTTCTCTTCCTTTTTATTTTAATTATGATAAATTGTTTGAAAAGATGACAAATTAACATAACCTGAAACTTATTATAGCTGTTCAATGAAATCAGCTGATCATTACGAATTAATATCAAACTGATCTTTTACTATTACATATTTATGAAAATTAAATTAACAATTCATTTCATACATTTACATCGGTCAAACTTTGCAGTTTCCGTAGTATAGTGGTTATTATAATGTGCGCCTTACTCATGCAAGGTTTAATCCCGGGCGGAAACACAGGAAATTTTAATTATAATTAATTTAATATGAAACTTCAACATTAAAAATATAACTATTATATATCAGTATTAATTTGTGCACTCGTATCATTCAAAATTCAACATCACAACTAGCTTTAAAACATGATACATGTTAAAAAAATTGTAAAAGTTCCATTACATTTATTTCAGAGAATTATAATTAAAAAGCAATAAAAGGACAAAAGGATCATAATAAATACCACAATATTTAATGTGAATATTTTTTTTGAGTTGGATATCAAGGCCAGGTAGCCATCAAAAGCAAAGTGGAGTTGTGCTGAGTGGGGCCAGGGAAAGCGAAGTGGAGCCATGTGATGATGCTGCTTGCCTCTGCTCAGCCTTGTTTTACTTACAGTGGCCGAACTTACATTAAAAACAATAGGTTAGGGTTTGAATGAGTAGTCCACTCCTCTCAGTGCAACTTCACTCTGCATCTGGTGGCCAACCAGCCTAGTAATTGACTTGACTTTCGTTTGTTGAAATGGCATAATACTGTCATGTTAAACTTGTTAATATAAAAAAAAAGTTGACCACTATATTAATACAGATTAGTGTTTGTTAGTTCTGTTTTTAGCTGTCCATTGCTAACGACACAGTGAACCAACTAAAAATAAAATAAAGCCATGAAAATAGTGTTAACGATTTCACCTTTTTTCGATTGCTTTCCTTCGATTCTTCTTTTCAACAACCATAGAATAGAAAGGAAAAGAATAAAACCACCACAAAGATTTAGATTACGTTTACTAAAACTCAAGCTGACAATACAAAATACGGGATAAAATGTGGATTCTAAAATAAAACACTATACATAAATATACACAAGTTATACTACAAAATACAGGTAGCTTTGGTTTTATATTTTTATTTGGAAGTTAACATGTTCCTGAAAAATTAAAGTAATAACAACACATCTTAAAAATAGGCTGATTATAAACTTTAGTTCTTAAATTGGTACGATAAGCCGTGTTTATTTTATAAGTTACTATTTGTTTATTCAAAAAATAAGATTTGTATATCAATATCAAATTGCAACATGCACGTAGAAATATCTTGTTATTACTGGAAGGCTCATAATGTTACAGGAAACTGCTAATATTTTCTCTTTACTACATTATCCACTTTAAGTTACGGGGTTCAGAAACCAAAGGACCAATAATAGTTTGTGTTATATGAAAAGATATTTAAGTTAGAAAGATGGGAATGTAAACGTAATCATTAAGTTAAGGAGTTACAAAAGCAAAGATAAAAAATAGTAGGTTGTGTAATGTATAAGGTCATATTAAATCAGAGGAAGAAGAATAAATAGTATGTATTCTCAGCTAAAAGGTAGCACAGAATAAATAATGTGGCTGGCTTGCTTACACACATGAGGAACACTTGTTATAGTGCACTATTACAGCACATTATAGTTCTTTAGAACTCCTACTAGAATTTGGACAGTATGTAGATTTGAATAACATTGGCTTTCTCAATGCGTTACATAACGCTATCTAAATTTTCTAACTAGCATAACGTAAAGTGTTTAAACGAATAGTATCACTTGTCCTTCCCTTTCTTATTTAACAAACTTTAACATTTTTATGTAATACAATCTATTTTGTTTGTTGTATCATCTCTATTATTAAATAACTCTTTCATATAACACATAAATTGTTAGTCCTCATTAAGTACAGGGTATAAGAAAATGTTAAAACAGATAACATCTTGTATTATAAGAAAGAGTGTATTTTTGAAAGACTTATTAAGTACAAGATATAAGAAAGCACAGAAAAAATAATAGCTTGTGCTGTATGAAGGAGTATAAAAGCTTGTATTATGAAACGCTCATTCAGTACAAGGTACAAGAAAGTGTAGTATAAATATAGACTGTGTTTTATGAAACAGTATAAAAGCTTTTATTTGAAAAAGTCTTATTAAAAGCAGAGGGTAAAAGAAGCATCGAACAAATCGGACCATATTATAACTTGTGTTTTATGAGCGAGTATAAAAGCTTGTATTTTTGAATGGCTTATTAGAGCAGGGTATAAGAAGCATAGAACAAATAATAGCTTGTGTTTTATAAAAGACTACAAATGAAAAATAAAACAGCAACTGATAAGAAAACAAAATACAAAAGTACGTTTTGTTATTCAAAAGGGTCATTAAGTTAGTGGATAAGAAATAATAGGATGTACAGTATTTTAAATGAAGATTAGCACAAAATAAATAATGTGACAGTAATGCTAGAAGTATTAAGTAAACACTAACTAAGGAGGTAAAATGCTTTCTATGTCTTATTAAAATTAATTCCATTACTTTTAGTGGTATTTGGCTTATCTGTGGTCTTCCTGTCCTTCATTACCTTGAAAACTCAAGGTTCTACTACTGTCTACACAACAGCACTTACACGCTAAGACCATTGATGTTATATTGTTTACTATATATAGTTACTGAATTATTATTTGTAATACAATATTTGTTGTATAAGTATTAATATTTTGAATATTTGAGCTTACAAATTACAGATAACTTACTATTACTGCTCCATTTTGTTACACTGAACTATTTAGGTGAACAATCTTCATTTTTAAGGTATTGGTAGTTTTTGAATGTTTATAACCGATAAGCTTTAAATTTCCCTAGCTACTCTTATTGGAATAACTTTCAAAAAACCGCCAGTCACTGTTGAGTAGTCAACACTTTTTTTGCCAAAGTTTATATTTTTAACTAAGAATCAGCTTGGTTTAGTAAATGTGAATATGATTTTACAGCATATAATTATGTTTAAAAATTTTTTTTATACAATCAACTCTGTCAAAATAATAATTTGTAAGAAACTGGAGGCTTTTAAAACTCACCATATATTTACACCACACAAACATGCACAATAAAAAAATACCCTATAACTTCAGTTTTATATCGTGTGTGCACAAAGAGTTATATTTGTATAATAATTACAATATTAATTAAAATAACTCATATCAGTAAGTGCACAAATATTTATATTTTGTCAGCAAATATTGATTCTGGTCTGTACACTTGTACATCTTTAAAATACAAGTTTTATAATGTATATTATACATACATGCATGTGTAGATTATTAAATACTTTTTCATTGAAAATATTAAATAATTTATATTTATTACTATCAAATGCCAGCAATAACCATTCATGGGACACTGTTTAACTTAGACACTACGTACTCATTAATGTTTATATATATATATATATATATATATATATATATATATATATATATATAATTAATTTGTTTGTAGTTCCTTTTTTATGTGTTTATGAAGTATTATTTAATCTGTTAGAAACATTTTCACTTACAATTTCTTATATTTTAGTAATTGGTAAGCTTATTAAAATATTGAGTAATAATAATAATGACAATGTTCGAAATAACACAAAACATATTCAATTGACAGTAACGCAAAAACTATAATTCTGCTGTTCCTGACAAACATAAATGTGTCATAACACACACAAATAAATTATTAGAAGGGTGTCAGCATAAATAAATGTACTGTTCTGTTTTGATGCATCAATAATATTCAATGTGGTGAGGCAATGGGATATACCCTGCTACAGCGTGATGAGAGAGAACATATTATGCTGTAGTGTTACGAGAAAACGGGACATATCCTGCTGCAGTGTGGTGAGACAATGGGACATATCCTGCTGCTGTGTGGTGAGACAATGGGACATATCCTGCTGCAGTGTTGTGAGACAATGGAGCATATCCTGCTTAAGTGTGATGAGACAATGAGACATACTGCTGCAGTGTGGTGAGACAATGGGACATATACTGCTGCGGTGGTGAGACAATGGGACATATCCTGCTTCAGTGTGATGAGACAATGGGGTATATCCTGCTGTAGTGTGGTGAGACAATGGGACATATCCTGCTGTAGTGCAGTGAGAAAATTAGGCATATCCTGCTATAGTGTGGTGAGGCAGTGGGACGTATTATGCTATAGTGTGCATTGCAGGGGCATATCCTGCTGCAGTGTGGTGAGACAACGGGACATATCCTGCTATAGCGTGGTGAGACATTGGGACATATCCTGCTGTTGTGTTGAGACAATGAGGCATACCAGCTGCAGTGTGATGAGACAATGGGACATATCCTGCTGTAGCATGGTGAGATGACGGGACATATCCTGCTGTAGTGTGGTGTGACAATTTGACATATCCTGCTGCAGCATGGTGAGATGATGGGCCATATCCTGCTATAGTGCAGTGAGACACCGGGACATATCCTGCTGTAGCTTGGTAAAACAATGGGACAATAGCGAGAAGTGTGATTTCAATTAATTACAGAAAAGATCAGAGATATTTATTCTGTTTATGGGGACTGATAGGATGGTTTAGTAACCATTAGTAAGACTGGTAATCTAAACCATTTAAAATCAAAATTTTTTTTGAGGAGAAATTCTGGAGTAGTGGGAAATTCTTGAGACATTGTATGTTATACACATGGCTCCATATGAAAGGAGAGTTAGTACTGGTAACTACCACTGGGCGTGTGGTTTGGAACTGGAATAGGGGGATGGAACATGTTGTTACCCTGGAACAGTATTTGGGAAAATTTGAAGTGAGATTTTAAAAAAATGCAAGTTCATATTTACACAGACAATAAGCGATTCAAGAACTTTTAGATTAATGATAAATTTCAAGCTGGACTGGTAATGTTGAGAGAACTTCAATGCTCTGTCCATAGAACACCAGGTACAGGGGCACACGGTTGAAAGCAATGAGGAGATGTACAGATGGCTGAGCAGACTGGGATCTGCTTCTTAGTTTACTATACCGAACACAGCAGTAGGTCCAATAAACTTCTTGGTGTCTGATTGGGTTGGCTATCAATAAATGGAATTTACAAACAATACCAAAAAATATGAGATAACTTTAAAGAGCACTCCCATAGTAAATGTCTTCTAAAAAAAATTCCACTAGGAGGACTTAGACAGTAGCAATCCTGGGTACAGGACAGCTGAAGAAAATCATGAGATTCATTACACTGTCTAAAAATGAATATGAACAGGATAGGAACATACCTAGAAACTGTGTATAAGCTATGCAGGAAGGAGGCAAATGGTGTTTGACTTCCAGGATTCAGATCTCAAGCAGATCAGTTGGTGGACTGCTACTCATCGAGTGTGCCAGTTTACTAAAATATAATTCAGAGGCTTGTTTGTAAAATAGATTTTTTTTTTTGTGTTTAATGTCTGACTATTGTGCACACTTGGGCTAATGCAGACGATGGGATGATTTATAGCATATGAAAATGCCAAGCCCTGGCCGGGAATTGAACCCGGGTCCTCAGGGTGAAAGCCCAGTACGCTATCAACTAGGCCACCAATGCGGCTTTGTAAAATAGAACCATTGATCGTGGTGCCAGGGCCAGCAAACACCATGCCTATTAAAGAATAAATGAAAAGAAGCAGTAACATAAGCACCTAAATAGTGTTGGACTGTCCTATTCCAGTGCATGCTTTTATCACCTTTACATCACCTTAATTTTATTACCTTTATTAATTTTATTAATTTATCACCTTTAATTTTTATTTATCTCGTATTTAATCAGTTTTATTTAAGCAATTTTAATTAATTATTTGTTTTTAACAATTTAATTAATTGTAGTCACCATTTATAAATTTAAAGTTTTTGTTTTTTTTTACCTTCCATATTGTAAAGTTTAATACTTACGAATTAATATATAATGTAGTTCAAAATGTACACATTTTTACTTTGAACTTTTGATAATAAAATTTCCAAAAATTAAACAATAAAAAAAATTCTAGATTATTAAGAAAAGTACACTTACAAGTATGGTTCTAAATAAGTATTTTTCTTTGTTACATACGAGATGTGGCTAAAAAATAACTGACTGATTTTTATAAAGACAACCAGCATGTGTGGTCAAGGTCAAACCCTTCAGTAAGGCTGTGGCCTTTATTTGTACTACATTGTACATGTGCTGCCTGACAGAAAATTGCTTAGCGTTTTAAAAGAACAACACATTAACATGAAGTTTTTAGTGAAACTTGGAAAGTCTGCCACAGAAATTCATTCTTTATTGAAATAAATGTACCGCGATGAATTTTTATGATTCATTCAGGTTTTTGACCAGTTTAAATGGTTCAAAGAAGGACGAAAAGAGATTGGCGATGACCCACTTCCAGGACGACCTTCAATGTTTGTGGATGAGAATACTGAAAAAATCAGCAATTTAATAAGACTGTCGGCTGAGCATTTGTGCTGTCATTGAGATCGTTGGAATCGATAAAGAACCAGCAGGTTTTGCATAAACATTATAATGCAAAAAGGTCTGATTGGAAAAGGTCTTAAAAAATTTCACACCTGAACAGAAGGACTGCAAATGAACATTTGTGATGTCATTTTGAAATCTTTCAAAAAAACCATAAACTCTTGGCAAGAGTAATAATACGTGATGAATTGTGGGTTTTTTTACTAACGACCCATAAACTAAGCACCAATCAATGCACTGGAAAAGCCCACATTCACAGAGACTAAAGAAAACTTGAATGTACAAATCAAAATTCAAAGCCACGATGATTGTGTTTTTTCGATATTCATTGGATTGTGAATGTAAATGAAGGTCACCAGAAGGTCAAACTGTGAATAAGAACTATTATCTTGAAGTCCTAAGTACTCTCCTTGAACAAGTAAGAAGAAAGTGACCTTGGAAAAACAAGTCATGGATTCTTCATTAAGACAACGCACCGGCCCATACTGCATTAATTGTCAAGATGTTTTTGCCTAAGCATGGACCCTTATGTTGTAACACCCATCCTACTCACCAGCTCTTGTTCCGTCTGACTTCTTTTTATTTCTGAAAGTGAAATCAGCTTTGAAAAGAACGAGATCTGAAACAGTAGAAGCTGTGGAAAAAAAAGCAATAGAGACCTTGAACATGCTTTCAGAAAATGACTTAAAACACCGCTTTGACAATGGAAAATTCACATGGAGCAGTGTTAATGTATTGAAGCGGACAGTGTTAAAGTTGTGAAGAAATAAAAAAAAAGAATGTGATACCATTAATCTGGTTATTTTTTAGCCACAATTCGTAACACTTTTATTAATACAGTGATACATTAACATCTGTACATTAATTTAGCTCTTTCCAAACATTTTTGGTAAAAAGTGGTAAAAAAATGATTTAAAAAAATTAGTCAAGAAACTACATCAATTTTCTGGCACCACAGAAAGGCATAAAGACATAAAGGCAGTTCCAGGGTTAATTAAAAAGCCTAAGTGGATGCAATTATGCTTCTTAAAGTGATTAACTTTAACCGAACTTTTATAATTTCTTTTAACCTGTTGTAAAAGTTCGAGTTTTATGAACTCTGGCAAACAGCAAAATAAATTCAATTTTTAATTTTTACTTCTCAGAAAGGTTAGGTAAGGTTTTCTTATATGTTGTATTATCTTAACATGATGGTTACTCTTGATAAGTTGATACTGCAACTTATGCTGAATGTCAGAAATATAATAACTTATACCACTTGCCCAAAATAATACTTTTGACAAGTTTGCTCTTAAAAATACGTCCCAAGTTAATCATTTTTAGAAGCATAACAAATACATTGCTTCTTATTCCTGAAGCATGTTAACTTCCCAGTTAGTCTTAATCAAGAAAGAAAAGTTATTTGAAACAGAAGCAGTTCCAAGATTAGCAGATATTATTAAACGGAGAGTTCGAACATGTGACCAGTCGACATTGTCATGGCATCGTGTGTCGCCATCTGCGGTATTCTCCACATTCGCAGTTCGCCATAGCTGAAAAACAATTGCCAGTCAAACCAACTGGCCAAATAGTCTGTACGCCACATCAATACTATACTTACGCTGAGGCAGCCAATGACAATGCCCTACAATGTGTAATATTCTTACTTGTTTAATAACTAAGCTAAGAATGAGCTGTTTTTAGAAGAGAAAGGAAAAGTTAAACAAGGGTGTAAGAAAGTAACTTTAAACTATTTTCCAGGTAAGAAAGTACGATAAAGAAATAACCCACACAAATTACATACTTAATATCCAAGTCTGTTTTAACATCCATCACAAAACTTGGGCAATAGTTTGATTTGAACTTATCAAACATTTTCTGAAAGCAAGGTTAAAATACTGCACAATAAGAATTAACCTTTAGAAACAATGTCTTATTTATTGCTATATAAACTGTGATTTTTGTAAATTATTATTAGTTTAAAAAAAAATTATGGATGTTGCAAGACTTAATAATACATATGCAATGAATGTCATAACAGACGTTTCATAAGAATACATTATAACATTGTGTAATATTTTCTTACATAATAAGTTACTGTACAAAAAAGTAGCAAATAAAGGAATACAGGTATAATGTAAGAATTAACTCATTCGCTTTTCGAAAAGACAATGAAATTACTTAGTAGCTATATGTGAGGAGGTCTTTCGTTGTCTAATAACAATGACATCATTAATAAAATTACAAGGCTTCATTGTTTACTTTCTATACTAAGTACAGGCAAATGATTTTGATGAATGCCTATACATCTGTGTTTGTGCAGACTAGATGACCGATTTTCTTGAAATTTGGCATTGTATGTCTGGTTTGCCCATATCATGACAAATTTTAATTTTGCAAAAGTTTTTTGAAGCTTTGGTTCTTTAGGACCGTTTAGCACTTTTTGTATGAGTAAAAAGCATTGGTTTCGCATCACACTCGAGCCGTATACAGTGAGCCATCTCTGTACCGCTCTGGAGCAAGATAACTCACACTCACTCTTAAATGCTCTGCATGGCATGGTCAAAATTTTAATTCTAATTTCTATTTAAAAAATCACTGTTTATAGAATATACGAGGGTTGATCAAATATAAACGAGACTGACTTTCTAAAAACTTTTCCGTTGGACATTGAACTCTAAAGGGTGGGGTTTCAGGTAGCCTGGGAGGTTTGGGATGGGCGTAGACGGGCAACATTTCCGTTCGGACCCTTCAGTATAAAACTATACAATGAGTGAGAGTGAAGTGCACGTTTCCGTGGAGCAGAGAATTATTATTAAGTTTTTGGCCTAGGAGGGGGCAATCCGACTGAAATCTTTCGTAGATTGACAGCTCAATACGGGGACAGGACCCTGTCAAGAGCTCGCATTTTTGCTTGGCACAAGGAATTCGCCGAAGGACGGGAAGCAGTAGAAAACCTCAGCCTTGATCGTCGCCCGACCACTTCCGTCACGGACGAAAACATTGATGCTGTTCGGAAGCTCCTGGACGAAGACAGACGTATATCGCTGCGATTTATTGCAGATGAACTCCAGTTGAACTATGGTAGCGTTCAAAAAATCGTTACATCAAACCTGGAACTCAGCAAAGTATCTGCAAGGTGGGTTCCACGAATTTTGACCGACGTTCACAAACGGAATCGTTTGGAGATTTGCCAGCGACTATTGACCCAATTTGAACGAGATGGTGAGGCATTATTAAACCGGATTGTCACCTGTGACGAAACATGGGTTCACCATTACACTCCTGAGTCGAAACAGGCAAGTATGGAATGGCGGAAGAGGGGAGAGAGGCCAAATCACGATCGTCGGCCGGGAAGGTAATGGCCACTGTATTTTTCACGTCGATTTCCTCCATCAATGACGCACAATAAATGCACAATATTATTGCGATGTTTTAGAGGCCGCAAAACAGTCTTTTCGTAGGAAAAGGAAATCTAAACCGGCGAGAAACGTCATTCTTCTTCACGATAATGCCCGACCACATTCGGCGAACGCTACGAGGCTTAAACTCGATCAAATTGGCTGGGAACCAATGGAACATCCCCCATACAGTCCAGACTTATCACCCTGCAACTATCACCTGTTTGGGCCACTCAAAGAGGCTCTTGGAGGCCAGCGTTTCGAAGACGATTCTGCGGTGGAGACCTTCGTGCTCCAATGGCTCAATGAACGCCCGAGAACTTTTTACAAAGATGGAATTAAAAAACTTCCAATCCGGTGGGAAAAATGTGTTACTCGTGCGGGAGACTATGTAGAAAAATAAGTTGTATCAAGAATAATTTGTAAGCAATAATTTTTTTAAAAAATCAGTCTCGTTTATATTTGATCAACCCTCGTATAATTTTATATCGTAATACAAGAAAATAAAATAACTGTTGTTACTTATTTCAGTTATTATGAACCCACTGTTTCTTTTTTAGAATATAATAATGGCAGTACGAACACCTGAATATTGGTGAAATTAGTGATAATTATATTTCAAATAACTTAAATGTTGTTGAAATTGATAACAGTAATAATGTTAATAATGAAAATAATGTTGAAAATTAAGTTAGTTGAAATCCATGTAAATACTATGTATATATGTATATTAAGAATACATTACCAATTCTTGTATCACCTTTAATTGTACAATACGAACCCCCAAACCTTTAACTTAAACCCCCAAACAGAAGTTACATAACTAAAATTAACATAGCAAATTTGAAATAAAACAAAATTACATCTTGGAAGTAAATTGGAAAAAATCAATCCTGAACAATTAATGATAAAAAATTAATTGTAATTGTATTTATCTGTAAATTGTATTCATTTGTCCTGGTGTTTTGATAAATGAATAAACTTATCAAAACGTATATAAATAAACGTATATTTATTAATTCATGCAAAAATCATAACATTATAAGAGAAAGATCTTGCCTGTGACAATTTAACTATACTTTAATGCCAATAGATAGTAAAACTAGGCTAATGTTATTGATTTTAATTTACAACTTATTAAATATATTAATTTTTGATATTACAATTAATTTGATAGAAAAATATAAAAACCATGTACAGTTTATTGCAAAGTTAATGTTTACAAGCTCATATTTTCTAAATTTAACATAAAAAAATTAGTAAAAAGGTCTTTATTTTGTTATTCTCTCGGAGACAATAAAATGAAAAATCTATAGACGAGTCAAAATAGTATTTTCTATTGAATTATTAATGTCTGTAAACTCATAATTAGGTACTAAAATGAACTATATTTAAATATCAATAATTCTACAATGTTATGAGCATATGTTACTTTCTGTAACAATTGCTAGCAAAGAGTCAGTCAGCTAGTCCCCTGACTGCCATGTTTTTTTGCCAAAAAAAATTTAAAAATCAGATTTTTTCGAAACTGACTAAAATTTTTTCTCAAATTAGACCACGAGTAGACCTACCTAAATAAATAAAGGTGCTGCTATTTCCTTAAACCCCCAAACAGAAGTTACATAACTAAAATTAACATAGCAAATTTGAAATAAAACAAAATTACATCTTGGAAGTAAATTGGAAAAAAACAATCCTGACCGCCACAAGCCACTTGATTTTTTCCTATTTACTCTTGAACCATAATTTACTTGTATTTCAAATCTGGTTCCCTGATCTGAGTTACTGATCTTCACATTGAACCAGATTTTGATAAATTAGGCTGACTTCAAAAATTCAATACTTTTTATCGATCTCTTTAGAAATAACTGGATGTGGGAATGTTCGTGTAATGTTTTTCACCATTTATTTCAAAATATATCAAGATCTCAACATCAATAAATACAACACTACAGGCACATATATCATCCAGCAAACACGGGGATGATAGCCTTCATGTGCTTTTCGCCAAAGGCTGTATTAAAAAAAAAAAAATTTCATCCAGCAAACAAAGAAAATGTATTTTCAGTTTCGTTGATACTGTATTTACAACAAAATTAACTACTAATAATAAAAAAATAATACTGTTCAGTGGTTTTCAAACAGAAGTCGCTGCTTGCAATTTCACAAAAATCAAAATATTAAATATGTTATGAAGCTGAGTACTGCAGGTGTTTAGATAGGAGCAAGTTTTTACTAACATTGATTAATGACTAAGTCTATTTTATCTTCAAATAGAAAAAAATAATTCAAAACTTTAGAAAATCCAAGAATGTAAAAAACGTAAATAAGTAGTCTTACTTACTTGGCACCCGTGAACACGTGCGTGCTGTTTGTAGTTATAGCATTGATAGAAGTGTCATGGGCTTTCATTTCACCTAACTGCGCACATGTCTCCGTCGACCAAAGCTTTAAAATACCACCTCTGCATCCAGATACAAGCATTGGTTGTGCAGGGAGGAATGCTAGACCACACACCCAATCTTTGTGTGCGTTACTTACAGACTGAAAAAATAATAAGTTACTGTAGAGTCTATAAGAGTTAATCTTGTGATCTGATCTATGTCAAGTATTAGCTTGGAATTTTTGCCTCACATATTGCAAATAGTTTCACGAAATTCGTGCAATTTTTGTTCTCCAAATTTCAAGAATTATTTTTTTTTTAAGAACAAAATATTACTGTCAAAAACATTATTTATTTGTGCTAATTTTGCAATCTATGTGTTTTATGAATATTATAGCTTGCCTAGTTTTATTAGTATACAGCAGTGGTTCACAACCCAAATGAGAATGTGGCCTACTCAATATAAAACTGAGTAAAATGTGGCCCACTTCTGCTCAGGTACAAGAGGCCTAAACTTTGTTTCTCATCTCGTTTTTTTTTAGTTGTACCATAATTTCATGTCAATATTACAACAAATATATGAACATGTACGAGGTGTGTTCAGAAAGTAACGAGAATTTTTAAATTTCATGGGCTTGGAGAGTCCGATTGTCAAACATTTTTTTTTATTATGTTGGTATACATGCCCTTGAAGTCTCATAAAACTTTCAGCTGTTTTTATTGTTGACTTTGTCTGTGACAGCCACTAAGGTGTCTAACCTTAGTGGCTGTCACAGACAAAGTTTTTTTGAGCTCGTTTTTTGAGTTTAGTGTTTTTATGAGCTCGGCGATTTTCGTTTGTTAAAAGAAATGGATCAAAGAATTTGTATCAAATTTTGCATAAAAAATGGAATAAAGTGTAACAAAGTGTGTGAAACGTTAAAAAAGGCCTACAGTGAGTCTGCTATGAGTAAAGCAAGAATTTACAAGTGGTATAAGCGTTTCCAAGAAGGCCGTGAAGACGTTGAAGATGACGAACTCCCTGGATGCCCCAGCACATTAACAACCGACGAAAACGTGGAAAAAGTGAAAGAAATGGTTATGAACAATCACCGAATCACAATTAGAGAGGTTGCTGATGATGCTGGCATATTGGATCATGTCATGACATTGTTTCCAATGTTTTGTGTATAAAACGCATGGCAGTAATATTCATTCCAAAATTGTTGAATTTTGAACAAAAACAGCGATGAATGGAAGTTGCTCAGGAGTCATTAAACGAAGTCAATGACGATGCTGAATTACTGAAACGTATTATAACAGGTGACGAAACATGGGTTTACGGATATGATGTCGAAACTAAGGCTCAACAAGTGCGGTCGAACTTGAAGGTTATGCTTACTGTGTTCTTCGATATTAATGGTATAGTGCATCATGAATTCCTGCCACCAGGTGAAACGGTCAATAAGGAGTACTACCTACAAGTTCAATGCCGTTTGCGTGAAGCAATCTGAAAAAATGCCCAGATCTGTGGAAAAACAATTCATGGCTTTTGCACCACTACAATGCACCAGCTCACACTTCATTGTTTGTTCGTGAATTTTTGGCCAAAAACAGTACTGTAACATGCATCAGCCTCCATATTCGCCAGACAGGGCTCTGTGTGACTTTTTCCTACTTCCAAAAATAAAGAGAACCTTAAAGGGCCATCGTTTTACAGCTGTAGATGACATTAGAAGCACATCGCTGAAAGAACTAAAGGTTATCTCAAAGATCGAGTTTGAGAAGTGTTTCGAGGATTGGAAGAAGCGCTGGCACAAGTGCATAATCTCCAATGGGGACTATTTTGAAGGTGACAACATCAATGTAGAAAAATAAATAAATATTTTGTTCAAAAAATTAAAATTCTCATTACTTTCTGAACACACCTTGATTTTTTTTTTCAATATAAGTAAGTGGTTTTTTTGTTGTCATGAATTTCAATTCTTTTTCAGCACTTCTAAGACACTTTTATAATTCGAATTTTCCACTGGTTTCTTGAAGTTCGTTTATTCAAGTTCCATATTATTATCATAGTATTAAGTTCCAATAACATACAAGCCCCCAAATAAATAAACATTTTATAATGATTAATTGCCAGGAAGAACTAAATTAGTGAAATATTTATTCCCCTTGAGATGAAACTGACCGACTAATTTTTTGTACCAAATCTAAAAATGAACTTAATTTATTCCTGGTAGAACCACAACCATTAAAACACAATGAAATTTTAACACATATGTATAATCATTAAATATAACATACCATAATAAGCTCTTGCTTGTTTAAATCCCACTTTTTGATTATACAGTCCCTTGAACCTGAAAACAGTTCATGTCCTCTGATAGCTAACTTTTGTATCCCATCGTAATGCGGTGGAGCCAAACTTGCACGAGGAGAAAACATACCGCCTTCTTCACCAGCTACATCAAACACCTATTGAACAATCCACAACAAATGAAACAATAATAAAATTAAGATATAATGTCAATAGTGAGTTTGTTTATAGCAAATAAAAATATATTTTTACCTTCGGAAACTGAGATGAAAAGATTACACAGCTTTTTAAAGAGACTATGCCTTACTAGGTGGTTATTAACCCTTTCGGTGTCAATGTCCAATTTTACCGGACACCTGTTTTATATTTTTTTTTTTTTTTTTTTTTTTTTTTTTTTTTTTTTTTTTCATTCACTACAATCTGTCACATATTGGGGACATTAAGTAGTAGGTAGGTCGGGACTTGTCATGACATGCTCGGAATGCGACTAGGGTCACATCCTACTTTACTTTATTATTTAAGTATGTCTTGGGGCATTTTCCGTTTAAGTCGACGAGTTGGCGCGAGTTTCCTCCATCAAGACTCTCGCTAGGCGATTTGGGTGGTTTATGATCCTTTCTTTGTAGGTTTTCGTATGACGCAGAATTTCTTGTTTGACTGTATATACTTGAAGGTCGTGATGCAGCTGTTCGTTTGTCACGCACTACATGGAGCGTCGGTTACCATTCGTAGCATTTTATTCTGGAATCTCTGCAAGATTTCAATGTTGGAATGAGAGGCGTCCCCACAATTGGATACCATAGGTCCAGATTGGTTTAAGCATAACATTGTAAAGAAGAAGTTTGTTGCCCATTGACAGTTGCGAACGGCGACCAATTAACCAATAGTACTTCCGTATTTGCAGTCCCAGCTGTTTGCGTTTGGTAAAGATGTGCTTCTGCCATGTAAGTCGCTTGTCCAGGTGTAAACCTAAGTATCTGACATGATCTGCTCGTGGAATTTCGACTTTATTAAGCGTTATTGGTGGGCATATACCCTTTTTTAAGGTGAAGGTGACATTTATTGACTTCGTTTCATTAGCCTTGATTCGCCACTTCTTGAGCCATGTTGAAATCTCGTTTATTCCTTTTTGTAGGATTTTTGACGCCTCTGTTGGATCCTCGTGAGAGGACAAAATTGCGGTGTCGTCGGCAAAGGTTCCAGTTGTTACACAGTCTGACGTTGGTAGGTCAGACGTGTAAATCAGATAGAGTAGCGGTCCCAGGACGCTACCTTGGGGAACTCCGCGTTAATATTGCAAAGACCCGAAAAGCCTCTCCGTGATTCACCAAGAAATATCTATTCTCTAAGAAGGATTTGAGGATCTTATAAGTGTTGCTGGGGAAGAACGATTTTATTTTAAATAATAATCCCTCATGCCATACTCTGTCGAAGGCCTGCGATATATCAAGAAAGACACTCGCGCAACACCTTTTAGATTCAAAAGACTTGTCTATTTCGCCTATTAACCTGTGCACTTGGTCAACAGTCGCGTGTCCCTGACGAAATCCAAATTGGTGGTCGGGTATCAGTCCATGCTGTTCCACTAATGGCATAATACGTTGTAGTATTAATGTCTCGAGTATCTTTGATGGTATAGGTAACAGGCTTATTGGTCGATATGATTTTGGATCTTCAGGCTTTTTATCTGGTTTTAATAACATAATTATTTGTGCAGTTTTCCACTGTGGTGGAATAAATTGGAGTCTAACTATAGCGTTATAAATAGCTGTAATCATTGTTATTCCAGAGTCAGGTAGCTCTTGCAAAATTTTATTTGTAATGAGGTCATATCCTGGAGATTTCTTTGATTTTGCCTTTTGTATTACTCTTCTGACCTCTTTCGTTGTGAATTTCATTGACGTAATGTCCTCCGTTTCTATTTCTTTCAGGTATTCGGTTACTTTCTTCTCGTGGTCTGCTGGGCCTTCATAGGGATGAGGCTGGAAAACATTTGATAGATGCTCAGCAAGCGTGTAAGCCTTCTCTTGGTCACTCGTGCCCAACAATTGTCCGCTTTTCTCAATGGCGGGAAATTGTTGTAGGTCGTTGATGTTTCTTGTTGCTTTCCATAAGGAGTAGTCAGTAGCCGAGTGGCATCAAGATCCTTGAGATATGTCTGAAAACTAGCGTTTGATCTTGAACAAGGATTTGCTTAAGTTTTTTTATTTTATGGTTCAATAATTTTTTTGTATCAGGGCACCTGTTTTGCTGCCACAGTTTACGAAGATCTCTTTTTGCACCAATCTCTTTCAGGATACTTGGAGGAATACTTTGCCCAGCTGGTCTATGTTGTTGGACTATTGGAGTTGAATCCCAAGCCGCACTCTGGATACTTGTGGTGAAAAATTCAACAGCATTCATAATGTCATTTTCCGTTTCAAGTGCGATTTCTGCGCTAAAAGCCTCGTCTACCAGAATACTGAAACATGTCCCATTTGGTTTTATTACTGTGCAGTGTACACTTTTTAGTTGTCTCTCTAACTTTCACCCCAATTTCCACCAGAATAGGAGAGTGATCCGATGACAGCTCCCAGCAACTACAGCAAGACATGCTGTCCCCTGGTACACCTTTGGTGATGCAAAAGTCAACAATGTCTGGCATCTTTGCCGGGTCAGACGGCCAGTATGTAGGTTGTCCTGTTGAAATTACGTTCATTGTTCCTGCCTGCACGCTCTTAAAAGTTCACGGCCTCTAGGAAGAGTAAGCCTGGAGCCCCAAAATGTATGTTTGGCATTATAATCACCTCCCGCAATGAAACGATTGCCAAGATATTTGAAGTAGTCATCGAACTGTGCCTTCTTTACAGTGTGTCTTGGTGGACAGTAAAGTGACGATATTGTAATCCTGCTTATCCAGTCATACACAACAACACTCGTGGGCTTGGATGTAGTCCTTTTGGTATGGTTGTGCCTGATGATGTTTTATGTTAGATCTAATAAGAATGGCTGATCCACCGTGTGCTCTACCATCAGGATGCATCGTATGGTATAATGTGTAGTTGGGTATTTTGAAGAAGCTCTTAGTCGTAAAGTGAGTTTCAGAAATCAGCATAATGTCTACTTTGTTTATTTGTAAGAAAATCTTTAACTCATTAGAGTGGTTTGACAGGCCATTGGCATTCCACACGCATAGTTTTATGGATGCGAATTGGACAACTTTGACATGAGTTCAGCTAACATCTGAGTCATTGTTAGCATTTGGTTCATGAGAGCTTGTATCGAACTGTTGAAGGTACATAAAATTTCCACCATGTGTTGTTCAGTAGTGCTACCTTTAATTGTTTCTAGGTTTTGACCATTTTTGCAGCTGCTGCATATGACTTGCCTGAATTATTTTCAACGTTGCTTTGGCTTATTTTGGTTACATTTTCTAGGTTTTTAGGCTTTCGGTTATTGGTTATCGATCTCGGATATTTTATTTTTTGCAGCTCTTTATAGACAGTGCAGCCCTTATAATTTGCAGGATGGTTACCTTCACAGAGAATACATTTTACCCTGTCTGAACGTTCTTTTCTCGAGCAGTTTGCCGTATGGTGGGGTCCAGCACATTTCACACAACTGGGTTGTCTGTGGCAGTATTTCTGCGTATGACCATATTGTTGGCAGTTGGAACATTGAGGAATTGAACGTTTTGGTCTTGGAGGTTCAATTTCTATTTGGCAGTTAAGGAGTGACCTGATGCTATAAATGTCCTTATCTGTTTTATATAAATCTAATCATAATTATTTAGCTCTGACAGTGTTTTTGAAGCATTAGCTTCTTATATCGCATTGTGCACTTTGTATTTGTTACCACGGAGTGATTCGGTTTCATCGAGTAGGCTTATGAAGCGTAAGTAAGGCGCGAGTAGGGAAAGTATTACACAGACCCCCTCCAGTTCTCAGCTCTTCTCCTTTATTTCGTCTGCCGGTTCTGACTCAGTTGGTCGTATGTAAGTTTTGTATGTATATATAGCATGCATGCTTCTCTATATTTCATACTTCAGTTATCACAAACCATTAATTTCTACAATTGACTGTCTGTTACTGATGCTGAAAATACCTAATGTATACACACCAATATCATTTTTTTTTTTAAGTCCGACTATTGTGCACACTTGGGTTAATGCAGACGATTCTTGAGATGTTATATATATATATATATATATATATATATATATATATATATATATATAGGAGTTGATCAAATATAAACGAGACTGATTTTTTTAAAATTTATTGCTTACTTACAAATTATTCTTGATACAACTTATTTTTCTACATAGTCTTCCTTCATGACGAGTAACACATTTTTCCCACCGGATTGGAAGTTTTTAATTCCATCTTCGTAAAAAGTTCTCGGGCGTTCATTGAGCCACTGGAGCACGAAGGTCTCCACCGCAGAATCGTCTTGAAACGCTGGCCTCCAGCGCCTCTTTGAGTGGCCCAAACAGGTGATAGTCGCAGGGTGATAAGTCTGGACTGTATGGGGATGTTCCATTGGTTCCCAGCCAATTTGATCGAGTTTAAGCCTCGTAGCGTTACGCGAATGTGGTCGGGCATTATCGTGAAGAAGAATGACGTTTCGCCGGTTTAGATTTCCTTTTCCTCTGAAAAGACTGTTTTGCGGCCTCTAAAACATCGCAATAATATTGTGCATTTATTGTGCGTCGTTGATGGAGGAAATCGACGTGAAAGGCGCCTTGATTGTCGAAAAATACAGTGGCCATTACCTTCCCGGCCGACGATCGTGATTTCGCCTTCAGGTTTTCTACTGCTTCCGTCCTTGGCGAATTCCTTGTGCCAAGCAAAACGCGAGCTCTTGACAGGGTCCTGTCCCCTTATTGAGCCGTCAATCTCTGAAAGATTTCAGTCGGATTGACCCCTCCTTGGCCAAAAACTTAATAATAATTCTCTGCTCCACGGAAACGTGCACTTCACTCTCACTCATTGTATAGTTTTATACTGAAGGGTCCGAACGGAAATGTGCCCGTCTACGCCCGTCCCAAACCTCCCAGGCTACCTGAAACCCCACCCTTTAGAGTTCAATGTCCAACGGAAAAGTTTTTAGAAAGTCAGTCTCGTTTATATTTGATCAACCCTCGTATATATATTTAAGAAACTAGTGCTTCTGCCGACAGTCCCAATGACTGTATTTTTTTAAATTAAATTTTTTAAAATATCAAGCGGTAAACATTAAAATTGTTTAACATATCTTACCATTAATAAACAGTAATCAATGACTTATGAGACTTGATAAATGAAACAATTTCAGACTGCTCAAATGCCCAAGTGGTCTAAGGCACTGTACCTGGTCAGTGTATTAGGCATGAGTGGGTTTGAACTTTGCACCTGCCATTGACTTTTTCTGTGCAACTCACATAAGAGTTTGCCTGTCTGTGGCAGAGGGAGAGGTGACATCCACCACAAATACACAGTGAACAGTTCGGGTGGAAGCTTACAGGGACAGGTGAACTGTTTGTGAGTTGCACAGCGGATTAAGAGTCTTGCTACTTTTTTTTCTATAATAAGAGTATTATAGTATGTCCACTTGAAAATGTAATTTTAATAAAATATGTTCATTTAGCTTGAAATATATTAAGTAATAAAAAAATTCTAAATTGTTGTCCATGTAAAAAAATCAATGGCACTTGAAAGGGTTAAGAAATTATTATAAAGACATCAACATGTAAGTTTACTTTGTAAATTTATTTACAAAAGCATTTTTTCTTAACTTTTACACAACGTAGAAAGATTAAAGTCAATTTGAAGTTCCTATTTAGAAAACAAAGTAAATTTATTTACAAAAGCATTTTTTCTTAACTTTTACACAACGTAGAAAGATTAAAGTCAATTTGAAGTTCCTATTTAGAAAACAAAGTAAATTTATTTACAAAAGCATTTTTTCTTAACTTTTACACAACGTAGAAAGATTAAAGTCAATTTGAAGTTCCTATTTAGAAAACAAAGTAAATTTATTTACAAAAGCATTTTTTCTTAACTTTTACACAACGTAAAAAGATTAAAGTCAATTTGAAGTTCCTATTTAGAAAATAAAGTAAATTTATTTCCATTAACCCAATGAGAAGTGCAATAAACTGTCATATGATTACTTTAGTCATATGACATTAAACTTTTTTTTGTTGCCAACATCTCATATCTAGCAGAAGTGGTGGCTTTTCTATAAGGACTCTCAGGCATAGACACCCCCCCCAATAAGATAAAAAAGCAATAATTATTAATTTGATAGTCATGTCTAGCCCTGAGCAGGGCCGGTTTTTGTTTTCCTTTTGCCTTTTTCATTTCCGTTCATTCAATCTATTTGCTTCTTGGGAGGCAATTGCCAGCAAGAAAAACCTACAAGATAAAGCTTATGATCTGTTTAATCTTTTTAAGGACAATAAGATGCTTCCACGCAAAATAGCTGTAGCAAATATCCGCCTGGAAACTGGTCATGATTGTCTTGCCAAGCATCTCCATAGGATGAGACTAATAACCACTGACAAGTGCAAGATTTGTTCAAAAGATGTGTATGTTATGGACAAGGATCACTTACTGATCTGCGAGGGCCTGGATAGAGAGAAGCAGGGATGAAGGGACTTTCCTGGATTGTATTGAGAGGCAAGATCCAAAATGGTGTGAACCAAAAGGACCCATTGGAAGAAGAAGAAGAAGACTTTGATAGTGATTTTTTCTGGAGTCGCAGGAGCTGGTCTGAAAACCCCAATTCAATAATTGCATGCAGTGCAAATTGAATTACATGGTGGCTAACAGTTGATATCTATCAACATGTGTTCTTATGTGCCGTCTGGAACTGTCTCCGAGAGCACTTGCGCATGTGCAAATCTACTCAGACAGCGGCTGGCAGTAGTTCTTACTGCAAGCAATACAACTAAATGTAATCATATGCATTAATATACATAATTTACTTTAATTAAATGTAACTTTTAAGAGAAAATTTAAAGAGGCAAAACTTCCTTCTGAAATTTGATTTAAAATATAAATATTTCAAATTGGCTCGGTGTTAATAGTTATCAACGGCTTTCAGAAATCTTGGAAATTTTATTGTGCCTTGATATGTTGTCTCTGTGGGCAAATGTACCCATTTTTAGTGATTTTTGAGGCTTATAAACAAGCTTTAATCCTGCGATTCAAGAGCTTAAAACTTTTTTGCTTGAAGTTTTTTAAACAAATTTATTTTGAGGACTCTAAGAACCTCTTTTGGCTGGGTGGTACCCCCTAGTTGGTTAACATCCATACTTTATGCCAGTTAGACTAATGAGGACGAGGGTAAAGTTAACTGTAAGGGTAAAGCAACGGCAGTAACTGCAGCTCAAACTAAGAACCTTGAGGTGCGTAGTTCAGAGACACAGCAGACTGACCGGTACTTTAGACACATCGGCTACCAAGTCCCTTGGACATAAGAAAATCCCACAAGAGTAAAGTCACAGGTACGAGCCACCACTGTTTAGCAGCAAATACTTTTAAGTACACACAGTATTTTGATGTGTTATATTACACTTGTCCATGATTTAATTAACACTTTAGTTTGTTAATACTGGTGTGAAACTTCATACAGGCTGCTAGGAGTGTTAGATAATAGTAGCGCTTTGATCCATTCAAAAAATGAGCATTTTCTGGTGTAGTGTACACAAAGAATAATATACGAGCTGTTTGAAAATAAAAGATTTGTCCCATGAATTTTCTACAGGTCAAATGTCACCTTGACACTTACTGATAATAATTTTTTTTTTTTTTTGGTGTTTAACGTTCGACTAAACACCAAAAAAAAAAAAAAAAAAACATCTATGTTAAAAAAAAACATGTATTGTTTTTGGCAGTATACAAATACATAAAATAAACTGCAAAAAACAAATTTTTATCAGAAACATGTATTTTACTTTTGAAAACAATAAATGATTTTTTCCTCTTTCAAAATTTTGTTTTCTTACTTCCTGTAGTCACTTTTACTGAGAAAGCATTAGTCTCCACGTACGGTTAATTAAAGTTAAATAATGAACTCATCAAATGGTTTATAACTCTCATGGAAATAAAAAGGGAGTCATAGTAAAACAAAAATCTGACACACATAATGAATTGTAATTATTTTATAATTTAAACATAACTTAGCCTCCAAAACTTATAAATAACAAGCAAAATATATATATATATATATATATATATATATATATATATGAGCCGCCTCGGTGGCCTAATTGAAAGCGTAATGGGCTTTCACCCCGAGGACCCGGGTTCGATACCCGGCCAGGGCTTGGCATTTTCATACGCTATAAATCATCCCATCGCGTCTGCATTAGCCCAAGTGTGCACAATAGTCGGACGTTAAAAAAAAAAAAAAAAAAAAAAAAAAAAAAATATATGCCTATGTATTTTTTTATTTTCAGTGTCATCAGGTTGGTTCTACTTTGATGCACTCCACTATCAAATACATGAATCATCACATTTAGAGATAATACACATCTACTTGACAAGTGAATGGAATGTTTCAAAACCAGTTGCATGTAATAAAAAAAAGAAAAATAATAAGACTTAAAATGGAAACAAAATATGCAAACTTAATTCACTGTATCTAATGTTTTATACGAGTTGTTAAATAAAATTAAAAAAAAACATTACAAATTAATTTCAATAGTAATTGAACATGATTTATCAAAGATTAGAGACAGTTTTAAATGTAAAAACTAAGAACACATACTTTAATAGTATGATCCTTTGATCCAGTGACAACAATGTCTTCATTTGCGCTTAGTTTTCCAACAGCGAGACACATCACTGCCGCCTGGTGACCTCCACTTAGTTTGCCAGTCACAGCGAACCTATGAACACAGTCACACAGTTACAGAACTTTAAAATATTTGTACAAATTTTAATTTAAAAAACTTATATATATATGGGCAAAATGGATGTATCACACAACAAAATTTTAATTTGAAAATATATACCTTCGAATATCCCAGACACGTACTCTATCCGATGCAGCAGTATATAGGATACGGCCATTATGATTTAAAGCGATGTCGTTCACTTGGCATTCACCTGCAGGTATCTGCAGTGCATTCAAAGGCCCAGTTGATGTTGTGCCTGAAGAACTTAAAACAGAAGAAATAACATTTGAAATGTATGTTTTGCTTGTAATCTTAAATTTAAATTAAATATTGATTTTATTGCATATTTTATTTACGTGTACATGGGTCATTTGGTAAGTAAGGAACATTTTGCTCTAACTAGCCACTCAGTTCCCCCACCACCTCTGCCACTGTGTCACTGACTTTCCTACTCCTTCACACCAGTCTTATGCTAACAGCGAGCCACTATAGTTGTTTAGTATTTATTTGTACGACTTTTAATTTGTGATAAAATTAACGACCCGCCAAGTGTGAAGTTCGTAGTGTAATATGCTTTTTGAATGCAAAAAAGTCTGCCTTATCGAAATTTACCCAGGTTTATTGTATCATGCAAGTCAATGAAATGGCATCATTTAAAATCCTCATCAAAACTAAAAAAAAACCAAACAAATTCTTAGCACCAAGAAGGTTAAAGTTTGCAGTGTTTTGGGATCGAAAGGATGATCCTACTCATTGATTACATGCCTTGAGGAGAGATGATAAATGCAGCAACCTATTGTCAGACCCTTCACTGACTATACCAAACAAATAATGTAGCTTGTTGACAAACAGCATTGTGCTTCTTCACGATAATGCACATTCACATCCTGTTGCAATGACAATGAACTTGCTTCAGCAGTTTAAGTGAGAAGGTTTTGAAGATCCGCCTTCTAGCCCAGATTTGGTCCTTAGTGATTACCATCTTTTTTCCAAATTGAAGGATTCTTTGGATGGAAACCACTATGGAAATGACAACAAACTAAAAGAGCGTGTTAGTGAGTCGTCAACACCAACTGGGTATACAGAAGGCATAGAAAAATGCTATGACAAATGTTTAAATTTGAATGGTGACTATGTAGAAAATGCTAAGATATCAAATGTATTTAAAATAAGTTTTTTTCATTATCTTAATAAAAAAGCGTTCATGTCTGAACCCTTGTACTTGTTGCCAATTCTTATAATAAAAAAAAATACATGGAGCACAACATTTAATTAAATTATTTAAAATTGGCTTTAAAGAATCGCTTAAAATACTTAAACAAAGCAGTCATTTCTCCAAAAATTCTGATTTAAAAACTCCTGACAAAAATTCTGATTTTTATTATTAAAAAAATTTTAAGTGCAATATTTAGGCCAAAAAAGGAGAGGAAAGATTCAAAATGCAAAAAAAAATTCAAGGAAAGATAAGTGTAGGAAGAAGGCAATAATCAAGGACAAAAAATTTACAAGAATTATTTAACTGTACTAGTAGTCAACTGTTTAGATCAGGGGTTCTCAACGGGGTCCAGGTGGACCCCTTAGGGGTCTACTGAACTTTGAAGGGGGTCAATTGAATTGTTAGGATTTAGAAAATTTAAATGTTCCATCTTGGATTATAAAACCATTAGAAAGCGATATGGCCAATATTGATTTCTCATTACAAGAAAAATTGACTGAACTTAAAGAGAATTTTCAACTCAAAATCAACTTTCAAACAACTGGATATGCCGAATTTTGGAGTTGCAAACACTCGCACAAAACATGTCAGATTAACAAGTATCAGCTAACCACTATTGTTAGCATTTCCTAGTTCTTACTTGGTTAAGGCATGATTTAGCTACCGTAAATAACTTATTGCGAAAGACAAGAAATCGATTCAAGATATCAGAACGTGGTGATTTACGCTTAATATATTAACAAATATTTCCCTGGATATAAGTAAGATAATCAAAAAACAACCACAACCATCTCATTACAATTTTACGTACTTATGTGATTTATATGATTTATATTTTTGCTTCTATAAACATAACTATATCTTTACTATATACCTAATAATACAAAATACAAATTATTTAAAAAAAATGTATTACTGATTTGCTCCAAATAAAAGCTTTATTTGCAGTGGTATTTGTGCAACACATGGTAAACATATGGACGTCTACAGAACAATAAAAAATTATTTAGAAAGCTGAAGCAGAAAAAAGGTTGAGAACCCCAGGTTTAGATTAACATTTCAAAAAGTGTGAATAGCAACGAAGATTCACAACTACCAACATTTGAAACAAGAGTCCTAAAGAAGAAAAAATACTGAAAAATCAGAAATGAGAAAAATCTAAAAATGGGGGGCCCATTTCACAACAGATTTTGCTCATTTTTACTGTAATATTTACAATGAAAAACCTACCATAGTGTGTGGATGCACTTGGATGTCCTTAGATCCCATATCCTCACATAAACAGATGATGCGCTGTACAGCAACCTGCTTTCCTGGTCGTACTTCACAGCGACAACAATATTAGGGTGACCGCTTAGAGTCTGGCTCTCTTTCCCTTCCGTCAAATCCCAAACTTTGACCGTTCGATCTGATAACATACAAATCACTACTAAGCACAACAAATGTAATTAACTGAAGAGAAAGTTATTTCATAAACTACTTAAATTTAAATAAATAATTCTGGTAGTCAAAACAAGCTTATTTTATTTTGTTTTTAGGTTTTGAAGTATTTTCTTACTGCTGCCTCACTGTTACTTGCTGTAGGGCTCGGTGATCGATGTGGTTAAAGTATTGGTCAGTCTGCTGCATTTCTGAACTGTGCACCTCAAGGTTTCTAGTACAAGTTACTCCCATTGCTTTACCCTAACCATTGGTCTTGTATACCACACATGTTCTTAGAGGATGGTTGGGAAGGGAGATGTGTGCAGATTCAAGGGTGGACCAACACGCCTTTATGCATTGTAGGGTGGAAATGAACTGATGCAGGCCTGTACAAGAAACTGTATTGACAGGGCAGAAACGTTGGATGCACATTTATCCCAAGCCAAGGTGGAACAGTAAGCACTAATGGCTGCCTGGAGCTTAGCCTTAGTATGCAGATTATGGATAGTGGGTATGGGATAAGCGCCCAAGACACCATGGGACTCACTATGTGATACTGTGAGAGGCACATGAACAGAACAGGATGTACCATGGACAAATTGTATGTAGGTTATACAGAAAGTAAGAGGAAACAGCAGACTATCGATGATTATAGGTGCTTGCCAGCAGGAGGCAAAGGGTGCTTGGTTTCTAGGACCCTGAGGACCCTCAGCAGAATAAATTAGTCGGTGGACTGCTGGAACTTACTGAGGGCTGCTGAACTAGTAATCAAGAGGCTTAGTTGCACAATTGGTCTCTTTGATCAAAGAGGAAAAAATAGGCAAGATTGGATTTTTTTTCAATTGGGATGAACATAACATTTTTTATGCTTAATATTAAGATGTTGTTTACAATTTTATGGTAAAAACAATCAACTGTGAAGGAAATAGTAAACAAGGCTGAAGTGAGCAATAATTTTGTGGCAGTTTTCCACATACCACACAGGAATCATAAATGTTCTCTATCCTATCAACAAAACTTCCACTCATTTTTTTAAGACAACAAAATATCAACATTTTCGTTCAATGTTTTAGTGATATCAATGGTCTTTAACAACGTTAACCATTGATGTTAAAACATCCACAATCGATGACACACAATTAGTGCTCCACTGTGTAATGCATGGCGATTTTTTACAAACGTGTTATTGACACTTTTAAACAAATATTCACTTTTTTCTGCCACATATTTTTGACAAATGAGTTGCTGTCGCTCTACTTTAGTTTGAAAAGTTTTTACCTCTTGAAGCGGTGAACAAGAGTTCATCTGTTGCAGCAATGGCCAAAACTGCTCTTGAATGACCTTCAGCAGTGTGTGTGCAGACTAGAGGAGCCTTCAATGCTACCTAGAAGAAAATACATAATTTTTTTTAAGTCGTCTGACAATGTCCAGGACATGGATTCAAAAAAACTTTTTTTTGTACTTGAATATTACAATATATAAAGTCTATAGAAATGTTATTAATAGATTATACAAATTACCAGTAGTTTGAAACCGAATCTATATGAATTGGAAAAATTAATTGTTTTAATACTTATAGTATTCCTAAAACCATAAACCTAAAACCTAAATATGCGCGATTCCTAAAACCAACATAGAATATAAGAATTATTTAAATCAAATCCTATCGTATAGTCTGTACAAATACGTTATATTAATATTTGACAAAAAGCTGTATTAACATCAAGTGTCACCTACTACAAGTTTAAAAAAAATAGTAGGAATTATTCAAAGAAATTCTATCGTATAGTCTTTACAAATATGCGATATTAATATTTGACAAAAAACTGTATTAACATCAAGTGTCATCCACTACAAGTTAGAAAAATGTATTTGAACTTGAGTGGCTGAATAATAGTAGGAATTATTCAAAGAAATTTTATCGTATAGTCTGTACAAATATGCGATATTAATATTTGACAAAAAACTGTATTAACATCAAGTGTCATCCACTACAAGTTAAAAAAATTTATTTGAACTTAATGAATATGATGAATAGAAAATATTTTATTAACGATTGAAAATTTGAACAAGATACGAGGGCGGTTTGATAAGTCAGTGACTTTTTGAATTTCCCGTGCAGTTACTCCAAATGCAACAGTGCTGCCGTCAACTGTAATCTATCAGTGGGCAACTTTATAATTTTGAGCAAGCTACGTCATGCAGTTGGTATTTGATAGCCGTTCAAAGCAGACAAACTCGTGAATTTTTACGAAAATGGAAAAAAGTGAATTTCGTGTGCTTATTAAGCATTACTTTTTACGTAAAAAATCCATCACTGAAACTAAGGAAAGACTTGATAAATACTACGGGGACATGGCACCATCAATTTCAATGGTTAAGAAGTGGTTTACAGAGTTCCGTTGTGGTCGTACCAGCACTAGTGACGCCGAACGTTCAGGTCATCCAAAAGAAGTGATCACGCCGGAAATCGTCGACAAAATCCATGAAATGATATTGGATGATCGGAGAATGAAAGTGCGTGAGTTGGCTCATGCTGTAGGTATCTCAACTGAATGGGTACATCATATTTTACACGATTATTTGGACATGAAAAAACTCTCCACGAGATGGGTGCCGCCACTGCTCACACTCGACCATAAGCGCAATCGTGTGACCACTTCAAAAGAGTGTTTAGCGATGTTCAGCCGTAATCCGAACGAATTTTTGCGCTGTTTTGTTACTGTGGACGAAACATGGATCCATCACAATATGCCAGAGACCAAGGAACAATCGAAACAGTGGGTTGCTAGGGGTGAATGTGGACCAAAGAAGGCCAAACAGAGTCTGTCAGTTTTGGCCAAACAAGGTCATGGCCACAGTTTTTTGGGATGCACGCGGTGTCATTCACATCGATTACCTCGAGAAAGGTAAAACGATCACCGGCGAATATTATTCAAAGCTTTTGAACAGATTCGACGTTGATTTGAAGCAAAAACGGCCACATTTGATGAAGAAGAAAGTGTTGTTCCATCAAGACAATGCACGTATGCACACTTGTCTAGTCACGATGGCCAAAATCCACGAATTGGGATACAAACTGCTACCCCATCCAGCATATTCTCCAGATTTAGCCCCCTGCGACTATTTTCTGTTTCCAAACCTAAAGAAATGGCTGGGCGGTAAAAGATTTGAGTCGAATGAAGAAGTCATTACCGAAACAAACGCGTATTTTGAGAGCTTTGAGGAAACCTATTATTTGGAGGGAATAAAAAAATTAGAAAAACATTGGACTAAATGTATCGAGCTAAATGGTGATTATGTAGAAAAATAAAATGTTTATTTGCCGAAAAAAATTTGTTTTATTCAAAAAGTCACTGACCTTTCAAACCGCCCTCGTATATAAATAAATATATATAGCGAGAGTTTGAAATAATAGTAGGAATTGAATAAGATTGAATTTAGAGGATTAAATAAGTTTTCTTGGAGAATGAACTTAGTTTCATCTAAAATATGTACTGCTTTAACTTTGCTGTTTAAGCAAATTCAATTTTATTTTAAAATTAAGTATTATTTAATACTGTTCATTGTAAACACAATAGAAAAACTGTTCGAAAACTTTCAAATTATGCGAAAAATCACACCCAGCAAAACAGGCCTAACTAGATTTCTGTCTAATGTGTTAGATTTGATTTAATTTCAAACTTTCAACATTACTTTAACCAAACTCAAAACTATTTTTAAAAAAATCTGTGACTAACGAAAAAGAACTGTCTTTGAACAATTATAACCCTCCTATTCATAATGTTCTGTGTTTATCAGTAAAAAGCAGCTATCAACAATGTCCCAAGGGACAACAAGGAAGTTATAATATTCCTACCTTGCCCTGATAAGACGTGATTACTCCGTTGCCCACATGTTGGTCTGACAACTGCGTAGTACTGGATGTTAGTCTTGAGAACACGTTCTCTTCTCTGCTCGTCATGCGGCGGTAGGGCGGGGGTGAAGAAGGCGGGCTGATGTCCAAACCTTGCTCCCTATTTGGGGGTATTAGTAGCATTAGGATTAGTAAGCACACACAGAAACACTCTTTGTTAAAAACAAGCTTTTAACTGCGTTAGCAGGTTAGGTTTAGTTACACTGAAACAGAAATGGTTCTATTTGTACAATTAGTAAAAACAAAGCTACTCAGGGTAAATAGAATTTACCACCTACGAAACTGACCACAAGATGACTTCAGGTACTATTATTATTAATAGGATATACAAAGGCAATATTATTTAACTAAGTTTAGTAATAACTTGTAGCGCTTTTAAAGATTCAACTTTAAGTTCTAAATTGAAATACTGATGTATAAATTATTATAATATATGTCAAAATATGAGATGTAGCTAAAATATAACTGGACTGATTTTTCTAAAGAAAAACAGTGAGTGTATCAAGGTCAAATGATACATTGCTATCATGCGACATCCCCTTTCTACATTCCTGCCGCCAACACAACTGCCGATATTACAGTCAGACTGTGGTCTTCATTTGTAATTTATAAATGGTCGGAAAAATACCTAGCATTTTAAAACAGCAACGCATTAATGTGAAGTTTTCTATGAAACTCGAGAAGTTTGCCACAGAAATTCATTCTTTGTTGAAACAAGTATATGATGATCAGTGTTATCATATACTCAGGTTTTTAAAAATGGTTCAAAGAAGGACAAGAAGAGATTGATGATGACCCATATCCAGGATATTCAATGTCAATGACGGACAAGAACACTGACAAAATTAGCAATTTAATACGAGAAGACTGTTGGCTGAGCATTTGCGTTGTCGCTGTGATCGTCAGAATCAACAAAGAATCGGTTCCGCAGATTTTGCATAAACATTTAAACATGAAGAAAGTTTGTTCGTAAATGGTGGCCAAAAAATCTCGCACCAGAACAGAAAGACTCTCAAATGAACATTTACGTTGACACAGTGAAATCCATCACAAAAAATCCTAAACTCTTGGAAAGACTAAAATGTGATTTTCACTTATGATCCAGAAACTAAGTGCCAATCAGTGCTTTGAAAGAGCTCATGGACTTAGACTGAAGAAAGCTCGAATGTCCAAATAAAAATTTAAAGCCATGATGATTGTGTTTTTCTATATCCATGGGATTATGTATGTAAATTGGGTACCTGATGGTCAAACCGTGAATAAGAATCTTCAAGTCCTAACTACTCTCTGTGATTGAGTGAAAAGAAAGAGACCTGAGTTGTGGAAAAACAAGTCATAGATTCTTCATCAAGGCAACGCACTGGTCCATCCTCCATATGTTTTTGATTAAGCATGTGCTGGAACACCACCAGATATCTGTGTAACTTCTTCTTCTCGAAAAAGAATCAAAAGGAACGAGATTTGAGACAGTTGATGTGAAAGAGAAAGCAATGAATATCCTGATAAACTTTCAGAAAATCATTTAAAACACTGTTTTGACCAATGGAAAATTTGCGTGGAGTGGTGGTACTGATTATACAAGAGAGTATATTGAAGGGGATAATGTTAGCATTGCAAAGAAATAAAAACAACAAATTATTAATTTGGTTATTTTTTGGCCACCCCAGATATAACGTAATTTTTATTCCAAACATGATGAAATAAAGTACAAGTGTTGACCTTCACGTAGACATAAACAAGATGCAACTTCAGTTTGTGCTACATTATTGAAGAGCTTGTCAGTCAGTATGTTGACTTTTGCGTGAATATGCATCTAATTTTATGAGTTGGACAGAAAAATTTGATCAACGGTACTGTATTAAGGTTTGCCAAAAACTGAATGATGTACGGCAGATACAATTTAAAATTAAGGAGCAGGACATTTGCTTCAAGGATGGCTGTCTGTGAAAGAAAAACAAACCCTATTCTTGTAGGCCTTCAAGCAAGCTATAATGACAATCTATAATGACAGCTATAGATGACAATCATAAAGCAAGCTATAATGACAGTTGAATGATTTTGTAATCATTCAACACATGGAATCTTTTACCATAGAGGACTGTCTTGTTTAAGACCACAAAATAGGTTGGATTAAGCACTGGATTCAGTTTTGATTTTACGTTTGACTAAGTTCTGAATCTGTTAATTACGGTATAAAGAACTTTTCTAGGATATGTTGGACGCCATAAAAAGTGGCAATAGTTCTCTGAAGACTAATATTGCGATGAGTCATACCGTATATGGATACGAAATGAAGGGTCTTTAATGGAGACATTTGCCATTCCCATAGCCAAATAAGGCATTATAAAATCTAAGTTATGCTGGTAGGGTTTTTAACTAACAAGAGATTATGAACACACTAGAAAACCAAATAATTATTAAAGAATACTATTTAAAGGTTATGTATTGCCTCCATGATACTGTGTGGCGTACAAAGTCCAGACGTGTAGGCAGTGAAAAAATGGCAACTTCACCAATACTTCTTCTCTAATTAAGACTATTTTGTTGAAAAACAACTTCCTCACCGTTCTGATTTCTATTTTCAATGACACTTTTCTATATCACTGAAAGAGACAATTTGAGTCATGAGTATTTTAACTCCACCAGTCTAGTCTAGTCTAGAAGTACGAGAAAAGTGAACTTTTAGATATGTTTCAAAAAGTGACAGGACTGATAGTGCTAGAGGAAATGTATAGGGGATGTGTAATAGCTTACACGGTGAGATTTTATAAATTTCAATGAAGTCGACAACAGAATCGTGACCCTTGGATATAGTGACAGTTGCGGCACGCGCTAACAAGAGAACCGACGCGAGAAAAAGGGGGATGTGTAATAGCTTAGAGATTTATTAACTTACAGATTCGGTTTTCCTTTGATGGTACCGTGTTATAAGTTAGAGATCAACCTGTGTAATAAGATAGAGGTTCCGTACTGTGTATTAACTTAGAGACTACAGTTCCGTCATGTGTGTTGCACCATGTGTATATGTTGATGACGCCGTTGCTTGCAGGTGCTTCAGTATCTTTACAGTTTACAGTTGAATATATTGTCAATACAACGTAAATATATTGAAAAAAAACAACGTAAATTTATATGAATTCATAATTAATGCATTAATTTAGGGCTGTTTTCTTAGTTCAATTCGGATATGGTTTGAATAAAGCAGCCTTCAAACAATATTTTTATATTACTATTACTACTACATATGTAAATTAGTATACATTTACAGCTTTGCACATAAGCCTTTAAGAACAAAACCTATCCAAATGAACTTTATATTTTAATAATATATCTTTCTTTAATTAAGCGAATTCTACTTGTTAGATAAAAGATACTGAAGCGCCTGCAAGCAGCGGTGTCAGCAACATATACACACTGTGCAACACACTTGACGGAACTGTAGTCTCTAAGTTAATACACAGTACGGAACCACTATCTTATTACACAGGTAAATCTCTAACTTATAACACGGTAGTTCGAAGGAAAAACGAATCTCTAAATTAATAAATCTCTAAGCTATTACACCTTCCCAATGTATACAATTTAATGGAGAATACTTTGAATGAATCATATTTTCTATAAAGTGTGACACTTCTGAAATATATCTTATCTATAAATAAATATGACATATGTATAATTAGTCTAAGTGCTCAACAAAGAGCTATTTTACAAAATGTGCTATGCCTATTTGAAGAGACATTTTACAATATTGAGAAGCCTAACGATTATATGTTTTACAAAATGGTGTAAAACAGCCTAATTTTGTGTCAAATATAAATTGACATCACACTACATGAGTAGACATCTTATGTTCTCATTGTCTCAAGGTTAGTTCAAATCTTTTGACAGCAGCTGTTTCTTGACAGCAATTACTTCTTCACTGCTTATTAGCTCTTACTACTTTATTTTAAGATTTGGATTTAAGATGTTTGGATTAGAAAACATATACATGGTTATCGAAAAAGAATTCCGGGATTTCCAAAAATCAACCTACAAAAATAATTTCTTCATTGTTTTTAACTGCATTTAGAAGTTTTGTTGGATACAGGACATAAAGGTACTGCACGACCGCTGAGTCATTACAGTGTTGACCATGCAGCAGAAGGCACAGTGCGTTATTTGATCCGCTGAGTTAAAATCAATAGTTAGTGTTCAGTGTTGCTTTCAGCGAACTTATGAAGAAGAAAATGCACCGGATGATAAAGGTATTTATCAATGGTTCAATCATTGAACAGGAAACAAGAAAAAAACTCACCAGGCCGGCCAGGAAGCACTGAAGAAAATATTGAACACTTCTGCCAATATTATGTTAGGAGTAAAAACAAAAATCAATAGCTCGACGGAACCTTGAATTCCAAATACCAAAAACAACAATTCAAAATTTACTGCACAAATGATTATGTCTCCATGCCTATAAAATTCAACTCAGACAAGAGATAAAATTAATGAATAGGCCTAAGCAAAAATTTTTTTCTTGTTTTATGCTAAATGAATTTGATGACAATATGGCTTTTTTAAATCAGGCGTAGTTTACAGATGAAGCAACATTTCAAATTAATGGTTGCGCTAATCGTCACAACTGTAGAATGAAAATCATAAGTACGTACGAGGTTCTCCAAAAGTGAGTGTGTGGTACGGGTTATTTCATAAGTTGTGGGTCCTCTGAAGGAACAATTACAGGGATAATCTATCCGGACAAGTTAGAACAGCTTGTTTCCTCAAATCGAACAAACTGAACAGCAAACTGGACATGTCATTTCTATGCAAGATGGAGCTTTTCCTCATTATCATCTAGCTATATGCAGCACCTCAACACCAGATTTCCTAATGGTTGGAATGGCAGAGGTGCGCCTGTTCCTTGGTCCCCCAGAAGACCTTACCCTCTTTGGATTTCTTTTTCTGGGGATACATTAAGAACATAGTTTATGCTGAGAAAATTCATGATTTGGTTCATCTGTTGGAGTGCATCTCTGCTGCCATTATGACTGTAACCCCAGAAATGATTCAACACTCTAGGATGAAACTGACTACAGATTAAATGTCTGCAAAGCAACATCTAAGCAAATTTTCTCAGTCAATTCAGTGGATGTCATATCAAAACTTACTAAGATATAAAAAAACTTCTTTTTTCCTGAACATTGTCCACGTAAAAGTATTCAATTATCTCAATTAATTAACTCAATTAACTCAAATAACACTTTTTGAGTTGCACTTAGCAGAAATAAAGGCATTTTTTTAAAATGACCCTATATTATGTCTAATCTAACTTAAAAGTCTAATTATACCTAATGTATTTTGTTATAAGATTGTTTAAAAGTGATCACGTATATTGTTTAGAATTCATGGTAAGAAACCTTCCCTTCAGATTAGAAAGTCATAACTGTCCAACTTAACCTGACTCACTTTAGCCTTTATATATGAATAATGCTTTATGACCAATAATTTTAAGACACTGTAACTAACTCATGGCACAACAACACCTTCTTGTGTTTAGATAGCTGTCACTTTGAGACAATATTTTACAAGATAATTTTCTAAAATTCTGACCCCCAACACTAGAAATAAAGTAGTATACTTATGTTGAGTACTAAGTATACTACTAACACATAATTGCAGTTTTTGGCAGAAATAGCCCATCATCAGGAACAAACAACATTAACATGATAGGCACAGTTTGTGGGATGTGCACTGAACATAAGGATACTTCTAGTAACTGTAAACAATAATGTAATTAGAATAGAAATAAAGAGAAGGTGTAATAGCTTAGAGATTCATTTTTCCTTCGACAGTACCATGTTATAGATCGACCTGTGTAATAAGATAGAGGTTCCGTACTGTGTATTAACTTAGAGAATACAGTTCCGTCAAGTGTGTTGCACCGTGTGTATATGTTGCCGACGCCGCTGCTTGCAGGCGCTTCAGTATCTTTTATCTAACAAGTAGAATTCGCTTAGTTAAAGAAAGATATATTATTAAAATATAAAGTTCATTTAGATAGGTTTTGTTCTTAAAGGCTTATGTGCAAAGCTGTAAATGTATACTAATTTACATATGTAGTAGTAATAGTAATATAAAAATATTGTTTGAAGGCTGCTTTATTCAAACCATATCCGAATTGAATTAAGAAAACAGTCCTAAATTAATGAATTAATTATGAATTCATATAAATTTACGTTGTTTTTTTTTCGATAAAATACCAATATTTCTATTTTTCTATACAGATAGTTGTCAGAAATAAACATTTAGGTATGTTGTTGACCATAGTATTGACAATATATTCAACTGTAAACTGTAATGATACTGAAGCGCCTGCAAGCAGCGGCATCGGCAACATATACACACGGTGCAACACACTTGACGGAACTGTAGTCTCTAAGTTAATACACAGTACGGAACCTCTATCTTATTACACAGGTTGAACTATTAACTTATAACATGGTACTGTTGAAGGAAAAACGATTCTCTAAGTTAATAAATCTCTAAGCTATTACACATCCCCGAAATAAAGCTTTAAAATTCTGAAAAAATATTCAAACTTTTCAAATTATTAGCCGTAACAATGTTTGAACTAAACATATTACTGTAAGTGTTAAGATATAATGATTAATAATAATAATTTCTCCCCCCCCATATTAATTTTATTTTCTGCCTGGTGACTTAATTTTTTGAAGGCTTACAATTTTGTTGGAAGGCATCTTCCATTTTCAGATCTGCTCATAAGAAGTCATCTGAATAATAACATTAACACAACAATCTCATAAGAAGGTCGTTTGGAAAGCAAAGAACGTTTTGCTCTCTGTTCCTCCACCATCACTGCCATTTTGTCATTTTCCTCCATTACTCCTCTCACCAGTCTGATGCTAACGAGTCACTACAATCATTTATTGTTTATTTGTGCGAATTAAAATGTGACAAAATTAACGATCTTGTGTAACGATGTAGTGTAATATCTTTTTGAATAAGAAAAAAGTAAGCCCTATCGAAATTTCCAGGCAGGTAACCAAGATTCATTTCAACATGTGAATGAAGGTTCAGTTTGAAAATTCCAAACAAATGGTGTGGATTGTTGTCAAGCAGCATTGTGTTTCTCCATGATAACGCATGTCTGCATGTAGCTGCTGCTGCCGACTCAGTGGCCTAGTTGATAGCGTACTGGGCTTTCACCCCGAGGACCCGGGTTCGATTCCCGGCCAGGGCTTGGCATTTTCATACGCTATAAATCATCCCATCGTCTGCATTAGCCCAAGCGTGCACAATAGTTGAACGTTAAACAAAAAAAAAATGCATGTAGCTGCGTTAATGACAAACTTGTTTCAGCAATTTAAGTGAGAAATTTTGAACATCTGCCTTACAGCCTGGACTTGGACCTAATGATTACCATCTTTTCCTAATATTTAAGGTCGGAAACCACTATGGAAGTAACAACAAACTGAAAGAGAGCATTATTGAGCGGTTTGTGGCAAATGAGTATACAGAAGGCATAGACAAGCTGATGAAATGCTACGACAAATGTTTAAATTTGAATGGCGACTATGTAGAAAAATAGCTAACATATCAAATGTGTCATAAAATAAAGAAAAAATGCCTGTCAATAAAAACAAAAATACGCCACTACAAATCAGTGGTACTCCCAGAAACGTTATATGCCAGTGAAACTCTCTTCGAAATCAAAAACAATAACAGGACGGACCCGCTGCTTAAGACAGAGAGAAGGATCGTCAGAACGTGTCTCAACAAAAGCTACCGGAAAGACGGGACCTGGAGAATAGCCACCAATGAAACAGTATACAAATATATCGACCCAGTTCTCAGTGTAATGAAAAAACGAAGAATTTCCCACTTCTTTCACATATTAAGAATGCCGGAGGACAGAATCCTGAGACAACTGGTAACGAGAAGCTTCAACAGGAAAACTGGGAATATACATCACACAAGTCCTCAGAGACCTCAGTGAAATAGGATTGAAAATGGATGATGCAACAGACAAATGTAAAATAACACGCATTCTTAAGACTAATAAATTTAAAGTGGATAAACCGAAGAGACACAAGAAGATAGTGATCACACATGCTGTCAGGAAGCAACGATCTGATTGAATGAGGGATTATTGGAGAAAGAAATTACAGCCCATTGTTAGGAAGAACTGAAATTTAGACTAAAGTGGTCCCATGAGGCCAAAAAATTATAAAAATAAAAAAAGTGTCTAGAGAAAGAAACGTTCTTTGCTTTCTGAAAAACCTTTGTATTAGCAAATCTAACTATGGAAAGGTGTAAGCAATTGCTTGATTTTCACTGATTGTTTCTGAACCAGAATTTATGGATATAGTGAGTGACCAATAGATATTTTTTGGATTCTTATAGGTTAGATCTGAACAAATTTTGATAAAAATCATTTGACCCATTTTTAAGTAAATTGATTGTTTTGTTGGTTTCACATTGCTGCTACTATTAATTTTGTGACTACATAACTAATTCCAATAACTTCCCAATATTAAAACAACGCCTTAAACCAAACCCGCACATAATATTTTTAATTTAATATGTTTTCCTGATTCCATATATCCAAACATCCAAATATTAAAAGAACTAATAATTTCTTTAACCAAACCCACACACAATATTTTGAATTTAATATTTTGCCAATTCCATTAACTTCCCAATATTATAAGAACAATTTCTTAAACCATACCCACAGACAGTATTTTGTATTTAATATGTTAGTAGTCACTAGTTTTGGGGTTAGTAACCTATTCATTCACTATCTATTAAGCCTGCCAACACATAAGATTTTGTTACTTAAAATTAATTAATTAGTAACAACAAATGTTTATAAGCACAATTAATTTTAAGTATCCGCAAATTTCCTGTGGAAAAAGTAGCAATTACAATCATTTTCACTTTTATTTAGGGTTCTTGCATGACTTGTTACATATATATTCTGTAAATATAAAATCATGAACTTTAGACAGTCATATTTTCAAAAAATAATTATCATACAATACTGTTTTGCTGTGCTGAGAAGGTTTAATGTTTACAAAACAACTGTTCCTTTGATAAATTTGATTCATTTTTATACCATTGTTTCATTTTTACTATAAAGTTTAAATCTATAGGCGAATAATTTACCCTTGAAACATTCGTATTAAACAATGTTCCGGATTGTCCCATTCAATGTTCTGCAAGTTGAATGGAACTTCATTGTTTCAAACACTTTTGAGAAAACAATCTGTTTTAAAACTTGCACGATAAAATATGAAATCTTCCTTAATAATTCGTGAATACAAGAAAATCTAACCTAAAAAATTTCGAGTCCACTTATCAAATTCTGACCTGTGCCGCTGCATCAATAATTCACTTGTTTCCTGTGTTCTCTTATACAACACTATTACAGTCTGATCAGTTTTTTTTAACACTGTACGTATTTGTGGAAAATTTACATTTTGTTTGTTTGTGTTTTCTTCTATACGAAGTGTGTTCAGAAAGTAACGAGAATTTTTAAATTTCACGGGCTTGGAGAGTCCGATTGTCAAACACTTTTTTTATTATGTTGGTATACATGCCCTTGAAGAATGATAAAACTTTCAGCTGTTTTCATTGTTGACTTTGTCTGTGATAGACACTAAGGTTAGACGTGTTTTAATGAGCTCGGCGATTTTCGTTTGTTAAAAGAAATGGATCAAACAATTTGTATCAAATTATGGGTAAAAAACGGAATAAAGTGTAACAAAGGGTGTGAAATGTTAACAAAGGCCTATGGTGAGTCTGCTATGAGTAAAGCAAAAGTTTACGAGTGGTATAGGCATTTCCAAGAAGGCCCTGAAGACGTTGAAGATGACGAATGCCCTGGATGCCCCAGCACATCAACAACCGATGAAAAAGTGGAAAAAGTGAAAGAAATGGTTATGATCAATCGCCGAATCACAATTCGAGAGGTTGCTGATAATGTTGGCATATCGATTGGATCATGTCATGACATTGTTTCCAATGTTTTGTGTATGAAACGCGTGGCAGCAAAATTCGTTCCAAAATTGTTGAATTTTGAACAAAAACAGCGGCGAATGGAAGTTGCTCTGGAGTAACTAAATGAAGTCAACAATGATGCAGAATTACTGAAACATATTATAACAAGTGACGAAACATATTATAACAAGTAACATAAACAGAAATGACGTCGAAACTAAGGCTGGACAAGTGCGGTCGAACATGAAGGTTATGCTCACTTTGTTCTTCGATATTAATGGCATAGTGCATCATGAATTCTTGCCACCGGGTGAAACGGTCAATAAGGAGTACTACCTACAAGTTCAATGCCGTTTGCGTGAAGCAATCCGAAAAAAACGCCCGGATCTGTGGAAAAACAATTCATGGCTTTTGCACCACGATAATGTACCAGCTCACACTTCATCGCTTGTTCGTGAATTTTTGGCCAAAAACAGTACGTAATGTTGCCCCAGCCTCCATATTCACCAAACATGGCTCCGTGTGACTTTTCCTATTTGCAAAAATAAAGAGAACCTTAAAGGGCCGTCGTTTTACAGCCGTAGATGACATTAAAAGCACATCGCTGAAAGAACAAAAGGCTATCTCAAAGATCGAGTTTGAGAAGTGTTTCGAGGATTGGAAGAAGCGCTGGCACAAGTGCATAATCTCCAATGGGGACTGTTTTGCGGGCGACAACATCAATGTAGAAGATTAAATAAATATTTTGTTCAAAAAATTAAAATTCTCGTTACTTTCTGAACACACCTCGTATGCTGTGGTTTGCTGTCTTGGAAGAAGCGCTGGCACAAGTGCATAATCTCCAATGGGGACTGTTTTGCGGGCGACAACATCAATGTAGAAGATTAAATAAATATTTTGTTCAAAAAATTAAAATTCTCGTTACTTTCTGAACACACCTCGTATGCTGTGGTTTGCTGTCTTGGAAGAAGCTCTGGCACAAGTGCATAATCTCCAATGGGGACTGTTTTGCAGGCGACAACATCAATGTAGAAGATTAAATAAATATATTGTTCAAAAAATTAAAATTCTCGTTACTTTCTGAATACACCTCGTATGCGTGGTTTGCTGTCTTTTAGAATATAACGCTAAATAGAAATTTACATTTGTGACATGGAACGAAGATTACAGCGTGTAGATAAAGGTAAATTTACCTTAAATATTTGTACTTGGTTAAACTAATAAAACAATTAGGAAAAATGTTAAGTTGTGTACCAAGTAGACCTAGTCTAGTTTGTTTTGTGTACAATAAAAGAACTCCTAACCATCTTTTACAGTCTTATTCCCATAAAGACTTATTGCTATTTATTCACTTAATTTGAAATAATTATAATTTTTATATGTGTAATTAACTTTTGTACATGTGATGAATAACATTCGGTATTAAACTAGTAAAGTAAGACCAAGAACTTAAAACTTTTTAAACTTCTTTTGAAAGTACTCTTTTTTGAGTAAAAATATATTTTCTATAGGCACGTAAATCTGTGAAATAAATTTCATCTGTGTTTTGATAGTTACTAACACCATTAAGAATTTATTAGTTGAAAAGAATTGTTTTAAATACAGACTTAATATTATTAGTTATAGTTAATTTTATCAGGGTTTAAATAAGGAGGAAATGTAATTATCATTGCTTCTTGTTTATTAAATTTTTATATGTTATCGATCACAGACACTAAGTTATCGATTTCATCATATCACATCAGTTAAACCTTGTGCACTGAATGTGCAAACCAACTGATTTTCTTGTCTTCTTCATTAAACTAATAACAGCCATTGTTGACACCAAGGCCTACTTAAGGTTTGTATTGTTACACTATATATATAAAGATGAATTTACACTTGAAACATTTGTATTAAACAATGTTCCTCCAGATTTTCCCATTCAATGTTCTGCAATACTGCATCAAATTCATTATGTTTCAAACACTTTGAAACTGTTTCTTTTTTCAGCTGTGTAGTTCCTTTTAAAGTTGCATGATTCCAATACAGCTGTTCACATAATGAAGAAATGACAGGTTTAGAAATCAGCTGTTTGGTAATAAAAACAGTATAAATAAAGTCCTACTTAAAATAAGTGTATTTGTTTAAAAATGATAATATTGACATCTAAACTTTAAACTGACGTGCCACATGTCACTTTGACTACTTTTGTCAACATTTTTCAGAAAAGTTTTAGTTTACAGCTTTTGAGAGGCTGGAATCATTTTTGAGAGTATTTTGTTCACAGAATCAGTTCTTCCCTTATGCCTTCACCCTCTCACCGTTTATAGTGAAATAAGCACACACTACCTAATTTCTTGGATACTTTTCCTTGCAGCGTTATTGGGTTAATATTACTGTTGATCTACTGTTTAAGTTTACTTAAAATCAAATTTAAATTCTTTGTAAAAAAAGTGACTTGCACACAATACCTTACATTTCATACAAGGTATAAAATGCACACAAGGTGACAAAATCTGCTGCGATTTGTACTGTAGGAGTGCAAACTGGACACAAACACTTCACGGATTCCATCATGTGTGTAAGACTCAAGTTTACATTGCATTTCACACCGCATATTAATCTAGTTTATTAACTGATTTTCTTCATTAACATTCCAGCATTAACATTCGTTTTGCAATAGAGTTCATTGGACAGCAAAATCTATTTAAATTTTTTTAAAGATTTCTTAAATTTTCTTGATAATCTGACAACATAGAAATCTGCAAAAACATTACTTAAAAAAACAATTTCAAACTACACAAACACTTTAAAAGATTTCCAAGGAGCCGACACTTCACAAACGAGAAAAATAAATTTCGTACCAAGTTTAGTTAAATTACTTCATTCGGTCACTATAACAAGACAATCTTTTTACATTTCCTTCAGAATTTCCTGACAATCTCTTTCAGAAGCTATCAACAAAAAACCCACCAAACACGCATTGTATTGGTGATTAAATTTACGAAATACTTAAACATGGAATAATTATTCTTTTATAATTATTAATATTATTAAATACACTTTCCATAACTGAAGTAGAATTATCACATACAAATTAAAGTTTGTGTGTATCAGTAACAACTAGTGTTAGGACTATCAAATACTTTTTAAGTATTCAAGTAGTTTCCTGAAAGGTATTAATGCTGACGTCATGTATGTGTTTCAGAACTGGACAGGCGATATCGATAACGTTCCTTTCCTGCCTGTTTGTCTGGTCTCTCTGTAATGTATGTGAATTGTAACGAACTGATATTTAGATTAATATTTTTGCATTCTAGTAATTTAATTAGAACATTCAACATTGAAACAAACAAGGAAAACAATTACTAAATATATTTTAAATATTTATAAGTCATATTAATTTAATTTGATCGTTATTAATATTGCATCAATAGATTTTTAAAAATCTTTCAAAATATAACAAGTATCAATTTGTAATAAATTTATTATACTGTATTTTCGTTTAGTTTTTATTATTACGTTGGCATTTTTTCTTCAACTAAAGCAATAATAACTTCAAGTGGAATGAAAGAAGTTTGTTATTTCAGAATATCTTTTCAAATTACCAACTACTTAATGCGTAAATAATTCAGGGGCACTAAACTTATTTATTGGAATAACCTTACATTTAATCGTGAACAAGTAGTTAAAATGATTACTGAGCGAATAGTCGCTACAAATGATTACCTAAGTTGTAGGCTACTTTGTTGTGCAGATTTAAAAGATTTCTAAGGAGCCGACACTTCACAAACTAGGAAAATAAATTTCGTAACGTTTACTTAAATTACTTCATTCGGTCGCTATAACAAGACAATCTTTTTACATTTCCTTCGGGTTTTTGTCCACACTAAACTGTTAACTAATTTCCACAAAAGCAGTTATTTTAACGGTAAAAACATCTGCCAGTCTTTTATGTACTGCAATAGTTTGATTAGCCAATGTAGGAAGTAAACTGAAAACAGGAGTAAACAAGCTTGCAAGCCACTGTGATAGCAATGTAAATAAAAACAGAAAGAAAACATAAAGAAACTAACTTAACTGGTAATTCTTTATTTAATTTTAACAATACAATAGAAACACTTAAATTAACAATAAAATTAGTATTGCACATTAGTTTCAATAAAGAATATATTATTAAAATTACGTTGTACTTAGTTAATTATCCTTTATATTTGTACACAATAATTAAATATAATTATTCAAAAATTAACTACAAAAACACCACACGTTGGTTATAGCACATTGTTCTACCTTCTATATTGTAAATAAATCTATGTTTTTTTTTGGTTTATTTAGTTACAATGTTATTACTATGAGTAACACTACACAGGCCATAGTAATGTTACCTAGATTGGGAGCACATCAATGTAGACCTGTATTGATTACGGTTTATTACTTATAATAATAAACTGTTTATGTGAAGTGCATTCTTATAATATGCATATATTTTAAGAGAGAAATTTAAAATAAAAAGTTATCTACAATAAAAATATTTTAACAACATGCCACCTTCATTCCTAAATGAAGGCAAATTACATAGATTAACAATGCTATTGAATCAATCAAACTGAATTAAATTTGTTTTCGTGGCTCAAAGAAATTGAAATGGCAGTATGAAATTATATAATGTAGAAATTCAAGTAATTTCTGATCAGCAACAAGATCTGTTAATATTATACAAAATGGCAGTAGCACACGGTTACAAAAACCAACGCGTAACCATATACTTAAGCATATGGCAAGCGTAAGCAAAAAGCGTAAAAAAGTTTACGCATTTTTGTAAGAGACACGTAGCATGTAAAAAATGTAAACTGCATTCTTTGTTTCATAAAATTGCCTTTAAATAACATTGAGCATTGTTTTAAACCATTCAATTTAGATTTAACAAGATTGTTGAATAAAAAAGGGAACTATTTCGTTCAATTTTTCACTGACAAATAAAATTAAAACGAAATCTATAGGATTCAATGTGGTAGATTCAACTGAAGTGAACCATGCAATAATGATATACCTAAAAACTGTGCAGAAAGATGTCATATTCATAGCCTAATAGTGCTGATGTGTATCAACTAACATGCACAACACTAAGAATACTTTTTTAATCTGTTCAAAAAATCAATATTAACTTACCAACCTATAGATTACTGTTCATATTCACAACGTTTAATGGAGGTGTCCTAATGATCTAATTTTAAATCTCATCTTAAAATTTAAAATTTATGGTTGTATTAAAAAAATATATATGAAATGATTTTCATTATTGTAACATAGCCACCGGACCACATATTCAAATGATTAGGATTATATATGTTACATTCCGGACTGCCCGGAAATGATTTTATTAAAAATGCCTGCAATGAAAACTGTAAAATATAATTCACTGTAATTAAAAATAACAGTAATCCCTCTCCTATACAGTCCTCTAATAGGGTCCAGTTTCTGTTTTGCTATTGTATGCAAATTTCAATTAATAAACTTAATTGAACTTAATAGCTTAATTGAACTTAATAAACTTAATAGCTACAAACTCGCATGTGTAGCTTGGCCAAGCCGAATTTCATGATGAATATTTTAAATGTGTAATTGTGCTTAGTGTTTGTGATGTATGTTTTAATGTTTTGTTTGATTTTGTGACGACCTCGACAGAGGGATTTAACATTTTGTATGCCTGAAGATGAAACTATAGTTTCGAAACCGCGATAGCCTTTATGAGGTGAGTTGATAGACCACTGACGGGAAGAACAGGTCATAATCCTAATCATTTGAATATGTGGTCCGGTGGCTATGTTACAATAATGATAATAAACTTAGTCGAGAGAATACTGAAATTTGTGTTTATAGCGCGTATGAAATTGTGCATCTACAGACGCACGAGAGGAAGATATATCGATAAAACAATAATGCAATATGCAGTCTTACAGACGTCACATTTTGTCGCACGATCACTAGCACATAAAAATGAAAATAGTATACTATTTTCTAAAATGGGGAGGTTGATTTAATCAAAGTTAGACTTTTACTGTAGATATTGTAAAAATCAAAAAACCTTAAATATCAATTAAGTACGACCTGCAGTTTGCAAAATATCAGTATTTTTACTACGTGGTTTTAATTTGTGTATATTTTTATTATAATAAATACTTTTTATTTTAATTTAATATTTATCTAAAATATACAATAATTTTACTTCGGTTTATTCAATCAATTCGTTTTTAATTTTCGATTCTTAACAAAATACTACACAATATACTCTACTTTATATTATCGTTCATACAATGTTATATTTTTGTAATATTAGGCTGCAAATGCCTTTATTAAAAATGATGTTTAAAATACAACATAGTTTGTGTTTTGTATTAAACGGTACACAGAACTTGATGGTCCTAATTTCGCCCCTTAAATAAAGACATCTATTCACCTACTATCTGCTGTAATTCTAATTTAGCCGTACTGTGTCTATTAATATTATTTTGTTAGAATTTAATAGTACTGTTACCACATGAGGACAGAAATGAGAGGGTCTACGATATAAGATAAAACAATTAATTGTAACTGGTACATGTTTTGTAAAAATGTTTTATTCGTTCTGTAATCGAATCTGGTCATAAAAATAATAAATTAATTTTACCTAAACTTCAGAATATTTGTAAATTTCCATTATGTTATTTGTTTAGGTTTGAGTAGGTACTCTATTGTTAAACTAAATTTTTAAATTTTAGAGTCATAAACTTTTAATTGTAAAGACTGGAAAAATTTAGTTGATTAGACTTCTGTTTGTATTATATACAACAATTTTTACATCGACAAAAGTTAGTAAATTTTAATTACAAATATTTCAATAACAATTCACAAAATAAAATAAATAAAAAATAACCAAGACATTTAATTCATATATTATGTTCGTTGTTATTAAATAAATTATGTACCGTTCTGTTTCACTACAGTAATCATACTTTAGAAGAACAAAGGGAAAACAACCACTGATATTAAGTGTAAAACATAAACATAAAATAGCGTGCATAGTGGATAGGTGCTGACTCACATTGAAGTAGAAGTAGATTTTGCAAGTCCGCTATGCAACACAATGGTGCCTCGTCTGGTCAGTCGAGGTGAGGTGGAATCCTGACGGGAAAATGCCTTGCGGTTGAACACAGGAGACGGGATTGGAGGATCTGGTTTTACATTCTGTGTTCTGAAACAAATATTTACGTTAAAAACAAGAGCAGCATACATGATACAAGTCTGTTTTTGGAAGTAAAAATCTTATGCAAAAAGCAGGCATTGCAGAAGATTTTATTTCTTTTTTTATAAGAAGAAAATCATTTTAATTATTACATGTATGTTGATCTCCTGTTACAACACATGTGGATATACTTTCGTTTTGCCGTGTTTCTCAATTTTTTCTGCCGTGGTTCGATTCCCGGCCAGGGCTTGGCGTTTTCATATGCTATAAATCATCCCATCGTCTGCATTAGTCCAAGTGTGCACAATAGTCGGACGTTAAAAAAAAAAAAAAAAAAAAAAAAAAGTACTGAGACAAAAATGGTACAGACTTATCTTTAACAAGTGCTTTTTTACTTAAGGTTACACAGTAATCCGTCAACAGTTCAAACAAAATCTAACTGTTGATTTCATACTCAACAGTGTATAAAATTATATTAATAATGTACGAATTCAAGTAATTTCTGATCAGCAACAAGATCTGTTAATATTATACAAAATGGCAGTATCACATGGCTAAAAAAATATTAGTTTTTTTAAATAAACTAAATTTAAAAAGAAATAATGACAACTTACTTGACAGAAGTTGGCGCACTAGGTAAACGAGTCAATGCTCGTGTGGGAGGTGGCATAAGTTCAGGCGATGGAAGGGAATGATTGTTTTTAACGTAAAGCAACTCTTGAGGATGTGCAGTCCTACGTCTGAACTTGTCTTGTACTCCGTGGCGTTGTGGTACAGTCATATTGTTACCACTGTTTGTACTGTTGCCGTTAACACTAAACACAAACATCAATGTGCAATACAACCACAGCAATATGAGTGAACAAAACGTGCAATGAAAGTGTTAGTAATGAAAACAATGTATTTAAAATAATAATACTAATGTTTTATATATATATATATATATATATATATATATATATATATATTTACTTTTAATAAAATTAAATATTAGTTTAAATTCTTTAAAGATTTAAATTTAAATTCTGTAAATGATTTAAAGAGCACATACCCAGAAGTGCATTATCGACAAACTCGGCTTTCGCAGAACATCTTATGGATAAACACCATAACATACCAACATGGAAATATTACATTTGTGTCATAAAAGTAGTTTTATGGATGCGATTGAAGAGTTTGAGATTTACAAGTACAAAAAATCAGACCCCCACAACATCCTCAATGAAAAACTTTCATTTAAATCAAATTTAATATATGACATGACTCTAAGGATAAGTGATTTGAGTAAGTAACAAAAACCAACAGACACACTACTAATGGAGACTCCGCAGTCCGGAATGTAACGACGTACGAGTCGCATGTGTAACTTGGCCAAGCCGAATTTCATGATGAATATTTTAAATGTGTAATCATGCTTAGTGTTTGTGATGTATGTTTTAATGTTTTGTTTGATTTTGTGACAACCTCGACAGAGGGATTTAACATTTTCTACGGCCTGAAGATAAAACTACAGTTTCGAAACCGCATTAGCCTTTATGAGGTGAGTTGATAGACCACTGATGGGAAGAATATAATCCTAATCATTCCGATTTTCATAATGAATATTTTAAACGTGTAATTGTGCTCAGTGTTTGTGATGTATGTTTTAATGTTTTGTTTGACTTTGTGACAGAGGGATTTAACATTTTATATAACGGCCTGAAGATGAAACGATAGAGTTTCGAAACCGCGGTAGCCTTTATGAGGTGAGTGGATAGACCACTGACGGGAAGAATAGGTCATAATCATAATCATTTGAATATGTGGTCAGGTGGCTATGTTACAATAATAAATTCATTATTCTGCTAATAAAATAGTCATCCTATAACTACTTTATAGCATTCTGAACTGTTATTAAATATTTATTTTCATTAATCTCAGTGACCTGCCCGTGTGTGAGGCATGCTTCATGGAAGAGAAGAGATCTTCAACAGAATGTGTTACAATCTTATCTACCACCTTAAAACCAGACAGCCTATGGGAAGTATTGGACTTAGTGAGATTCTAGCTAATAAAAAAATGTGGTTACTTGAATCAGCGGCATTCAAAGGGGACCCAGTTATCTGCATTACTTGAAACTGGAAGCCTGTACTAAAAAGTAAAAAGTTCACATAAATACATAAGTGTACATAAGTAAAAAAAGAATGTTATAAAAAAACTAAATACAGTAGAGTCTTGTTTATCAAACTAGTCAATTGAGCAGTGTTGGAAAAAAAGAATGTACATAAAAACTGTATATTGCTAAACAATATTTTCAATATTGTTCAATAGTTGTTCTTTCAGAACAACTAATAAGTTATCAACATTATTCAAGAACCCAGTTGCAAATACAAGTGGAGATAACTTTGAAAAAACTGGCATATACAAAATGAAATGTAGTAATTGCCTAAGCTTATTTATATACGGTCAGACATCTCGCTCTTTTAAGAGCACATACCCAGAAGTGCGTTATCGACAAACTTGGCTTTCGCAGAACATCTTATGGACAAAAACCATAAATTCGAAGACATCCATACCAATATGGAAATATTACATTTACGTCATAAAAGCAGTTATATGGATGCAACTGAAAAGTTTGAGATTTACAAGAGCAAAAAATCAGACCCCAGAACATCCTCAATGAAAAACTTTCATTTAAATCAAATTTAATGTATGACATGGTTCTAAGGATAAGTGATTTGAATAAATAACATAAACCAACAGACGCACCGTAACTGATAATAATGACGGGCGCGCTACTGCTGATGAAGACTCCGCAGTCCGAAATGTAAAGACGTACGACTTGCACGTGTCGCTTAGCCAAGCCGAATTTCATCGTACATATTTTAATCGTGTAATTGTGCTTAGTGTTTGTGATGTATGTTTTAATGTTTTGTTTGACTTTGTGACGACCTCGACAGAGGGATTTAACATTTTGTATCATGGCCTGAAGATGATACGATAGAGTTTCGAAACCGCGGTAGCCTATACAAGATAAGCGGATAACCACTGATGGGAAGAATAGGTCATAATCCTAATTACTTAACAATATCTTATTTTACAAGTCACTGTATATAAGAACAAAATACGACATGCTCCAAGAACTAAAACACCAGTTGTATGTTATGTTAACTTTCTTTAACTATAAACAACAGTTAAAACAGTATACGGATACAATAAAAAAACAAAATTAAACACAGATAGGGAAAGTGATCTCCAAGCAGTGAAACGTTCAACACATACATGCTGCATTGACCATTGTTTTGTATCAAGCGATGAATGAGTCACCCGCTTATACAGTTAGGTGCACTTCTATTTTAATAAACTATATTTTCTTACATAATTTAGTGATTTTTTTCTAATGCCTGTGTTTATTTCATAAAACAAAATATAAGACGAGTAAAGAATGGATAAGTGAGATTATACTGTACTAACAACAAGATAGGTTGTGAATTACACAGACCTGTGCATCAAGTGAAGTATAGGTAAGTGGTTACTATTTAGCGGTCACAAGCAACTTTTTCTGCAATGAGATATGTTGTTTATTTTTGCTTGCTAACAACACAGTGACATGTTGGACAAGATCTTGTTGGACCAACAAGACATGGAAACAAGAGATATAAGATCTAATCTCACACCCAAAATACTGAATGTACGTGGGATGAAGTGCCCTGAGCCATCACTGGAATCATCTGGAAACATCGCTTTTAGGTCACCTGATTGAATTTATCATTCACTTTTGTTTAGTAACAACAAATAACAGATCTCAATATGAAATAAATTGTTAGTGACTGCTAGATAGTAAATAATTACTGAAGTATAGTTACCTGTGAGCAAAACATTTTAAATGTTCAAGATACCAGATATTGGGTTTGCCAAAGAACAAAATCACAGACAGGTTTTTGTGAACAAATTTAAAGTTCACAGACCTGTGTACCACTTTAAGCATATGCTTTAATTAGTACCCATCTACTTTAATTATTACTTACGCATCTGTGGGCGAAGTAGATCTGGACGATGCATTGGAACTGTTTGAGCTACCGTTTGGACCACTTTCTTGTGCAGGGTTGCCAACTATGTGTTCCAGTAACTGTCTTTGCGTTTCACTCTCTCTCTCCAACTAAAAACATACATTTATCAAACTGAAATAACTTTGTTATGTATCTGCTTCACAATAACATAGCTCCTTATATTGTTAAGTGCATGACTTTGACCTCTACAAAGAGAGCATCTTTAGATCCATAATACACTAAAATTATTTATTTATAAGTCTTCTGGCTATGCACAACATACTTTATTTTAAAAAAATGTATTATTTAGTTTCACACTAAACAAGGTGCTATCCTAAAGTCTGGAGAATTTTCCCATAAAAATACAACTGATTACCATAACTCCTAGTTTTCACCATATCCTTCAAAACAGTTCCCTTGGGCACAGATACAGCGAACTTCAGCTTTTTTCCACGATTCCATGCATCCGTAAAAGTCTGACAGTGTGAACACGTCCTGCGATTCTGCTTGGATCTCCTCAATTATGTCAAAATGACAGCTTTTCATATTCAACTTTATTTTGGGGAACAGAAAAGTCGCACATGGTGAGGTCAGGCAAGTAGGGTAGGTGGGGAATTGCTACTGCCCTTTTGAAAGCCAAAAAATTCTGAATGAATGCATGCACAGGCACGTTGTCATAGTGGAGAACCCAGCTCTTCTCCCACTGTTCTGAACATTTACATCTAATGCTCTCACGTAGCCTTCAAATCTTTACAATAAAACTTTCCATTGGCAGTTTGACCCGAAAGAACAAATTCCTAGTGGATCATGCCTTTGATGTAAAAAAAATCAATTTTGACTTCATCACCGTCGGCAGAAATTCAGCCACTCTTCAAGCGTTTGTACTACAGAAGTTTTACTTTGACTCATAGCATTGTCACCAAATGCTTCCACAAGTATGCAATGGTCTGCAGCAGTTGTTATAAGCTTGAAGAAACCCTGATGCAGGTTTTTGTTCCTTAAAAATCTTTGCTTACTTAAAATCTGCCATTTACACAATTAAAAAATCACAACATTAAAACACGTTACACAAACACACAAAACTGAAGAATGCAGCCTCTCACCGTCACAGCTGTTGGCACATAAATTCACAAAGAGAATTGTGAGAAGAAATTCACAAAAAGAATTTCCCTCACTCTACTGGCAGCAGGTCATTCCACAAACGGTTTATGTGTGTAATTCAAATTTTCTGACCTTTTGGGTAGCACCTTGTACATTGTTCAATGCGGTCTATGGTTTGGTTATCTAGTGTTATTTGGACATTAACAGGAGGGATGACCGTTGAAGAGAAAGACTGAAAGGAGCCAATCAGAAGCAAGTGAAAACGTATGATTTTGAAATGCCAATCAGAAGCGAGCACGTCAGGTTTAATGTACACGTGTTGAATAGGAGGGGTACGAGGTGGAGATAGAAAATTATAAATAGGACGGGCCATAATATTGGTGACCAGTATAGATATAGTTTTTGAAGATGGAGGTTCTCCGAAACGCATCAACGAAAGTAGAATTGATGAAGGTAGGGAAGGCAGATCATTATACTGAACATAGTGACAATAATCCTAGCAGAAAAGAAGAAGAATATAAAAAGAATTTATTTGGACATTATCGATATTTTCTTATTGGGATCCTTAAATATGGAATTGTTTGCCTTCACATTTTGCCCATTTGTATCACTAACTTCACTGAACCTATTTAATAGAGGTTATAGACCTTCAACCAACCCACCTAACAACAGTCAAAGCCTTTGACATCACAGAATCATAAAATACAGTATTTAGAATAAAAGAGAGAGAAAGAACCACATGTATAGCAGCACTGACTGTTCTGTCATTACACATAACCTCTATCAGTTGTTTATTAGGAAGTATTATTAGTTTCATATAATCACGTGTTAAAATTCTATTTAAAATGAGTTCGCCTTAGTCAGATTGCACCAAGAATGAAATGCAAACAGTGATAATCCTTGATTTTGCCTATGGACCATAGAAAGGTGCTTCAAAATAAATGCAGCCACTGTGATATTTTAGTAATAAAGATTTTTACGGACAAACTGCAATATTGTGGGCATCTTCAGAAGCTTATTGCATATATTGAGTGCGGCGTGGAAACTTGCTGATTTGAATGGTCAATAAAAAAAAAAAAAAAAAATTAATAGAGATATCATAATATTTTATTTTCTTGTAAAATACATTTACTGAATATTTTTATTAAATAGTTTTAAAAATGTCATCGGTCAAATGACGACCCTCATTGTTAATGCATTCAGTTACCTGATTTCTGAAGTTCCGTTGAACTTTTTCAAGCATATCAACGGGTATGTTTGTGATGGCTTGGCATACGTTGTTCTTTAGCTGATGTAGGGTCCTTGGACGGTCATTGTAAACAATTGACTTTAGAAAACACCATAAAAAAGTCACATGGAGCCACATAAAGGGAACAGGCCAGCAACACAAGGCAGCCTCTTAAGAATATGAGGCGCTTTGCAAAGTGTTGTCTCAAAAGATCCACTGAACATCGCACTGTGTGTGCCGTGGTCTCCATCCTGTTGGAACCAGACATCCCCAACGTCCATTTCTGCCAGGTTAGGTAGAAAAATATCCATTAATTATTTCTGTGTAATGAGCTGCAGTCTATGTTACTGCGTGTTCATTTTTTTCAAAGAAATAAGGACCAGTTAGCTCCACTCTTGAAGCCACACACCACACAGTAACATGTTCACAATGAAGTGGCCCCTGATGGAACGGCCATTACAAAAATAAGTCTGGACGGCAAACACATGCTGCTTGTTAGTCCAATGCATGATGGCAACTGACTAGGCGGGTAAAAAACTTCAGTACCCACCTCCTCTAGAATGAGACCCTCCACACCCTTTCCTGAACACACCTTGCCGCAAAATACAAATCAGCAAGTTTCAGCACCACATTCTGTACTAAAAAATAAGTAATCCTTTCAAATATTCCCTTCAGTTTATAAAAACACTAAGTAAAAAATACTTACTTGTTGGTTCTTAGCCTCTAATTCTTTTACGCAGACTTCTTTCTGTGCGGCCAAACAACTGTGGTGCATAGTCATGTTGTACAGTTTTTCTATGATATAAGAAGCTTCTGCCATGTCATTAAGGCCAGATACAAGTTCTGAACAGTCCATCACACTCTGCACAAAGAAGCGCATGCAATTAGCAATTACTTTACTAAACTTAACTAAATAACATAACTGCGATTAAGCTGGTTACTGTACATGAACTTAAACAAATAATACACTACGCTGCATCAGTACTAGATCTGGCCAATGCTGTATATATAATGACTTAGACCCTTTCTGAGCAATAAAAGCTCAATTTTCAATTTTATATTATTTCGACTTCACAACAACGGAACAAGAATTATAATTGTTTTTGGCATCTGTTGGCAGTATTGGACTCAGTTACCAATCTTTCAAAACGTTTATTTTGCTCTTCAAACATGCTATAGCATGTCTCATTCATCTAACATCTGAGTTACTTTATGGTTACGTGCTACTTGAACGTGTTTCTGTTTCAGTTTTTAATTATTTATAAGTGCCTTTTGCAAAATATTTAAAAAAATTTTAGTAATAATGAATAAAAGCGTTAAGAAATTGTACTGACAATGTCAGAGAAATTGTTAAAGAACAATTACCTAGTGAAAAAAAATTACAAAAAATAGTCATAACAACTTTTGTGGAAAAGGAAAATCACGAAGTAAATATTTTCATAACCAGTATAAAATTCTTAGTATTTTATACATTTATAATTTTTGTATAAAATACTTCTATTTTCATATTCCCAGAAATGAACCTTTGTTAACGGAACAATAGAACAAAGCACAAAGCTGCAAGGTCATTCCCTAGGATAACCCCTCCCCCCCTAAATTTCTGTCATTTTTGTTTCCAATAGCTAGTTATTAACAAGTGTTTTCATTTCGATCTTGTGTTGTAACAAGTGTTTTTATTTAAACTTGTGTTGTTTGGTGAGAACTAGATTGTTAAAAAAATATCATATATACAATGTCTTGAAAGAGAGTACATTATGATACAGCAATGAAACGAAAAAGTTATGTTATTCGCTGAACAAAATGGAAACAGAGTTGCAGAACAGAATTACAGATATATTACCAGTATTAAAATATATTGTTTAATTATCAATACAACCTTAATAACTTATTAGTACTAGGTATCATAATCCCAAGGTTTAATTTAATACATATACATGTTTGATCATGAATTTTCAAGTAAGTAAGTGTGAGTGTAAAGTGTTAAAGTCATAAGTGTAGTGTTGTAAGTGTGTGTGTTAGACTCGGGTACCACGAGGGACGTCTAAATCCTCTCAATAAGTACACCTAGTCTGCACCCCCTTGAGGATATATTTATTAATCTGATAAATATATTTTTAAAATGTATGTTACTTTGTAAATTTGCTTAAAAATTATATGTAAAGTACAGTGTGTCTTAGAATCGTTGAAATACAGTGTGTGTGTGTGTGTATATATATATATATATATATATATATATATATATATATATATATATATATATATATACCACAGAGAAGATATCGAACCTGGCAGCAGATATCAGAAGGAGGCTTCGGTTCTATGGACACATCGGTAGACTCCCAACAACGAGACTTGCCAACAGAATCCTTAAGTATATACAAGGTGTCAAATCAACAACATCGTGGATCGCACAAGTCAGAATAGACCTACATGACGCAGGAATAGACTCAACAGATGTTGAAGACAGGCGCGCATACAGGAGAAAGATGCTCAGTTGGAAGGTCCCAGAGAATGAAATCCCAAAGAGAGCAGGGGTAAAATGGACGGAGGAGTGGAAGAGGATCCATGGGGACAGGATGAGGGAGGTGTGGAGGATTAGAAGGAACAAGACATGAGTCAGAGTGCTTTGCGTGATCCAACAGGGTCTATGCGCAAATAATAATAATAATAATAATAATATATATATATAAATATATATAATGTTATATATAATACATACATCAAATGTTACGAACGCTTAAAAAATTAAGCAGAAATATAGTGTTCAAATGGATCCCTCCTCATATGTAGGACTGCCAGGAAATGAGGCTGCAGATGAGCTAGCCAAGAAAGGTTCACTCCTACCCCAACACAAACATTTGCCCAATCCAAATAAGGCAAAAGCCATGCTCAAAAAGTACAATGAAGAAACAGCAGATGGAAAAAAATGAAGAGCATAACAAAAGGCAAATGCTGGGAAAATATAGATGAGGAATGGGACGGACTGAAGGAAAAACCAAGGAAACAGTCAGTGGCACAGTTCCGTCTTGACACGGGTCATGACAGCCTCGCCGCCCACTTGAAGCACATTGGAGTGCTCCTCTGAAATGTGCTCTCTGTGTCAAAATACGAACTCAAATATGAACAAGGAACACTTGCTGACATGCCCCTGGATTCAATACTGATTCGAGACGACAGAAGAGCTTTGCTTGGCTGTATTGGGAGGCAAGGAGGCTGATGGACTGGAGTCCGGGCTAGCCATAGGAAACAACAACAACACCATATATATATATATATATATATATATATATATATATATATATATATATATATATGACAGTCTTACATACATACCAATGTACAGAATGTTACCATTGCCATTTCTAGGATTAGGTTATAAACTGTTGCTAAGTTATAACTGCTGTGATAAGTTATAAGCTTTTGCTTATTTGTAAATATATCATATAACCAAAATGGTTTTGTTTTGTACATTTACAGACTACAGTTAAGCAAATCTTCCTGAAAGTCAATAAACCCTAATAGCCTTTATTTTCCTATTTTCAATGAAATTAAATATTTTTAGGTGTTAATTTACGTTGATTACAATGGTGAACTCGATTTTCCCAAAAGTGTAACTCGGGTAAGTAATTAAGATTTTGAACAGTCGTAATTTTGAAACTGGGAATGGATTTTCTTGTTAAATGAACTTGTCCAAGTTATAACCAAAATTTAAAAAGAAATATAGTGTTTGAACATAATAAAAGGAAAAAAATCAACCCAGTTTTCTAAAAGGATTGTTTTTATTACTTTCAAACTTTAATTTTAAAACATTGGTACACTTGCTTGAGTAATAAATCTATATTATAAAACCAATATTTTTTCAAGATCTAATTTTAATGAAATAGGGTCAATTTTTTATTTTTTTCTTCGTTAGCTTCAAAACCAGATTTTTTATGGAATTTTTTGTTCTTGTTATTTTAAGGTAAAAAGCATATTGAGGCTATTATTGCCCCCTAAACGTAAGTGTGAGTGTAAAGTGTTAAAGTCGTAAGTATAGTGTTGTGTGTATGTTAGGCTCAGGTACCGTGAGGGATGTCTAAATCCTCCCTAGTTTGCACGCCTTGCGGGGTTTTATGGAAGTAGCAGCATTTTCCAATGTTTTTGCACTATTATTTTAAATAAGTTTTGTATTATATTTTTGTTTAACGATTACAATACAAGTTATTGGATAACAAAACTAAACAATTAATGCTGTTAAAAACGGATTGTACTCTTGTTTACTAAAAAAACTAACCAGACTGTCATGTCGTATTCTGTTTAACTTTAGTACATGACTACATCTAAGTAAAGTTACATGCACAACAATACGAATTCAAACCATCACTACATTACCTTTGATTCTTCCACTTGAATGATGTTGTTCTGTGACTCTTTGATGTTATCCTCAACGTATTCAAGGTTCGCTCTAAGTGCTTCCAACTCTTCTTGTAAGTCCTGAATTAGTTCTTTATCCCGTGGTTGCCGCAGTTGAAGGTCATTCAGTTTACGTAATTTGAATTCCAGATCTACATGTAACGACTTCCTTTCTGCAAGCAGCCTGCACGGTAAAAACAAAATCAGTGTATTTATAATAAAACTTATAATGTATAAACAATTATATAAATAGACATTATATAAAGAAGAACTAAAACAACTCAGTCCAAAAAAATTACAAAACAACAAGTCTAAGTTTTAGAAACATCTGCCAATTACTCCAAAAATATTTTAAAATTAGCGTAACTTACTGCAAAAGAAAGTTTATTTGAACGAAATTACAATACCTCTCCATTTCCCTTTCTAAAAATATGACAGACTGTTTGTTCAAAGTGTTTGCGGAGATGTTTTTTTCAAGAGCATTCCATTTCTGCTTGGCGATGCGTGGAGACACAGAAGTTAGTTTAGGCCTCAAGCGTCCGGCAGCCTTCTGGCTCATCCCACTACGGGCGACTTTCCTCAAAGCGACCACTTCCTCTTGTTTCCGACGAAGGACAACATCTTTGGCACGTTTTTCTGCTTCCAAGGACCTAAATGACAGAAATAAAACTTTGTTATCGTTATAATGAAACTGCAGCTACTATTAGATCATGATACCTAATACCATAGATAAGTAGAATATAAATTTACACAATAATTTAATTTAAAATCTGTTTTGTATAACCTCTAATCATAAAAAAGCTTATTTCTTCCTGGTTGACCTTTATTCATTGACTTCATAATATCATTGCATTTTATAACGTTTTTGGATCACGATATATTATATTCCAATTAACTTTTCACTGTTAGATTTTAAGTTTGATGTTTGTACAACTTTTGGGTTTATTATAAAACAATAAATATGATTTAACAGTCAAACAGTAGAATATATAATTACGATTTTAAAGAAATAATGAATATTTTGTATTTATAAATTTTGGTATTATTATAAAGACATATTATTACACACAATTATATTTTAATTAAAAAGTGGTCTCAAGAAATATGCAAGCCAAACCTACATGTAACCATCGAAACACGATTGGTCAGTTAGTTTAGTCTCAAGTGATGTACACAGATGGACAGACCATATTCTTATTCATGTAAAAACTTAGTGACGAAGAAATCAAGACCAAATAATTTTTGGATAAGCATTGATGCCATAAAAACCTTATTTTTATCAGGACATAACAATGTAGAATTTATTGTTTTTTCACATAAATAATGTATCTTTTATTTGTTAATAGTTTTCTTTAAATTAATAATTTATTATTTTCATTTATTTCTTGAGAATGAATTCTGAATACAGTACATATTTTATAAACATACTACATAAATATACGAGGTGTGTTCAGAAAGTAACGAGAATTTTAAATTTCATGGGCTTGGAGAGTCTGCTTGTCAAACATTTTTTTATTATGTATACATGCCCTTGAAGTATGATAAAAATTTCATCTGTTTTCATTGTTGACTTTATCTGTGACAGCCACTAAGGTTAGACGTGTTTTTATGAGCTCGGCGATTTTCGTATATTAAAAGAAATGGATCAAAGAAATTGTATCAAATTTTGAGTAAAAAATGGAATAAAATGTAACAAAGTGTGTAAAATATTAACAAAGGTCTATGGTGAGTCTACTATGAGTAAAGCAAGAGTTTCCGTGTGGTATAAGCATTCCCAAGAAAGCCGTGAAGACGTTGAAGATGACAAACGCCCGCCCTGGACACCCCAGAACATCAACAACGTGATGAAAACGTGAAAAAGTGAAAGAAATGGTTATGAACAATCGCCGAATCACAATTAGAAAGATCGCTGATGATGTTGGCATATCGACTGGATCATGTGACATTGTTTCCAGTGTTTTGTGTATGAAACGCGTGGCAGCAAAATTCGTTCAAAAATTGTTGAATTTTGAACAAAAACAGCGGCGAATGGAAGTTGCTCAGGGGTCACTAAATGAAGTCAACGACGATGCAGAATTACTGAAACGTATTATAACAGGGGTTTACGGATATGACATCGAAACTAAGGTTCAATTATCCCAGTAAATGCATTCTGGCTTGCCAAGACCAAAAAAAGGCTTGACAAGTGCAGTCGAACGTGAAGGTTATGCTCACTGTGTTCTTCGATATTAATGGCATAATGCATCATAAATTCCTGCCACCAGGTGAAACGATCAATAAGGAGTACTACCTACAAGTTCAACGCCGTTTGCGTGAAGCAATCCGAAAAAAAAATGCCCGGATCTGTAGAAAAACAATTCATAGCTTTTGCACCACGATAATGCACCAGCTCACACTTCATTGCTTGTTTTGGCCAAAAACAGTACTTTAACGATGCCTCAGCCTCCATATTCGTAGACATGGCTCCATGTGACTTTTTCCTATTTCCAAAAATAAAGAGAACCTTAAAGGGCCATGGTTTTACAGCCGTAGATGACATTAAAAGCGCATCGCTGAAAGAACTAAACGCTATCTCAAAGATCGAGTTTGAGAAGTGTTTCGAGGATTGGAAGAAGCGCTGGCACAAGTGCATAATCTCAATGGGGACTATTTTGAAGGCGACAACATCAATGTAGAAGAATAAATAAATATTTTGTTAAAAAATTAAAATCCTCATTACTTTCTGAACACACCTTGTACATGTAAAGTAGGCTATATATAAATGCTATAAATTTTTTGCTATCTTATTGCCAGTGGCTAAACTATGATTTCAGTTATTCATGTTCTTCCTTCTCTGTAATTATCCGAGTTTCTACTATACTTCTTCCATTCTTCATCACTGTGCCCGAGCAAGTCAGAGGCTTGTTGGTTTACCGAAATTGTTTGACTAGTAAATATCAGATTATTAAGGTAAACTACTGTATTTCAGTTTAAAAATTACATTTGTTTTTAGACAAATTAGTGGAAGTTAAAAAAAAACTGAAATTTAAACTTCACTAAAAACAAAATTAATAGTAAAATGTTAAATTTATTTCCTTACATTGTCATAAATACAAACAATAGGATTATATTGCTGTTCAAACTAATAATGATTAAGGTTGTATAAGAATTGCATTGATGACAATATAAGGTTATTTAATATGACACATTACAATGACAATCCTGGAGGTTAAACCATACAATATCTGGCAGAGGTAGCTGAAATGAGGTGTTTAATAATCCCACCATATCTGCAGCTCATAGTACATCTCTATGAGTACTCATCTACACAAAATACATACACATTCACAGCTTGGCTAACCCTAAACTATAAAGCAATTCGTGCTGATAGAGTAAATGACACCTGCCTAATGGTGTACCAAATGGAGCCATGGGAGATCTGGCAACCTCCTAGTGTACCTTATCCTTACCTATGCATGCAGGGCTCTGTATGGCATACCACATTTCCTTAGCTACTTGTGGATGTTCCCATTAAGTAAGAATGTAAAAGAGAATAAGCAGGAGCTTACTGCACAACAAAAATAGATTAGCCAAATAGAGTAAAACCTCAGTAATATAGGTTATGAAAAAGAAAAATTGAGAATTAGCAGAGCAATCACCTGCAATCAACTTAATAATGAACTGGGAAGTCACCAATTAGAAGTGGGGGAATTGCCCACCTTGAATCCCTCCAAATCCTAGACACTATGAAAAGATTAGGAAGAAAGAGCGTCTCAGGATTATAGAAAGCGGGCACAACAAATCTACAAAGGTTGTAACGCAATAATAACCCTGCAAACTCATTCATTCAAACCATACAATATATTGTAAATTAAAAATAATAATACAGTTGATCAACTGATCTCACCTAATGACATTTTCATGTTTCCTGGACTCTTTCCTTAACTGAGCAATTTCCCTGTTCCTCTTAGTTTCAACCTCTTTGTGTTTAGCTGCTTCTTCTTTCATTTTGTTAATTAGTTTAACCTGTAAATACGATTAAACGATGTACAACGGATCACTTATTAGGGTTGAACACAAAATTGAATGAAAAGAAAAAAATTAAGCAACACCATTTTTTTTTAAGCAGATGAACTATTACATTTATCATACTGTCTCTGATAAGATAATTCTTTTTCATAGGGATATCTAAGCGTCCTGCCCATTTTTACAGTTTTCATGATTGGAGGATACGAGGTTTGTCCAATAAATATGCGAACTGGTCGAATATGGTGGCCATTACGGAGAGTTAAGCCACGCCCACTGGCCTCACCTGTTGTCTGGGACCCAATGAGCCGTCAGTGCTTGGCAGAATGTTACGCTGTGCGGATCTTGCGAGTGGAGTTATTTTTAGTTTTGCATTATTTTTTTGTTCGTCGATATGGAAATTGACCAATTCACTGAACAACGAATTAACATCAAGTTTTTGGTAAAGCTTGGTAAAAATTACCAAGTAATTGCTGAAATGTTGAGAGTTGTTTATGGTGATAATGCTATGAAGAAAACAACCATTTTCAAGTGGATTAAGCGCTTTAAAGAAGGTCGAGAAGACGCCACGGATGATGCAAGAATTGGACGACCTTCAACCTCTTGTGTGCATGAAAACATTGATCGTGTGTGGCGTCTTGTCCTTACTGATGGCCGAAAAACTGTCCGAATGATAGCTGAAGACCTAAATTTAGGAAAATCAACAGTGCACACAATCTTAACCGAGCATTTGGGCTTAAGAAAGGTTTGTCTTGAAAATCGTGCCAAAACTGCTGACTCCGCATCAAAAGTTGAGAAGAGTCGAATGTGTTACTGACTGGAAAAATTCCATGGAAAATGATGTTGGATTCTTAAATAGGGTTATCACTGGTGATGAATCGTGGTTTTTCGAGTATGACCCCGAATCGAAATCGCAAAGCATGGAGTGGAAAGCAACAGGTGAAGCTCGAACAAAAAAATCAAGGAAAAGCCGATCAAAAATCAAAGTCATGCTCCTGGTTTTCTTTGATATCAAAGGTGTTGTTCATCATGAATTCCTTCCTGAGGAAAAAACGGTAAATTCTGAGTTCTACCTTAACGTTCTCAAGCGTTTGAGAAATCGAGTTCATCGTGTGCGACCACATTTGACTCAAAACGATGGATGGATTCTTCATCAAAACAATGCACCCGCACATTCGGCTTTGATTGTTCGCCAGTTTCTGGCTAAAAATTCAATCACTATCCTTGATCCCTTATTCACCGGCCTCGCCCTCTGCGACTTTTTTCTATTCCCTAAATGCAAAAATGTGATGAGGGGACAGCAATGGGAAGATGTGGACACAATAAAACAAGAAATGACGAGGAGACTGAAAAGCCTGACTTCCGAGGACTTCCAAGGGTGCTTTGAAGAGTGGAAAAGAAGATGGGATAAGTGCATAGCAGTGAATGGAGAGTATTTTGAAGGGGACAAAATCAATGTAGATGAAATTTTGTAAAATAAAGTTTTTATGACCTTAGTTCGCGTATTTATTGGACAAACCTCGTAAAACCAAAAATATAATTTTTTTTTAATTTGGCAAGTATGGATAGTTTAATAATTTTTATATTCAATTATACTTAAAACTACTTCATTGTGTATTATTTAACATTAAGCACATACAACAATGTGGGGATGGCAAATTGTCATATTACTGTATCATCTCTATACCATAATGACATAGACAATTTGTCATGCACATCTCTATACTTTATTGTATACTAATTGTATTTACTTTATGTTACACAATGAAGTATTATAAATATACTGTATATAAGCAAGCACACTGCTGCTGTGGCAAAACTCACGTATAAAAAAGACAAAAGTAAATCTAAACATATATAAAAGGCACTGTTATGTGTCAAAAACTACTGAACCGGTTTTGCTGAAAATTTCACAGTTTGTTCTTAATAGGACTACTATGCTCTGTTTGCATAGTAGTTTGAATGAAATCTGGTATGTAGTGCTGTTGTTTTGAAAACTGGATTTAATTACGATCTTTTATGAAGTGAAGACAAGGGACATAATTTCCCCGTAGCTACTAACACAGAAGATAAGTTCAAATTAATATTTTGTTGTTGTTATTTTAAAGCGAAAAGCACATTGAGGGTATATCACCTCCTTAAATGTAAGTGTGAGTGTAAAGTGTTAAAGTCGTAAGTGTAGTGTTGTAAATGTACGTGTGTGTTATACTCGGGTACCGCGAGGGACATCTAAATCCTCTCAATAGGTGTAGCTAGTCTGCAACCCCCTTGCGGGGTCAAATTAATATATATATATATATATATATATATATATTTTTGTGTTTAACGTCCGACTGTTGTGCACACTTGGGCTGATTCAGACGATGGGATGATTTATAGCATATGAAAATGCCAAGCCCTGGTTGGGAATCGAATCCGGGTCCTCGGGGTGAAAGCCCAGTACGCTGTCAACTAGGCCACTGAGGTGGCTATATATATATATATATATATATATATATATATATATATATATATATATATATATATATATATAACATACATACATACTAAAAATATACATACCTACAATTATATATATATATATTACTAAAACAATTTACTGAATTACCGGTTACTAAAAACACATATTATTTCCTATTGATTACTGTGTTTAGAGAGTGGTTTGAACTGAATCTGATAGGTAATGCTTCTGTTTTGACAAATGAATTTACTTCCATTCTGATTTTTATAAAATAAAGTTTAAAATATTCAAATCTAGTGATAGCAAAATATATATATATATATACATATATATATACTAAAAATATATTGTATTAACGGATACAATAAACAATAGTTTACCACCCCTGGGCAACACAAGGTGGTACAGCCAGTAGATAATAAGTCAATATTAATACTCTCAAAGTAATGAGTTAGTGAGTTACGTGATAATCAACAGATGCTGTTCTATTAAACAATTCAATTAGGTGTTTTGATGTTTTGTTCTGTGCCATTAAAACCACTAGGCTCGAATACAGAAGTGCATAATTAAGTTTTGATATAAATTATTTAAATTTTAAATCCATAAATAAACACACATTTTATAAGAATTTAGTTAAGCGTATTTTTGAGATAACCTTCAAGAAGCCTGTTTTACCGTTAGAAAAAGGATTTCCCATGTGCAACAATAACATCAAAGTTAATAAAACAAAAAAAAATCAGCTGTTTAATAATAAAAAAATTCAGTATCTATGAAATAGTTGTTCACTGGATTATGTGCTTTTTAAATGGTGATTTTCAAAATTTAAACACAAAATTGGTCTTAAAATAGAATAATACACTTTTTCATAACTACTGAAGTTGAGAGCTAAGATTTAGATAACCACTGAAATTAAATATTGTTAACTAAGATTTAGAAAACTATTGAAGTTAAATATTGATAACTAAGATTTAGAAAACTACTGAAGTTAAATATTGATAACTAAAATTTAGATAACTATTGAAGTTATATATTGATAAATAAGATTTAAAAAACTATTGAAGTTAATTATTGATAATTAGATTAGATTACTATTGAAGTTAAATACTGATAACTAAGATTTAGAAAACTATTGAAATTAAATAATGATAACTAAGATTTAGATAACTATTGAAGTTAAATATTGATAACTAAAATTTAGATAACTATTGAAGTTAAATAATGAAAACTAAGATTTAGATAACTATTGAAGTTAAATATTGATAACTAAGATTTAGATAACTATTGAAGTTAAATAATGATAAGTAAGATGTAGATAACTATTGAAGCTAAATATTGATAACTAAGATTTAAAAAACTATTGAAGTTAAATATTGATAACTAAGATTTAGATAACTATTGAAGTTAAATATTGATAACTAAGATTTAGATAACTATTGAAGTTAAATATTGATAACTAAAATTTAGATAACTATTGGAGTTAAATAATGAAAACTAAGATTTAGATAACTATTGAAGTTAAATATTGATAACTAAGATTTAGATAACTATTGAAGTTAAATAATGATAAGTAAGATGTAGATAACTATTGAAGCTAAATATTGATAACTAAGATTTAAAAAACTATTGAAGTTAAATATTGGTAACTAAGATTTAGATAACTATTGAAGTTACAGATGCAGTCTATTGTTTGTACATACCTTTACCCTCTTCATGTCTGTAACTTCAACTCTTAGGGTTTTGATTTGACTTTCATACTGGCTTTGGTTCCGCAACATCTTAGCATGTTCTCTCTTCGCCGACTGCAAAGTTTTCATTTCCTTCTGCATTCCGTTCAGTTTCCTTTCGTATTCTTCTTTTACCTTTTTTACTTTATCGGTAGGAGCGTTGTTTTGCCCAGCTGTAATAGAAATTATATTTTTCAATGAAATTTTAATAAATGTGAATACAATGAATGGGTAAGCTCTCATTTTAATGTTGGTATAATGAACTTAGAATATTAAGACCTACAAAAGTTATACAAAACCAGTTACTTATTTTCCTATGTTTACTAGCACTTGGGCAAGTTGTTTACTAACAAATGTCTCCAGGTTTTATAAAGTGCTGTATTCTTCATTTCCCCCCCCCATATTCTTCTAAAGCTCTTATAATAAATAATTATTCTCGAATTTTTTTCTTGTTTACTGGCTGCCTTTCCATCTTCTTCTGGTCACTGTCTCTATCCCAAATTTCCTGACAACTGCTTCAGACTGACTTTGAAATATCCTAGTCTGTCACTGTTTTATAACTACTAAACTGTTATCACTTTGTACCCAACAAGAGAATTCTTCTTGTCCCGTATCAGCAGGTCTGTCACACTCATCTCATTTTGACATTTTCTTGTTCTTCATCTTCTTCTTGTAGAATGCTTTTAGTTAATCTCTTAAAACGGTTTCAAATGCATTTTTTATGACCATTAGCCATGCTTTAGCTGTCATTTGGAATGTGTCCAAGACGTTTATTTTTTCGAAAATTTCTCTTGTTCCTTTGTGATCATCAATTATGACTCTTTTCATATATGATTGATAGTAACGTTTACATGTTTTTGTAATGTCTTGATCTAAAGGTTGGATAACCAAAGTTGTATTTGGTAGTAGAAACAAAATTCAATATTTCTGAAGGACAATGAGGATAAGCCGCATAATGGTCCAAAATTTAAAAAGTCTTGCTATTTTGCTGACAGAGTTTTCAGTCCCATTTTCATAAATAATTTTTGAATATTGAAGCAGTCATCCAAGAATTGGAATTGCTTCACACTTCTGAAACACCTGGATAATTAACTTTTGCCAGTCAACAGAGGTTTGGCTTGCTTGTCTCAGTTAAATCCTTTATTTATTTACCAGCAAATACACTGGAATTTTCGAAAACCATACACTGGTCTGGTGTAGCCTAACAGTAATGTTATTAGTGCCTCACTGATGTTATAAATGTTGTCAGTTATTTCTCCAATATAATATGCCAAGTTGCTTCTATTTAATCCCTTGCAGCTCAAATATCTGAATCTTGTTTCTCGCAATCTAGTTTTTTGCCGCAATAAATTTTTCAGACTAAGTTGTTGGCTTTTTACATCAGAATGCTTCCGTTAATGGGAGCATTCGTAAAGATATTTTGCTTAAACCACATAATTAATGCATTATCTACAGTTTGACTTTTTTCTTTTCTGCTGTTAAGAAGTTGAACTGCATTCTCCATTTCCCCTTATTTTTAAGCAATCCACCTTAAAATCGATTGACAAACGTCCAGATTGGCATCTGCTTCTCTTTGTAACACTAAATTTAAATTTAATTTGTTGAATTTGTACAAAATTAATTTTTTTCCTCTAAGTTTTAAATCACTCCTATTTACTAACACTGGACATTTTCAAGCAGTGTTAAAAAATCAAACACTGTAAGAATCTATGAATTGGAACAGACTGATAAACTGATGTCTTATCACTGGCAACTTGAAAGGAAAAGGAAAATAATGTTGCGAGGCAACAAAGTGCAGTACTATAAGTTTATTTTATGCTGTTTCTGTATTTTACTCAAACCGCCTGGGTGGCCTAGTTGTTAGCATACTGGGCTTTCACCTCAAGAACCCGGGTTCGATTCCCGGCCAGGGCTTGACATTTTCATACACTATAAATCATCCCATCGTCTGCTCAAGTATTTAGCTCAAGTATGCACAATAGTCGGACGTTAAAAAAAAACAAAACTGTACTTTATTCATTTTACAATAGTCATAGACATTTTCTGATAAAGTGTACGAAATTACTGGTCAACAATAAAGCAACTGTACTGATGTTCTTTGTTCACAATCCTCGTCTTCACTAAAACAATATATATATATATATATATCCGTCTCGGTGGCCTAGTGGATAGCGTACTAGGCTTTCACACCGAGGACCCGGGTTCGATTCCCGGCGAGGGCTTGGCATTTTCATAAGCTATACATCATTCCATTGTCTGCATTAGCCCAAGTGTGCACAATAGTCAGACATTAAAAAAAATAAAATATATATATATATCACATTATCTTGTTTGCCTACTTCATGAATGTAGCAGTCACTGCAGTTCTATTCCATATGTCATTGTACAAACATATCCTTTTATCTTCATGTATAAAGGCTGCACTTTGATAAAACACCAAACATTGTTTTCAATGTATCTAATTATTTTGTATGTTGTGGAAGGAGTGACGGCATATAAAAAATCAGGAAGGCCAGTAAAACTCTCAGAGGACCTGATGTAAATGTACACTTTGGAACATAACCTCATGAAATCTGAAAACAACCAATACTAGCACAACAACATTGTCTACATATTCTAAACAGTTTGATAAAATAATGAAAAAAGACACTACATTGATATTTGTGGGAAATGCCTAAAACTTAACTAAATAACTCCAGACAGAGCTTCAATAGTATACATTTAATTTTAATGCTCTTGTTCTTCTCTGGACGTTTACAGGAATACCTTATCAGACTTTGTTGTGGCCACAATAGTGTCGGAATTACAGTTTCATGCACATGCATAAGGATCACTTCATATGATTATGCAGCCACTTAAAGAGTTATGTAATGTACAGTATGTACTTACTGAACGATGCCAGAACAGTGTCCCTCTCCTCTTGTGTTGCCTTTATTTTCGCCTGCAGCTGCAACAGTTTGTCTTCGTAATGTTGCTTCATGCTTTGCAACCGCCTTTGTGACAGTTCTAATTCTTCAATCAGTTTCTGTTTCAAGTTGATCTCAGAAGTCAGTTCGGCCAGTTCTTGGCTGTATTCGCTGTCTTTTTCTTCTGACTCCGTTTCCGATTCACTTTCTGGAAAAATAAAATTTTAATTTTTTTTTGTCATCCAATCAAAAAATCTGGCACTGAGCCAGTTGTATTTGAAATGAATAGATGTTCCAAATTAAGAGATAAGCAATATTAAAGTCCTTAAATTATACTTGGTCAGCAAACTTTAAATTAAATTTTAGGGCCATTTTAATTTTTCTAGCTACTTGTCAAATTTTCATGGCTATAAAGAAACCTTCAAAGCCCAGAAAATTGGAACTTTTGGGAACTGGCAATAGTGTAAATAAAACTTTTGAGTAAATAGTATACAGAGGGAAGAAACTGGAGTTGTATCTAATCACATGGAACCCACAACCATTGAATTACAGCAGACTGTAGGGACAGTAGGTGGACCTATTCAATCTGCAGTGGAAGAAGCGAGAGATGTTGAAAATCTCAAATCAATAGGCAGTCCATTTAAATCAGACAGATATTTCTAGATGTATAAATGTCTATCGGGATTGTAAAAGTACAAACTGAGAAGCGTGGAGGCAGCAGCAAAGTGCTTCTAATTAAACCCCTCTTATGCAGGAAGGAAAAGGAAACTGCAGGTAACTGTAATCTACGATTGTTAGACTCTTGCCAGCAGAAGAAAAAGGATGTTTGGCATCCTGGACTCTGAAAACCTTCAGAAGAATGATCTAGACACCGAACTGCTAAAATTCATTGAAGGTACCAGTATACTGAATTAGAATCCAAGACTTTAGCTGAACAATAAGTCCTTCAACTGTGTTACCAGCGCCCACCAACTCCCATAACTTCAAAAATTAAATCTAATACAATTTGCTTACATACTTCTTTTAAAAAATATGATAGGGTAGTGTGGGGTACTTCTAAAATTTAAGCCTGCTTAAGAAGTGGATGAATTAAAAATGAAAGCATGGCTTTTGTCAATAATCTTAATGTGATTATCCTATTTACATAACGAATTCTTGTCATACATAAACAAACAGATTTTTGCAATAGTTTATTTAATGTACTGAATTTACCATCTTCACTCTCCTCCTGGTCACTCTCATCCTGATTGAGTCCATTTTTCTTATTCATTTCAGGACTAAGGACAGCTTCCTTGCCTCGAGCTAATGCCTCCATATCTTTCTGCAAATCTCTCTTGGCTTGAGCAATCAGACTTCCAACACTTCCGCTACCAATATCCGTATCCAACGACAGGCCGGATGGACTTAAGCCTAACGGTGATCTACTGGTTATCACATTGCGAGTGAGGTTACGCCTCAGTTGTTGACATACTGACTCAGACTCTACAAGTTTGGCACGCAGTTCTTCTATTTCTTTCAGATAGTTTTGGATCATTTCAGTCAAGTCTCCGTCAGCACCTGCAGCTGTAAAAAAGAATTAAAGCATAACTGATAACATACATTACATAAGGTAATAACACTTTGTAATGTAAGCCTAAGTATAGCTTGGGCCTTTTCATCTACACTAAGTCTTAGCTTACAAGTACAGTTCAAGCACTATAGTATCAGAAGAACCTCAATGCTGTCCATGGTAAACCAGGTTACTCTTCACTGCGTTCTAAGGCCTAAGGGGGTTGAAGATAATGAGGAAGCAGACCAACTGGCTTGGCTGGGATTGCATCTGTGTTTATTGGACTCAAGCTGGCTTTAGTGATTTCCCCGTCATTGACCAGTTCTGCTACCAGTAAGAAAGGTCTCTTAGGGCAGCAGATATCTTGTGCAGAGCACAATTCAGGAAAACCATTGGGCTTATTGCAGGGTACTATGGTCTGAGAATGCACATGAACAGGATAGGAATGTACCATGGAGAAACCGTGTGTAGGGAACTACAGGCTACATAATTTATGATTGTAACGATCTTCACCAGCAGGCGGCTAAGGGTATTTGGCTTCCAGGACCCTGAAGAATTCCAGCAATGGAAGCTAGTCAGTGGCTGCTGAAAATTATTAAGGGTACCAATCTGCTAAATTAGAATTTAAGAGGTTTAGTTGCACAATTAATCACAGGGCTTGGAGTTTTATTATACCTCCCTCTAGTATTCTATCTATAGTTCAGACACTGATATTTAATCCATTGTGACTTATAAGCAGCACATTTTTGGGTTTCAGTAGTTCCATTTCATAGAATGGTTATATCTCTTTACTTGTCTATGACTTTGGACTATTCTGGTTTTTTATCTGTGGCTGAACAAAGTAATATTGCAAACATACTACATCCACATATGAAACAGCTGATTTGTACCAAGTTAGTCACCATATCGTTAGCAACGATACTTCTTAGTTTTGTTCTAATAATTCTTGGTGTATACATTTCTTTATTTTTAACGATTGTTTTTCATTTTTATAAATTAGACTGTGTGTGTATTTGTGATTTCGAATATATGCTTTGTCTTTCTGAGTGAAAATTTTAACTTTATAAATGCAATACAAACTGAAGCAAACAGGTCACTGCAGTTAGACTAGTTCTTATATTTTCTGTGTTATTTCTTTTGTAAATGTAATACAAACTGAAGCAAACAGGTCACTGCAGTTAGACTAGTTGTTACATTTTCTGTGTTATTTCTTTTGTAAATGCAATACAAACTGAAGCAAACAGGTCACTGCAGTTAGACTAGTTACATTTTCTGTGTTGTTTCTTTTGCAAATGCAATACAAACTGAAGCAAACAGGTCACTGCAGTTAGACTAGTTGTTACATTTTCTGTGTTATTTCTTTTGTAAATGCAATACAAACTGAAGCAAACAGGTCACTGCAGTTAGACTAGTTGTTACATTTTCTGTGTTATTTCTTTTGTAAATGCAATACAAACAGAAGCAAACAGGTCACTGCAGTTAGACCAGTTGTTACATTTTCTGTGTTGTTTCTTTTGTAAATGCAATACAAACTGAAGCAAACAGGTCACTGCAGTTAGATAGACTAGTTATTACATTTTCTGTGTTATTTCTTTTGTAAATGCAATACAAACTGAAGCAAACAGGTCACTGCAGTTAGACTAGTTATTACATTTTCTGTGTTATTTCTTTTGTAAATGCAATACAAACTGAAGCAAACAGGTCACTGCAGTTAGACTAGTTGTTATATTTTCTGTGTTGTTTCTTTTGTAAATGCAATACAAACTGAAGCAAACAGGTCACTGCAATTAGACTAGTTGTTACATTTTCTGTGTTATTTCTTTTGTAAATGCAATACAAACTGAAGCAAACAGGTCACTGCAGTTAGACTAGTTGTTACATTTTCTGTGTTATTTCTTTTGTAAATGCAATACAAACAGAAGCAAACAGGTCACTGCAGTTAGACCAGTTGTTACATTTTCTGTGTTGTTTCTTTTGTAAATGCAATACAAACTGAAGCAAACAGGTCACTGCAGTTAAGACTAGTTGTTACATTTTCTGAGTTGTATCTTTTGTAAATGCAATACAAACTGAAGCAAACAGGTCACTGCAGTTAGACCAGTTGTTACATTTTCTGTGTTGTTTCTTTTGTTATATCAAACATTATCTTTATTCTTTCATTACTCTTCAGTGATTCTAAAATAGAACTTCAATTCTTTACTTTTTTTACTACATAAAAACTTTCATGCTCCTAGTGCAAACCTTGTGTTAAAGGACTACTCTCCAAAACTATTCTTTTATTTATTCTAAAACAAACCCTACCAGTAATTACTGCACTAAGAGTCTTTGTGATTACTACAGCGCTGACTATACCTGAATTAAGCCAGTCGCCCGTCGCCTTCTCCGCAAGTAACTGAATGTTCTTGGCACTCAGAGTGTCTATAGTGTCTTGCATCGCTTTCACTCGTGTTCTCATATTGGCTAACTCATTCTGCAGCATAGTATTTTCATGAAACATGTCATTCACGGATTCCTCGCCGTCCTCTCCTATCACACGTTTACCCTGAAATGTGACAAATTTAACTTGAAATATTACAATATATAGTGGAACTGGGCAAAATCACTGAAGGGACCAAGACAAAATATGTTTTACCCTAGTGACATAAATATAAAATATGTTATGAAAAAATCAATTTTAAAGATTAATAAGGAATAAAATGGAAAAAAAGACTGCATTGATACATTATTCTTATTACATTTATGTGTTTAAATATTATATATTTATATTAAAGCAATATCTGGGCATTAAAAACATGAAGAATACAGCAAATATTTTAAATCAGTAAATATATACTTGGTATGTCCGTGTGTCGGTATGGTAGCTCCATGAAATTGGGAAATATTCAGCTAGTTATAGAATAATAAAGAAGGTATAATATTGCACAACTACAATCATCTCTAGGCCTAAATGTAGTGGAGTAAATGTTTTAGCATAATGACAAATGTTGACATGTCAACCATGCTTTATAAGCAGTAGTAATTTTGACAGCACTTATCTGCTGTCAATTTACTTTATGTTGTGCCGCGTTAGTTACTGATTGCAGTATGGATGGCCAACGCAGTAACTCAAAATGGAAACAGTGTCACTGATAAAGGAAATTATAAGTTCCACAAAAATACCACATGCAGATTGAAGCCTTGGCCTTAGTCAATATTAATTTGTATGAAATTTAGAGTAAAATATACACAAGAATTTTTGTTTGTGTTACTTAAAGTCCATACTTCATGGCAGTGAGACTAATGAGGAAACTGTCTCACACTTTGAGTATGCAGTTCAGAGACTCACCAGACTGACCGGTGTCTTAACCACATTGACCAACGAGCCCTCAAAATTCTACGAATATAATTGAATGCATAATCTTCATGAAAATTCATTTCAGTGTAACAGGTAAACTTTGTGAAATCTAAATGATTTTCTAGTAGTCTAAATTAAATTTAAAATAACTATAACATTCCTTGACATAATTTGACAGAACACAAGATAAACTTCTCTTAATAATAAAATTGCAATCAGGTAAAAAAAATTATGCCTTTGGCTTAGATGTATTTTACCACATATGTACAGTAAGAAAACCTTGATAAAACAAATTCCCTGAAAAACAATTTTTTTAAAAAATCCTTTCAAACTACATAACACTTAATGTTAAAAACACCCATGTATTAAGTAATATTTTGATTTATAACTTCAATATAACAAATTTTTTCGGCTTGAGATACAGCACAAAACATTATAAATATTTAAAGTACAAAACACTGATAAAGAAAATTATAAGTTCTACAAAAATACCACATGCAAATGAATTAAAATCCTTGGCCTTAGTCATATTAATTTGTATGAAATTTAGAGTAAAATATACACAAGAATTTTTGTTTGTGTAACTTAAAGCTATTCAATTTTAAAACTCAAAGTCCCTTTTGGCAATGATGACTTAAAAATGGGTGAGCAAAATCATGAAATACTGATTTTTGTCAATGAGCCCAATTTATAACTGAGCCAAAAACCTTATATAAAGTTGAACCCTGGACGAAGCCTATCCGGCATTAATGGTAACGAAAACTGAGAGCAAAACGTTTTTACGTTACAATTTTGGCTAAATTGTAAACCTACATAATGAATAAAACGCATTTTACAAAAACTGTACAATACAGTTTGTAGTGACTCAGATGCACGTCTTAATATGAAAACAATATCACTTGTTTTTTGTTTCCCTTCCTACCCCTCAACCCTTGTCTCCTACCCCTTTTAAATAAGGCTTGATGGTCGATGTGTCCAAAGCACTGGCCAGTGTGCTTGTCTCTGAACTGTGTACCACAGTTCAAAAAGATACTTTCCCAAATGTTAGTCAGTGTTGTCTACGAATAGTGCATCATGTACTGTTTTGTCAACATGCTTAACACAATCAATAATATCCGTGTAGATGTAGGACCTAAAGTTGAAAATCATTTTTAAAATAGAAGCTGAACTCTGATATATTCATTACATAAAGGTTCTCTGATTTTTGAGGAAACCCCTTTATAACAAATATTGGCCGTATTTGACCTCAAAATGACGAACCTCATTTTTAAAAATATTCTAATGACAAATTTTTTCTTTGGACCCTTGAGATTTGTTATTTTGAGGTTCTACTGTATATCACATTTATTAATTAAAAAAAATTTCAAGTTTGTTTTACGTAAGAACTTGTCGATGACATGTTGTTGAGTCATGTCAGGACAAGTCGCTCTGTTGCGACTATTTAAAGTAATAAGACTACCTGTTTGTATTCTAAGATCTCTAGTTGCAGCTGTTGTATTTCTTGTCGTAACAGCTGGATTGTACGCGAGGACTTGTCCTGGTTGATGGTCACTCTATTCTGTATATTACGTGCTCTGTTGGCGTACTTCAACGTGTTCAGCGTTTCCATAAAGTCCCGATCACTTGGTGAAACACAAGCTATCATTACTGTTCTACTGTTTCCTAAAAAGAAAAACACGAGTATTTATTAATTTCTGTAATAATAATATTGTCATATAAAACCATGATTCTGACTTGGTATAAAAATCAATGTTGGTAATAGCTTGGATGAATTCATAACCTAGAAAAATTTGTTTAAACTTTTTTCAAAATGGTGGCTATTCTACATCTTTAAATACTCATTACATTTTTTTACAATACAGCTACCAAACGGCAACCTTACTCTACAGTAAATTACCACTTGGTGGTCACACTGTATCTACCGAAAACTTACAGTTGAGCTGTCCAATACTGTGTTATTGTGTGGTATGTTATTTTATTATGAAGATGTGACACAGTCCTGATATACATAAAAAAATAAGAAAGAAAAGATCGTGTGATGGACATAAAGTAAATTAAATATTTTACTATAATAAATCTGTGAACTGGATGTTAAAAATGAATTATTCTTGAACAATTTCAGTAAAAGAAAGAACTTTTAAGATAATGATTTAGTCATAAAACAAGTGATGATCTTTGTGTCTGATTTAATAACAAAAGCACTGATATTTTAGTTGGTTTGTTTTTGATAACAAATTCCCAATTGTGTGTTGTTTTGATAGTAATGTGGTTTGATTTTGATAACAAATTCCCAATTGTTTGTGTTTTGATTGTAATCTAGTTTGACTTTGGTAAAAAATTCCAAATTGTTTTGATAACAAATTCCCAGTTATTTGTTACTTTGATTATTAGTCTTTTATTTGTTGGTATTGAAGAATATGGTATATTCTTTTTCTTGAAAATGCCATTACATAGAGTAATGTTAAAAAGAAAAGTGTTATCACATATTTAAAGTCAGAGTGGGAATGAAGGAAAAGCACCCATATAAGGCAGTGCCCAAAATTGAACCAGTACAAAAAAAGCTTCTAGAAATCCAGAGCTAAACATAGTCAGAATGTTTATCATTTGGAATGGTTTTTTTTTTATTTTAAGGCGAAAAGCTATTTAATGTATTTTAATACATTGATGCTATTATCGCCTCCCTAAATGTAAGTGTGAGTGTAAAGTGTTAAAGTCGCAAGTGTAGTGTTGTAAATGTGTGTGTTAGACTCGGGTACCACGAGGGACATCTAAATCCTCTCAATAGGAGCAGCTAGTCTGCACCTCCCTGCAGGGATTTGGAATGGTAATTAACATAAGGGTTGAGTAAGACAGAAGTTTGATGTTAGGGCCAAATGCAGAAAAAAATCCTTCTTTTCTGATAAGAGATAACACAAAGAGCTTAGGACTGTGATCGCACAACAGAGCCCACTTTGAACAGTTTTTGTAACTAACTCATAAAATAAAGTAACATTCTTATTTTCCAATAAGACTGTGCCACTTTCTGAACACAAAAGATCACCAAGTTTAGGATAGGAGATTTAGAGTTTATATTTTTATATAAAGAGATATATATATATATTTTTGAAATATCTGTTCTCTAGCTGTGTTTGTATGCACAGTGAGGAGTCCCACAGCACTGAATTACGAAGTTATGTTAATGGCACTTTGGAAAATAAAAACTAGTAAGTAACAAGGAAATGATCTGTTTTATTTCAAGTAAAATAAGCAACAGTGTAGTGAATGATGACGATGACCGTTTATTAGTATTTATAACAGCTGTGAGGCTAAACCAAACCACTAACCGTATGAATATTTTTTTAAACATGCTTTATGACATGCTCGGAGCGTTACACTTACCTCCGAGAGAATCTTGCAGCAAGCGTGTAAGCTTAGAGTCTCTGTAAGGTACATGTAAGGCACGCTTGGACTTGTCTCCCAGAGCAGAAATCACATTGCCAAGAGCTAACAGACCGCAGTTTATAGAGATACCCTCCTTCGCCCTGTCTCCGGTAGCTCCTGTGCGTTTCAGTCTTTCAGATCCTGCTAAGTCGACAAAATGAAATTTGGCACTGAGAGTCACAAACTCTTGGCTTGCTCCTGAACTGCTGTCCAAGGATTCAGTTGATTGCTCAATATCATCTCCCTGCAACAGTTCAATTACAATTTTGAAAATTGTACATATTATTACAAATATACTTACACAAATTATCACTAACATAATTAAAAAGAACCCAATGCAGCTATAACTTTTAAAAATAAAAACAATTATATACTTTACACTTAAGATCAAGCTTAAGCTTACATGTACAGTATATACTTTGAACAACAAATAATCCTTCTATTTGTGTTATTATTATTTCAATAGAAAATAATCTCTTTATGGAGAAGTTCATTCAGTTACTGACCTTGTATCATGTTATCTCTTCATTTTTATTTTAATTACGATAATTTGTTCAAAAACACAATAAATTAACATAGCCAGTTTTTAACAACATAACCTAAAACTTATTATAGCCTATCAGCTGTTCAATGAAATCAGCTGATCATTATGAATTAACATAAAACAACTGACCTTCACTATAACTACCAATATAAATTTGCGCAATCGCATTACACGATGTGCAAAATCTAACATCACACATGATGCATGTTAAAATCAAATGTGCAAAAAAAACACAGAGTTCCACACATTAAATTATTTTCCTGTAACATTTTTTGCAAGCTATCACAAAAAAGGCATAATTTCTTAAAATCAGTTTAATCTCACAGTAATCAAGGTTTAATTTTCTGATTTACTCACAGTATGTAAATTTCTATTATTTCAACTTGACTACATTGATTTGAGTAAAACAATTTTTGGCGTTTTGAGGGACCTGATAACAGAAAGTTCCATCTAATGTTTAACCTCCCATTCCTTATATCAATTAATTTTCCCCCTGATCACCATAATTTCTCTACATTTCATTTAGTAAGAAAGTAAAAAATGATTGTAATTCAATTTGAAGTTTTTAAATCTTCTGTAAATTTGGTTTGCTTGCACAAAGTTTGACAGTTGCTTGCGTAACTTTGCTTACCTCCAGTTTGACTACCCTCTGCTGTTTGATGTGCAACGTAAAGATGGCATGACTTCTAGAAGACTGCGAATTCATCTGTGTGCTGGCTGTAGTCCTGGACAGAGCGCCTTGCCTCAAGCATTGTAAAGCTTCGACAGCGTTGTGAACATTGCGAGAAGTCACTCCAGTCACGTAGATCGAATGGTTTGTATCTTCATGAATCTTTATTCCACTTTTACACTAAAACAATAAACTGATTCAGTTATTTAAGGGAGTCAAACGGTTTGAAGCGTATTCAATGTATACACTGCATATATTTTTTTTTTACCAATTGAGTGATCTAAAATAATTTAAGCTGAACAAACTTTGAAATACAGTGAAATACGTTTAATGCGAAAACACTTTAAACAAAATATCGGTTAACACAATTTTTTTTGTGGCGAAAAACCGTTAAGGTTATCATCGCCGTCACACAAAATGAAAATATATAAAAAAAAATTAACAAAATTTTACTTAAATAAGAAAAAAAAACAACAACAAACTATAATAGTAAAAATAAATTAAACAAACATTTAAATAACAGGTATAACTACATTACAATAACGAATACTTAAGAACTAAATAACAATGAATAATGAATAACATTTAATAACAATTCGTAAAAGTATATACAAACATAACAGAGATAAAGTTATTTAGAGAAAATAAATAAATAAAATAACACAAGCAATAACAAATATATAAATTAAATTTTATTTAAAAAATTCAGACGATGAAGGAAGTCTAGGACCCGGTCAACGGCCGAGGCACTATCTCCCAACATCGTCTGAAAGGGTTAACACAAAATAATAAAACTGTCCAAAAAAAAAACTACTATGTATTTTCATGCATTTTTTTCCTCTTAACATGAAAAGCTTTCCCTTCTGCGAATGAACAAAATATGAAAAACACCAGCTGCGCAGGCTAGATTTAAGGGTGCGAAATAAAAGAGAGGTATTTTCACATTTTTCATAGCAAGAAGGCTAACACTGCTTTGAAATACCTTCAGATTAGCTTGTAATACAAGCCAATTTTGTTTATCTGAGCTACTTTCACCCTCCAACCATACAAATGCCATATAAAAACAACTCGTCTCTCATTAGTTGGCTTTGGAATTCGGTGACGAGCACATCGCAATGTGAGTAAAAATCAGTGAGTTTTTTCTATTTTAGATGAAATTTGAAATTTTTGTATTAAATTTCATTAAGTTTGTGTACACATTTTTGTTCCACTGATTTTATTAAACCATTATTACTGTATTGTACATTATTACTTGCATACACACATATCTATGTAAATGAAATGTACTGTAATAAACTTAATTCTGGTTGAATATGTGTTTTTTTGCAATATCCTTTAACACAAAATTCTTTTAACATGAAAAAATTTTTCAATCTGTTCAGCCAATTACTCATTTTATGTGAAAAAAATTTAATGCAACAAAATTCACTGGTCAACCAACAGTAGATAGTACAATTGAACTAACTTACATTCGTAGCTATGACCTTGAAATGAATAGCTTGAGACTAAAAATGAATATTGGCAGGTTTATTCCATATTATTTGAGAACAGAAGTAAACAAATATAATTAGCATGCAGGAAGCAAGTTGGAATTGTTACTTAATGATAGAATAATCACTTTTTAAATTATTTTTTATTCGGACATTCACCATTATTTGTTTTTATAGAAACACAGTTATTGTACTTGAAAACAAAAAGGCACAAGTTAGGGGTCACTGAAAAACGGACCTTTTATTAACAGATAAACACGCATGCAGCTGTCTAGCTGACATGATTGAAGCGAATTTCCAACAGTTTCTTGCACTTTCGAAATGAAAACTCCTTTAGGCAGTCATTGCACTAATTTTATAACGGAAAAAGTAGTATTCTTGAAGTGAATTAAAGTCTACCAGTTTGACTGTGTTATGAGTTCTTAACTAACTAAGGGATGTTAGTTTGAAACTTCACTACTGACTTTAACTTTTTTTCAATATTTATTTATTTAAAATTATGTAAATAAATAAATAAGATAAATGATAAGTATTGACATTATAATTAATGTTATTGTACTACATACACAATCCATCTAGTACAAAATTGTTTAGATTGTTTACATTTAAATATATCTTACATATTGTGTACAAATAAGTTAATTAATTAATAAATACTGAAACTATTAACGCCGTTGTACTACATGCCACAATTAAGCTCAGCTCAGCCATAATTAAGTATAATAATTAATGTGGAATTAAAAATTTTTTTGTTTAAAGGTGTATTCAATCTTGGAAAAGAAATAAATCTTTTTTTTTTGAGCCAGTAGGTGAAATATTTTAGTAGGTGAAAGTATTAAAACTATTAGTCAAACATATTTCAAATATTAAATTTCTAAAAATGGATACAATTTTGTTAAAATGAAGATCATAAAGCTTTTAATTTTTATGGAATTTCTAAAAAAGTTCTTATGTTGTAAAAACAAATCATTTAAGAAAGTAAATCAGCATAAAGAACAGAAAATATATTATTTAAGTTTTAAACAAAGCAAATTTTTTAAATACTCATACTAATAATTGTCGTAGTTCTTAAATTAGGAAACTTTTATTACTTATTTTTGTTTTTAGTGCAATACTAACGGAAAAGAATGAAGGCAGATTGTAGAGGAGACCAGAGGCCACCCTAGTGTCCAGCGCGTAGAGCTGCGGAGTTAATGTGTTTGTCCTTTTATTTAACACAAAAGTGAGAAAAGTCTAAGTAAATACGTACAATATTACAAATGTTTTAACCTTGAATCTGCAGTACAGACACAAGGGTTGTGCGTAAGGACTGTACTAAGGTTAAACTTAATGAATTTTTTGTTGTTATTTTAAGGCGAAAAGCGCATTGAGGCTATTATCGCCTCCCTAAATGTAAGTGTGAGTGTAAAGTGTTAAAGTTGTAAGTGTAAGTATGTGTTGGACTCAGGTACCGCGAGGGACGTCTAAATCCTCTCAATAGGTGCAGCTAGTCTGCACCCCCCGCAGGGAAAACTTAATAAAATGGATTGTAACACTAACACATATTGATTTTGCATTACAGCAATAAGTTATGAGCATTTGTACAGAAATTATAAAACCTAACACCAACACTTTCAAAACAGCATCATTTCTTTCTTTTTTTTTTTTATTTAGTAAATTTTTTGGGCTTTCAACTTTGGCTCTTTTAGGTTTTTAAGATTCTCCCAATACTTTTTCAGCCTTATAGATCTCTGTAATCTATAAGGCAACTCTTTTTGTTCCTTCTTTAAATTTTAATCTAGTGTTTTTATTCCTAAGGATTGGTTTTTCCCTTCCTTCTTTCCTAATTATCCCTAATTCTTTTAGGTCCAGTTCCACTTCCTTAAGCCACTCATTCTTTACTTTCATCTTGAGTTGGTAATTTAGGAGTTTTTTCGTCAGTCTTTCTTCTGGTAGCCTTATTAGGTGTCCATAAAAAAGCAGTCTCCTCTTTCTAATATTATCTAACAGATGTTCATTATCCTGATAGATGGCTGAACTTGGCAGCAGTCTGTATGTTCCTTCTACCATGTGTTTTTTGTTGATAATGGTTCTCAATATTTTTCTTTCCACTTTTTAAAGCTCCTCTGTTCTGTTTCGGCTTCTTAGATTAAATAGTTTTCACGACATACGTCACTTCCGGTCTTGTGACCGTATTATAATGCCTGATTTTCGACTTTATGGAAAGCGACTTTTTACAGCATCATTTATTTAAAAAGAAATTATATATTTATGCTACTTTTATTTTCATTGTCTTTTACACAATGATTAAAAAAAATATTAACAGTTTTGATAATACAGGGTAATAGAAAATGTATTACCCTCTACTTCATTAATTAAATGTATAATTTAATCACATCTCTACTTCAAATAGAATGCACACACTGAGCGATTGTGATGTTATAATGAAGAGGAAAGTTGACAGTCTGTTTTACAAATCTTAATTTTTTTTTTACATGCACCATTAATTGAACAACTGATAATTGATTTTTTGCCTGATACACTGAAGCATGCTTCAAATGATGGTTATGATAGCACGTGCTTGTTCAGATCCCCAATAATATAATTATGATGGTTAACACAAACAGTTAAAGAAACGGGTAAGTACTACAAAAGGTAGTTTCATCAGAAAATTAATTACAGTATTACAGTACGTAAAGAAAAAAAAATTATCAACATTGTAAATTCCCTCTAGCTTAGAAACTGTGAAACTAGTAATTTATTATGGTTATTTGGTTTAATTTCATTTTTAAGTTGAATTTTGTAAAGTCATAAGAACCTTTTTGAAATTAGTATTAGTTCTTAAATCCAAACTTTGACATGTAATTAATTTTTTGGGGATGTTTAACACAAGAAAATCCAATATTCTCAACATTTTCATCCAAAGTTCTTCGCCCGCCTTGTGATTTTTGGTCAGACTTACTGTATTTCTAAATTAATTTTACAATTGGTGATGAATGGCGTTGTAGTCTGGTAGATCATTACAACCATAAATTTGTTTTAAATTATGTTAACACGAACATCTGATAACACTAGATCCAGTTACTACTTGTATAGGCTTTATCCTTGAGTTTCAGTGTTTCTGCCTTCAATAGTCTAACTACGAAAAGACATTAAAAAAGTCATAATAGCTAGACAGGTGATTCAAAGCGCTGCATTATTATAGAAAATAAGCCATCAGCACATCAAGGTCACACAAGAACTAACAGTTCTAAAATAAACTGCAATCTTTCCTCTTTATTTTAAAACCATAATCACTGTCACATATGTTCATCGTACATAAATGGATAAAAACCCAAGAATTCAACAGTGATTTTGTAAAACCTGATCATTTTTTCCCGATGACATTACATAATTAGGTACTGTTAATAGCAGTATGAAAAAAGATTTATCGATACTTTTATTAAGATGTTAATGAGCGAGTTACCTTAGACAAACTATAATCCTGCGAAGTATCAAATAAATCTATGACCTCCTCATTGTAAAGCTCGAGGAACTGGGCTGAAACTTTGAACTGTGGTGGAGCTTCTCCTGCTTCTTTGGCTTGATTCACTAGCCTATCGATGCCATCAAACAGGTGGTTGATGGCACGTGGGATAATTCCAATCTGCTCTGGTTCCAGATCCACATCGAAACCTGTCCCCATGGTGTACGTTTTACCTGAACCAGTCTGAAAGCGTACAAATGCAATTAAACTTTTTTATATCACAAAAACAGAACAAAATATTATTTTTGTATTTGCATTCACGATCATCAAAATGTCTGTTTTATATAGTGATTAAGTAAAACCATTTTAAAAATTAGGCAGTTAAAAAGGTAATGTCATACATACACTTCCTCAAAAATACATGTACAGAATGTCCCGTAAGTAACCCACCAAACTTAAAAAAATGATTCTGTGGGTCAAAATAAAGAAACAATAACAATAAAACTTTTCTCGAAATTTTATAAGTGTACCAAAAATAAAACTTTATTTTGTATGTTTTCAAAATGGTGGCTGTTTAAAATATTTCATACCAAACATTGCAAAAATCAAAAAACGTTTTTTTTTTAATGACAAAATTTTGTTTTTTGTTTTTGGTGTTTAACGTCCGACTATTGTGCACACTTGGGCTAATGCAGACGATGGGATGATTTATAGCGTATGAAAATGCCAAGCCCTGGCCAGGAATCGAACCCGGGTTCTCAGGGTAAAAGCCCAGTACGCTATCAACTAGGCCACCGAGGCACCTCATATAATGACAGAAAACATTGTGTTGAACTTTTTCTGTGAGTCAAAAGATAATCAGGTTAAACAGACAAAAAACTGAAACCTAACATAATCTTAGGTGTTGCAAGTTGTAAAATTATATTTCCAGTTTTTGTCAATAATTCTAAAATATCCTTTAAACTAAAGATAAAATTTAAAAAAATATTTTGTTTGTCACTGAAAAAGGATACTCTTTTCTTTTGCCATTTCTGTAAAATTAAGGGTTTTCAACATATTTAATAATAAATATTTTTAATAGCTGCCTTTTTGGAAATATACAAAATACAGTTTATATTTTCAGTATACTTAAAAAGTTTGGTAGTTTTCTTACAGGACACCCTGTATAGATAGTACTAACATGAACAAAAATAAACACAACAAAAGTATTATCAGCGAGGACAGTGCTACTAACCTGGCCATATGCAAGTATAGTGGCATTGTAACCTTCCAATGAACCGTCCACCAAAGACTTGGCACAAGATTCGTACACTGGCTCTTGCATCTGATCCATGTCAAAGACATAGTCGTAGGTAAAGGACTTGTCGCTGCCAAGAGTGACCTGTGGCTCACCAGGGGTGACCACCGTACACACACGACACATGTCTATCACCTCCCTTGCCACCTGCGGCCGTATCCTGAAACATTATACAGTGTAAGAATGATGTGGTACAAGACCATCGGAAAACATATTTCTAAAACCTAACAACATTGGTTAACACCGAGCAAATACACAAAATAATTTTGGCGATATTTCAGACAAGTTTGTTACCCAACCTGTTAAACATCTCAAAATGTAAATAGAACTTTAAAAACAATCACAACTTGTTTAAAAATCTCATTTCACCATTCCGATCAGCACTAAAATCTGTACAATTTATCATTTTCTAAATTTAAAATATAACACGAACCCCGACTGCTACTAGGTTAATTATTCTATTTAAATGACATTCAAAATAATAATTTACTCGTATACAAATTTTAATGCTGCAAATAAAACCAGATTTTCAAAAATGTTTAAGATAAAAGTTATAAATCTTATAAGATCTTGAATGACTACCATTTTGAAACAAATATTTCTGTGTAATGTACTAACTAAACTATATTACCAAAACTATTTTTTTTAATCAAATTTTTGTTCAAACTGAACCACGGTTTGTGTATACCAGAGTGCGAACATGTTCTGTGACTTTAAAAGTGAAGCCTAATGATGACCAACAACAAAACACATGTTGCTAGATAAAAATATTTTTGTCAAACTCATTATTTGTTATTTTTCTCCATTAAGTAGAATGATTTTCGTTTTAAGAAGGGAATAATTTCAACCTGAACAGTAACTGGCCTGTTGTCAGTGTTGATAGGATGACAGCATGTCCTCAATTTTATAACCTAATGTCTCTTGGAATAGTTATTGATTATAGATTTGGTCTAAGCTTATATTTCAGTCAATAAATTAAACACAATCCAAGGCGGTTGAACATATACGATTTAAGTGATTTAAATCTTAGCAAAGAGAGTTTTTAAAAATCATTTTTTTCAAAATTCTCTAATAAGTTTAAACATGTATAAAAATTTGAACATGTTATGAATTTTTAAAAGGAAAAATAATTCAGAGTTTTACAGAAAACATAGACAGAGGTAAAAAAATACAATATTTTTGATTGTAGCCTATTCTATCTCAATAAAGTAGGGTTAGGTTTAGTGTAGGCCTATGCATATAAAAGTTCTAATTTCTATACACAAAAAAAAAGGCAAACACTTCATTCTGTTTCTATTCATAATTAGTTTAAATAAAATTGTTTTAAGCACACTGTTTTTAATGCTAGGAGTTGGAAATGTTCAAGGGTGGAGTTCCAGAACAATATCCCTGTGATAATTCAAATTTGCTGTTTCCTATGATTTTAAAATTCTGTTCACTTTTTTACCTGCCACATCGCTCAAAATCGGGTACGGTACTAGATGAAGTTAAACCACACTTGTGTACATTTTACATTCCTCAACAATCTACAACAATGGGCAAACAATGCAGACAGTTTTTATTCTTTCAGTATATCTATGTTGACAATGCTGCCTTGATTTACAAAATTTAATTTAGTAACATGTGACCCTAGTTTGTAGGTAATATTTTATGACGAAATTTATGACGAAAAATATTAATTTAACGCTTTGAATTTTCAATTTTGAAACAAATCAATTTATTTTTTAAACACATTTTCAAGGTACACTTTTGAACAACCCAAGCATAAGCTTTTTATATATAGTTTTGAATTTGATCGATTGGTTAATACTTTTCCCGTAGCGAAACAGCTGATTTTCAGACAGCTGTTCCTTTAATGTTAATTTTATTGTGCCTTGTAACTTATGTAAAATAATGCAGATAAATTAAGTACGCATAGCAATGACCCGAATACATCCTACATCCACACTAACAACCTATCCTACTGGAAGCGTGGAAGCATGATATACTGTACGTTCTATTGCACTTACATTAGGCCTAATGCCAATGTAATCTGCTCATCTGTCATTTGACAGATTGATACAGATATAGACTGTCTTGGTGATCTAGTGAGCCTATTTTAGCCTGACCCTTGCCTACTTAGTTTTACTTTGTATTGAGAAAGAGTGAAGTCAGGTTGCAGAGATATTATTTGTTATTTAATTAAAATAAATGGGATAAAATATTACACAAACTGTCTTACGTTTAATTATTTTCCCCAAAAAATTTGGTTCGGAAGTTAACTGACGAAAAAACGTCGAATCGGCACAATTTATCAAAATCGATTGATCAGATTTTGCTCAAATTTTGATCATATAAAAATGATAACTCATTGTACCGATTAAAAAAAAAAATAAATTTACAGTTCAAAAGTAAATCGAAAAATCCAACAACGGTCAGGCATTATTTTTTTGTTTTGCTTCAAATTATTCCCGAACCGAAAATGTTTTCTTTTTCAAATTGGCTACACTGACTTTAGTTACGAATCTTCATATTTGAACAAAATTTGACGAACCAATTTAAAGAAACTAGGGCTTTTTATTTTTTCCAGCATCGTATACGTCTTGTATGGGTAATTATAGGCAACATTCGAGAAAAATTTATCAAAATCGTTAGCGGCGATTTCGAGAAAATCCGATTTTAAAAGTTTTTTTTAAACAAAAATTAGGCCTAATTAAAAACATTTTTTTTAAATAAAAAAAAAGATTCCGAGGTAACTTAGGATAATTGAAAATGTAAAGATTCAACCAAATATCAGTTTTTATTTTTTCATCATTATATACTCTTTTTTACACTCTATAAATTATAGTGAAAAAATAAAAGTTAATTTTGATTCCTGCACAACTTTTGTATTTCTTCAAAACTCTCCAATGTCTCGCAACCCAAAAGAGAGTTTTAAATATTACAATCGTGTCAAGATGTTATACGAATTTCCTTTTTGTGAAAAAAAACAAGTATTTTACACAATTGACCACTTATATTATTCAGAATTATCAAAACAGCAAACACACACAATTTCCTTAAAGTGGTTCTAAACGGTTCCGATCGAGGCAAAAATGTACCCTTATTAATTTATTACTTAGTAAAATTAAAACATTTTTTTAAAAAACCTATAAAATACAATTTCGTTAAACCGACACAAAATAGTTAACTTAATTTTTTAAAAGGATATGAAAAAGGATCAAAACTCAAATAAATGTACAAAAGAAGTAGCCTAATACCGTAGAAGCTCCTGCGAACTTCCCTGACTCGGTTTACAGCTCTGGCAAGATCTTATCTACTAAAGATCCACTGTCTGAATTAACTTCTGTCCATTTCCCACTCGTAGAAAATTGAATTATAGAACACAAAATGTCGGAAAAACCAAAGCGAACATTGACTACAATTTTTTTTTTTTTTTTTAACGTCCGACTATTGTGCACACTTGGGCTAAGGCAGACGATGGGATGATTTATAGCGTATGAAAATGCCAAGCCCTGGCCGGGAATCGAACCCGGGTCCTCGGGGTGAAAACCTAGTACGCTATCAACTAGGCCACCGAGGTGGCATTAAAATGACTACCATTTTTTAAGTAAATTGTTGCACACAAAAACTATGTCAGTTAACAAAAATATGTTACAAAAAAAACTCTTCTCAAAAATATGTTTTCAGTCGTAATAAATAATATTCAGTTTTATTTGTTTGTATATAAATAGTCTTGTTAATAAGAACGACACTGTTAACGTTAATAGAACACAGGTACGGTACATGAGATCATTACGTTGAACGGCGTCATTGAATACAAACGTTAGAAGTCCAGTCATATAAAGCGTGCTCGATATTAGCGGCCAAAGTCCTAGTACGAGGTGTGTTCAGAAAGTAACGAGAATTTTAATTTTTTGAACAAAATATTTATTTATTTTTTTACATTGATGTTGTCGCCTTCAAAATAGTCCCCATTGGACATTATGCACTTGTGCCAGCGCTTCTTCCAATCCTCGAAACACTTATCAAACTCGATCTTTGAGATAGCCGTTAGTTCTTTCAGCAATGCGCTTTTAATGTCATCTACGGCTGTAAAACGACGGCCCTTTAAGGTTATCGTTATTTTTGGAAATAGGAAAAAATCACACGGAGCCCTATCTAGCGAATATGGAGGCTGGGGCATCGTTACAGTACTGTTTTTGGCGAAAAATTCACGAATAAGCAATGAAGTCTGAGCTGGTGCATTATCGTGCTGCAAAAGCCATGAATTGTTTTTCCACAGATCCGGGCGTTTTTTTTCGGATTGCTTCACGCAAACGGCGTTGAACTTGAAGGTAGTACTCCTTATTGATCGTTTCACCTGGTGGCAGGAATTCATGATGCACTATGCCATTAATATCGAAGAACACAGTGAGCATAACCTTCACGTTCGACCGCACTTGTCGAGCCTTTTTCGGTCTTGGCGAGCCAGAATGCCTCCACTGGGATGATTGAGCCTTAGTTTCGATTGATCGATGATTGAGCCATATCCGTAAATCCATGTTTCGTCACCTGTTATAATACGTTTCAGTAATTCTGCAACTTCCATTCGCCGTTGTTTTTGTTCAAAATTAAACAATTTTGGAACGAATTTTGCTACCACGCGTTTCATACACAAAACATTGGAAACAATGTCATGACATGATCCAATCGATATGCCAACATCATTAGCGACCTCTCTAATTGTGATTCGGCGATTGTTCATAACCAATTCTTTCACTTTTTCCAGGTTTTCATCGTTTGTTGATGTGCTGGGGCGTCCAGGGATTTCGTCATCTTCAACGTCTTCACGACCTTCTTAGAAACGCTTATACCACTCATAAACTTTTGCTTTACTCATATCAGACTCACCATACGCATTTGTTAACATTTCACACACTTTGTTACACTTTATTCCATTTTTTACGCAAAATTTGATAGAAATTCTTTGATCCATTTCTTTTAACAAACGAAAATCGCCGAGCTCATAAAAACACGTCTAACCTTAGTGGCTGTCACAGACAAAGCCAACAATGAAAACAGCTGAAAGTTTTATCATACTTCAAGGGCATGTATACCAATATAATAAAAAAATGTTTGACAATCGGACTCTCCAAGCCTGCGAAATTTAAAAATTTTCGTTACTTTCTGAACACACCTCATAGTTGGACTAGCTGCCGCTACGAACTCTGCAATCTGCAAGGACTTGGTGGAGACGTTTGAGGAAATATACAGTACTATTATCTATTTAACTATAGTTGAACACTCTGCCGCAAGATGCCAACAGCAGCGAGCGCTCACATATTTCTTACAAGCGTTACCATTCAAATTCCCTGTGTCTATTTTTTTATATTTTCCGACAACAAAACCTATTCGCTCTACAAAAATGGCCATAGTTTTCTATTCTTGTAACAGTGATTCGTATTTCCATTTCTAGGTGTTTCACGTCAGAAACCAGTTTTTTGCGTCGTGCACGCCGCAAGGTGGCCAGCGGCAGGCGACGTGGGAAAACATATTTCACAGTGTTCGGATATCAGCAACAGCCCAAGGTCAGGGCCGGCTCACGAAATCTATGTCAACTACTACTATCCGTCCAGAAAACCTTGGCTGCCGAATTTGGTCAGACATAGGTACGCCGAAATCCCACTACCTGGGATCGATTTCTGTAATATTTGCACGATGCCTCGGCAAATTACAGTTTCGGTTTTATACCAAATATGGTTCGGCATATATTAATGGTACACTACAGCGCCATTAGATCTTATCGCGATATTGATCGTGAAAGTAAAATGTATGTCAGTAATCTCCGTAGATAAATGTGAAAACATTGTACACTCACTCATCACTAAGTCCCAAATCGCCAATAGAGGTAGAGGGATAAAATTTAGCACAAATTAAAAGCTAAATTTGGAAGAGTAAAAACACAATATTCGCTTACGTTTACTGAACATTAGATAAATATTAGTTCAAAGAATAGTAGACCTCGCAGTATATTCTTTATTAGTTGCCTGGCACCGCTCCACTACTGCTCTCTACCGCGTTCATAACCTTTTCGCCATTTTAACTGGTGTGTAATACTTTTAGGAAAAAGTAACCGGACCAGAATTACTGGAAATTTGATGCTCTTTCTCCATTAAGCGGTAAAAATTATGACAGGTTTGGCCATTCAGCCAGTATTACAGGAACTACACTCGTCAATGTTGATTTTTTTTTTTTTTAACGTCCGACTATTGTGCACACTTGGGCCAAGCCCTGGTCGGGAATCGAACCCGGGTCCTCGGGGTGAAAGCCCAGTACGCTATCAACTAGGACACCGAGGCGGCTACGTCACTGTTGAAACAGACACCGCCAGTTTGGAAAAATTTTACATACGCTCATTTTTTACAAGACAACTGTATGTTTATTCTATCCCACTACACTTACGATCAAATGCGATTGCGATTGTGCATGCACGATATTGTCCCCTCCCTTTTGATACAGGAAGATAACTAGATTGTTAAAACTAATTTATGAATGTAATCCAAACCCGGGTCCTCGGGGTGACAGCCCAGTATGCTATCAACTAGGCCACCGAGGCGGCTACGTCACTGTTGAAACAGACACCGCCAGTTTGGAAAAAATTTACATACGCTCGTTTTTTACAAGACAGCTGTATGTTTATTCTATTCCACTACACATACGATCAAACGCGATTGCGATTGTGTATGCGAAATATTGTCCCCTCCCTTTCGCTACAGGAAGATAACTAGATTGTTAAAACTAATTTGTGAATGTAATCCAAACCCGGGTCCTCGGGGTAACAGCCCAGTACGCTATCAACTAGGCCACCGAGGCGGCTACGTCACTGTTGAAACAGACACCGCCAGTTTGGAAAAAATTTACATACGCTCGTTTTTTACAAGACAGCTGTATGTTTATTCTATTCCACTACACATACGATCAAACGCGATTGCGATTGTGTATGCGAAATATTGTCCCCTCCCTTTCGCTACAGGAAGATAACTAGATTGTTAAAACTAATTTGTAAATGTAATCCAAACCCGGGTCCTCGGGGTGACAGCCCAGTACGCTATCAACTAGGACACCGAGGCGGCTACGTCACTGTTGAAACAGACACCGCCAGTTTGGAAAAAATTTACATACGCTCATTTTTTACAAGACAGCTGTATGTTTATTCTATCCCACTACACTTACGATCAAATGCGATTGCGATTGTGCATGCACAATATTGTCCCCTCCCTTTTGCTACAGGAAGATAACTAGATTGTTAAAACTAATTTGTGAATGTAATCCAAACCCGGGTCCTCGGGGTGACAGCCCAGTACGCTATCAACTAGGCCACCGAGGCGGCTACGTCACTGTTGAAACAGACACCGCCAGTTTGGAAAAATTTTACATACGCTCGTTTTTTACAAGACAGCTGTATGTTTATTCTATTCCACTACACATACGATCAAACGCGATTGCGATTGTGTATGCGAAATATTGTCCCCTCCCTTTCGCTACAGGAAGATAACTAGATTGTTAAAACTAATTTGTGAATGTAATCCAAACCCGGGTCCTCGGGGTAACAGCCCAGTACGCTATCAACTAGGACACCGAGGCGGCTACGTCACTGTTGAAACAGACACCGCCAGTTTGGAAAAAATTTACATACGCTCATTTTTTACAAGACAGCTGTATGTTTATTCTATCCCACTACACTTACGATCAAATGCGATTGCGATTGTGCATGCACAATATTGTCCCCTCCCTTTTGCTACAGGAAGATAACTAGATTGTTAAAACTAATTTGTGAATGTAATCCAAACCCGGGTCCTCGGGGTGACAGCCCAGTACGCTATCAACTAGGCCACCGAGGCGGCTACGTCACTGTTGAAACAGACACCGCCAGTTTGGAAAAAAATTACATACGCTCGTTTTTTACAAGACAGCTGTATGTTTATTCTATTCCACTACACATACGATCAAATGCGATTGCGATTGTGTATGCGAAATATTGTCCCCTCCCTTTCGCTACAGGAAGATAACTAGATTGTTAAAACTAATTTGTGAATGTAATCCAAACCCGGGTCCTCGGGGTGACAGCCCAGTACGCTATCAACTAGGCCACCGAGGCGGCTACGTCACTGTTGAAACAGACACCGCCAGTTTGGAAAAATTTTACATACGCTCGTTTTTTACAAGACAGCTGTATGTTTATTCTATTCCACTACACATACGATCAAATGCGATTGCGATTGTGTATGCGAAATATTGTCCCCTCCCTTTCGCTACAGGAAGATAACTAGATTGTTAAAACTAATTTGTGAATGTAATGATTACTGTATTTTAAATTACACGATTTTTCATAATGTATTTTAAAGTACTGTAATCTTCTTCATGTTTTTATGCACAAAATATGCTACTGCAATACTAATATTTATATTAATTTAAACACAAAATGTAGTCTCAAAGATAATGTGTCAATGTGACTATAATTTTTCTTTTTTATTAATTTTTTAAAATTTACACTTTGTAACGCAACTTTTGGCCCCCTCAGTGACGTTATAACCAAGTTCCACTGCATTAAAAAACGTGATAATAAAACTTTATGCAAAAAAGTAAGAGATTTATATAAGGTACTTTCGTCCCAAATTTAAAACTAATCAATAAATGCGTTTGGCTAAAACTCCGTAACTCGTCATTGCAAATCAGAGGCCGCCATTTTGAAACGGAAGTAAATGGGAGAAAATCTTACAAACATGTCATTTGGGCCTTTTAAAATACATCTTCGTATCAAAGTTCAAAACAATCAGTCAGTGCGTTTGGCTAAAACAGCGTACACTCGTCATCGTTAAATTAGATACCGCCTTCTTGAAACGGAAGTGAAGGGAGAAAATCTTATACAAGTCGCTCGGGCTTTGTACAAAATACCTTTGTACCAAATTCCAAAACAATCGATCAAAGCGTTTGGATAAAACAGCGTAAACGCGTTATCGTTAAATCAGAGACCGCCATTTTGAAACGGACGTAAATGGGGGGAAATGGTACATATAAGTCGTTCGGGCTTTATACAAAGTATCTCCGTACCAAATTTCAAAACAATCGGTCAATGCACTTTGCCGAAACTGCGTAACAAACACAAACTAAACGCCGAACGGTCGAGTTGAAACAGCTTCGCTTCATTCGGTCGACCATAATAATATCAAAATATTGGTTATGCATCTCTGCAGTCGGGGATAGGGTGTGAACCGTCCCTATTGAGACCGTGTAGATTCATCACGGCTTTGCAACTGAGGACCAACACGGCTGGCAAGAAAACAGCGTTGCACCGTGCCCGACCATAGGCTGATCTGGTGTATGCCGCAGATGTCGGCTCAAGCTGGAGACCTTGGGCCACATTCTGGGAGAGTGTACACACACGAAGCCCGCCCGGATCAGTCGTCACAACAAGATCCGTGAGCCTCCGCGAGATAAAAGCCTCCATGAGCTCAGCCCTGATGACCCCGCAAGTCGGCCAGTTCAGCACGTCCTTCTTCCCTTTGTAAAAGGCTTGGTTAAAATTAGAATTCCCGTTGTTATTTACCCCCTAAGGGTAACCTGTCCCCCGGCTGCAGCCACCTAAGGCGTGCGAGTCCTGGAAGGCTCGATACACCTTCCCGGGCGGCGGGTCGATCGTCGGAAGGCGATCGAGTGGGTGCCTCCACGCGGCTTTCCTCGGGCAATGCCTTAGAATGAGGTAGCCGAAGCCCATCTTCGCAGGAGGTTGACTGCTGCAAGGCTCGCTGCTAATTTTTCCAAGAGTAGTGCTCCTGTTCCCCGGCAACATGTGGTTGCCGGCCGCTGGACAGGGGTTTCTGGTTAATCAAGTGGTTGGGGGGGGGTCTGCGAAATGTGGGCCCTCTTTCTGATGAGGCCCACGGATAGAGTACCTTCACCTGCTCGTTTGTGGGTGAACGAGGAAAGTGCTAGAGGGAAACTCTCTAGTAAATAATAGCCGACAATAAAATGACAATCGAACTGGGTTAAATCTAACGAAGAATTTCACTTCGGAAGAAAATTACTCGCAAAACAACCAATGAATTTCGAGTTGTGTGAGACGTTTTTCATCCTATTCACATAGTTTTCAATTAATCCCTCGAGAGCTGGCGAAAGACCCTCTTTGAATATAGTAAAAGCTTCTCAGAACCCAGGTGATCGCGCGATCGTCTTCAAAATATAGAATTAGATCTAAAGATTTCAATTTCAGTTGATCAGAGACCGCCAAAGATTCCGTTGGCAATTGTAACGGAAACTTAAACATCACCTGCGCCTAATGAGCACAGACTCATATCGAATGTGTCATGTTTGGTAAATGAGGTATTTTAGTTTAGCTTAGGCTTAATACACTGTACAAGTCGCACGATAGAATTATAAACAACCAAACTAAAATAGACTTAATGTTTATAAAGGTTTTTACAAAAATGTTTACCATCTTGAGCGAGAAAAATTGTAAGCAAGGGTCTTCAGAAATGTCGAGGAAAGTGATATCGAGATTGGAAAACATCTCGACGTAAAGTTGGCTTTTGTTTATTTATTCTTCTTACAAGACCATACCGTACTTAGTAAGTTATCCTACAGTATTGCTTCTAATCTAATTAATGCATCAGCTTCTCTGATATTTACTTGTCTTGCATCATCACAAAAAGTAATCCGTATTAGAAGAACGCGCAGCATGACGTGGTGGAAGAAGTAGGCTGCCTGTGGTAGTGGGCATAGTATAGCCAGGTCTTCTGCCCACCGCCAACCCACACGCCTCGTGCTACAATTAAGCGTTATTCTTTTATCGGGCGCATTCTTTGCAAACACTTTCTAAACTATTGAAATCTGTAAAGGCCGGATTGTATAAATGTCCGAGAAGATGACGCTTGTAATTCTAATTGGTTGTTTGCGTTGACGAGTTCGCCTACGCGAAGAAGGCCTATGGTAATTGCGCGTTAATTATTCGTCTCGGAACTGGTCGGGAATCCGGTGCTTTTTCCCGGCTCACAGATACGCCTTGTAATTTCCTAAGTCCGGGGATAAGCGGTTGATTAGACTAATCTGTTGGAGAACATAAGAACAAAATGAAGACAGATAAGTAGCGAAGAACACGAAACCAAATTGGTCGTCCCACTGTGGAAACACGACTGGTTTTACTCCGTCATCGTTTGTTCAGAGGAGGGGAATTCTCCACGCTTGTCGTAGGAAGCGGTTTTCTGCGATGCAATGCTAACAAACTAATCGCTAAGGAGATGTAAACAGAATCACAGAAATCGCTCGAAACTTTCTTGTATCAAACAGGCATTGGCAAAATGTAAGCGGAACATTTTCATTATTTGTTTTTTTTAATCTATTCACCCGTAATTGAAAAACTGTAATTTCTATAGAATATAAATGCGAAAACCCTGTACACTTGCTCATCGCAAATACTCCCACTTTGCTTAAAGACTGAAATTTGGAGCAACTATTCCTTATTACCTAAATAGGAAAATAGTATTTCAATATATTAAAATACTAGCTAAGGACACATACAACAAGAAGTCCCTCCCTGGAATACAAAGATAAGGCATTATCATGCTGTAATTAAACCAGAAGCCTTATATGCAGCTGAAACATTATCTCTCACAACCCAGGGCCCATTGGAAAGGCTGGAGATCAAAGAAAGAAAGATATTACGAAAAATCTTAGGCCCCAAATTCCGTAACAACCAATTACTCCACATCAGTAATGAAACTCTTTACCAAAAAATTGAAACACTATCAGACACAATAAGAAAAAGGATTGATTTGTATGGGCACATCCTCCGAATGGACAAAAATAGACTAACCAAAAAGATACTTGACTACTTTCGCAGTAGAAGAGCCAAACCACTTTGGTTTATAGAAACGGAGAAAGACATGACAGAACTGCAGATCACTGACACTATGCTCATGGACAGAACAGCCAAAACAATAACCAAGGACAAGAAGCAACGGTTCCGAGGCAAAGTCAAATCCAAGCGAACGATCCAAATCTCTGACGAAGAAAGAAAAGCAAGATCACAACGAATGAAGCAATACTGGGCTACGAGGAAGGCACAGAACATTAAGAAGTGATTGATTTAGTGTACCCCAAAGTGAAACAAATAGAGAGAAAACACTAGCTGTACCCAGCCATGCGTTACTGTGGCTCAGTCTGGTTCAATTTAACAATGCATTCGGAAACACTGAAAAGGAATCGTAAAATATCTAGCATAGCGTGTGATGCTTTTACGTCCAACAGATGGCGCTGTTTTTTTTTAAAAAGCATATTTTTACCTGTCGCTTAAGTGGCACCATCTATATAACAGTAGGCATATAAAAATATGCTCTTATTCGAATACAACTTTGTGTCAAAATTTCAAAGCAATCGGTGAAGTATTTTCGGAAGTTTAAGATCTTAAAGGAACGAACATTTACATTTTTATTTATATAGATAAATAAGCGGAGAAAATGGTCTACCCATAAAACCACTTTCTTCCACTCCGCACAGAAATAAACTTTGTAATTTTAGAATCTACTGACTACCGGAAAAATGAAATAACCGAAATTCGAAATAATGCTGCACGAAGCTGTCTCCGCTGTCGCGAATTTTCAAAAGTAAAAATATCACAATGATTTTTAACGCACTTTTTTTTACCTCTGTCTAATTCACTTTCATATTTTCAAGAAAGCGTAACACAAAAATGTTACAGATTTTTCAAGATTCGAAATGGCCGCCGATTTAAAACTGTTGAACGGATTTTGCAGCTTGTCCAACTTTTACAAGGGATGTCTTCAGGCTGAACATAACGGATTTGCGAAGGGTGGCTGGATTTGACGGGTCACTGGATATTCCGCTGTCGTCTACACAAAATAGGCTTATCATCTTTTAAGTAGGAAATGTGGTACAGCTGAGGAAACAGTTCAGCACTGGACAGAATCTCCAGACACTCTAAGGAGTGGGAAAAAGACGCTGGAACAGGACGACATTATCCTTAGCATCTCACTGTTCTCTTCAGACCTGAGGTTGGATCTGAAATGTTGAATCTGCGAAAGAGGGTGTATAATAAGCTATACAGCTGAGTGACAAAACAAGAATCATAAAAATTCCTGACCATCTAGTGGGAAAAGAATCGAAATCGAAAAAGAGTCCAAGCTAATATCGAAATCAATTTTCATACCAAGTTTGACTCAAATCGGACCGAAACTGCGAACGTAATAAAGTTAACAGGATCACGCACGCACACAAACATATTTTTTTAATCAAAAAATGTCCTTTAGATGATAATCGGCTTTCATTTTAAAGTCCTAGATCTGGGTCTTACCATGATGGCCTCTCCTAGTGTGGATGCGAGGCAGTCTACATAGGACAAACGGGACGAAAATTTAGAACTAGGTTTAAAGAACATGTAAGATCATTCAAACACGGCAAAAATGATTCAAATTATGCGTCACATTTAATAAAAGAGGGACACATACCTCGAGAAATAGAAAACTCCATGAAAGTACTACATATGGCAGAAAAAGGAAGATGTATGAACATTTTAGAGAACTTGGAAAATTTTAAATCTAAAGTAAAGGGAGAAAACATAATAAATGAACAGATATCGTCGCAAGAGGATATTACGTTTAAAAATCTAAAAATTTTCAAAAATTAACAGGAGGAACGACCGTTGAAGAGTAAGTTTGAAAGTTGAAATCAGAAGCGAGCGAAAACGTATGATTTTGAAAATCCAATCAGAAGCGAGAACGTCAGGTTTAATGTACACGTGTTGAATAGAGGAGGGGTACGAGGTGGAGATAGAAAATTATAAATAGGACAGGCCATAATATTGGTGACCAGTATAGATATAGTTTTTGAAGATGGACGTTCTCCGAAACGCGTCGACAAAAGTAGAATTGACGAAGCTAGAGAAGGCAGATCATTATACTCAACATAGTACCTAAATGTTACCTAATTCACTACTCATTAATTTCACGGCAGATATGAACAGAACGTAACGATAACGACCATAATTTTCTTATGAAATATAACAACGAAATAAAGTTCCTGGTTCTAATATAAATTATTAATAAAACTTGATCAATGTAGCTCAGTCTTTGCTGAAGCTTCCAAGGACGTTGCCGTGTGAAGGACCTCTTGTATGTACTACCCTCTCGAGAAAAAACAGAGAAAACCCAGAGCAATACACAATGAATGTCGATAAAATTCCTTAATTTTTCTTCTAAATTTTTTCCAAAGCAATCAAATATAGATATCTTTCAGTGAATTTCTATTAATACCCTCTCGAAAAAAAAACAGAGAAAACCCAGAGCAATACACAATGAATGTCGATAAAACTCCTTAATTTTTCTTCTAAATTTTTTCCAAAGCAATTAAATGTTGCTATCTTTTCAGTGAAATTCTATTAATACCCTCTTGAAAAAACAGAGAAACCCAAAGCAATACACAATAAATGTCGATAAAATTCCTTAATTTTTCTTCTAAATTTTTTCCAAAGCAATCAAATGTAGCTATCTTTTCAGTGAATTTCTATTAATACCCTCTCGAAAAAAAACAGAGAAAACCCAGAGCAATACACAATGAATGTCGATAAAATTCCTTAATTTTTCTTCTAAATTTTTTCCAAAGTAATCAAATATAGCTAACTTTTCAGCGAATTTCTATTAATACCCTCTCGAAAAAAAAACAGAGAAAACCCAGAGCAATACACAATGAATGTCGATAAACCTCCTTGATTTTTCTTCTAAATTTTTTCCAAAGCAATCAAATGTAGCTATCTTTTCAGTGAAATTCTATTAATACCCTCTCGAAAAAACAGAGAAACCCAAAGCAATACACAATAAATGTCAATAAAATTCCTTAATTTTTCTTCTAAATTTTTTCCAAAGTAATCAAATATAGCTATCTTTTCAGTGAATTTCTATTAATACCCTCTCGAAAAAAAACAGAGAAAACCCAGAGCAATACACAATGAATGTCGATAAAACACCTTAATGTTCTTCTAAATTTTTTCCAAAGCAATCAAATGTAGCTATCTTTTCAGTGAATTTCTATTAATACCCTCTCGAAAAAAAAAACAGAGAAAACCCAGAGCAATACACAATGAATGTCGATAAAATTCCTTAATTTTTCTTCTAAATTTTTTCTAAAGTAATCAAATATAGCTATCTTTTCAGTGAATTTCTATTAATACCCTCTCGAAAAAAAACAGAGAAAACCCAAAGCAATACACAATGAATGTCGATAAACCTCCTTGATTTCTCTTCTAAATTTTTTCCAAAGCAATCAAATGTAGCTATCTTTTCAGTGAATTTCTATTAATACCCTCTCGAAAAAAAAACAGAAAACCCAGAGCAATACACAATGAATGTCGATAAAATTCCTTAATTTTTCTTCTAAATTTTTTCCAAAGTAATCAAATATAGCTAACTTTTCAGCGAATTTCTATTAATACCCTCTCGAAAAAAAAACAGAGAAAACCCAAAGCAATACACAATGAATGTCGATAAACCTCCTTGATTTCTCTTCTAAATTTTTTCTGTAAATTTCTATTAAAAAAATGAGCTTTTGGAGCGACGCCAACGCACGTACAAATAACATTGTTAACACCTTAAAAAGTAAACAAGAGGTCACGATCGGCACTCATTTAAAGGTCAGACACGATGGCCACTCAAATCATTTTCCAACGATTATTCACTAAAAATATAACTTTTAAATGCCCGCCATTTTGAGTTTGGCGGCTGAACGAAACTCATAAGGTAACGATCGAATCCAACATACGTAATACCAAACAATTTTTTGTGTAAGTTTTATTATCGCGTTTAGTAATACAGTGGGACTTAGTTATAATGTCCCTGAGGGGGCCAAACGTTGCGTTACAAAGTATAAATTTTAAAAATTAATAAGAAAGAAGAAGTATCATTATCGCTGCACTGACGCATTATCTTTGTTACTATATTTTGTTTAAATTAAATATGAAATATTAGATGATTCAGTAGCATATTTTGTGCATAAAAACATGAAGAAGATTACAGTACTTTAAAATACATTATGAAAAATCGTGTAATTTAAATCTTTATGCTCACTGTTAAATACAGTAATCATTACAGTCACAAATTAGTTATCTTCCTGTGGCAACGGGGAGAGGAGAATATTGTGCATGAACAATCGCAATCACATTTCAGCCTACGTGTAGTGGGATAGAACAAACATACAGCTGAGCTTGAGAACAATTATGCATTTCAGGAGAAGGAAAAATGTCGATACTTGTGCCTTTATAAAAAGTAGTAATTCTGATTACTTATCCGCTGGTTGGCATCTTCCTTAGCGTTTTTATCTGCCATTTTACTCGGAAATTTGAATATAAACGTAGTAGAATGATAACCCTTATACATGAATGCTCGCTGCTGGTGGCATCTTGCGGCAAATTGTTCAACTACAGTCAAATAGGTATTTTAATAGCTCAAACGTCAAATCTTTGTAGTTTGCAGCGTTCCTAGCGGTAGAGAGTCCAATTACTCGGACTCTAAACGCTAATATCAAGCACACTTACCTCTTATGCGCTTGTATATAAGAACTTCTTGAAATTATAATCAAGTAATGCAATATTAGTGTTAATACTTACGGTTTCTTAAGTACAAGAAAAGCGTATGGATGGGAAAATGACGTTACATCCGGTTATAATAAGCAAATTCGACTGTATACAAGTGTGTTCAGAAAGTAAAGAGAATTTTAATTTTTTTGAACAAAATATTTATTTATTCTTCTACATTGACGTTGTCGCCTTCAAAATAGTCCCCATTGGAGATTATGCACTTGTGCCAGCGCTTCTTCCAACCCTCGAAACACTTCTCAAACTATATCTTTGAGATAGCCTTTAGTTATTTCAGCGATGCGCTTTTAATGTCATCTACGGCTGTAAAACGACGGCCCTTTAAGGTTCTCTTTATTTTTGGAAATAGGAAAAAGTCACACGGAGCCATGTCTGGCGAATATGGAGGCTGTGCCATCGTTACAGTACTGTTCTTGACCAAAAATTCACGAACAAGCAATGAAGTGTGAGCTGATGCATTATCGTGATGCAAAAGCCATGAATTGTTTTTCCACAGATCCGGGCGTTTTTTTCGGATTGCTTCACGCAAACGGCGTTGAACTTGAAGGTAGTACTCCTTATTGATCGTTTCACCTGGTGGCAGGAATTCATGATGCACTATGCCATTAATATCGAAGAACACAGTGAGCATAACCTTCACGTTCGACCGCACTTGTCTTCGACCTTTTTCGGTCTTGGCGAGCCAGAATGCCTCCACTGGGATGATTGAGCCTTAGTTTCGACGTAATATCCTTAAACCCACGTTTCGTCACATGATATAATACGTTTCAGTAATTCTGTATCGTCGCTGACTTCATTTAGTGACTCCTGAACAACTTCCATTCGCCGCTGTTTTTGTTCAAAATTCAACAATTTTGGAACGAATTTTGCTGCCACGCGTTTCATACACAAAACATTGGAAACAATGTCATAACATGATCCAATCTATATGCCAACAAAATCAGCGACCTCTCTAATTGTGATTCGGCGATTGTTCATAATCATTTCTTTAACTTTTTCCACGTTTTCATCGGTTGTTGATGTGCTGGGGCATCTCCAGGGCGTTCGTCATTTTCAACGTCTTCATGGCCTTCCTGGAAACGCTTATACCACTCATAAACTCTTGCTTTACTCAAAGCAGACTCACCATAGGCCTTTGTTAACTTTTCACACACTTTGTTAACACTTTATTCCATTTTTTTACGCAAAATTTGATACAAATTCTTTGATTCATTTCTTTTAACAAACGAAAATCGCCGAGCTCATAAATACACGTCTAACCTTAGTTGCTGTCACAGAAAAAGTCAACAGTGAAAACAGCTGAAAGTTTTTTCATACTTCAAGGGAATGTATACCAACATAATAAAAAAAAAATCGGACTCTCCAAGCCCGCCAAATTTAAAAATTCTCGTTACTTTCTGAACACACCTCGTACGTGATATAATTCAGTGTTGCTTAAACAATTCGTTTCCCTTCAGTTTCCGCTTGCGTGGCGCGATTATTTTGTTCTAGTAAGATGCCTTTATTTTGAAATTTTATACTGTTAACGTCAGATAGCGTCAGTTGTTTTTTTTAACTCGTTAAAGTTGTTCGTTTTTTGGCCGTAAGCCGTGTGAGATTGTAGATAAAGATTTTCTTGCTTCTCGCCGTGGCAGGTACAGTAGTAAACAACATCACTGCCTTAATTCAACAGCAATATCTAGGTTGCATTAATTACATAACTCACACGAAACAAGCCAACTTCTCCAAGGATTTTACATTTCCAGGAAGTGCCTGCTTCCGTTTCCCAGTTACGGCTAGAAAAATGAATCGTTAAATGTAATGAGCCATATGAATAAAACCAAAGAAAATACTTCAAATAAAAAGTAAAAGTTTTGTTTCAAATAAAATGTAGAAGCAAAATAATTTCCTTCATTCCATATGAACATTGATTATCTTTTGCTTAAGACAAATCTTCCAGTATGGAAGTAAAACGATCAACAAAAAAAGGATTTGCTTTTACTCTAAAGAAAAAAGGTTTTGATTGATATTTTATTCATTTCAATTGAAAGATATGCTTTAGATTTTGTGAATTAAACCTTTTGCTTCTTTTTATTCATACCGCTCATTAAATGCTAAAATGGGGGGGGATGACATTCACTTAATGATCACTTCTTATACAAACAGTGATCTGAAATTTGCGACAATTTCTTTTACAAGACAAACAGAAACAGTGTTTCGATTAAACAAGAAAATGGCGTAACTCTAGATGAATTACGTTATACCTAATTACTACCGCCAGCTTTAGGCAAACAATTATAAAAACTCTTTTTATATTCTTCTTCTTTTCTGTTAGGATTATTATCACTATGTTCCGTATAATGAGCCTTCCCTAGCTTCGTCAATTCTACTTTCGTTATAACATAAATGAACAGATATCGTCGTAAGCGGATATTATTATAAAATTTTTAATATTTTTAAAAATTAACAGGAGGGACGAAGAAGAGCCAATCAGAAGCGAGCACGTCAGGTTTAATGTACACGTGTTGAATAGAGGAGGGGTACGAGGTGGAGATAGAAAATTACAAATAGGACGGGCCATAATATTGGTGACCAGTATAGATATAGTTTTTGAAGATGGAGGTTCTCCGAAACGCGTCAACGAAAATAGAATTGACGAAGCTAGGGAAGGCAGATCATTATACTGAACAAAGTAATTATAAAAACAATTAAAATTTCCTGTAGAAGTTTAAGTTTGGTATATTTATTTAATCTGGGACATACAAAAGTGTAAAAACATTTCTCTCTATACATAAACACGAAATCCTCGTGCACATTCATCACTAACTCTCTCATGTCCTATAGATACGTAAAATCTCTCTATTGCGTATCTCTTTATAACGGAAATCTCTCTAACGGCAAAATGTGTTAATCCCTTCCCATTCCTAAGGTAAAAATACGTAGTCATTTTCTCTACTGAGGCCAACAAACTTCCAGGAACCTCTCTATGACGGCGAAACACGACACTTCCTACTCTTCTACCATATATATCAGTATGCCACACGTCATCGAGTGTTTAGTATCGACAAACAGTGCGTAGTGCGTCAACTGAGTCGAGTGTTTAGTATCGACAAACAGTGCGTAGTGCGTCAACTGAGTCGAGTGTTCAGTATCGACAAACAGTGCGTAGTGCGTCAACTGAGTAGAGTGTTTAGTATCGACAAACAGTGCGTAGTGCGTCCACTGAGTCGAGTGTTTAATATCGACAAACAGTGCGTAGTGCGTCAACTGAGTCGAGTGTTTAGTATCGACAAACAGTGCGTAGTGCGTCAACTGAGTCGAGTGTTCAGTATCGACAAACAGTGCGTCAACTGAGTCGAGTGCGTGCGTAGTGCGTCAACTGAGTCGAGTGTTTAGTATCGACAAACAGTGCGTAGTGCGTCAACCGAGTCGAGTGTTTAGTATCGACAAACAGTGCGTAGTGCGTCAACTGAGTCGAGTGTTTAGTATCGACAAACAGTGCGTAGTGCGTCAACTGAGTCGAGTGTTTAGTATCGACAAACAGTGCGTAGTCGAGTCGAGTTTAGTATCGACAAACAGTGCGTAGTGTTTAGTCAAACTGAGTCGAGTGTTTAGTATCGACAAACAGTGCGTAGTGCGTCAACTGAGTCGAGTGTTTAGTATCGACAAACACGTAGTGCGTCAAGTGCGTCAACTGAGTCGAGTGTTTAGTATCGACAAACAGTGCGTAGTGCGTCAACTGAGTCGAGTGTTTAGTATCGACAAACAGTGCGTAGTGCGTCACACTGAGTCGAGTGTTTAGTATCGACAAACAGTGCGTAGTGCGTCAGTGCGTATCGACAAACAGTGCGTCAACTGAGTCGAGTGTTTAGTATCGACAAACAGTGCGTAGTGCGTCAACTGAGTCGAGTGTTTAGTATCGACAAACAGTGCGTGCGTAGTGCGTCAACTGAGTCAGTGTTTAGTATCGACAAACAGTGCGTAGTGCGTCGAAAACAGTGCGTAGTGCGTAGTGCGTCAACTGAGTCGAGTGTTTAGTATCGACAAACAGTGCGTAGTGCGTCAACTGAGTCGAGTGTTTAGTATCGACAAACAGTGCGTAGTGCGTCAACTGAGTCGAGTATCGTTTGCGTAGTATCGACAAACAGTGCGTATCGACAAACAGTGCGTAGTGCGTCAGTCGAGTGTTTAGATGTTTAGTCGACAAACAGTCAACTGAGTCGAGTGTTTAGTATCGACAAACAGTGCGTAGTGCGTCAACTGAGTCGAGTGTTTAGTATCGACAAACAGTGCGTAGTGCGTCAACTGAGTCGAGTGTTTAGTATCGACAAACAGTGCGTAGTGCGTCAACTGAGTCGAGTGTTTAGTATCGACAAACAGTGCGTAGTGCGTCAACTGAGTCGAGTGTTTAGTATCGACAAACAGTGCGTAGTGCGTCAGTGCGTCAAAACAGTGCGTAGTGCGTCAACTGAGTCGAGTGTTTAGTATCGACAAACAGTGCGTAGTGCGTCAACTGAGTCGAGTCGACAAACAGTGTAGTGCGTAGTGCGTCGAACGTAGTGCGTCAAGAGTCGAGTGTTTAGTATCGACAAACAGTGCGTAGAGTCGAGTGTTTAGTATCGACAAACAGCGTCGTCACTGAGTCGAGTGTTTAGTATCGACAAACAGTGCGTAGTGCGTCAACTGAGTCGAGTGTTCAACTGAGTATCGACAAACAGTGCGTAGTGCGTCAACTGAGTCGAGTGTTTAGTATCGACAAACAGTGCGTAGTGCGTCAACTGTGCGTCAACTGAGTCAGTGAGTGTTTAGTATCGACAAAACAGTGCGTAGTGCGTCAACTGAGTCGAGTGAGTTGTTAGTATCGACAAACAGTGCGTAGTGCGTCAACTGAGTCGAGTGTTTAGTATCGACAAACAGTGCGTAGTGCGTCAACTGAGTTTAGTATCGACAAACAGTGCGTAGTGCGTCAACTGAGTCGTTTCAACTGAGTATCGACAAACAGTGCGTAGTGCGTCAACTGAGTCTGAGTCGAGTGTTTAGTATCGACAAACAGTGCGTAGTGCGTCAACTGTGCGTCAACTGAGTCGAGTGTTTAGTATCGACAAACAGTGCGTAGTGCGTCAACCGAGTCGAGTGTTTAGTATCGACAAACAGTGCGTAGTGCGTCAACTGAGTCGAGTGTTTAGTATCGACAAACAGTGCGTAGTGCGTCAACTGAGTCGAGTGTTTAGTATCGACAAACAGTGCGTAGTGCGTCAACTGAGTCGAGTGTTTAGTATCGACAAACAGTGCGTAGTGCGTCAACTGAGTCGAGTGTTTAGTATCGACAAACAGTGCGTAGTGCGTCAACTGAGTCGAGTGCGTAGTGCGTCAACTGAGTCGAGTGTTTAGTATCGACAAACAGTGCGTAGTGCGTCAACTGAGTCGACAAACAGTGCGTAGTGCGTCAACTGAGTCGAGTGTTTAGTATCGACAAACAGTGCGTAGTGCGTCAACTGAGTCGAGTCACAAACAGTGCGTAGTGCGTCAACTGAGTCGAGTCGACGACAAACAGTGCGTAGTGCGTCAACTGAGTCTGAGTCGAGTGTTTAGTGTATCGACAAACAGTGCGTAGTGCGTCAACTGAGTCGAGTGTTTAGTATCGACAAACAGTGCGTAGTGCGTCACAAACTGAGTCGTCAGTCGAGTTTTAGTATCGACAAACAGTGCGTAGTGCGTCAACTGAGTCGAGTGTTTAGTATCGACAAACAGTGCGTAGTGCGTCAACTGAGTCGAGTGTTTAGTATCGACAAACAGTGCGTAGTGCGTCAACTGAGTCGAGTGTTTAGTATCGACAAACAGTGCGTAGTGCGTCAACCGAGTCGAGTGTTTAGTATCGACAAACAGTGCGTAGTGCGTCAACTGAGTCGAGTGTTTAGTATCGACAAACAGTGCGTAGTGCGTCAACTGAGTCGAGTGTTTAGTATCGACAAACAGTGCGTAGTGCGTCAACTGAGTCGAGTGTTTAGTATCGACAAACAGTGCGTAGTGCGTCAACTGAGTCGAGTGTTTAGTATCGACAAACAGTGCGTAGTGCGTCAACTGAGTCGAGTGTTTAGTACCGATGTTTAGTATCGACAAACAGTGCGTAGTGCGTCCACTGAGTCGAGTGTTTAGTACCGATGTTTAGTATCGACAAACAGTACATAGTGCGTCAACCGAGTCGAGTGTTTAGTATCGACAAACAGTGCGTAGTGCGTCAACTGAGTCGAGTGTTTAGTACCGATGTTTAGTATCGACAAACAGTGCGTAGTGCGTCCACTGAGTCGAGTGTTTAGTACCGATGTTTAGTATCGACAAACAGTACATAGTGCGTCAACCGAGTCGAGTGTTTAGTATCTACAAACAGTGCGTAGTGCGTCAACTGAGTCGAGTGTTTAGTACCGACAAACAGTGCGTAGTGCGTCAACTGAGTCGAGTGTTTAGTATCGACAAACAGTGCGTAGTGCGTCAACTGAGTCGAGTGTTTAGTACCGATGTTTAGTATCGACAAACAGTGCGTAGTGCGTCAACTGAGTCGAGTGTTTTTGTTATCGACAAACAGTGCGTAGTGCGTCCACTGAGTCGAGTGTTTAGTACCGATGTTTAGTATCGACAAACAGTACGTAGTGCGTCAACCGAGTCGAGTGTTTAGTATCGACAAACAGTGCGTAGTGCGTCCACTGAGTCGAGTGTTTAGTATCGACAAACAGTGCGTAGTGCGTCCACTGAGTCGAGTGTTTAGTATCGACAAACAGTGCGTAGTGCGTCAATTGAGTCGAGTGTTTAGTATCGACAAACAGTGCGTAGTGCGTCAACCGAGTCGTGTGTTTAGTATCGACAAACAGTGCGTAGTGCGTCAACTGAGTCGAGTGTTTAGTATCGACAAACAGTGCGTAGTGCGTCAACTGAGTCGAGTGTTCAGTATCGACAAACAGTGCGTAGTGCGTCAACTGAGTCGAGTGTTTAGTATCGACAAACAGTGCGTAGTGCGTCAACTGAGTCGAGTGTTCAGTATCGACAAACAGTGCGTAGTGCGTCAACTGAGTCGAGTGTTTAGTATCGACAAACAGTGCGTAGTGCGTCAACTGAGTCGAGTGTTTAGTATCGACAAACAGTACGTAGTGCGTCAACCGAGTCGAGTGTTTAGTATCGACAAACAGTGCGTAGTGCGTCAACTGAGTCGAGTGTTTAGTAACGACAAACAGTGCGTAGTGCGTCCACTGAGTCGAGTGTTTAGTATCGACAAACAGTGCGTAGTGCGTCAACTGAGTCGAGTGTTTAGTATCGACAAACAGTGCGTAGTGCGTCAACTGAGTCGAGTGTTTAGTACCGATGTTTAGTATCGACAAACAGTGCGTAGTGCGTCCACTGAGTCGAGTGTTTAGTACCGATGTTTAGTATCGACAAACAGTACATAGTGCGTCAACCGAGTCGAGTGTTTAGTATCGACAAACAGTGCGTAGTGCGTCAACTGAGTCGAGTGTTTAGTACCGACAAACAGTGCGTAGTGCGTCAACTGAGTCGAGTGTTTAATATCGACAAACAGTGCGTAGTGCGTCAACTGAGTCGAGTGTTTAGTACCGATGTTTAGTATCGACAAACAGTGCGTAGTGCGTCAACTGAGTCGAGTGTTTAGTATCGACAAACAGTGCGTAGTGCGTCCACTGAGTCGAGTGTTTAGTATCGACAAACAGTGCGTAGTGCGTCCACTGAGTCGAGTGTTTAGTAACGACAAACAGTGCGTAGTGCGTCAACCGAGTCGAGTGTTTAGTATCGACAAACAGTGCGTAGTGCGTCAACTGAGTCGAGTGTTTAGTATCGACAAACATTGCGTAGTGCGTCAACCGAGTCGAGTGTTTAGTATCGACAAACAGTGCGTAGTGCGTCAACTGAGTCGAGTGTTTAGTATCGACAAACATTGCGTAGTGCGTCAACCGAGTCGAGTGTTTAGTATCGACAAACAGTGCGTAGTGCGTCAACTGAATCGAGTGTTTAGTATCGACAAACAGTGCGTAGTGCGTCAACTGAGTCGAGTGTTTAGTGACTAGTACATTTTACAAGTAGTGAATAATTTTTTATACTTTTACATTGCTATGTATTGGTGTCTAAATTTTCCGTTAGAGAGTTTTGCGTGAGTTAGAGGAAGGCGTGAAGCAAGTAGATGTTTGCCGAGATTTTAATTTAGCTAGTTCTTCTGTTGGCACCATAATGAAAAATAAAAATAAAATAATGAAGGCTTCTAATGAAAGAAATAGTCTGAAGAAAATTGGAAAGCCAGAATTTGTTCCTGCGGTAGTTTCGTTAAATTATTGCCTTTTCCTCACAATTATAGTACTTTATTGATACACTTTTACATGATAAATATTGTTTTTAATGACTGTACGTCATGTAGTTTAATTTCAATAACCTTTGCACTCAGTATAACACGTTTTACAAATAAAAACACGTTTTATACACGTTTTGCTTGAGGTCTTTAAATAAAGGAAATCTCTTTATAGCGGCGTACTAATATTCCTTTCTGTGTCGCTATAGAGAGATTTTACTACAGTTACAAAATTGGAATTGTTTACAATTATTTCTTACAAGTTAAACAGAAAAAGTAAAAAAAAACGGGTTTCGATTAACTAAATTTAAAGGATGCGAATGAAGTAACCACGCAAAAAATATATTTTTACATATTTTTAAATCATTAAAATTTCTTTTACTATTTCGACGTAAGCGAATCCTAGAATATAGATATTTTGTTTGGGGGACTCGGTGGTCGATGTAGCTAAAGCACCGGTCAGTTTGTTGGTCTCTGAGCTGCGCACCTTAAAAGTTCTTAGGAGCCGCCTCGGTGGCCTAGTTGATAGCGTACTGGGCTTTCACACCGAGGACCCGGGTTCGATTTGCGGCCAGGGCTTGGCATTTTCATACGCTATAAATCATCCAATTGTCTCCATTCGCTCAAGTGTGCACAATACTGACTATTAAAAAAAAAAACGTTAAAAAAATTAAAAATAAATAAAATAAAAGTTCTTAGTTCTAGCTGCAGTTACTCCCATTGCTTTTCCTTTACCGTTTACACTAATCCCTCGTCCTCATTAGTCTAACTGGCATAAAGTATGTATGGACGCTAAGCATATATATATATATATATATATATATATATATATATATATATATATATTGGTGTTTAACGTCCGACTAATGCAGACGATGGGATGATTTATAGCGTATGAAAATGCCAAGTCCTCGCCGGGAATCGAACCCGGGTCCTCGGGGTGAAAGCCTATTACGCTATCCACTAGGCCACCGAGGCGTTTTATATATATATATATATATATATATATATATATATATATATATATCATGTTTGAAATTGATAAAGATATTCATCTAAGCTATTGTAAATACCCAACTGCAATGTTATATTTATACATTTCTTAAACCCACGCGCGAATAGCAGGATAACAGCTAGTGGTGTTATAATTTCCGACTTTTAAATATTTAATTTGTGTATGATTGTCACGAATCGAACATGTCTCGCTCAATTGGCCTGATAATGCCTCAACGCATCCTGTTTTTTGTTAGCGTATCTGAGGTAGTGTAGTCGGCTATACACTTGTCCGTAGAACCTCAGCACCACTAGCGAATTTCTATTGGGAAATAAGCAGCCGTTATAGTAAGATCCGAATACGGGGTCTTTTAAAGGGTGGTGATTTTGACTTATAGGACACTTTTTAAAAAGTAATAAAAATTTTTATTTATAAAGTTGGCACTCCAGCGTTTTTGGTTCTCGCAATTTTGGTTCTATTTGATTGAAACCAAAAAAACGCTGGGTAGTAGTTCATTACCCAGCTAAATATATTATCACTTTCACATTTCTTTAAATATCATTACATACACTACAGCTAACTTTATTGGCTAACCTGCGATTTATTATCTAATAAATAGTTATAACAGTTAATAAGGTCATTGTCCAATGTTAATACCTATGAGCACCACACCTAGAGTTAAACACTAATGGCCGGTTGCAAGAACTCTCATTAAATTATTTTAAAAACCCTTTAAATTTAGTCATTTTGGAGCCTTAGTAAACACAGAATTGAATTTCAGAAACATCTGTTAAAAATCACTCTTTAAAATAACAGTTATACGGTTGTTAAAGTAATTGACCTATCTATGCAGCTTCTTTAAACAATGCTTAAATATTAAAAACATAGACGTTACACATAAAAACATAGAGGTTATGTTTTACAATCAATAACAGTGCTTATTGTTTTATAATGTTGTTAAATTTTAATTTTTAAATAACCATTAATTTTTGTTCAAAACCAAATATTTAATTTAGTATACGAGGTGTGTTCAGAAAATAACGAGAATTTTGAAATTTCGCGGGCTTGGAGTCCGATTTTTTTTTATTATGTTGGTATACATGCCCTTGAAGTATGATAAAACATTCAGCTGTTTTTTCATTGTTGACTTTGTCTGTGACAGCCACTAAGGTTATACGTGTTTCTATGAGCTCGGCGATTTTCGTTTGTTAAAAGAAATGGATCGAATAATTTGTATCAAATTTTGCGTAAAAAATGGAATAAAGTGTAACAAAGTGTGTGAAATGTTAACAAAAGTCTATGGTGAGTCTGCTATGAGTAAAGCAAGAGTTTATGAGTGGTATAAGCGTTTCCAAGAAGGCCGTTGAAGATGACGAACGCCCTGGACGCTCCAGCACATCAACAAACGATGAAAACGTGGAAAAAGTGAAAGAAATGGTTATGAACAATCGCCGAATCACAATTAGAGAGGTCGCTGATGATGTTGGCATATCGAGTGGATCATGTCGTGATATTGTTTCCAGTGTTTTGTGTATGAAACGCGTGGCAGCAAAATTCGTTCCAAAATTGTTGAATTTTGAACAAAAACAGCGGCGAATGGAAGTTGCTCAGGAGTCACTAAATGAAGTCAACGACGATGCAGAATTACTGAAACGTATTATAACAGGTGACGAAACATGGGTTTACGGATATGACGTCGAAACTAAGGCTCAATCATCCCAGTGGAGGCATTTTGGCTCGCCAAGACCGAAAAAGGCTCGACAAGTGCGGTCGAACGTGAAGGTTATGCTCACTGTGTTCTTCGATATTAATGGCATAGTGCATCATGAATTCCTGCCACCTGGTGAAACGGTCAATAAGAAATACTACCTACAAGTTCAACGCCGTTTGCGTGAAGCAATCCGAAAAAAACGCCCGGATCAGTGGAAAAACAATTCATGGCTTTTGCACCACGATAATGCACCAGCTCAGAGTTCATTGCTTGTTCGTGAATTTTTCGCCAAAAACAGTACTGTAACGATGCCCCAGCCTCCATATTCGCTAGACAGGGCTCCGTGTGATTTTTTCCTATTTCCAAAAATAACGAGAATCTTAAAGGGCCGTCGTTTTACAGCCGTAGATGACATTAAAAGCGCATCGCTGAAAGAACTAAAGGCTATCTCAAAGATCGAGTTTGAGAAGTGTTTCGAGGATTGGAAGAAGCGCTGGTTTACGTGCATCATCTCCAATTGGGACTATTTTGAAGGCGACAACATCAATGTAGAAGAATAAATAAATATTTTGTTCAAAAAATTAAAATTCTCGTTACTTTCTGAACACACCTCGTAGTTTCTGATTTTTTGAAAATACAAAAATAGCAACACAGTCCTGCTACTAGAAAAAATTTTAAAAAATGCAAAGAAAACATAACCTTCAAAACAGTTGTTCAAATAACGTGAAAATGATCAGCTGTTCGTCGGACGGCCATCTTACCAGCCGTTAAACATCCTTTACGTAACTTGAGATTAAATGGATGTTCTTGCGACCGGACATAAGAACCCTAAAGTAACTCAAAAGGCTTCAGTCTCATTAGCTCCGCGTTGTCAAATAGCTGAAGCACTTCAATATTTTGGTGTTGATGGAGTCGGAATTCGTGTTTTTTAGGCTTGCTTTTGTATTTCGACTTCTACTGGTTCGATCCTCAAGTGAATGGTATTATTACTGACGTACCAAGGAGCTTCCACTATAGCCCTTAGTACTTTATTTAGAATAATTTTAATGTTATACTTCTTACTGCAGCCCCAAAGGTGTACACCATATAACCATACTGGTTTTAGCTTGCTTGTATAGCAGCAGTTTGTTAATTCTGACCTTCTTCCAATCAGCCAATGCATTTTCCATATTAACGTATTCCTTCCAGTTTAGCTTGGTGTCAAAGATCATATCAAAACATTTTTATCTATTAGGCTAGCATGCGGCAGTACATGTCGATTAATGCCTTACAGTCATATTCCCTATTTGTAAAATTTACACGTAAAGGTTAGGCTATATCATTAAGCTTGATGAGTCCAAGAAGTGACAAGGTCAGCTGCTTTTTTATCATTTATTTTTGACATCTACATCTTCAACGGCCAAGATAGCCGTGTTTCGAAATTACGGTAATTTTTATTTTACACTTCTTTGAAAACGCTTATTTCATCATCGTAATCAGCGTTAAAATCTACATACACTAGCATTGCAAATTTCAAATCACATAGGAAATACAAAATTTACTTCGACAGTGGTTCAGATTAAGGTCACAAAGAGTCCCTTTTCTCTCCTGACCAGTGAAGGTGGACGCCAAGCTACGCTGGAATGAATACGTTAAGAAAAACGCGAACTAGGTGAAAAAAATTCATTGGGTAATTGTAAGTTCAGAATTGTCAATACATATCAAAGCGCTACAGTGAAAGCTCCTTGATACGTCAATACCATTCACAGGGAATTGAGGATCGAACCAGTAGGAAGTCGAAGTACAGAAGCAAGCCGAAAAACATGAATTTCGACTCCAACAACACCAAAATGATAAAGTACTTCAACTGCTTGACAACGCAGAGTGAGACTGAAGCCTTTTGGGTTGATTTAGGATTCTTATACCCGGTTTCAAGACATCTCTAATCTCACGTTCGCTAAAGTGACTAAATTTCATATTCCTGACCTCTAGAAATATTTTCCACGGTACAATAAACAACATTACAGTATTCGTGTTTATTATCATAAAATACTTATTAAAATAATTAATTATTATTAAACACCCGTGAATTATATACGTACAAGGAACACTTTAAAGAAATTTGCAATTCATAAGAGAAAATACCGCAATCTACACAATCAAGATAAGTTACATTATGTACAGTCTATGTTAATTACCCTATTTTACTTTACAGCCGAACAGATAGCTTCTACGGTAATACTTATGCCTGGGAAATAAACTGGAACTAAAGCCGGTTCGATGGTATAGCAATATTTCAGTCATGTTCTCGTTAACGCAGACAGGAGCCCAATTACACGCTCCTGTGAGAAGTGTAATGAAGAACTGATTAAAAAGAACGACACTTTTTACTGAACAGATTCGTTCTATAGAACGATTCCTTTCATTGTGTTGTTCTTCTTTAACGCTAATCACTAAGGGAAATTAACCTCCTCGGTGGCCTAGTTGATAGCGTACTAGGCTTTCACCCCGAGGACCCGGGTTCGATTCCCGGCCAGGGCTTGGCATTTTCGTACGCTAATATGAAAATTTCATATCACTTGGCATTTCATTTCCTAGTGTGCACAATAGTCAGACGTTAAACATTGTGTTTTAGCCCATTGGGTGGTGTACCCTCAGCCGTGAGAGGTAGAGTTTTCAGTGACACTATCATGTGATAATTACTAGCTTTAAAACGTTCTGATTTAACACTTAAGTGTATTATTTCTACGAGTTGAAACCAAACTTTTTTATAGTCAAATTTTGGTTATCAATATAACCAAACTTTTTTTTTTTTAGTCGAAACCATCTGCATTAGCCCAAGTGTGCACAATAGTCAGACGTTAACCACAAAAAAAAAAAAAAAAAAAAAAAAATTATAGTCGAAGTTTGAAGAACTGGAAGTTTTTTTAACGCTTTATGGGATATAAAACGTAGATCACAGTTATTGAACTGGTAACTAACTCAGTTCAGTGGTAATCAGTGGTAACTCAGCGAAATCAGTGGTAATATTTCGTGTAGTCGCTCTTTAATCGTAGAGTCCAATTTTTGTTTAAACTAAGTATAGGCTTCTCGTATCATTGTCCTTGGGTGCGACGATACAAGGACCTTTTTCTTCTACCAATGAATACAGAATCTATAAGGACACTTCTTGCATGGAAAAGTCAGCCCATTTTATTCGACCGACAATGCTACTTGGATTCCCCGTCAATAGGCAGCGCTGCACGTTTTTTTTCTAAACTTGCAGCTCAGAGAGAGCAGATATTGGGGAGCATTCTCTCTCTCTCTCTCACACACACCTCCCCCTCCCCCCTCTCTGTAGATTCTGTATTCATTGCTTCTACCCAACCATAAAGTAACTATCTGACCAATTTCGCCTCCAGTACATTTTAAGAGTAGCTAATTAGATTATTACGATTGGAAAAATGTGCTATTGGACATCATGGTAAGGTCCAGACCTCAAACCTTAAAATGAGACCCATTCTACATCACATTTTGAGACGTTGTTAAAATTCATATAACCAGCATAATTCGTCCTACAGTTTCAAAATGGCGGTCATTTAAAATCTTCAAAAAACTCAAAAAGCTTGTGTTTTAAATAATTTTTGAACGTATGATCATCACCATCGTAATGATATTACACGAAATATATTTGTTATCGCTGAGACTGGCGTCACTTGACTCAACTGAGACGGAAGTATGGGAATGGAAACTCTGTGCAGGAATGGACCTTAAAACCAATTCTGAGTAACCAGATTTCACCGGTTTTTCTCGGCTAAACCTTCCGATTCGAACGTTTCGGAACTATAGCGACCCATACATTTTGTCTGGATAGTAACGGTTTAAACAGAATTTGACATTTAATAGTTTTGTTTCCAAAAGAACATCAAGAAATTTTTGAAACAGAAAATAGTCACGAGATATGATCAAACCATATCGTAACTATTACATTTTTATACGTTTTTTAATTATATAAATAGAATATAAACACTAAACTAGTTTGTCAGGCAGTGAGTGGAATTTTTATTTCGTTTGCGAGCGAAAACAGGTTCACAGGTATTTGGGGGAACAGACTAACTTTAGCCAAGTTAAAACTCCTTAAAATATGTAGTACTCTATTTATCCACCTGCGGCTCCAATACTACACCCATTTTTACCTAGGTACAGGATGCCTGCTAGTCCCTGATATCCCGTAAAAGACACGGATTTTATCAAGTGGTCCCGGATGTCACGGATAATACAGGAATTTAGAATTATAATCCCCTTTTTTCCATAGAAAATAATAATTTCCTTCCCTTCTCAGTAAATTTTTGTAAATTGCGACACAAATTTTTTTTTTTTAACGTCCGACTATTGTGCACACTTGGGCTAATGCAGACGATGGGATGATTTATAGCGTATGAAAATGCCAAGCCCTGGCCGAGAATCAAACCCGGATCCTCGGGGTGAAAGCCTAGTACGCTATCAACTAGGCCACCGAGGCGGCCATTTGCGATACGAAATGCCGATAAATAAACCTTGGTACGGAAAAAATAGTAGAATGTGCCTCTGTTAGCCAAAAATTCAAGTAGGCTTCCAAAAAAAACTTAATCTTAAGGTTGTATACCATCTAGTGTATTTAGTCGTTGAAGTAATATTACGTACGATGCCGCTAATGAAGAAATTCATGGTTCCATATTTTTGTAATATATGTCCCCAAAAAGTCCCTGATTTTTGCTTAAGGGCTTTATTCTAACCAACGTTAAACGGTTTTTAATGTTCCGCTGATTACAGTACACTCAATGAATATAAACGTAGTAGAATGACAACCCTTACGAGAAATATGCGTGCTCGCTGCTGGTAGAATCTTGCAGCAAAACTACAGTTAAATAGATAATAGTACTGTCTATTTTCTCAAACGTCTCCACCTTCTTTACTTGCAGTTTGCAGAGTTCGTAGCGGCAGATAGTCCAATTACTTGGACTTTAGCCGCTAATATCGAGCACACTTTTTATAATGTGTACTTCTAGTCCGTTTATATTCAGTGGTATTGAACCTTAGTTTATTGATGAGATTAAGCGTTATTTTCTCATAACGGTTATATCTGTTATTGTTACTTTAGAATAACGTGTTATTTAAACTGCTAAGCACAGATTTGAATATACAGTTACTACATTGATTATTTAAAAAAACATTTTCAATTTTTTTATAATATAAGCTTTTTTATACTGTACTATGAACACCATTAATAGATTCATGATAAATAGATAATAGATTTAATTTTTATTGATACCCTTGAATATAAGAAAATATTTTTAGTTTTGTAACTTAATATACATTAACTGTAGGCCGCTATTCATTTTAATGTGAAAAAAACAGTATTATAATATATTAATTGAAACAATTAAAGTTGATAATTGGTATTATATAATAATACTGTTATATAATAATTATTATTATAATAAACAGGCAGTATGTTTAAACAAAATCAACCTTTGTTATAAATTACTAAATATATAACATTAATATAACAGTTTTTTATTGACAAAATGGTTGTAAATGCAGGTTACTTATAAAAGAAAATAAAAATAATTCATTTAAGTTTAGTAATTTGTTTTGTATAACTTTGTAAACTAGTCACTCAATAACCCAAAAATAAACTATACAAACAAGTTGAATTCTAACTTTAAAATCGTTAGCCTTAAGCGTTACTCGTTATTCGTTATAACTTATAACAATACATGTTCAAATTAAAAAGTTATACCGTTACTTTGTTCTCGTTTAAAGTTATCTCAACGCTAGCGCCAGTAACTTTAGCGACAAAACACTTAACTACAAAACGGTTATTGGGAATAAAACGTTACTCGTTCTTCATTTTAACATCGTTCTGTTGATCGTTATTGCAGTGCGCTTGGCGGAAAAGCATGTTAGTCTATTATTAAACTGTTATTTGTTACTTTTGAGGGGACTCGGTGGTCGATGTGGCTAAAGCACCGCACCGGTCAGTATGCTGCGTCTCTGACCTTAAGTTTCTTAGTTCTAGTCGTAGTTATTCCCGTTGCTTTTCCCTTACCGTTAACACATAGCCCTCGTCCTCATTGGCTAAATGGCATAAAGTATGGCCGTTAAAAAAAGTTACTTTTTATAACGGTATCTATAGTTATTTTTCAATAACAGTTACTAAATAACAGATAACATAATAATGCCTATCACTACTTTAGTTGCAGTTTGGCAATTAGTATCCTAACAAAACTGTTAGGCATTATAACTCTTTAGCCCTGTAACTGTTATTTGTTACTTTTGAGGGGACTTGATGTCGATGTGGCTAAAGCACCACACAGGTCAGTCTGCTGCGTCTCTTAACTGCGCGTTTTAAGTTCTTAGTTTTAGCCGCAGTTACTCCCGTTTCTTTTCCCTTACCGTTAACACTGATCCCTCGTCCTCATTGGCTAACTGGCATAAAGTATGGCCGTTAAAAAAGGTTATTTTTGATAACGGTATCTATAGTTATTTTTCAATAACAGTTATTAAATAACAGATAACATAATAATGCCTATCACTACTTTAGTTGCAGTTTGGCAATTAGTATCCTAACAAAACTGTTACGCATTATAACTTTTTAGCCCAGTAATTGTTATTTGTCACTTTAGAGGGGACTCGATGATCGATGAGACTAAAGACCGGTCAGTCTGCTGCGTCTCCGAACTGCGCACCTTAAGGTTCTTAGTTCTAGCCGTAGTTATTCCCATTGCTTCTCCCTTACCTTTAACACTGATCCCTCGTCCTCATTGGCTAACTAGCATAAAGTATGGATGTTAAACAAAGTTACTTTTGATAACGGTTTCTATAGTTATTTTTCAATAACAGTTACTAATTAACAGATAACATAATAACGCCTATCACTACTTTAGTTACAGTTTGGCAATTAGTAGCCTAACAAAACTGTTAGGCATTATAACTCTTTAGCCCTGTAACTGTTATTTGTTACTTTTGAGGGGACTCGATGGTCGATGTGGCTAAAGCACCGCACAGGTCAGTCTGCTGCGTCTCTTAACTGCGCGTTTTAAGGTTCTTAGTTTTAGCCGCAGTTACTCCCGTTTCTTTTCCCTTACCGTTAACACTGAGCCCTCGTCCTCATTGGCTAACTGGCATAAAGTATGGACGTTAAAGTTACTTTTGATAACGGTTACCATAATTATTTTTCAATAACAGTTATTAAATAACAGATAACATAATAACGCTTATCTTCAGTTGCATTTTGGCAATTAGACTAAGCGCATTGAAGAAGGCCGACCAACAATGTCCAACACAAAGTGGCCTTACTTGACGACAAGGCTACAAGGCACTGCCTTAACTGTCCGTTCGTTGTCACGGGTTTCAATGTTTCCTATTCCGTATTACTCACTCACTGTCGGTGACCTCGACAAACAAAACTCATTCTTTGTGTATTACAGTACCGCATTACCCTAAAAGTAACCAACATTGAAACGGAAAACACATCCAGACGGTTACAAAAGAATTATTTATTTATAATAAAGCCACACGCAGATGTCTCGCTGACGTGATGCAACTTAATTTCCAAAAGTGTTTTTCTTCACTTTACCCTTTTTGAAATTCTCTGATTTCAACGCGCACAATCCGAACATGTCAGCGTTTCAAACTTTCGAATTACTTCGAAAATATAAAAATAAACCCTGACCACCGTCAAAAAAGTTTTTATACGGATTCTGAAAATCTAAAATGCTAATTTATGCAGTACTTAAAACTTACATTACGATGATGAAGTCAGATTAAAAAATAGTACGACAGAAAAGTTACGAACTTTCAAATATTTGAAATGGCCGCCATTTTGAAACTTTTGAGCGAATTTTCCAACGAACCTGTCCAAGCTATTACCATAATCGATTTTTGTGCCAAGGCTGTGTCAAATCGAACCGAAATTGCGAACATGAACGTTCTAAAACACACACACACACACACACACTCATTTTTTTTTGATAAACAACATAACGTTTCTTTGTTAGTAGATTCATAAACGCACCTTTTTGGGGGAAATAAATGAATGTGAAGAAAATTTGTGTAAAGTTCAGCATCATATATTTTATATTAAAAACAATAGCTGCGCTCAGCTGTTTCGCAGACGTGATGGAAGCGAATTTCCAAAAGGTAAATTTTTCATTTTAACCTTTTTTTTGGAAATTCTGACTTTACCATCACATACTATACCTGTTAAATCTTCATATAATACAGTTCAAACGTTTAAAATTGTAATGAAAATACAAAAACGAACCCTGACCGCCGACGAATTACGTTTCTTAATTCCAACGGATTTTGAAAATCCAAACGCTAATTAAAACGGTGAAGTCAGATTTTCAAAAACGTTATTAGTTTTAAAAAAATTTAAAAGGCCGCCATTTTGAAACTGCTGGACAAATTTTGCTGGTTAACGAGCATATCCAAGCTAAAATCAAAATCGATTTTTGTGCCGTCTTTGAATTAAATGACCATCAAAAAAGTGACCTAGACTTTACTTCAATTTCTTGGGTCTGGGATCTTACCATGATGGCCATACCAATTGCTCATTTTCCAATGGGAATTCGCTAATAGAAATTTAATTAAATTAATAGAAACTGTGTTTGTTTATCACAATAATCTTTGACAACAGTTATATGCGCATATCCGTGTATTCATCTGTGGCTTTTGAGACTTATTAAAGTCGATAATTTATGTCCTTCAGTGATGAAACTCTTGTTTCCTGAACGATTCGCCTTAATGCACCAAGTTATGAATATTTAGTGAATAAACTATGTTTTTCACATATCTGTACAATGGAGACAAGTCAAGGCTTCTAGGGGGCCAGGCTATGGGTCCCCCTTTGACTATCCGTCTCTGTACAGGCATTTAATCTTTAAAAGCATTACTAATTAATTCGTTGCAGCGCAGAAGCGGTCTGTTCTGTTAAAAGTAAATTCTGTTCGCAATTCAATCCGAAGGAAACCATAATTTTATAACATGCCCAAATCGTGAAAGTCTAAAATCAAGGTCGAGTTAGAGCGATTTTTTACTTTTTTCTAGTCCATTGGGCCCGTGCGAAATTCCGCACTATGAAAGTTTCAAGTAAATACAGCCTTTTGAGTTTTTTTTTTGTTTAACGTCCGACTATTGTGCACACTTGTGCTAATGCAGACGACGGGATGATTTATAGCGTATGAAAATGCCAAGCCCTGGCCGGGAATCGAACCCGGGTCTTCGGGGTGAAAGCCCAATACGCTATCAACTAAGCGGCGGCTTTAAGCATAAATAAAAAATAAAATTATATATATATATATATTTTAAGGTCCGACTATTGTGAACACTTGGGCTAATGCAGACTATGGGATGATTTATAGCGTATGAAAATGCCAAGCCCTTGCCGGGAATCGAACCCGAGTCCTCGTGGTGAAAGCCTGGTACGCTATTCACTAGGCGGCTATCAACCACCGAGGCGGCTTTAAGCATAAATAAAAAATAAAATTATATATATATATATATATATATATATATATATATATATATATAAATATAATTTTTTTTTTAACGTCCAACTATTGTGCACACTTGGGCTAATGCAGACGATGGGATGATTTATAGCGTATGAAAATGCCCAGCCCTCGCGGGGAATCGAACCCGGATCCTCGGAGTGAAAGCCCAGTACACTATCAACTAGGCCACCGAGTCGGCTAAATCCCATTACAAATGCCACTTTTTTGCATAACGTGTTTAGAACAATGTCAACATTTAGGCTACTTAAAAGTCATTAAACTTAGAGGTTATGTGGTCCCCTGTCAGGTTTTCATTCAGTCCCCCTCAATGGATTCACAATTAATGCTCAGTTTATTGATACCCGGAAAAACTGTAGTAATGCCACGGATAAACTTAACACCATATGATCCAATTGACTAGAAGACGGTTACCTATTAAAATTGCGTTTGCTATCACTATAAACAAATGGCAGGGACAAACACAGGGGTGAAAGCCCAGTACGCTATCAACTAGGCCACCGAGGCTGCCAAAGAATAGTCGTTGGGGTGAGGGCAATAGTTGGAAGGAAGGGAAAACATGTTTAAAAATAAACCGAAAAGCTATCGGTTTGAAACAATAATCACGAATTTATGACTCATTGTAGTATATACATTTCAATATAGACAGTTTTTTATAGAAATTTTTACATGGCATTACAATACAATTTTATCTTATCTGTACGTGCGTTGACGTCGCTCCGAAAGCTCATTTTTTTAATAGAAATTCGCTGAAAAGATAGCTACATTTGATTGCGTTTGAAAAAAATTTAGAAGAAAAATTAAGGAGTTTTATCGACATTGATTGTGTATTGCTCTGGGTTTTTTTCTGTTTTTTTTCGAGAGGGTATTAATAGGAATTCGCTGAATAGATAGCTACATTTGATTGCTTTTGAAAAAAAATTAGAAGAAAAATTAAGGAGTTTGATCGACATTCATTGTGTATTGCTCTGGGTTTTCTCTGTTTCTTTCGAGAGGGTAGTACATACAAGAGGTCCTTCACACGGCAACGTCCTTGGAAGCTTCAGCAAAGACTGAACTACATTGATCAAGTTTTATTAATAATTTATATTAGAACCAGGAACTTTACTGCGTTGTTCTATTTTATAAGAAAACCAGTGGGCCCGTGCGAAATTTTGCACTATGAAAATTTTAAGTAAACACAGCCTTTTGAATAAGAGTAGTCGTTGAGGCGAGGGCGGTAGTTGGAAGGAAGGGAAAACATTTTTAAAAAAATAAATCGAAAAGCGATCGGTTTGAAATAATAATAACAAATTTATGAGTCATTGTAGTACATACATTTCAATACGGATAACAGTTTTTAATAAGAATTTTTACAGGTCCTCGTTGTAAACGGTATTTGATGTAAAAATGTAATCTTCTTGTACTTTTTGTATTTCATTTTCTTTAATGGATACAAACATGTTAGTTGATTTAGTTACCCTTGAAAAGGCTACATACAATTGTCCGTGAGTAAAGACGGCATTTGGTAAATACAATCTGCTCTTTGAAGTGTTTGTCCCTGCGACTTGTTTATAATGATGGCAAACACAATTTTAACAAGTAACTGTCGTCTTCAATTGAATAGGTAACTCTCATCTAGTCAATTGAAAAGGCATGCTTGATAACTTCTAACTGTATTTTGACATTTTAATTGTACTTCGTATTTTATGATATCCGTATTAACAAGATAAATGCACGATGGGAGGAAAAATCATAAATATATTTGTGTAAAGGCAATGTCCAAAGCATGTGTTTGGTATTCGAAATGATTGTCCCGGCTTGTACGACGGGCAGGGATAGGGGACTGTCAGTAGGGCCACATAACCTGTAAGTTTAATGACTTTTAAGTAAGTATTGAAATTGTTATGCAAACAAAATGGCATTTGTAATGGGATTGTCTATTCGTGATTAGTCAGTTAGCTTCGTAAAATATACAAAATATTGTCAGATTTGTGATGCCGCGCATGCGCATCCATGATGCCGTTTTGCCAATGACAGTTAAAAGTGTTTTTTATGTTAAATTTTCCACAAACAGTAAGTTTTAGCGCAAAATCGTTTTGCAATGTCAGAAGCTGGTTAAAAACACTTTCTAAATATACCTCATTTATGTCTGTACGAGTATGTGATGAGAAAAAGGGATGTTGACTCGAGAAATAACATACGTGATAGTCATGTATTTCCTTAACTTGCGAGTACGAATTCCGACTCGGGTTAATGACCCTGTTTATTTGAATTACTTATTCCAATGCCTTACGTTATTTGCATACGTTGTATTAAAGGTACACTAGAATATCCGTTGTACGAAAATTACTTACTTCCGTTCAGCGAACCGCCACGGCTTTCTTGATTGCAAAACATAACCTATGCTCATAGTAAACGTTCACATTTATCTCAACAATCAACACATCTGTGCAGCTGACAAATTAATGATCGGAAATAAAACTGATTCGAGAGTGTTCAGTGTTACCAACCGAACTTTCAAAAATTCTCTTTTCGAGCTATGTTATTATGAAAATCTGTGTATTCAAGAAGCACCACTGTTCATGTCTTTTACAACAGTAATAAACAAGTTGACATTATCGTTCAATTATACTTATTATAAGTCCGACAGTGTACCAGCAATAAAACTGCAAATAGCGTTAACTATTAAACTATTTAACTGTTATTAGAAAGATAAAGTAGTCTATTTTTATTCAATGGAAAATTGCAGCGGTCATTATAGTAAGGCCTTGGCCCGGATCTATAAAACGATCACCGGTTATGACCTTCAGAGCTCTTTATAACGTCTTTAAAATACAGTACATCGACCTATGTCACTGCAATACATCGTAACCCTTATGGAATAAGACTTATGCATGAAATATAATCACTTAGAGATAAGACAGAAGCTGTGACTTTTTAGATTAGAAGCTGTATTTGAAGTTTGGAGCAAAAAAAGCAATAATTTAAATTTTCACAAAAGTAGGCATTGAATATAAACGTACTAGAATAATAACCCTTAGAGTGATATGTGAGCTTTCGCTGTTGGTGGCATCTTGCGGAAGAGTGTTCAACTACAGTTAAATAGACAGGAGTGTATGTTTTGTCAAACGTCTCCACTCCCTGTCCTTGTAGTTTGCAGAGTTCGTAGCGGCAGATAGTCCAATTACTTGGACTTTAGCCGCTAATATCGAGCACGCTTTTATAATTGTGATTGTATTTCTAGTACCTTTATATTCAATGGACCTAATGCAGTAAAATGGACGAAATGTGTGTGTGTGTGTGTGTGTGTGTGTGTGTGTGTGTGTGTGTGTGTGTGTGTGTGTGTGTGTGTGTGTGTGTGTGGTGTGCGATTTCGTTGTTGGTGGCATCTTGCGGAGGAGTGTTCAACTATAGTTAAATAGACAGGTGTCTGTTTTGTCAAACGTCTCCACTCCCTGTCCTTGTAGTTTGCAGAGTTCGTAGCGGCAGATAGTCTAATTACTTGGACTTTAGCCGCTAATATCGAGCACGCTTTTATAATTGTGATTGTATTTCTAGTACCTTTATATTCAATGGACCTAATGCAGTAAAATGGACGAAGTGTGTGTGTGTGTGTGTGTGTGTGTGTGTGTGTGTGTGTGTGTGTGTGTGTGTGTGTGTGTGTGTACACGTAAATGTTTGAAAATCTGTTTTATAGTCGTAATCAGCGCTAAAATCTGCATACATTAGCATTTCTAATGTTCGAATTTCACTGAAAATACAAAATAAATTTTTAAGATACTATACTTGAGCAATTTTAATGTTGGCTACGATGGTGAGATCGGGTTTTCAAAAATGTGTAAGAAAAAGAAGTTGCGATTTTTTTTAAGACTTCAAATAGCCGCTATTTACAAACGTATGAACAGATAACGATTTGTTTAAGCGTTCAATCGGATTAGAGAGACATCTGCTTTTTTTTAATGTAAACGCCAATCTATGTCATTGTAAGAAATCACTGTTAATAACAGTTACTAATATCTGGAACGTTTATCATCATTAAAAAGTAACAAAGACCCTAATTGTACGAGAGTTAGAGGTTGGACCGGTTATGTAACCGTCATAGTGTTACTAACTATTGTACATGTTTTACGAACAGAAGTAGGCTAACAAAGTGCGACGGGCGTGATGTAAGACTACTAATTATCTCAAGTAGGCTTTTAATGAACTCGCGCATGAATTATTCATCCCGATTGTTCTGTATTCTTCACTCCGCCCTCCTTTGAGCGAGAACGTTACAAAAACAATACTTTTGGTAATTTCCGAGCACCGAGGTGTACAAATAGCGGTAAACACGGTTAGCTCGACTGAAATTTGCTCTACACCTATTTAAAACGTCTTGCTTCGTACAGAAAACAAAGCTAGTCTAAACTTTGACGTCGGAAAAAAGAACTGGTTCCAACAAGCTAAGTTAAAAATGTTCTACCAGAAAAAAAACTCAATGTTTTTAGAAGTTCAGATAGGAAGCTAAACTATGGTAAGATTTACTCTTGCAAAACATTTCAACACTGTTTTTACACAATGTTGTTTTAACGTGCTGTTTGTTTTACTCAGGAAGCTCAACCAAAAATAGATTTTCTTTTGGAAAATTCAACAATGTTTTTACACAATGTTGTTTCAACATGCTGTTTGTTTTACCCAGGAAGCACAACCAAAGAAAGCTTTGTTTATTGTTTTTACACAATGTTGTTTTAACGTGCTGTTTGCTTTACTCAGGAAGCTCAACCAAAGAAAGCTTTGTTTTTGGAAAATTCAACATTGTTTTTACACAATGTTGTTTTAACGTGCTGTTTGTTTTACCCAGGAAGCTCAACCAAAGGAAGATTTGCTTTTGGAAAATTCAACATTGTTTTACAAGATATTTTAACGTGATGTTTGTTTTACCCAGGAAGCTCAACCAAAGAAAGCTATATTTTTGGAAAATTCAACACTGTTTTTACACAATGTTGTTTTAACGTGCTGTTTATTTTACCCAGGAAGCTCAACCAACGAAAGCTTTGTTTTTTGGAAAATTCAACATTATTTTTACAATAAGTATTAACGTGCTGTTTGTTTTACCCAGGAAGCTCAACCAAAGGAAGATTTGCTTTTGGAAAATTCAACACTGTTTTTACACAATGTTGTTTTAACGTGCTGTTTGCTTTACCCAGGAAGCTCAACCAACGAAAGCTTTATTTTTTGGAAAATTCAACATTGTTTTTACAAAAAGTATTAACGTGCTGTTTGTTTTACCCAGGAAGCTCAACCAAAGGAAGATTTGCTTTTGGAAAATTAAACACTGTTTTTACACAATGTTATTTAACGTGCTGTTTGTTTTACCCAGGAAGCTCAACCAAAGGAAGATTTCCTTTTGGAAAATTCAACATTGTTTTACAAGATATTTTAACGTGATGTTTGTTTTACTCAGGAAGCTCAACCAAAGAAAGCTTTATTTTTGGAAAATTCAACACTGTTTTTACACAATGTTGTTTTAACGTGCTGTTTGCTTTACCCAGGAAGCACAACCAAAGAAAGCTTTGTTTTTAGAAAATTCAACATTGCTTTTACACAATGTTGTTTCAACGTGCTGTTTGTTTTACCCAAGAAGCACAACCAAAGAAAGCTTTGTTTATTGTTTTTACACAATGTTGTTTTAACGTGCTGTTTGCTTTACCCAGGAAGCTCAACCAAAGAAAGCTTTGTTTTTGGAAAATTCAAAATTGTTTTTACACAATGTTGTTTTAACGTGCTGTTTGTTTTACCCAGGAAGCTCAACCAAAGGAAGATTTGCTTTTGGAAAATTCAACATTGTTTTACAAGATATTTTAACGTGCTGTTTGTTTTACCCAGGAAGCTCAACCAAAGAAAGCTTTATTTTTGGAAAATTCAACACTGTTTTTACACAATGTTGTTTTAACGTGCTGTTTGTTTTACCAAGGAAGCTCAACAAAAGAACTATTTGCTTTTGGAAAATTCAATATTGTTTTTACACAATGTTGTTTTAACGTCCTGTTTGTTTTACTTAGGAAGCTCAACCAAAGAAAGCTTTTTTTTGGAAAATTCAACATTGTTTTTACAAAAAGTATTAACGTGCTGTTTGTTTTACCCAGGAAGCTCAACCAAATAAAGATTTGCTTTTGGAAAATTCAACATTGTTTTTACACAATGTTGTTTTAACGTGCTGTTTGTTTTACCCAGGAAGCTCAACCAAGGAAAGATGTGCTTTTGGAAAATTCAATATTGTTTTTACACAATGTTGTTTTAACGTGCTGTTTGTTTTACCAAGGACGCTCAACAAAAGAACTATTTGCTTTTGGAAAATTCAATATTGTTTTTACACAATGTTGTTTTAACATCCTGTTTGTTTTACTTAGGAAGCTCAACCAAATAAAGCTTTGTTTTTGGAAAATTCAACATTGTTTTTACAAAAAGTATTAACGTGCTGTTTGTTTTACCCAGGAAGCATAACGAAAGAAAGCTTTGTTTTTGGAAAATTCAACATTGTTTTTACACAATGTTGTTTTAACATCCTGTTTGTTTTACTTAGGAAGCTCAACCAAATGAAGCTTTGTTTTTGGAAAATTCAACACTGTTTTTACACAATGTTGTTTTAACGTGCTGTTTGTTTCACCCAGAAAGCTCAACCAAAGAAAGATTTGCTTTTGTAAAATTCAACACTGTTCTTACACAATGTTGTTTCAACGTGCTGTTTGTTTTACCCAGGAAGCACAACCAAAGAAAACTTTGTTTTTTGAAAAATCAACATTGTTTTTACAAAAAGTATTAACGTGCTGTTTGTTTTACCTAGGAAGCTCAACCAAAGATAGATTTGCTTTTGGAAAATTCAACATTGTTTTTACACAATGTTGTTTTAACGTGCTGTTTGTTTTACCCAGGAAGCACAACCAAAGAAAGCTTTGTTTTTGGAAAATTCAACATTGTTTTTACACAATGTTGTTTTAACGTGCTGTTTGTTTTACCCAGGAAGCTCAACCAACGAAAGATTTGCTTTTGGAAAATTCAACACTGTTTTTACACAATGTTGTTTTAATGTGCTGTTTGTTTTACCCAGGAAGCACAACGAAAGAAAGCTTTGTTTTTGGAAAATTCAACATTGTTTTTACACAATGTTGTTTTAACGTCCTGTTTGTTTTACCCAGGTAGCTCAACCAAAGAAAGGTTTGCTTTGGATAATTCAACACTGTTTTTACACAATGTTGTTTTAATGTGCTGTTTGTTTTACCCAGGAAGCACAACCAAAGAAAGCTTTGTTTTTGGAAAATTCAACATTGTTTTTACACAATGTTGTTTTAACGTGCTATTTGTTTTACCCAGGAAGCTCAACCAAAGATAGATTTGCTTTTGGAAAATTCAACACTGTTTTTACACAATGTTGTATTAACGTGCTATTTGTTTTACCCAGGAAGCTCAACCAAAGAAAGATTTGCTTTTGGAAAATTCAATATTGTTTTTACACAATGTTGTTTTAACGTGCTGTTTGTTTTACCAAGGAAGCTCAACAAAAGAACTATTTGCTTTTGGAAAATTCAACACTGTTTTTACACAATGTTGTTTTAACATCCTGTTTGTTTTACTTAGGAAGCTCAACCAAATAAAGCTTTGTTTTTGGAAAATTCAACATTGTTTTTACACAATGTTGTTTTAACGTGCTGTTTGTTTTACCCAAGAAGCTCAACTAAGGAAAGATGTGCTTTTGGAAAATTCAATATTGTTTTTACAAAAAATTGTTTTAACGTGCTGTTTGTTTTACAAAGGAAGCTCAACAAAAGAACTGTTTGCTTTTGGAAAATTCAATATTGTTTTTACACAATGTTGTTTTAACATCCTGTTTGTTTTACTTAGGAAGCTCAACCAAATAAAGCTTTGTTTTTGGAAAATTCAACACGGTATTTACACAATGTTGTATTAACGTGCTGTTTGCTTTACCCAGAAAGCTCAACCAAAGAAAGATTTGCTTTTGGAAAATTCAACACTGTTTTTACACAATGTTGTTTTAACGTGCTGTTTGTTTTACCCAGGAAGCTCAACCAACGAAAGATTTGCTTTTGGAAAATTCCACACTGTTTTTACACAATGTTGTTTTACTCAGGAAGCTCAACCAAAGAAAGATTTGCTTTTGGAAAATTCAACATTGTTCTTACACAATGAATGAATGAATTGACTTTTTAGGATTACGTTTTTTTTATGTTTAACGTCCGACTATTGTGCACACTTTGGCTAATGCAGACGATGGGATGATTTATAGCGTATGAAAATGCCAAGTCCTGGTCGGGAATCGAACCCGGGTCCTCGGGGTGAAAGCCCAGTACGCTATCAACTGAGGCGACTATTTTTAGGATTACGTAGATATATTGTGCTTCCTTTCTATATTCCTGAGATGCTCAGTTACTAGAACTCTCCAGTACCAGTTTCTTTATAAAGTCTAGGATTTGGAGACGATTCAAGAGAATTCTGATTTCTCAGTTTGTTATTGATGTATCTTCAGATGCTTTCTCTGCAAATTCTCTCAATTTTTTCCTTACTCTTTACCCGTATCACAAACGTTGTACGTACAATTAGGCCAGTTTTTGTTGTTGTGCAGTGAATTCCCGCTAATTCTATTTACATTCTTACTTATGCTGTTCCCATGAGTAGCTAAGGAAATAATGTCCGCCCACAAAGAGCTTCGCACGCGTAAGGCTAAAGTACACTGGGAGGTCGCCCCCAGAGAAGTATTCCAGGGCTCCGTTTGATACATCATTAGGCCGGTGTCATTCACTCCATCAGCACGAGTCGCTGTGTGTCTATTGAGTAGTATGAGCTCTAGCACGATGGCATCAGCTGCCTCCGACGTATGGGAACCTATACGTATTAACTGTATTACTGGAAATTGTCATTAACAAGGATCGAAGTAGGCTTATTGGAACCGCATCAGATTCTGACCAATTCTGAACTAATTTGTCAGACACATTAAAGAAATTTGACATTATTTTGAAAAAAATGAAGCTAAAAATACAGCGATTGCATGTAATTTTTAAAAATATATATTTACTTAGTATAAGAAAATAGCACAGTCTTTGGTGTCGTATAAAAATACAATTACTGAGTTAAAATTCTCAAAAAAAGCTGTTCTAAACAGCGTGAACAGAATACAAGAAATTTGAAAACTTGTATGCCTCTCATTACTCCAAAAATCAAGTTTTGGAAATTCTTAAAACTAATTCTCATCATTAACGGCGTGTGCATGTTTTTATCAACGAGTTTTGGCCAAAACAGTGTACAAACACTAGCTAATGACTCTACTACAGACCGTATTTACATCATTAGTACCGTAATTACTTTTACTATCTACAGTTTACTGGATGATTACTTTATGTTCTGTAAACAAGTGAAGAGGACGAGAAAAAACTGCTCTACACTTAAAACCCCAGTACTCTTCGTTCCCAGTATGTTTCCTTTTCTGATTGCATACGCCCATCAATGCATTTCTTCGCGTCCATTGGTAGACAAACTACAATATTTTGAATAACAAATAGAACAACTACTGTATAGTGTACGAATGACTTTTAATTCATTCTCTGAAATGCGTCCAAAGAATATTCAGCATTGTGCTCGCGTCTACCATACCTCAGGAAAACATAAGCGGTATAAACGTTAGTGGTGGGGCAGATAACATCAAACTGTTAAAAAAACTGTTTTTCTATAAACAAACTGCTTTTTCAAACGGAAACAAGCAATTGGATTTGGACTGGTTTATGATTTGTTAAACAAGGAACGGACTGTTCTATTTGAACGTTGCCGCAAGCGCTAAAACTGTTTTCCTGCTGACTGCTTTTCTTCTACCTACTTTTATGCTTTTTCCCTTTATTTCAAAGTTGCTTGTATTGAACTAAGAACTGTTTGGTCAATGTCAACGTTTATCTCTATTTTGTTGCGAGTTGTAGCAACAACCTTTCACATTTTGTAGATACAGAGCCTAATTTTATTTAAACATATTTTTTATATTTATTATCAATCATCAATATTTTTTAATCGACTAAAAATAATCTAAATCGTTTGCATTTTGGTAAATACGCAAAGGACTATTTATTTTTTAAGTAAAAAACAGAATTCATTGCATTTTGTAAATATAAAATGGCATACATAATTATTACGTTTTGAGAATGTAATTTAATTATTACTACACTTATAAGGATTACTTTTATCCTATCTAAATGCTTTATACCCAAAAACAATTTAAGGATATGGTGGTAACGGGAATTAAAAGTAGTCTTAGAAAACTGAACGTACGTGCTTTATGTTTTAGCTGCTAATATAACTTTGAGTTTCAGTTTTCTAAACCTGTTTTTTTCCAACTGTTTTAAAAAGCAGCTTTTTTCCACGACAAACAGTTTGTTGACGTTTTGTAAAAATAGCAGAAACGCCCACCTCTAATAAACGTATTTTGATTTTCAAAATTGTTTAAACTGAGCTGTAAACAATACAATTTGCTTAGAAGCGCTTTACGTGCTGTAACCATAGCGACATCGAATTGTTTACTTTACAAACGTGCCTAGCAAACCGATGCGCTACTGCAAGCCTACCAGTCATTATAATTTGCCTCTTAATTCCTTCACGAAGAATACTGATATAGGCAACACCGCACGGTTACGTATGCTTAAGGTTCGGCCACACAGAAAGCGGTCTAAAAGCGGCGATTTGCGATCCGCTACGCCGGAAAAAGGATAGGCCTTAATGACGCATTTCAGAGAATGAAGTAAGTCATACGTACACTGTCCAGTAGTTGTTCTATTTGTTATTCAAATATTGTCGGCCGCCTTGGTGGCCTAGTGGATAGCGTACTAGGCTTCCACCCCGAGGACCCGGGTTCGATTCCAGGCAAGGGCTTGGCATTTTCATACGCTATAAATCATCCCATCGGCTGCATTAGCCCAAGTGTACACAACAGTCGATGTTAAATATATATATATATATATATATATATATATATATATATATATATATATATATATATCAAATATTGTCTACCAATAGACGCGAAGAAAATGCAATGATGGTCGTAGGCAATCAGAAAAGGAAAGTTTAGCAATTACGATAGGTGCTTAAATCTTTTGAAGATCGATATTTCAAATATTCCTAGATGTCACGACATATCTGAGTGGGACCGAATGTCCCAATAATGTCTTCAAACATATTGGTCAGACAGTCCGTGATCCTGAAAACAATGTTTTTAAATTTTTTTTATTTTAAGGCGAAAAGCACATTGAGGCTATTATCGCCTCCCTAAATGTAAGTATGAGTGTAAAGCGTTAAAGTCGTAAGTGGAGTGTTGTATGTGTGTGTGTGTGTGTGTGTGTGTGTGTGTGTGTGTGTGTGTGTGTGTGTGTGTGTGTGTGTGTGTGTGTGTGTGTGTGTGTGTGTGTGTGTGTGTGTGTGTGTTAGACTCGGGTACCGCGAGGGACGTCTAAATCCTCTCAATAGGTGCAGCTAGTCTGCATCCCCTGCGGGGCTGAAAACAAAATACAGTGTACTTTTTAATAGAGATAATTCTCAAAACTTTCATTTATCCAGTCCCAAACTAGATCGGCTGAACCCCCCTACTCTGTCCCTCTCAAAAACTAAGCCTCGAACAATTTTCTACATTTCTTAATTCTTCTAAGTACTTTCTTTTAAGCATTTTCGCATATTATTGTAAAGGATTCCTCCTGTTCTTCTTACACTCTTCCTTCAAAATCGATTTAAATCTAGCTCCTTGTCATCGCCTAAACAACATAGGAACTGAGTTACACAACCTAGATCCTCTTGCTAATACCTAAACAACCAAGCTCCCGGCTTGAAATAACCAAAGCCTCCGAAACCTACTCAATTTCCGTCAACCAATACTCATTTCCAATTGGTTCGCAGTGTACGCGTATTACGGGTCTATACTACGCTAGATTAATACATTCTTGCCTAGGCATTAATGCCGGTGCATCACCTCTCATATCCCTTGTACAATAGCTTCATTCTGATTGGTGCGTTCTTTCATTAGTTTTAACAATGGAATTCTGAGAAATTATAGTTGCCGCCGTAATTTCGAATATAAATACAGGTCGAAAATCTTTGTTCGGCAGAACACCGAGGAGGACCCTATACACAGCCTACCAACACCTGGATTAACAGTACAAGACACCACAATTTGCTCGGGAAAAAATAGGAAACATCCAAGTCTGAAGAAGAAGAGAATTTCTTTCACCAGCCTGCGACCGCCCTGGTAAACGCTCAGAATTCTATTTCTCCCACAAACTACAACATCCTTATTTAAGGACTATCCTTTTTTTTAACGTCTTTTCCATTAATATGGAGTATGTACAGAAACTCCCAGTCCTATCCCTGTTCCTTTGTTTACACTATGCTCACTCTTTAATCCGTGAAGAAAGTGTACAACTCGCCATAACATGTGAGCTCGTAGTAAGGAAACACTTCCGAATGAACCATTGACGAGGTCACTTATAACTTCTTCCACAAATTTCTTGTCACTGTTACGGTGTCGGTTTTCACTAGAGGTGGGCGTTTCTGCTATTTTTACAAAACGTCAACAAACTGTTTGTTAACGAAAAAAGCTGCTTTTTAAAACAGTTGGAAAAAACAGGTTTAGTAAACTGAAACTCAAAGTTGTATTAGCAGCTAAAACGTAAAGCACATACGTTCAATTTTCTAAGACTACTTTTTCATTCCCATTACCACCATGTCCTTATGCAATGAATTTCTAATAAAAGCATTCTTTTTTTTACTTAAAAATTAAATAGTCCTTTGCATATTTACCAAAATGCAAACGATTTAGATTATTTTTAGTTGATTAAAAAATCATCAAAAAGATGATTGATAATAAATATAAAAAATATGTTTAAATAAAATTAGGCTCTGTATCTACAAAATGTGAGAGGTTGTTACTACAACTCGCAAGAAAATTGAGATAAACGTTGACATTGACCAAACAGTTCTTACTTCAATACAAGCAACAACAACTTTGAAATAAAGGGAAAGAGCATAAAAGCACGTAGAAGAAAAGCAGTCAGCAGGAAAACAGTTTTAGCGCTTGTGGCAACTTTCGAATAGAACGTGGGTGTGGTAGTGGGGAAAAACCAATCCAAGTTATTTCCAATCCAACTGCTTGTCTAAATCCAACTGCAGTCCAAATCCAACTGCTTGTTTCCGTTTGAAAAAGCAGTTTGTTTGTCGTTGATAGAACAGCAGTTTTTTTTTTTAACAGTTTGGTGTTTTCTGCCCCACCACTAGTTTTCACTGCTAGTGCTGTTTAGTTTTCACTATTAATACTGCCTTCGTGATCTTTCTATTTCGTGCTCTTTTAGCAGGTTGAAGTGAATCGATTGGAAGATGTTATTGGTTGTGGGTTATATTTGCTTTTACAATATTTCCGTAGAAGAGTTTATTTAATTTAGAACCAACGTCTTTCACATATATTTTCTTTGATGTGATTTTTATCCAACATAATCCACATGTTGGAGGTTATATAAACCCTCCTGATCTCTCGCTAATTCAATCGGCAATTCTTCATCCGTTCTTCCTTTAATAAAGCAACAATTAACTTGGTCGACAAAAGAACTGACAATGAATGAATTAAACAGGTGGTGGCTGTCGAAATTAATAAGCATGTGAAAGAAGCTGTTCGCAGTGGCTAATGACGAATAGACACGAACGATGACGGAACTACACGAAGTGGTGTAAACAATACGAGGTGTGTTCAGAAAGTAACGAGAATTTTTAAATTTCGCGGGCTTGGAGAGTCCGATTGTCAAACATTTTTTTTATTATGTTGGTATACATGCCCTTGAAGTATGATTAAACTTTCAGCTGTTTTCATTGTTGACTTTGTCTGTGACAGCCACTAAGGTTAGACGTGTTTTTATAAGCTCGGAGATTTTCGTTTGTTAAATGGATCAAAGAATTTGTATCAAATTTTTTCCATTCGAAAAATGGAATAAAGTGTAACAAAGTGTGTAAAATGTTAGCAAAGGCCTATGTGAGTCTGCTATGAGTAAAGAAAGAGTTTACGAGTGGTTGAAGATGACGAACGCCCTGGACGACCTAGCACATCAACAACCGATGAAAACGTGGAAAATTGAAAGAAATGGTTATGAACAATCGCCGAATCACAATTAGAGAGGTCGCTGATGATGTTGGCATATCGACTGGATCATGTCATGACATTGTTTCTAGTGTTTTGTGTATGAAACGCGTGGCAGCAAAATGCGTTCAAAAATTGTTGAATTTTGAACAAAAACAGCGGCGAATGGAAGTTGCTCAGGAGTCACTAAATGAAGTCAACGACGATGCAGAATTACTGTAACGTATTATAACAGGTGACGAAACATGGGTTTACGGATATTACGTCGAAACTAAGGCTCAATCATCCCAGTGGAGGCATTTTGGCTCGCCAAGACCGAAAAAGGCTTGACAAGTGCGATCGAACGTAAAGGTTATGCTCACTGTGTTCTTCGATATTAATGGCATAGTGCATCATGAATTCCTGCCACCTGGTGAAACGGTCAATAAGAATTACTACCTACAAGTTCAACGCCGTTTGCGTGAAGCAATCCGAAAAAAACGCTCGGATCTGTGGAAAAACAATTCATGGCTTTTGCACCACGATAATGCACCAGCTCAGACTTCATTGCTTGTTCGTGAATTTTTCGCCAAAAACAGTACTGTAACGATGCCCCAGCCTCCATATTCGCTAGACAGGGCTCCGTGTGATTTTTTCCTATTTCCAAAAATAACGAGAACCTTAAAGGGCCGTCGTTTTACAGCCGTAGATGACATTAAAAGCACATCGCTGAAAGAACTAAAGGCTATCTCAAAGATCGAGTTTGAGAAATGTTTCGAGGATTTGAAGAAGCGCTGGTACAACTGCATAATCTCCAGTGGGGACTATTTTGATGGCGACAACATCAATGTAGAAGAATAAATAAATATTTTGTTCAAAAAATTAAAATTCTCGTTACTTTCTGAACACGGGCAGTTCTGTAAAGCAATTCCATTCCAAACGACACAGCAAATTTCCCATTATCTCCTTCCTTTCCTTTTAGGACAAGTGTTTTTAGTCCTAAAATTCCGTTCCAATGCATTTGCTGTCTGCTTTGCTCCTTCACTGTCGTGTTATTAGTCAGATTATAACCGAAGAACAAATTACAGCCTCCTCGTTTCGCTAGGCCGCGCACTACCAGATGGTGAAACCTTGCAATATAGGCCATCGCGGTTGTTGGCCAGCTCTGAATGGCCAGGTTTTTATGTTTTCGAGCGACTATTTATATTTTTCTACGAATCACAATGACAAATGAAAATATTTAGGTTAAATACGGGATAAAAAGCGACAAACGAAATAAGGAACAGATTATGAAGTAATTTCACAAAAACGCTTTCATTTCATTTTAATTAAGTCTGATTCGTTTTTAATTACTGTTTATTTTGTCATTTAATATGCCTCAGTGCAGTCGGTGTCCCGCTATATTTACGGCGAGACAGTAATAACAGGTCTTCAATATATCGATTCAATTTAAAAGCAGTAATAAATAAAAAATTAACCATCCAATCAAATTCATCGATCGTGAAATACAATTTGTCGGTATTGTAACTTTCTCAACAAATGGAAGATAGTGTCAAAGCTTCTGTAAGCTTCAAGTCGAATTTCGCAACCTATTATACTTTTCGTAGCCCATTTGTTTTTACTAACCAAAATTCTAAAATCGTGAAATTGTCTCAAACTAATTTTTTTTTTAAACATATGCTCCGAATCGATTCCTAAACAATCTTGAAAATTTAGTTTGTGTCAAGACTGTATGCACGATAACGATAGAAAGGATCAATCGACTGACTTAAATTTTTAACACTAAACCAAAACTACCTGGAACAGAAACCTACCGTTTTTCAGCATTGTTGTTAAAAACTGTCACCCCCCCCCATAATACTGACTATTTTGAATGGGGTATCAAATTTAAAAGGACTTTGCGCCTGAATCTGAATATACTATTAGAACTGAAGAACTTAAGGGTTTCGAGCCTTTAAAGAGCAAAAAACAAATTTTGAAATTTTTTGCTTGAATTTGAATAGAAAATTTAGGGTTTCCAAAAAGTGTATGCTGAATCCAAATTGCACATTTTCGAAGCGAATCTTTTAATGTTACCTTTGGCGAGAGGAGTGAATAGAAAAAAGTCTGCCGAACGGAAGAATGTAACGGAAATACGAAACGAACTAGCAAACGAATTTCGTCTAATTCTATTTATCTTCTTCCTTTTCGATAACAGTACACGCGTATATGAAAACGTGTGTTGTTTTGGTTTCGGTATTTTTCCTTACTTGAAGAACGCGTGCACGTTGTAACCGTTTATAATACATCGGTGGCCTAGTTGATAGCGTACTTTCACCCCGAGGACCCGGGTTCGATTCCCGGCCAGGGCTTGAATTTTCACACGCTATAAATCATCCCATCGTCTGCATTAGCCCAAGTATGCACAATAGCCGGACGTTACAAAAAAAAAACATTCGAAATTAATATAAACGTTTATAGTTGAATGAAATCAGCTGATCGTTACGAATTAATATAAAACAACTGATCTTTTACAATAACTACAGTAAATAATATCTAAGCTAGGTTATTTATTTCAACAAAACAAGATATTTGTAAACATATCTTCAATCAGCGAAGATGTCAACAAAAGCGTCGGCAACTCCTCGAGTTTCACATGTGTACTTTTTTTTAAACTTAGGGCTTTTAAAGAGCTCAAGATATCTCTGTTTGCGGTTACGATTCGTTTTTTTCTTTGTTTACATTTGATTTACTTTAATTACAGTTATGCGCGCGGGTATTCTATTGTTGACACGATATCCAGTTATTTTAATTAA
>CM040191.1:55008188-55048188 GCA_022606455.1 Callitettix versicolor
ATAATAACTTTAAAAGTGGGAGACCAAAAATACTCTCCAGCATAATGGTGGCGCGAAAAAGATTCCAAAATCTGACACGAAATCAGGGTTTAAATACAATTTATATTCGAATTTTTGTATTAGTACGTAACTTTACGATATAGTCCAGCCACTTGGTGAACGGCCTGCGCGAGAATTTCCCGCGCATGTAGGAGAATTCCCCTCCAGCTCCCTCCAACAGTCCAGTTTGAGTCTACAAACTGTTATTATTCAACGACAGAAGGAGTGATCTGCGGTGAGAGAGTTAGGACTCGACCTCTCACTCGCACAATTTTTTCCACTATCCCACTGGTGTTTTTATCACGCTATAATTGTTTTTATAGAACAGGAATAACAAATGCTTATATTCATCAGTGGCGTGTTGTAAGTTGAAGATGCAGACTACCTCATTTCGTTTTTACTAAGCTATTCATAAAGCGAAGACTTGCTGTGTTAAAATATCGTATCCCCCTGAGCCCGCCCTAATCCTAACTCACTTGCTGTTGCAGTTATGTCTACATTTAATAGCGGGGGAAGTCTTCGTTTCTGTCTGCGAAGACATGTAATGCAGGTTGCGGTAAAATAGGAGCTGTAATGCTGCAATGGGTAATTCATAAAATAATATTAATTTTACATTAAAAAGCTTAATTTTTTTTTTTTATATTCCGAATAACGACCAATGTTTGTAACTTTATATGGTTGTGCCTTAGAAATGTAAGTTCACTTTTTTCACCAATACTTGGGTTTTGGAGCTAACCTAAAAAATACGCAATTCATAATAATCTGATTAAGATAAATATTACTTATTATTAATATAAAAATAACTATCATAAAGTACTCATAACGTTGTTACTGATATTACTACTTAAAAGTCACGTTTTCAAACACGTTCAGTTACAACAGTATTAATATTTGAAAACAACATGGCAGCTATTTTCATTATTTTCCAATATGTTAGTTTTATTTTTTTTTTTTTTTAACGTCCGACTATTGTGCACACTTGGGCTAATGCAGACGATGGAATGATTTATAGCGTATGAAAATTGTAAGCCCTGGCCGGGAATCGAACCCGGGTCCTCGGGGTGAAAGCCTAGTACGCTATCAACTAGGCCACCGAGGCGGCTCAATGTTAGTTTTAATTAACTGTGCGTGAGATTGAAACAAAACAAAAATATTTCAACAACAAAACTTTCATTTTTTTTTATAAAATAATTTTATTATTTTTACACAACAAGAGAGGGCAATTCCTCCTTGCCCCCCCCCTTAAATCCACCCATGCGTACTTTGCTACGGTGGTATTTCAATTAAATCAAAATTTGTAACAATAAAAGTAACTTTTATAAAGTCGGTGTGTCTAACTATTTTCCACATTCTGACTGTTGAGCAAATTTACTGCTAAGTTAGAGCAAAATACGCACACATAGGCAGAGCAAAATATGCACACATATGCAGAGCTAAATATGTACACATAGGTACAGCAAAATATGTACACATATTCAGGTAGATATGTACAAAAATAAAAATATGCACACAGACAGAGCAAAATATGCACACATATGCAGAGCAAAATTTGTACACGTGTGCAAAATATGCACACATATGCAGAGCAAAATATGTACACATAGGTAAAGCAAAATGTGCACACGTAGGTAGAGCAAAATATGCACACATAGGCAGAGAAAAATATGTACACATACGTAGAGCAAAATAAGCACACGTAGGTAGAGCAAAATATGCACACATATTCAGAGCTAAATATGTACACGTGAGCAAAATATGCACACATAGGCAGAGCAAAATATGTACACATAGGTAGAGCAAAATAAGCGCACGTAGGTAGAGCAAAATATGCACACATATGCAGAGCTAAATATGTACACATAGGTAGAGCAAAATATGTACACATGGGTAGAGCAAAATAAACGCACGTAGGTAGAGCAAAATATGCACACGTAGCTAGAGCAAAATATGCACACATAGGTAGAGCAAAATATGAACACATAGGTAGAGCAAAATAACCGCACGTAGGTAGAGCAAAATATGCACACATAGGTAGAGCTAAATATGTAAACATAGGTACAGCAAAATATGAACACATAGGTAGAGCAAAATATGTACACATAGGTACAGCAAAATATGCACACATAGGCAGAGCTAAATATGTACACGTAGATGTGCAAAATATGCAACACAGGCAGAGCAAAATATGTACACATAGGTAAAGCAAAAGATGTACACATTGGTAGCGAAATCAGTTCATATTCAAAACATTCTAAAAACAACTTTTACGGATACAGGCCAAAACGTAGAATTATGATATTACAATTTTATTTAGCTTTTTCTGTCAGAATCCCATCGCCTATTGGACATTATTTCAAATGTATTTTAAATAATCGCGATGCGCAACTGTTTCGCTGACGTGATGGAAGCGAATTTTCAAAAATATTTTATACTATATTTTGTTTGAAAATTTCATATTAACATTTTAAACAGCAACATTTTAAACAGCAACATTTTAAACACATCTGTTAATCTGCATACATTAACAGATTTAAACTTGAAATTGTATTGAAAATATGTAAATGAACCACGACCGTCGTCGAATTAGTTTTTTTTTAATTTCAACGGATTTTGAAAACTCAACAAGCAAATTTAGCAGATTTTAATGCCAATTACGATAGTAAAATCAAGTTTTCATACAAAAAGTTAAAATTTTTTAAAGACTTTAAATCTCCGCCATTTTTAAACTGTTAAACAAATTTTGCTGGTTAACGTACTTGTCCAAGCAATTACTAAAATCGGTCTTTATGCCAATTTTGGATCAAATCGAACTAAAGTTGCTAACTCGACGCATGTATTCATACATACACATATACGTATTACATAAATTTTAATGACCCTCAAAGAGATCTAGAGGTCAGGATCGGTGCACATTTCACCCCGGGATGTTGATCTTACCACGGTAAGATATCTCCCGTGGTAAGATAGCACATTAGAAAAAGCATATTTGTCTAATATAATTCACTAATAATAATAACACAATGCTAATACAATGGATTCTAATGTTTATCTAAGTTGACTAAAAATAGACAACTTGTTATTGTAACATTTTTTTATTGCTCAATATAAACGCATTGTTTGAACAATACTTGAATTAAGGTAGGCCGACATCATGCAATCATCCATAATCAGGTAAAAGATTAGATAACACTAAAAAAACTAGGCATAACTTGATCAGGAGGGGCCCCATTCCGGATAAGTAAATTGTGCGTAATACAATCGCAGTAAACACTGCTCGCTGACGTGATGGAAGACAATTTTTAAGGTTATTTTTTGCGAATTTCCATTAAAAATGAGCTTATTAGAGCAGCCATTATGGTAAGATCCAGACCTGGGACCTTAAAATGAGCGTCGAACCTGACCTTCTAAATAATAACGTTTTGAAAGGTTTCTACAATTAGTGTGCGCGTGTGTGCGTGCGCATACGAGTGCGTGCGTGTGTATGGGTGTGTGTGTGTGTGTGTGCCGTGTCTGTGTGCCGTGTGTCTGTGTGCCGGTGTGTGTGTGTGTGTGTTGTGTGCGCGCGCGTGTGTATGGGTGTGTGTATGTGTCTGTGCGCGTGCGCGTGTGTGTGTGTGTGTGTGTGTGTGTGTGTGTGTGTGTGTGTGTGTGTGTGTGTGTGTGTGTGTGTGTGTGTGTGTGTGTGTGTGTGTGTGTGTGTGTGTGCGTGTGTGTGTGTGTGTGTGTGTGTGTGTGTGTGTGTGTGTGTGTGCGAGCGCGTGTGTGCCATGTGTGTGCTGTGTGTGTGTGCGCGCGCGCGTGCCGTGTGTGTGTGTGTGTGTGTGTGTGTGCCATGTGTGTGTGTGTGTGTGTGTGTGTGTGTGTGTGTGTGTGTGTGTGTGTGTGCGCGTGTGTGTGTGTGTGTGTGTGTGTGTGTGTGTGTGTGTGTGTGTGTGTGTGTGTGTGTGTGCCGTGTGTGCGTGTCTATGTGCCATGTGTGTATGTGCATGCGCGCGTGCGTGGGTGTGTGCACGCGTGCGCGCGCGCGCGTGTGTGTGTGTGTGTGTGTGTGGACGCGCTCACTGTCCATCAAGTAAAACAATCTATTTATCTTTTCGATTTATCTTACGAAAAAATTGACAAAGAAAACTGACTCCGTTGTGAGAAGTCGGAGAACTCGCCCGTACTCGGTTCTTGTGTGAAAACACCTAAAGAACCTGGCTCAGATCCTTCCGTTCTCCTTCCTTATCACCGCCAAGATATTCAAAATTACCATTTCAAACAATAACAATACACCTGTCACAGTGTCCTAACTTTGCGAAATTCTTTTTTTTTTTTAAATAACTTCCTCCGTAAAATGATTACGTACGAAGCGATAAACCGTATAATTTGTGAATCAATGTGTGCAAACCCGCCAAGCCAATCAGCTGTTAAGAATAATTATCGCAATCAAAGTCTAAACAGCGAATGAAAAACTACGAAGGCATAATATATACAGAGATGATGTCATAGTAACTAAGACCTCAAGTCACGACACAGCGATGAATCAAAACTACAAACAATTCATTACGACATAAACACAACAAACGTCTTTACAGAAAACACTGAAAACGACAAAGAGAATCAGCTGACTTTTAAATTTAAAAAATAATCTTGAAGATATGAATTAACGAAAACTATTAACGTATAACATTACCGTACAATAAACGTATTTTCAATGAAATTTTGAAGCGCTGAAAACTAATTTACGCACATTTTAACGCTGATCGTAATAGCGAAAGTATATTTTTTCAAACAATCGGGGCACGCAATCTGTCTCGCAGACGTGATGGAAGCGAATTTCCAACAATCATTTTTTGGCCGCAATTTTGAAACTACTGAACGGCCTGTACTGGGTAACTAACACGTCAAAAAGATGGCTAAATGATGTTAGTGCCAAGTTTCAATGGAACTGGAGCCGCCTCGGTGGCCTAGTGGTAGCGTAATAGGCTTTCACCCCGAGGACCCAGGTTCGATTCCCGGCCAGGGCTGGGCATTTTCATACGCTATAAATCAACCCATCGTCTGCATTAGCCCAAGTGTGCACAATAGTCGGACGTTAAACACAAAAAAAAAAATGGAACTGGACTAAAATTGCGAACACCAGAGTGGTTAAACACAAGCACAAACACACACGCGCGCGCCCACACACACATGGCGTACACACACACACACACACACACACACACACACACACACACACACAGTGTACACACTGAGTTGCACAACTGTGTGAGTTTTATCGGCTACTTTTTAAAACATACAATTACAGCTCAGGATAACTGTACATTTCATGTTACCTAGATTTTACTGATGACAGCTCTAACAGAATTTACTAAAAATAATTTGATGTTTAATTACACAAACAGAATCTACGTCACTCCAGTGCATTATCGACGACTTTAATTTGGAAGACTGATAATTGAGGAAAGCAACTTCTAATTTGGAGAAAAACCACAAAAACCCAAACGAGTAATTAAACAGCCCAGAGCAGTTTTTCTCTTTACGGCTAGTTTTAGCGGTCTCTCGAAATTTCTTACGGCTCATTGAACCGAATCTTTTCTCAACAAGATCGTTCCGATCAGGGTTTCAGAAAAATATAGTCGCAGAATTGCCACAATGTCACAGATCAGTGTCGTTAACAGTTCACTCCTAACAGAACAGGTTTTCTGTTCTAGAACGGTTCTTTTAAATGAGTGAATTTCTGGACTATGGGTCCGAATTTCCGTATAAAGACGCATTGTGAGGTTCAGAATTAGTTAGACTGGAAAGACTCTGGGATGATCAGTAGTAGCATTGAATATAAACTTACTAGAAGTACAGCCACTATATAAAAAGCGTGCTCGATATTAGCCGCTAAGGTCCAAGTAGTTGGACTACCTGCCGCTATGAACACTGCACTCTGCACGGACATGAGGTGGAGACGTTTGAGAAAATAAACAATACCTATTTAACTGTAGATGAACACTGCAGCAAAATGCGCATACGAAGTGTTTCAGAAAGTAACGAGAATTTCTAAATTTCATGGGCTTGGAGAGTCCGATTGCCAATGTTTTGTTAAAAGAAATAGATCAAAGAATTTGTATCAAATTTTGTGTAAAAAATGGAATAAAGTGTAACAAAGTGTGTGAAATGTTAACAAAGGCCTATGGTGAGTCTGCTATGAGTAAACCAAAAGTTTACGAGTGGTATAAGCGTTTCCAAGAAGGCCGTGAAGACGTTGAAGATAACAAACGCCCGCCCTGGACGCCCCAACACATCAACAACCGATAAAAACGTGGAAAAAGTGAAAGAAATGGTTATGAAAAATCGCCGAATCACAATTAGAGAGGTCGCTGATGATGTTGGCATATCGATGGAAACATGTCATGACATTGTTTCCAATGTTTTGTGTATGGAACGCGTGGCATCAAAATGCGTTCCAAAATTGTTGAATTTTGAACAAAAACAGCGGCGAATGGAAGTTGCTCAGGAGTCACTAAATGAAGTCAACGACGATACAGAATTAGTGAAACGTATTATAACAGGTGACGAAACATTGGTTTACGGATATGACGTCGAAACTAAGGCTCAATCATCCCAGTGGAGGCATTCTGGCTCGCCAAGACCGAAAAAGCTCGACAAGTGCGGTCGAACGTGAAGGTTTTGCTCACTGTGATCTTCGATATTAATGGCATAGTGCACACGAATTCCTGCTATCAGGTAAAACGGTCACTAATGAGTACTACCTACAAGTTCAATGCCGTTTGCGTGAAGCGATCAGAAAAAAACGCTCGGATCTGTGGAAAAACAATTAATGGCTTTTGCACCACGATAATGCACCAGCTCAGACTCCATTGCTTGTTCGTGAATTTTTTGCCAAAAACAGTACTGTAACGATGCCCCAGCCTCCATATTCGCCAGGCATGGTTCCGTGTGACTTTTTCCTATTTCCAAAAATAAAGAGAACTTTAAAGGGCCGTCGTTTTACAGCCGAAGATGACATTAAAAGCGCATCGCTGAAAGACCTAAAGGCTATCTCAAAGATCGAGTTTGAGAAGTGTTTCGAGGATTGGAAGAAGCGATGGCACAAGTGCATAATCTCCAATGGGGACTATTTTGAAGGCGACAACATCAATGTAGAAGAACAAATAAATATTTTGTTCAAAAAATTAAAATTCTCGTTACTTTCTGAACACATCTCGTATACCACGTTCGTACCAATGGTGGTAGTAGCCTATAAATACTTTTTTGTTCGTTCGCACAGTTGTTTGGATTCAATAGAATTAACTTGGATCAATTTATAGATAATTAGTGAAGATTTTCGTTCGCATGCGTTAAACAGTAGTAGACTGGTAAAATAATATCAGAAGGAAATAACGGAAAATTATGGAAGAAAAACGGGTTTCCATTATGTTTGGGAACGAGTTTTCTGTGAATAGACAAGAAAGGCTCAGCATTGTGTTCACTGTTCTGTGAAGCAATAATGGAAAGCTAACGTTATAATTTACATAGGTATTACACGACAGTGATGCCAATTTCAAAGCGAAATGTAAATTTACCTCAAAATGGTAAAAATTAGAGAAAAAAATAGTCCTTGAAACAAAAATCAATATCAATCAAAAATCAACCTTTAACGTAAACTAAAAAAAATAACTTTCCATAAAAACTTGAATAATCTACCATAAAAAAATCTTAGCAAAGAAAATGGAGTCTTTTTAGAATATTTTACTGTCTATAATACTAATATGTATGGGACCGGTGTAGTCGATGCAGTTAAGACACCCGTCAGTCTGCTTCGTCTCTAAACTTGTGCACCATAAAGTGGTAGGTTCAAGAACGCAGTTAAGTTTTACCCTTTCCGTTAATGCCAATTCTTCAATATACCGGCAATAATATGTCGTTTTTACTTTATCTAGCTGTACAAAGTAATCCCATTGGAAAGCAATAAAATAGTTGTGTTAAAAAAATCAATTTTGATCTTTTGATGGATAAATTAGTTTTACAAAGCACCGAGTCCAAAAACGAAGTTTTATATGAATATTTGTCCGTTTGTGTATGTATTTGCACGCTCCGGATTGATGTATGCATAAACAAATTGATCGATTTAAATGAAACTTGACATATTGGTGTGATTTGAGCATTATCTTGGAACCATTTCTCAACTAAAATTATGTACTTTTTCACGCCTTATTTTGCATAAAAACTTTAAAAAATCAACAACAAATATAATTCTCTCAAAATCGACTATAGCGATTCTGATAATCACTGAAACGTAGTATTTAAATGTCCAAACAAAACGCTGGGTCACTATTTTTCACAAAATTTGGTTAGAGTATTACAGTTCCAAAAAGGCCCAACTTGAATAATGGTTTTTCTGTATGAGCAAAATTTAAGTCAAAAATCAGATTAAATCGGTTAGGAAAATATGTCAATTTTTAATTTTCCCCCTTTTTAGGTAGTTTCCAAATTGGACTTTTTGAAAATAACTGAATTTTGAATAACTGAGAATAACTGTAAGACAGTTTGTGTAATATTTTTGTTGATAAGTGGTTCACACTTATTTAACGATAAAACCCATAATTGAAAAAGGTGAAAAATCGGTTATTTGAAATCAGTATTTAAGCTTATGAATAAGCTTTTTTATTCATACTTTTTTTTCAAAGCAGTGATAAAAGCAAGCCCAAAATAGGTTGCACTTAATTTTAGGTTCATTTCTATTGTTTCTAATAAGCTTTTAAAAATTCAATACACTCTAATTAAATTACCTCACTTGACAAAATATTCAAACTGATATTGTGCATATAAATTTATAGGTCAACAATGTATAGAACATTCTCAAAAAGTAACAAAATCACAATTTGTTTACCTTATACTTTTTGAAAACCCGAGTCCATCATCATAACAGCTATGCATTAAAATCTGCATACTTTAACATTTCACATTTTGAAATTACATTGAAAATACAAAAATGAACCTTACCAGGTGTTAAAATTTAAAATTCTCATAATGCATACAAGGCTAGATAATTATGCATTTTAAAGTTTAGGAATGGCCACCAGAATGCTGCTATGATGGTCACTAAAATAGCTCATTTTCAAAAGCATTGTACCAAAAATTTTAACAAAAATAGATGTGGAAAATTGAAATAAATATTTTAAAAATTTATATAAAAGAAATTAGTTTAATCAAAGAAGATTGCAAAAACAATTATTAGAAACTACCAAAGATTACATTTGAAAATAAAAAATAAAATAAAATTCAATGCCACTTCCTCATAAATTTATATCACTTGCACTTCAACTTTTGTTTTAACAGTGCCGAAACTGTATAGACAAATATAGCCTAAAACACAAGCTGTCATTTCTAGAAAGATTCAATACAGTATTACAGTGTTAAAAGTCAATCATTTGATACTAAAGTACAACTCAATGTCACCAACTAACGAATAACAGGTATAATAATTTTAGATACCCTAAGATAAATTTTGGAATGGACACAACTTACATTTAAAAAGAAACTAGGCAACGGATTAAAATTAATAAGTATGATCAAAACCAAAGCACTGAGTAGAATTACATTTTTTTATATCAATTGTAGGCTACGTTTTAAAGGTCATGTTCCCTTTTTTAGTTGTTAATTAATTGTTAAAGGTATAAAAATACTTCAGCCTAACACACCTTGAACTTTACGGAGTTATCACACAATTAAAATGCCTGAAAAATAATTAATGATAGTTTATTATGTATATAAACTAAACATGCACAGTTGTGACAAGAACAATTCAAATACAAGTGCCTAAATATTTTTAATACGCTCATACGTTCAACACCCTAATGGAATTCAGTAAGACTGGTTTTGCAACCTTCAAACAGGCAATTTAAGGGAAAAATTCAGATATTGAAATAGGAATTTGAAACGCACAGCCTAACTGGTTGCAACAGAAACATATAAAAAAATAATAAAAAGCTAATTAAAGTTGTTTGACTTAAAAATCTAATAGGAATGAGGGTTTGAAGGTTTATAATAGGTCTACTTACTGCATGAAAACATGAAGAAGAAAATAATACAAATATTTTGAAAGCTTTGGCAGCATATTGTTCTTCTAAAAATACAAAACAATAAACATGTTTTTCATTTTTTAGTAAATCATTGAGGATGTGATGAACTATTATACATTTATTATGGATTTAAAATATCAAATTTAATCTTGAAATTTTGGAAGCCAAGAAATAATATATGAGTTAAGTTATAAATCAGTTATCATAGTTCAAGATGTAGAAAAATGATGACCTAAATGTTAAATAAAGTTATTTGCATAATGAAGTAAGTAAATATTATAACTTGTAACCAAAAGTACACAATAGCAACTAAAACACTAAGAGTGAACTAGGCTCATATTATATAACTTTTAAAAGGACATGAGTATAAACAAATATAATACCTTTGTAGGTAGTTGAAAGAATCAGTACATATTTTATTAAAATCATTATAAAATACAGTTTATCTTACTGATGTATTAGTAACAAATTTCCTAAAACTAAAAAGTTAAATAGACAAACAAACTTGGAATTAAGAAATACGAAAATGAAATCTGACCTCTATCAAAATGGTAAGCATTCATAATTCCAAAATGTAGGCTATGTGTAAATAGAAGTATACATTCTTAACTTAAAATAAGCTATTTTGTAAAGTTTAGTTATTTAAGAAGACTGTGACCATGGAAACTTTACTTTATTTTCCACATATATAAGTAAATCTAGGCTAGATAGGCACTAAGTAAAATGATAAAATATATACAAAATCAAAAACTGATGAGTATTGATGTTTTAAAATTTGGTAAACATGACTTTAATCCTTGCCCAGGCCTGGCATAACTACTAGATATACCCAGCGTAACATTAGTAAACAGATCTCATATTTTCTTTGAAAAACAACATATCTTATATCTGGATACAAACAAGAGAATCCTTCATTTTTACCTTCCCATATTTTAGTGAAGATTAATACAACTTTTAGTTAAAAAGGATTATATAGGCTGAACAATAGTATAGTGAGTGAAATAATAGTATACTAGGGTTTAACTAAAATGATTTATTAAAACCAAAAATCTAACTAGCTAACCAAACCTGACACATTAAGGAATTTTCAAAATATTGACATTGAAGGCTACCTTGCTAGGCAAACGTTTTTATACTATTTTACTAAAATGAATTATTTATACTTTGTTAATAGTAAGAAATTAAAAACTGGAGCAAATTAGAATAAATTGGAATTATTTGTCCCTATTAAAATAATTTACTTTAGATGTAGGTAGCCTATATATCATTACAAAAAAAAACATCTTTTTTATTTTCAATTATAGGGGTTTTATATTTTCCAATTCTATACATATTAGTTTGATTTTGATATTATAGTGATCTCTCTATATTTGGAGCACTTTGCCAACTCAGCTTCTCCTGACAATTTCAGAAGGGCGAGTATAAAAAAAAAACACAAACATATTTTTGTTTAATATGTACAAGTTTTGCTAACATATTAAAATACACATTTTTTTTAATGAACTCCATTAATTTGGTGTTTTTGTTAATTTGGAATGGAGTAATTTTTGCACTTTCGGGCTACATGCTAAAGTAGTGATTTCAACAAATGTTTTTGTTCCATTATAAACTAACTTTATTATTATAGTAACACTATTCACCGAAAAAGATTCCAATTTGTTACAATAATTTATGATTTTCAAAACCTTTTTAACAGAACTATATTGTGATGTCATTGCTGTTTATTTACAAAGAACATGCTACATTTCATATGCAAGATTTCTATGCTTATAACTCAATGAGGTACTGCTTATACATGTTATCACAGCATAATAAATCATTCTTGACCATTCTTGTACTTTTTAGTAACCTTTTAATACACAAGAACCATGTCCCTTTGATCCTGAAGTTTAAAATTTTTTTGTTTCTATCATGAAAAACACGCTATGTACTTAACAACTGTGTTTTCACCCAACAACCATGAATTCACCCAACACTTGAGTCGAGTTAGGTTCTTAAGTTGTTAAAAAATTATATTCTTTTCATTATTAATAATACACATTTAATTGTATTTGTGATGAAGTACTTGTTACCTCTTATTGTGCACTAGTCATTTTGAGGCTACGTTTGTCACTTTTATTTTCATATTTATAAAACTTCTCATTACTTCCACACTTTTATATTATTATCACTATTTTTATTACTATTATTATTGGGCATATAATAAAGTATTTCTGTGCAAAATTGACCAAAAATTTCATGAGGTCAAAAAGTGCAGTTTTCTAGTTTAGGATCTAGCAGTCCTCTGATCTGATGCCTTCCGGATTACTGATGGTTTATTATATATACCATATACCACAGCATTAAATCTGTTAATGTTTCGCTATTCAAATTTTTTTAAAAAACTGAGTACAAGTTACACATGTATTATTAAATTCACTTAGCCTAACCTGACAGTTCTGTTATTCACCCACCTGTTCTATGAAGCAATCATTTTAGTCCTGCTAGTTATTTAAAATTAATAAGTTTGTACCCTATTAATAAAAATCAGTAAAAATATGCATAACGATATACTGTACCCAGTATGTACTCTGTGTTATATACTGTAATCAGTAGTATGGAGTACAGTTATATGTTTTGAAAATGGAAGTACTTCATTTCAAAATGCATCAACAAATATAAAGTGTTTGAAGCTAGGAAAGACAAAAGTATGTACTCTGCAAAAAAAAAAAAAAAAAAACTGACGAGTTAGGTTAAAATTTAGGCTTACCTGACAGCAACTCTTACACTGGATTCATCGTCTGCCATAGTGAAAGTAATCAGTTGATCAACGTTATTTTTTTCTAAGCATCGAAATTATTTTGTACAGTTGTTGTAGGATATATTAAATTGAATGAAATAGAATAAAATCATTTATACTGCACTGCAATGACTGTCATAGCCGGTCAATAAAGTTACTGTTATAACATGACTACCTAGCTTTAATACTTGTTCTAAAAACAGACATGTAATAAATTATTAAAATTTGTAAAAAAAAGCAATATTAGTGACATAAATTTGATCAGGTATTCAATTTTATATTCAATAAAACTAACAATCTTCAAGATCTATCACAAATTAAATCGATAAAACTATCTGATAACACATGTTTTATAAAACAGAACACTCCTACAAAACAAGCAACACTGGCATGAATCTAAAAGAGCAATAACACACTGAAGTGAAGTCCGACTACTAGAGTTTTTTTTAAAGAAATCGTTAATAATCTAAATCAATGCCAACTTGATCTTAGTCTGTTAAAATTATACAGAAATGAACAGCTGATCGCTCTAGCGACAAACTTCGACATACAAAATTTTATCGATAGTTGATTCTTTAATTTGAAAAATTTCTGCTAGGTAGCAGCATGTACTCAAGCTATAAACTGTTGTAGTTGGGTATGTTTGCCTACAGATATCGTTGCTGTGCATTTTTTTTTAAGGCGAAAAGAGCATTAAGGCTATCTTCAGCTTCAGCAGAAAATGGTAGTACAACATTACACACAAGTAACAATTACTACTGTAATTGTTTCTTCCAAATTTCATCCAGTGCTTCCAAATTTCCTACCAGGAATGTACCTAGGGGTGGCACTAAAAAAGGATTTTTAAAAAGATTATTATTATTATTATTATATGAGTCCAGTGTTTCCAGTGGCTTGATGTCTCTCACAAGTTGGCCTTACCAGGCTAGTATTTCTGATCCTTTAGGATGTGTAGCAGCATCGTTTAGGATGCTGTAGCAGCAGAATTGGGAAGTTTGTCCAATTCCCTCTTGTGTGTGTTCTTAAAGTGTTCGGAGAGCAACAGTAGAGGAAAATATGTTTGTGGTCTCCTCTTCTTTTTCACAATGCCTAATTGGTCAGGTTAAACCTCTTCAAGTAGGACTGAGTCACTAGGTGTCCTGTGACGCAAAGATAGCCATTGATCAAGGAATTTCAAATTATAGCGATTTATCTATTGGTGTAGCCTGAATTTCAAGCAGGTGGAGACTACTAGTAGTATTCACTGAGCACTTGAACCATAATTTGTTGAAATCTCTCTTTCCATATTAGCGCAATAGATACAGCTGGAGTTGTTTGACTGGTGGAGCAAGCTGTAATTCACAATCCAAATTAGCCAGCTTCTTTGTTTCCATATTTACCGCAGTGACATGGTGTCCACTGAAAGCTGAGGTCCCTCAGCAAGTATTCGGAGGATTTTGTGGATTTCCATTATGTACGATGGGTAGAGCTGTGCGTATAGTCAACTTTCAATAGTTGTAATGCAGCTTTTGCATCTTCTATTTGCAGGGATCAATTTCCGCTGCATCAGAGCATCACTGATAGCCATGATCTGCATCTGTCCAAAGGTGAAGAAATATTGGACGGATTTCTTTTAAAGATGATTGAGTCTAATCATCTTGGATTTAGCCTGTATGAGGAAAAAAATAATTTTTTTCTCGATTATATTGAAATAAAATTTTTAACCAATTCTAGGTAATTTTCATGAAAATGGTAGTTTCAGTGAGGTCATTAAGTGAGAAGTAATAACTTTTTTTACCAGTCATTTTCGCACCAGTCACTTGACGTTAAACATGTGCTGTCCTTTAGTCTTCCATAACCATAATTCATATACAATATAATAATTCATGTGTCTTTTACTTTCTCAAAAATAAAATTAAATCAAAAAATAAATAAAATAATTTATAAGGTACACAAATCTACTTCCCTTCAATCCTGTCAGCAAAAAGAAGATTTTTTTGAACCCTCAGACTCATTCCCAGATGCTAACCTTAATGGACATAATCTGGATCATTTTGGATATTAATCAAATGAGAAATAAAATAACGAGGGATATTTTTGGAAATATTTGAAAAGTAAATCTAAGTCTAACTTTTACTAAATAATTTCTTGAATAGTTTTGAAAGAATAACCAAACTTGCTAACTGCCAAACTGGAACCAAGGAAAAACTATATTGGCCTAAATTGAATCTTTCAGTTTTTAAACTAATCCCAATTTTCTTTCTTTTTGAATTTTAACTGTATTATTTATAAATTAACTAATAATAATTAATTGTGTAAAAAAGTATAAATAACATATTTTTAAGGTCAATTTGTGTTGTAATATTTATCTTTTTTTATTGGAGCCTCAAAAAAATCATTTGCTCCATGCTGCCAAATGCCTCCAAGTGGCCTGAATTGTAAACAATGACCATGTATTGCCTTATATTATATATATTCAGCTTCAGTTAATATTAGCTGAATTGTGATGAATTTCAGTTTATTATAACTATCATGTAAAAACCAATATTTTCCAATGTTTTCCAATGTTTTCACTTTATTAAACAGGAGGGTTGTTGGATAAGTACACTTTGTTACGTGTGAGGATTCGCTTATAAAATTTGTACCAAGGGGTGAGAGAACGGCAAATCTGAGATGCTGCAAACTGGGTGAATTAACATAAAATCATACCCCAGTTGTTGTTGACCTAGAATCCCACATAGTATGTTTTTTTCCCTAGAGTTGCTGAGGCTCTACTGGCCTTCGGGATGTCTCTCTTTATTTGTTTTACCAAACTTTGGGGTACACTAAATCAATCACTTTTTAATGTTCTGTGCCTTCCTCATAGCCCAGTATTGCTTATTCATTGTGATTTGCTTTTCTTTCTTCGTCAGAGATTTGGATCGTTTGCTTGGATTTGACTTTGCCTTGGAACCGTTGTTTCTTGTCCTTGGTTATTGTTTTGGTTGTTTTGTCCATGAGCATAGTGTCAGTGATTTGTAGTTCTGTCATGTCTTTCTCTGTTTCTCTAAACCAAAGTGGTTTGGATCTTTTATTGCGAAAGTAGTCAAATATTTTTTTGGTTAGTCTATTTTTGTCCATTCTGAGGATGTGCCCATAAAAATCAATTCTCCTTTTTCTTATTGTGTCTGATAGTGTTTCAGTTTTTTGGTAAAGAGTTTCATTCCTGATGTGGAGTAATTGGTTGTTCATACGAATTTGGGGCCTAAGATTTTTGTAAATATCTTTCTTTCTTTGATCTCCAGCATTTCAAGTGGGCCCTGGGTTGTGAGAGATAATGTTTCAGCTGCATATAAGGCTTCTGGTTTAATTACCGTATGATAATGCCTTATCTTTGTATTCCAGGAGAGGGATTTCTTGTTGTACTCTGGGATGTCATTTATAAGTTTTTTATGTTTCCTTATACTGACTCGAGTTCCCTTGATGAGTTTCAGAACCTTGTATAGGGTTCTTTGTGAAACTCCTAGTCTGGTTTCTGAAGTTCAAAGAGACTTCTTTTTTTGGACTCACACTCAAGAAGTATGTGTGCTGCAGTTTGAGGTTCCTGCTCGCATAGACAACAATCAGGTGAGATGTGGTAACCCACCTCACGAAGATGACTCTGGATGTGGCTATGTCTGGTTATCATGGCAACAATCAGTCTCAGCAACCCCCTGTTAGACTGAACCATTGTTCTTGGCAGTGCAGGGTCTGGTTCAAGAGTTCTAAATCATCAATGGAAATCGCCTCCATTGGTATGTTCTTCTCCAACCCATTTTCTTATTCCACCACTTACAGTCGCACAACTGATCCCACACATAGGCTCCGGTCCCACAAGTCAAGTAGCAGTTCCTTTTTTGGCCATCAGACCTGTTTTTTATTTCCTTAATCCCGCACCCTTAATGTCCAGGTACCCATCTCAAGTGCAACATGTTAGAATTTGACAGGACACAAAGGAGGACTTCTACAGAGCTGAGAGCCTTTATTGCCACTTGGCTACGTAAAAGTATTAGAATGTTTTTATCTGTAAGTCCTTCTAATGCTTGATACACACGTCGAGATTGCTTGGAATACTGTGAACCTTCCTAGGCTAATTTTAAATATTGTTCCAGTGGTTTTGTTCTCTGTACCCAGACTCCCATCTGTATACCAGATAAGCTGACCTGGATGTAATGAAAATGGTCTCGCCATTTTTCCAGTCCTCTTGTGAATGGAGAAGAACTGTGAAAGTTCGAATGAAAACGTACTCAATATGCATGCTATCAGTTAGCATGTCTAACACTGAGTCTTTTAGAACTTTTTAATGATATTGGAGTGCTCCACGCCAAGTATGGTTCCCTCAATTCACAATGGTTATGAAGCCTATAGGTAGCCTATCTCGCCTTCGACATGAATTGAGTTATAATGTATCAGTCAAATATAGGTACATTAGTCCCAATTGTATGACACATCTAATATTAGACTTCAATTTTTGAGTTATGGGTACTGAATAATATGAACAGGAATATGAATGAATATGAACACGAGTTTGAAAAATGATTTCAATTTTATTAATATAAGGAGTTACTTCTTTGGACTTCTCAGAATTATTTTTTAGTTAAGAAAAATTGAAGACGTTTTTGTTTAAAAATCTCAGATCTTTTTCAAAATCAGTTATATTAATTTTTGATAAAATTAGCTAAAATGTAGGACCTACTCTGCAAGTGTTAACAAAAATTATAGGTCACTATAGTTAAAAAAAAATTTTAAATAATAAAATAAAATAAATAACTTAGTTTTTGAGCTTTCAAAATGATTAAAAAAATAATTAATACACTATTTATAACTCCAGTTTGTATAGATAATTTTAAACTTAAAAAATACTGATGTAGGAGTAAATCAAAAAACCAAAACTGTGTTTGTCATTTTTTTATTCACTTTGAAACCACAATTCTTTCAAATTTGGTAAACTAATTTCAGTTATGAATCGTCATATATGACCTGGAGCCTGTTCCATCAAACACACATAAAACCAGTCTTGTATTACAGGACTTATAAAATAAAACAAAAATGACAATCCTGTTTCATAAAAATTATATTATAATCCTAAAATAACCTGTAAAATTAACACTCGTGTTCCAAGTCATCTGGTTAAATTATAGTGAATCAATATAAATTATTTTGGATCAGCAGTAAAATAGTAAAGCCTGTATTTAATTTTGGAAAATAAAGTTTTATCAAATGGCAAGAAAAAACTGCACACAAATTTTTCTAGACTGTTTTGAAAAAGTGGTTTCAAGCATAACAAAAGAAATATGCTAAAAAGCTTGAACTGAATTATATTCAGGTAGGCCTACTTTTTTTTCATTCTAAAAAATTACTAATCACTAAAAATGTTTAACAATACACAATTTGGTAAAAGACACTAAGTCTAGTATATTATTCTCATAGGTATTTCACTATCCTATTGTATTTTGAATTTAGATTAAACTTAACGTTATTTTTAACACTATTTACCCAAAAACTTTTGAATCATTTTACAAATATGTCCAATAAAAAGCTCGTTCACATTTAAACTCGAAGCAAAATCCTGCTCATTAATTTTTTTGAAAACAAAGATTTGTACAAGTTTTATTGAAGTGCTAACTATTTTCACTAATATATTTCTCTTGCAGGTGATACTGTAAATTTAAGCAGTGTTACAGGGAAATTACTTGAAATACAGGATTTGTAACTTTTATAAAACAGGCTCCAGATTTTGAGCAAAACGTAATGAAACGGTTTCGATAATCAGGCCGATTTTCAGGCTTTTTCATCTAAAGTTTTGGGGAGGGGAATTTATTTATTGACAATAACAAATTATTTTGAATTGTATAAACAAATAAATTTGCAGGCATTGGCCTAGCAACGTACTTTCCTTTGTTGTAACATATTTTGGTGGCACTGGCGACAAAATTTGATTGATCTGAATAGCCTAAATGTGTCGACACTATCAGGTTATTTTACTCACCAATTAAACAAATTAACATTATTACCATTAACAGCTCATTTTACTCGAAACCGTGTGTCAAAAAAAGTCAACGTACCCGCAGCAATATTAATATGAAATATAAATGTGCGAATGATTTTAAGCAGTGACCTTGGGTATGGTCGATGTCATGACGGCAGTGTAGTGAACCCGGCCAAATAAACAGTCTTGCTTTCATTTTCTGTTTCCCATTTGTCTGGTCGAGGCCAGCCCACTTCCAAGTTCCAATTAGCTTGAAATTTCTACAAAAATATTCCCACACTCAACTTCGAACACACGCTTCCAAGTTAGTCGTTTCGTTTATCTGTTCAAAGTTTTTCTACAGTTTCAATATTTGATAATGTATATTTATTAGTTAGATTTTAATCACTTACTACAATCAACTTTCATTGGTGCAAGAGTATAACGCAGAGAAAATAGATCTTTATATTTCTATACGTTTGCAAGTACTCGATTCCAAAAAGTGGTTTCAGCTTATGCGTCTGGTCTTTGCGTGTTAGTTTACTTTGTAGAAGACAGATTTTGAAGAAACATGAATTCAGATTTAATTTTCCCATGCACTTTTTTTATCAAGAAACGTTTTTTGAAGGCTTTTATGGTAAAAAAATTTGTTCTGATGCAGTCAAATTGGTAAGGTCTCAAAGGAAACGTATCATCAAAAATCCTCCTTGTGAAGAATGGAAAAGGAATTAAAAATTAACGTGATTTTTCAGTCTCAGATTTTACTGGAAATTTCAGTCACATGTGAAGTTACACAACCGAATTTGTTTTTTATCAAATCATGATAAATTTGAATTTTAAAATAACGGTTGAAGAGTGGATCGAAAAAACTGAACAAAAGTGATTAACCAATTTTTAGAAATTATGCCGATTTTCTGATTTTGTTTACCATCTGTTTTTGAAATATTAAAAAGTACAATGTTTTTACACAATTTATTTCATTATTTCATTGAAGCAAAAGCTATAACGTTTATTTTTTGTTAGCGATAGTCGTTTTACACCTAGTTTTATATTCAGTGTTAATTTGCTTCTCATAGAAGTATTAAAGTGTTTGACTGTGAAAAAAATATTTTGAGATTTTGTTAATTATGCGATTTTTTTCAGGTCTAAAAAAAGTGATTTTGACTTGGCTCTCTCTCTCTCTCTCTCTCTCTCTCTCTCTCTCTCTCTGTGTGTGTGTGTGTGTGTGTGTGTGTGTGTGTGTGTGTGTGTGTGTGTGTGTGTGAGAGAGAGAGAGAGAGAGAGAGAGAGAGAGAGAGAGAGAGAGAGAGAGAGAGCTCTCGTGCGCAATTTTTGGAGACTAAACAGTCTACGTCTGATTTAACCATATTTCAGGACCATTTTAAAATTTTAAAAAAATTGAAGCCCTTTTCCGGTCTAGGAATTGTTAAACAAAAATTTCTCGAAATATTTTGGTTTCGCTTATACTTAGTCCAACAATGCACAAATAAAACGGGGTTGTTTTTACAAAAATTAGGTTCCGAAGCTTTAGAAAAAAGCAAAAAATTGGCATGATTTCTCAAAATTTTTCTTAAATGTTTCTAAACTAACACAGTTTTGAATATTGAATAGCCTTTATCTATCCATTAATAAAATAAAACATTGTGAAAAATAACATTGCAAGATTAACGTCCTCAAAGAATAATGTTATAACGTCCTTAAGAAGAACTTTAAGAAAACATCCTTAAATAATAACTTTACAAAAGTAATGTCCTTAAATAATAATACCAAAACAGCCTTAAGAATAATGTCTTAAAGAAAACATCCTTAAAGAATAACGTCCTTAAAGAATAATGTTATAACGTCCTTAAGAATAACTTCCCTAAGGAAACGCTCTTAAAGAATAACGTCTTTAAGAATAACTTCCTTAAGAAAATATTCTTGCTTTACAAAATAACGTCCTTAAAGAATAATGTTATAACGTCCATAAAATAACTTAATTACGAAATATTCATAAATAGTAACTTTACAAAAATAATATTATAACGTCCTTACGAATGACTTCCTTAACAAAACATCCTTAAAAATAACCTACAAAAATAACGCCCTTAAATATTTAATTTCACAAAAATAACGCCATTAAGAAAAACATCCTTAAAGAATAATGTTATAACGTCTTTAAGAATAACTTCCTTAAGAAAACGCTCTAAAGAATAACGTCTTTAAGAATAACTTCCACAAGAAAACATCTTTAAAGAATAATGTTATAATGTCCTTAAGAATAACTTCCTTAAGAAAACATCTTTAAAGAATAATGTTATAACGCCCATACGAATAACTTAATTACGAAATATTCATAAATAGTAACTTTACAAAAATAATATTATAACGTCCTTACAAATGACTTCCTTAACAAAACATCCTTAAAGAATAACGTCCTTAAAGAATAATGTTATAACGTCCTTAAGAATAACTTCCCTAAGGAAACTCTCTTAAAGAATAACGTCTTTAAGAATAACTTCCTTAAGAAAACATTCTTGAACAATAACTTTACAAAATAACGTCCTTAAAAAATAATGTTATAACGCCCATAAAATAACTTAATTACGAAATATTCTTAAATAGTAACTTTACAAAAATAATATTATAACGTCCTTACGAATGACTTCCTTAACAAAACATCCTTAAAAAATAACTTACAAAAATAACGCCCTTAAATATTTAATTTCACAAAAATAACGCCATTAAGAAAAACATCCTTAAAGAATAATGTTATAACGGCCTTAAGAATAACTTCCTTAAGAAAAAATCCTTAAATAATAACTTTAAAAAATAACGTTCTTAAATATTAATTCCATAAGAAGAACACCATTAAGCAAAAACATCATTAAAGAATAATGTTACAAGAATAATTTTCTCAAAATCTGTTGTTCTCATCTGAAGATTCATGACTATCGAAATTGATTTTTTCCGATTTCAGCCGTTACCGAATCGAAAATTCTTTTCTTTCAAATTTGTTTCGCTGTTTTCCGTTATAATTTTTCTTATACAATCAATATTTGAGCAAAATCTGATGGACCGATTTTGAGAAATAGCGATTTTCTTTATCATCAGCTTCCGGTATACATTATTTGAACAACTAATATGTAATGTGAGAAAGTTTGTTCAACGATATATTACGCCATTAGATAGTACTTCGAGCTGGTTTTTTTTAAAGTGAAGCATTCTATAAAAATGTACGAGTAATCAAAAATTGTTTTACAACTCATTCGGTTTTCACTAAATTCAACTTGTCCAGGGGCTATCAGAAAGTTTACCAGGTTTTTAACCTTGACCGACTCAATTTGTATTGCTCCCAACACACCCCTCATAGCCCCGGGCCTGGGTCTGCTGAACCCGCCTAGACTTTGCGGTATTTGGCGATAGTTTATAAATATAGAATAGCCTTGATCTAGCCATTAGTGTAAGAATAGACATTAGTGTTACAGAATAACATACTTCAGAACAACGTCAATAAAAAATAAAGTCTTAAAGAATAACGTCTTTTAAGAATAACGTCTTTTAAAGAATAACGTCTTTTAAAAATAACTTCTTTTAAGAATAGCGTCTTTTAAAAATAACTTCTTTTAAGAATAACGTCTTTAAGAATAACGTCTTTTAAGAATAACGCCCTTAAGAATAACGTCTTTTAAAAATAACTTCTTTTAAGAATAACGTCTTTAAGAATAGCGTCTTTTAAGAATAACGCCCTTAAGAATAGCGTCTTTTAAAAATAACTTCTTTTAAGAATAACGTCTTTAAGAATAGCGTCTTTTAAGAATAACGCCCTTAAGAATAGCGTCTTTTAAAAATAACTTCTTTTAAGAATAACGTCTTTAAGAATAACGTCTTTTAAGAATAACGCCCTTAAGAATAACGTCTTTTAAAAATAACTTCTTTTAAGAATAACGTCTTTAAGAATAACGTCTTTTAAGAATAACACCCTTAAGAATAACGTCTTTTAAAAATAACTTCTTTTAAGAATAACGTCTTTAAGAATAACGTCTTTTAAGAATAACTCCCTTAAGAATAACGTGTTTTAAAAATAACTTCTTTTAAGAATAACGTCTTTAAGAATAGCGTCTTTTAAAAATAACGTCCTTAAAGAATTAAAAAATAAAACTCTTAAGTAAAAGAAAGTTATTGTGTCTGTACTGTTAAAAAAAAATTACTTTTTTACTGTACAAAGTACAATCTTAAGATCTTTCTGTTTTAAGATCCCGTGAGTCTAAAATAGCAAATTTTATTTGGACTTCTGTCCGTTCGTGCGTGCGCGCGCGCGTGTGTTTTTGTGTTCGTGTCTGCAAACCTCTGAAGAATAACTAATCGACAGACTGTTGATAAAATTTGGCATGTCGGTCTGCTTTTCTCGTATCTCACGAAAAGTTTTTAACTTTTCAAGAAAAAAAATGTTTGAGCCCTCAGTGCGCGTTGCAAATTGATTTCGAAGCGTGTCAAACGACCAGTACCGACCGGGCAAATACTCTTAGTCATAGAAAAATTCTGTCAAACTGGAAGCTTATTTGGATATCGTAAAGATTGTACCGGCGGTCCAGTAACAATCACAACTAATGAAAATCAACGAAAACTACTTGATCAAGAAGCTTTTGCTACCACAAAGAAGTCTTCAACGACCTGAATGAAAATAAACATTTGCTGTATTACAATGAAGCGTGTATTGAAAGAGTTCGTTTTGCACGGTATCGAATACTAAGTATTTAAAATTGCAGATAAACAGGCAAGCTACCATATTGGCAATTGTATATCATATTATTGCATTTTTGTCGTATTTATTTGAATGGGTTTAACAATAAACAAACAATTGGCATTAGCGTATTGATCGAGTGAAGCGAAGTCGCTGATTCAACTCGACCGTTTGGCATTTGGCCTGTGTGTTGGTTTTGGCCAAACGCATCGATCGATCGTTTTGGAAGTTGGTACGAAGGTACTTTGCATAAAGCCCGAACTATGTGTAAGATTTCCCGTTAGCTTCCGTTTCAAGATCTTTGATTTAACGATGACGAGTGTGCTGGACAGCACGACATAATTTTAACCACTTCATTGGGAAAAAACACACAATTTGTAATAAACTTAGTTCAGTAATGTTTTTGTAAAATATTATAATTATCGGTTAAATCGGTGGAAAAGGTTACGAGCGTGTCAGAGAGCTGTGACCAGGCAATTAATTAAGAACTGCGAGGTCAGCAGTTCTTTGAACTACTGGTTTATTGATAAAATCCACAGTGAACGTGAGAGGTATATGGAAATGGCATTATGGGTTCTTGTCAGATTTCATATTTAGTATTAAGAATGTAAGTAAAAGTTTGATTCTTTGAGACCAATGGTTCCAGCTCAATCTGTGAATTACTTGACATACAGAGTGTATCTTTTAATTTGTTTTTTTTAACGAAAAGCACATTGAGGCTATTATCGCCTCCCTAAATGTAAGCGTGAGTGTAAAGTGTTAAAGTCGTAAGTGTAGTGTTGTAAGTGTAAGTGTGTTAGATATGGGTACCGCGATGGATGTAAATCCTCTCAATAGGGTCTGCACCCCCGCGGCATTGTATCTTTTAAATCTAAATATTTAGGCCTACTTTATAACTTATTCTAGGAAGCTACTCTGTTCAAAAGCCCAACCTAGGCAACGATAACGAGAAATAATGCGTTTGGAGACGTGTTGTGGGAATCGGAGTCAGCTTCAAAACCGAACCTAATCAGCGTCGAACGGAGCTCAGCGACGCCGCTCACGCTTCAAACGGTACCGAACCTGAGTTATGTATATTTGGCGCTCAGCGTCGAAATAGAGACACACAGAGAGAGAGAGAGAGAGAGAGAGAGAGAGAGAGAGAGAGAGAGAGAGAGAGAGAGAGAGAGAGAGAGAGAGAGAGAGAGAGAGAGAGAGAGAGAGAGAGAGAGAGAGAGAGAGAGAGAGAGAGAGAGAGAGAGAGAGAGAGAGAGAGAGAGAGAGAGAGAGAGAGAGAGAGAGAGAGAGAGAGAGAGAGAGAGAGAGAGAGAGAGAGAGAGAGAGAGAGAGAGAGAGAGAGAGAGAGAGAGAGAGAGAGAGAGAGAGAGAGAGAGAGAGAGAGAGAGAGAGAGAGAGAGAGAGAGAGAGAGAGAGAGAGAGAGAGAGAGAGAGAGAGAGAGAGAGAGAGAGGGAGAGAGAGAGAAGAGAGAGAGAGCCAAGTCAAAATCTTTTTAGACCTTAAAAATCGCATAATTAACAAAATCTCAAAATATTTGTTTCATAGTCAAACACAGAAGTGTGAAGCTGTTTCTGATTTCACCGTGGTATTGGTCGGGGTCTGCCAGGGTCTGCTCTTTGCGTGGTGATTATGCAAAAAAACGTAACGCATAAAGTGGCCGAACGTTCATTAAAGACAATAAGTTAAGTTTGGAATGCATAGTTCGCTCCGCTCAGCTCAACTCAGCTCGGCATTTGGTGGTCAACCGGCTTCAACGTCCAAGTGTATAGCCTAAATGACGAATGTGTAACAATTCTTCCTATTTACTTCCGTTTCAAGATGGCGGCCTCTGATCCAACGATGACGAGTGTACACAGTTTTGGCCAAACGCACTGATCGATTGTTTTGAAATTTGGTACGAAGATAATTTTTATAAAGGCCGAAAGACGTATGTGTAAGATTTACCCCATTCGCTTTAGTTGAAGTTGGTGAGTTATGATCCAACGTTGAGAGTGGATCACTGGTTGAACGGCAAGACCTGTCGTGATGTTGACCGCTTCGTAGAGAGCATACAATTTCCAGTAACGATTTCCGTAGATATTACGGTTACCGGTTAAATTTTTGCAAAATGTTACAAGCGCTGTCGTGGAGCGTTTTGAATATGCTGCTAGGTGGTTGAACTGCTGGTAAAGTTTTGTCGTACAATTTTAACACCCTTTACGTCGATCATGAGACATCCCTACAGCACCTTTCGTTTCCAAAACAACGCACCCCAGAAAACCCGCAGGCCCCGTAGCTGTCACGCATATCATGTACTGGGCAACTAGAAAGAGTGTAGGAACTTCAATATAATTTATACAGTAATTTAATTCAGTTTTATTATAACAAAACATCGAAAATTATACCTGTAGTTATCGTCAGCTGTCTTTACTCATTAGAACAAGGGTGGCTACTCAGTCAAGGTAAGAATTTACAATTTGATAAAACCTAGTGGATACAAAATAACATATGGTGAACAGCTGTCGTAAAAAACTTCATTTAAGGATCTTGATTAAAATGTCGCCTTCAACAAAACAGTAGGCGAATATTGCTTCAAAATGTTAAAACAAACTTTATGGTTTGGTACTAAATCCACGAAAATATTTCACGAATGCCACGAATTTTTGATTTTTCTGTACTTTTTATTAAATTCTGATGCGCTTCTTTTCAGTAATAAAATGACTGTATATTTTAATTTTCAACTCGTATTTTAACACGGTTCAATTTGCGGTTTGGATAACACAGCCAGCGTTCCGTTGAGACCATTTTTGACGTTCACTCTCGCCTTTACACTTTACGTCTATTAATTAACGCAAGTAGCGAGCAGCCATGCAAGACAAGGCTAACGTGGGAATAAAATTAAACAAATAAGGAATCCGAAGGTTAATGCAGTGGGCAGTGAATAGAGCACAGTCATTCAGCGGAATAAATTTTTAAAAAATCAGAGTGAAAAGGAAACGTTGAACGTCGTAGTTTCTCATTTACCGCGAATCGTTTATTGTAAATGAAGGACGTACTAAAACAGATGTTTTTCTTTACCATCTGACCTGTTTTACGAACTACGTAATTTTTAGGTTATCTTAGATTGTAACGTAACCTAAAAAACGGCATAGTTCATACACGTGACGTAATTACCGCAAATACTGTACAGTGCAGTTGAGATTCAATTATAAAGTCTGTGTATCATAAATATTTACTAGTTCAATGTATTTTTAACGTGAACTCTTCGATCGTTCACCTTTTCAAATCTGTCCGATCGCTGAATTAACAAAAATGGTCGCCGATTAACTACAACAGCTGTGGCCCGTACATACTGTACTGAGTAAGAAGCAACGCAGCGCAGCGCAGCGGCAGGACTCGGAGCCACTTAATAGACTACGAGAGTAAGGAGTAAGAGCGAGGCGACCTACTCCCTCTCTCTCCTTGCTCTTCGCTTTTTATTTTGTTTTTCTGTCTATCGTATCGCGGCGGATAGCTGGTTTCTTGCTTCCACTCCGAGTCGAAACAGTGCGTGGAGATCATGTGCGTAGTGTATTAAACAGCAGTCCAACACGCAGTTTTAGGTTATGTTGGTGAGTTTCAAGTGAAGTGTGAAGCTGTTTCTGTCAGCCATGATGGTTTTAACGGATCAATCGATTTCACCGTGGTATCGGTCGGGGTCTGCCAGGGTCTGCTCTTTGCGTGGTGAGTTACGTTTTTCTTTATTTTATCTTCACTACTCCCACCATTCTTCTCTTTACGAACGCCGCAATGTATTGTATTGTTTGTGCATGATGACTACAGACTGCAGAACAAGAATGAAATTATCGATTATATCTGATCACGTGATCGTTATATCGATATTCTATAATAATCCTTTTATTAATAAAAAAAAAAACGTTTCTTAGTTGATTTTTTGAAGAAGCGATTTTTATTCATTGCTCTCTTTCGTCATTATTAGTTATAAATAACAATTTTTTAAATTTTTAAGACGTGTTTACAATATATATGTCTTACGTGTTATATTTAAAAACATTATAAATAAAGTAGTCACATATTAAAACACAAAAATAGGCTCACTCGAATTAGAAAATAAAGAAATACATTTTCATTGTTACCAAAAAAGTTTTTTTTCAACGGAGAGGTGATTGAAAAAAAGACTTGGAAAAAGTCATCTTTTATTTTATTTTTTTGTAAAGACAACTGCTGTTAAAAAGCTCACAAAACGTTGTACAGTAATTAAACTAATATTTTAAAGAAAGAATATTCATGGTTTTTAATAAGGCATTTGCACTTCCATCTTTTTTCTTTGCTAATTCATTCTTTGTTTTTTGCACTGCATTGTAAATGGTTTTGCAGTGTTCGCTGCCTCGCTGCCTCGCTTAGACAGTACGCCCCTTCCCTATCTCGAACTGAAATAATTTAATGTAGAAGTTAACCGTAATGCGTATTACATCACTTTCATTTCTCTGTTTGTGTGCACATTTTTCATTTTGTTAAACTTAATTGTATTGTAACTCTACTCAAGTTTATTGAAATACCAAACTTTTTTTTTAACATGCTTTTCTTATTTTGTTTTAAGTATATTTTCGTTAATATTCTATCCATCCATTTATGTTTATTATGACATATATGTTGTAAAAACCACCGCATACCATTTAAATTACATTCTCTTCATTTGTTTTAAATGTAATTCTACTCAGTACTGTTTATTGCCCTGTCTCTATAAAAAACCCCTCTTTAAACGAACATATTCTTACTTTTTAATCAGTTTTAATTATTTTTCTGTTTTAGTTAATACTTTCACGTTATTTAATGTACATTTTCTTTCTTTCTTTTATTTTTATTTTATTTATAATTTAACTTTTGAATTCACTGCATATTGTTTAATGCCTTGATTCAGTAAAAAAACCCTCATTTCTTTTAACGCACATTTTCATTCTTTATTTTATTTCTAATTTTTATTGAAATTTACTCAATATTTTTTATTACCGTATATTAGTAAAATCTTGCATTAATTTTATTGCAAATTTTCTTTATTTATTTTATTTGAAAATTTACTCAGTCTTTATTGCCTCGTCTCACTAAAATCCTGCACTATTTTATTGCAAATTTTCTTTCTTTATTTTCTTTGAAAATTTACTCAGTGTTTATTGCCTCGTCTCACTAAAATCGTGCACTATTTTATTGCAGATTTTCTTTATTTATTTTATTTGAAAATTTACTCAGTCTTTATTGCCTCGTCTGATTAAAATCTTGCAATATTTTATTGCAAATTTTCTTTCTTTATTTTATTTGAAAATTTACTCAGTCTTTATTGTCTTGTCTCACTAAAATCTTACACTATTTTATTGCAAAAATTTACTTTCTTTATTTTATTTGAAAATTTACTCAGTCTTTATTGCCTCGTCTCACTAAAATCTTGCACTATTTTATTGCAAATTTTCTTTCTTTATTTTCTTTGAAAATTTACTCAGTCTTTATTGCCTCGTCTTACTAAAATCTTGCACTATTTTATTGCAAATTTTCTTTCTTTATTTTATTTGAAAATTTACTCAGTCTTTATTGTCTTGTCTCACTAAAATCTTACACTATTTTATTGCAAAAATTTACTTTCTTTATTTTATTTGAAAATTTACTCAGTCTTTATTGCCTCGTCTCACTAAAATCTTGCACTATTTTATTGCAAATTTTCTTTCTTTATTTTCTTTGAAAATTTACTCAGTCTTTATTGCCTCGTCTTACTAAAATCTTGCACTATTTTATTGCAAATTTTCTTTCTTTCTTTTCTTTGAAAATTTACTCAGTGTTTATTGCCTCGTCTCACTAAAATCGTGCACTATTTTATTGCAGATTTTCTTTATTTATTTTATTTGAAAATTTACTCAGTCTTTATTGCCTCGTCTCACTAAAATCTTGCAATATTTTATTGCAAATTTTCTTTCTTGATTTTATGTGAAAATTGACTCAGTCTTTATTGCCTCGTCTCACTAAAATCTTGCACTATTTTATTGCAAATTTTCTTTCTTTATTTTATGTGAAAATTGACTGTCTTTATTGCCTCGTCTCACTAAAATCATGCACTCCTTTTATTGCAAATTTTCTTTGAAAATTTACTCAGTCTTTATTGCCTCGTCTCACTAAAATCTTGCACTATTTTATTGCAAATTTTCTTTCTTTCTTTTCTTTGAAAATTTACTCAGTGTTTATTGCCTCGTCTCACTAAAATCGTGCACTATTTTATTGCAGATTTTCTTTATTTATTTTATTTGAAAATTTACTCAGTCTTTATTGCCTCGTCTGATTAAAATCTTGCAATATTTTATTGCAAATTTTCTTTCTTTATTTTATTTGAAAATTTACTCAGTCTTTATTGTCTTGTCTCACTAAAATCTTACACTATTTTATTGCAAATTTTCTTTCTTTATTTTATTTGAAAATTTACTGTCTTTATTGCCTCGTCTCACTAGAATCCTGCATTTTTTTATTTGTAATTTACTCAATATTTTCCTGTATCTGTGAAATCATGCATTTCTTTTATTGAAAATTTTATTTATTTATTTTATTTGTAATTTTAATTGAAAATTTACACGATACTGTTTATTTCCCTGTCTCAATAAAAACCAGCACGCATTTTAAGTGCAAATTTTCTAATTTGTTTTAAATATAAAATTTTTAACGCCAGTAAAATACATATCCTCCTTGTAGTGAATGTTTTCTTCACTGTGTAAAATTTAATATATTTTTTCAGACTGTTTTTTATGCATCTTTCTTTATTTTTTATAAATTTAGATTATATGCTTTTTCTTTGTTAAAATCAACACCTATTTGAGCGCACATTTTCTTAATTTATTTTATTTTCATTTCATTAAATTTTTACTCATTATTGTATAATGCTACTGATTCTAATATCTCCAGTTCTTTTAGTGCAATTTTTTTGTTTATGTTTAAATTTAAACATTATTCTTATTATTATTTACTTATTATTATTACTTATTATTATTTACTTATTGTTTATTGTCTTGATTCAATTAAAACAGTCTGTCTTTATGTTCATATTTTATATTTGTTTTAAATATAATTTTATTTTAAATTTACTCAATATCGTTTGTTGTCTTGCACAGTAAAAAAAACCTTCACACCTTTTAGTGAATACTTGTTTTTTTCGCGTTAAAAGCAATTGTATTTGAAATGTACTTAATATTGTTTATTGTTCTATCTCAGTAAAATCCTCACCACTTTTAGTGCACACTTTTATTTATTTCAGTGTTTCCAATTAGTGTTTTAAACGTTCAAATATCATTCAAAATGAAAACAAATGCAGTCAGAGCCAATTTCGACTTTTCAACTTAATTAAAAACATAGTACAGATATAGTTTTTGAAGACGGAAGTTCTCCGAAACGCGTCAACGAAAGTAGAATTGACGAAGCTAGGGAAGGCAGATCATTATAATGAACAAAGTAATTAAACACAATTAAAATATGCAGGCTATTTTTTTATTATTAAATACAGAAAAATATTCGTAGATTAAGTTAAGTTATATATATATATATATATATATATATATATATATATATATATATATATATATATATATATATATTGCACTATTTTATTGCACTATTTTATTGCAAATTTTCTTTCTTTATTTTATTTGAAAATTTACTGTCTTTATTGCCTCGTCTCACTAGAATCCTGCATTTTTTTATTTGTAATTTACTCAATATTTTCCTGTATCTGTGAAATCATGCATTTCTTTTATTGAAAGTTTTATTTATTTATTTTATTTGTAATTTTAATTGAAAATTTACACGATACTGTTTATTTCCCTGTCTCAATAAAAACCAGCACGCAATTTAAGTGCAAATTTGCACTTAAGTGAAAAAAAATTGCACTAAAAGAACTGGAGATATTAGAATCAGTAGCATTATACAATAATGAGTAAAAATTTAATGAAATGAAATTCAAATAAATTAAGAAAATGTGCGCTCAAATAGTTGTTGATTTTTACAAAGAAAAAGCATATAATCTAAATTTATAAAAAATAAAGAAAGATGCATATATATATATATATATATATATATATATATATATATATATATATATGCAGCAAGACAGCTACGTGATGGGAATTATTTGAAAAAAATTAACTTTAAATAAATTAAGGTTATTTTTGGTTTCCTATTCTAAAGTGAATTGAATCTTCAATAGCCTAGCATGACATATAATTTTATCCTTGAATACAATAAATGTCCTTCATTTATTAAGGCAATTATTATTATTTATTTCCTATGTGATTAAATGTTAATAAGGAAGTATTTTCTTTTCAATTATATTTAATACATATCATTACGTAAGCATGACAAAGGGTGAGCCCACAACCAGGCCTTTGTTTTGAATGTAAATTGTTTTCAAACTTTTAGTGTACACTTTCTCATTGATTTTTAAAAAAAACAGTACCCACTAATATTTATTACATCTTAATCTTTAAAATCTGCATACTTTTTGAGTGCGCATTGTATTCATTTGTTATAAAAAGGATTTAATTGAAAACTTTCCCACTAATATTTGTTACATCTTTCTTTTTAAAACCTGTATACTCTTTGAGTGCACATTATCTTCATTTGTTTAAAACATAATTTCATTGCAATTTTACCCACTAATATTTCATTTTTCACTTTAAAACCTACATACTCATTGAGTGCTCATTATCTTCATTTGTTAAAACATAATTTCATTGCAATTTTACCCAATAATATTTAATTTTTCACTTTGAAACCTACGTACTCATTGAGTGCACATTGTATTCATTTGTTATAAAAAGGATTTAATTGAAAACTTTCCCACTAATATTTGTTACATCTTTCTTTTTAAAACCTGTATACTCTTTGAGTGCACATTATCTTCATTTGTTTAAAACATAATTTCATTGCAATTTTACCCACTAATATTTCATTTTTCACTTTAAAACCTACATACTCATTGAGTGCACATTATCTTCATTTGTTTAAAACATAATTTCATTGAAATTTTACCCACTAATATTTATTATATCTTTCTCTTTAAAACCTGCATACTCTTTGAGTGCACATTATTATCTTCATTTGTTATAAAAATAATTTAATTGCAATTTTACCCACTAATATTTATTACATTAGCATCCCGCATGTACATTAGCATTTATTACTTAAAAACCCGCATCATCTAAGAGTGTATCTTCATTTGCTATAAAAATAATTTCATTGCAATTTTAAACAATGATATACAAGATGTAATCACCTTTATCTTCAAAACCCGTATCTTCTAAGTGTGCACAGTATATTCATTGGTTATAAAAATAATTTCATTGCAATTTTACTCAAGGAAATTCTTCATTAGGTTTTTCTCTTCCAAACCCGCATCTTCTAAAAGTGCATAGTATCTTCATTTGTTATAAAAAGAATTTCATTGAAATTTTACTCAAGGAAATTTTTCATTACGTTTTTCTCTTCAAAACCCGCATCTTCTAGTAGTGTACAGTATCTTCATTTGTTATAAAAAGAATTTCATTGCAATTTTACACACGAATATTTATTAAGTCTTTCTCTTCAAAACTCGCATCTTTTTTGTGGGCACACTATCTTCATTTGTTATAGAAAGAAGTTCGTTGCGATTGTACCCACTAATATTTATTACATCTTAATCTTTAAAACCTACATGCTCTTTGAATGCACTTTATCTTCATTTGTTATAAAAAGAATTTCATTGCAATTTAACTCAAGGATTAATACGTCTTTCCGATCAAAATCCGCATTCTCTTTGAGTGCAAATTCTTCATTTGATTTTCCTTACGGTTTTTTTCACAATATTTACTAAGTCCGTTTCGTCAAGACTCTTATGCCCTTTTGGTTCACATTTCTTCGTTTGTTTTAGAAATATTTTCATTATATTGTTATTTACTAATACCGATTGGCTTTGTAATCCTGTATTCACTTTTTTATATTTATAATTAAATAACCTTTCTTTACAATTCTACAAAATAACGTTTATAAGTTTCAATTAAAACCCATACTTTATTAAATTTAAAAATATCGTGTAATTACCGTTACAATTTCACTCAGTAATGTTTATTGCGTTTGTGGGATAACCTGTTTTAGTTTAGCACTGTTATATCTAAAGCGTTCGCATTTATGTTATTTTCGTAGTTAAAAAAATGATAAAATAAACGTCAGATAAGAAGAATTTTACGTTTGAATATTTATTAGTAGCCTGTAAACGCTATTAATGGCTTTTCGTTTGTAAATATAAGTGTAATCAGAAATGTTATTTAAATTGTGCAATACAATATACCAGATATTAATATCTTTCATCAACATACACCGACCACAATAACTCATCACGAAGGTAAACATAACCTAACAACTATTAAATTGCTGATCTCCCGTTGCTTGAAATAACCTGGAAACAAAACCCACTTGAACACAGTTTTTCAAAAGAAATTTGTGAGTTTAAACGCAAGCGGGGCTTATTCAGATTCCTGACAAAAACATACTACAGGAAACAATTCAGTTTTCGATTTCTGAGCATATAAATTTCGATTCTAGCCTCTCATTTGTCGCAGTGCAAACTAGCTGCACCTACTGAGAGGATTTAGACGTCCCTCGCGGCACCCGAGTCTAACACACACTTACATTTACAATACTACACTTATGAATGTAAAACTTTACACTCACACTTACATTTAGCGAGGCGATAATAGCCTCAATGTGCTTTTCGCCTTAAAATAAAAAAAATAAAGGAGAAAAATTATAACATTTTCAGTAAATTGGATCCAATAACATTTTTTGTAAAAATAACAGTTAGCAGTTAAATTGGCGAGCCAGTCACAGGTTGCCAGGCAATTAATATACTTCGATACTGTTAATTGAACTACTAATATAACAGTTATTATTTAAACCTATGAAGTAACATTCTCAAAAATGGAGGTTTGTATATTTTAAAATTTTGTAAATGTTTTTCCCTTTCTTATTCGGTTATAAGTTTAAAAAAACACACGTACCTGGTCTACATTAACTTATTACATAATAACATTAATATATAATGAAAACAAAAAACGTCACTATATTAATATGCAATCCGAAATAGATATCCACTGTTGAACTTTACAGACACCGATGTCGTAATTGCTAACTTGTTTCGAACGAGCTCTGAAATATAACATTTTCTAACTTTTTAGACGTTCCATCTATCGACAGTATCGTTTATCCATTATCATTATGTTTACCCATCATTAAACTAAGCTTTGAGTCTGACAAGTAAGATATATTAAACATATTTTCATTTAGGTTTTTTAATATAATATGTCTATACGTTAGGACTAAAAAATTCGTGATGCTATTTTCCCCCCTTCATATTCTCTCGAGATATTTCTATCACTTGGTTTTTTTTTATCATATACCATAAAATCATGTTTTAAGCATCTTCTAATTAAGAACTTTTTAATTAATTAAAGTGGTGGCCTAGTTGATAGCGTACTGGGCTTTCACCCCGAGGACCCGGGTTCGATTCCCGGCCAGGGCTTGGCATTTTCATACGCTGTAAATCATCCCATCGTCTGCATTAGCCCAAGTGTGCACAATAGCCGGACGTTAAAAAAAAAAAAAAAAAAAAAAAATACGACACTCCCAAGTACACGATGTCTCCACCGTCCTTTTGGGATAGGCAGCAAGCCCCTGTGCATTCAAACCAAATTTTATTATTCCAAACAAAATACTAACATGCTATTGACTTTTAAACGAAACGTCAATATACAACCGTACATTGTCGTAGTGAGAAGGCTGTATGTCAGCGGTCAGCAGGTCCGATGTTTATGGTAAGAGCCGCAAGAGGGGAAGAATGCTAAGAGTGACAGCAGCGCCTTGTTGGCGGCGAGAAGGGGGTACCCACACTGTCACTTGACCCATATGGTTTCCCACCTCACTCGTCTACTGCGCAATCTATGACTATTTGACTTGCTTCGTCATTCGACGCATTGACGCATTCGTATTTGACTTGCTTTTCTTTATTACCGAGTAACATTTATCATGTCACTGAAAATTTATAGAGTGCGCTCACATCTACACAGTATCTGACTCACAAATGATGTTCATCGGATCGGCAAAGCTTTACCCATTCGCTAGGTTGCGCCACTGTAGCAACACAATTAACAGTGTTGCCAGATCTCCACGCTCCGTTTCTAACATTGGATTACAAGGTGTGTTCAGAAAGTAACGAGAATTTTAATTTTTTGAACAAAATATTTATTTATTCTTCTACATTGATGTTGTCGCCTTCAAAATAGTCCCCATTGGAGATTATGCACTTGTGCCAGCGCTTCTTTCAATCCTCGAAACACTTCTCGAACTCGATCTTTGAGATAGCCTTTAGTTCTTTCAGCGATGCGCTTTTAATGTCATCTACGGCTGTTCTCTTTATTTTTGGAAATACGAAAAAGTCACACAGAGCCATGTCTGGCGAATATGGAGGCTGGGACATCGTTACAGTACTGTTTTTGGCCAAAAATTCACGAACAATCAATGAAGTGTGAGCTGGTGCAAAAGCCATGAATTGTTTTTCCACAGATCCGGGCGTTTTTTTCGGATTGCTTCACGCAAACGGTGTTGAACTTGTAGGTAGTACTTCTTATTGACCGTTTCACCTGGTGGCAGGAATTCATGATGCACTATGCCATTCATATCGAAGAACACAGTGAGCATAACCTTCACGTTCAACCTCACTTGTCTAGCCTTTTTCGGTCTTGGCGAGCAAGAATGCCTCCACTGGGATGATTGAGCCTTAGTTTCGACGTCATATCCGTAAACCCATGTTTTGTCACCTGTTATAATACTTTTCAGTAATTCTGCATCGTCGTTGACTTCATTTAGTGACTCCTGAGCAACTTCCATTTGCCGCTGTTTTTGTTCACAATTCAACAATTTTGGAACGAATTTTGCTACCTCGCTTTTCATACACAAAACACTGGAAACAATGTCATGACATGATCCAATCGATACGCCAGCATCATCACCGACTTCTCTAATTGTGATTCGGCGATTGTTCATAACCATTTCTTTCACTTTTTCCACTTTTTCATTTGTTGTTGATGTGCTGGGGTGTCCAGGACGTTTGTCATCTTCAACGTCTTCACGGACTTCTTGAAACGCTTATACCACTCGTAAACTCATAGCAGACTCACCATAGGCCTTTGTTAACATTTCACACACTTTGTTACACTTTATTCCATTTTTTACACAAAATTTGATACAAATTCTTTGATCCATTTCTTTTAACAAACGAAAATCGCCGAGCTCATAAAAACACGTCTAATCTTAGTGACTGTCACCGACAAAGTCAACAATGAAAACAGCTGAAAGTTTTATAATACTTCGAGGGCATGTATACCAATATAAAAAAAAAAATGAGAAACGGACTCTTCAAGCCCGCGAAATGGAAAAATTCTCGTTACTTTGTGAACGCCTCGTATGTGCGGGAGAAAATACCAGTGGCAACACTGCTTGCACAAGTTGGTATTTGTGTACACTGCGAGATCTGTTCTAATTATGAACTACTCAATTAACACAATACTGCCGAGTGGTCTGTTTGGGGATCTTGTTTGTGTCCAGTAATTTTACGAAACAGTTTCCAGAACTAAAGTGTTAAAGTGCCCTCCGCCGTTGGCATCCAGAGATAAAGCTGAAACGAAGTTGATACAACGTGGCGTTGAGAAAACAGTTAACGTTATGAAATAAGTGAATAGTGATGACGATCTGTTAGGTTTTACTTTCACTGGTTTTAACTTAGTCGTCGAGCTTCTGGTTACGTAGCCTTCCGACCAGTCACGAGGTTTCGATCGTTTGTGACTTATCTTCGGCGGTATAATTCAAAGTAACTGACATAAAATAATAGTCCCGACTATTTTGAAATCACCTGCATTCAGTTGTCTTATTGTAAATAACACTCAGCTGGAAAGACGAAGAAGCTGTAAAAAGTCGGAAATCGACAAAAATCAAAACGAACCTCTGCTAATTTCCGGTTAGTTTTGAATAGCTACAAATAAATGTTAACTACGACCAACAAGAATTTGTTTGACTTTTCTTTGCAGTATCGCTGGGGCTTGAATTTACTGTACGTTTGAACTTATGGGAAAAAACCGGGCAAAAACAAATGTTCATTAACGAACATCAACAAACATCCACCTTAAACCATTACTCAATCCAGTCAGTTAAAAAAGCGTTCGTAAAGAGAAATGTTGGAAAAAGCATAATAATATTTAACACAATACCGGAGAGTGTTTCCATCGATATTTAAAATAGACGATATTTATTAACTGCAAATTTTCAAATAAAACAAGATATTTTCCAAACGCTGAACTGGACTAAGTTTTCCCAGATTGTTATTTTCACAGTTTATTCATACGTTTTGCCACCATTTTGTGTATATAAAGCCATGCACTACGTTACAAAAGTATGGATCTCTTCCGTTCTCCACTCCGTTTTCTTGGTGATTTATAGTTTCCTGATCACACGTCTTAGTTTTATTTCTAGTTTGACCACTCAGGGGTCTCCTTTAAGTGTGCAATTATTTCAACATAGGCCTAGGCATTTAGGTTTTATTTTCTAGTTCCATACTCCCCTGTTCTCCACTTAAAATCTGTGTAACTTAAAACCTAAACATTCAACTAGAGCTGTCCTATGCATTAAAATAACCGATATTTGTTAAATGAACAGTGTCAAATAAAAAAAAGATATTTTCCAAACGCTGAACTGGACTAAGTTTACTCAGAATGTTATGTTTACTGTTTATTTGCCACCATTTGTGTATATAAAGCGTTACACTAAGTTTCGACATTATGGATCTTCTCCTGTTCTCCACTCCGTTTTCTTGGTGACTTATGGTTTCCTGATCACACGTCTTAGTTTTATTTCTAGTTTGACCACTCGGGGATCTGCATTGAGTTTATTTCAACATAGGCTGAGGCATCTAGGTTTATTTTCTAGTTGCATATTTAGATTTTAACAAGGCATTAAGAAAACGAAACGAAACCGCTGCACAATAGCTGAAGAATACCGTATTATTTTTCATTTTCCTGGTGACTTATGGTTTCCTGATCAAACGTCTTAGTTTTATTTCTAGTTTGACCACTCGAGAATATGTTTTGAATGTAATTATTTCAACATAGGCGTAGGCGTATAGGTTTATTTTCTAGTTGCTTGTTTAGGTTTTAACAAGGCATTAAGAAAACTAAACGAAACCGCTGCAAAATTGCTCACGAATACCGTATTATATTTCGTTTTCTTGGTGACTTATGGTTTCCTGATCACAAGTCTTAGTTTTATTTCTAGTTTGACCACTCGGGGATCTGCGTTGAGTTTATTTCAACATAGGCTGAGGCATCTAGGTTTATTTTCTAGTTTGCTTGTTTAGGTTTTAACAAGGCATTAAGAAAACGAAAAGAAACCGCTGCACAATAGCTGACGAATACCGTATTAATTTTCGTGACTTATGGATTCCTGATCACACGTTTCAGTTTTATTTCAACAAAAGCTGAGGCAGATAGTTTAGGTTTTATACTGTCGAAAAGCAATGTATTGTTCTTATTTACATAAATGATGGCAAATTTCAAAATAAACAGTAATAACAGCATAAATATTACATCGTTAACTAACAATTTTTCTCTGTAATTTTTTCGGATCCTGTAACTCAAGCCTGTAAATAAAAGATTCGAAAAAACATTGAAATGCGCAATATTTGAATAATCCAATATTTTTTACATCTATGGAAAATATTAGAAGTGGGTAAACTGTTATCTTGTAAAGAAACACGGCAGTTGAATTGAGGACAAAAATATTGTTTACAGATCGTATTTAATACGCGAATTGTTAAGCAAATTTCTTTAAAATAGCTATATTACTTCACAGTTTGCGGTAAACTTAAAAAGGCAACTGAGAGTGTATCGTTTACAAAACAAAATCTTTATACGAAAACCAAAACACTGATTTTCAGTAATAGCATTTCATCGTAAGTAGATGTTTAATAAAATTACTACATAGTAAGTAATCATTACATATCGTACAAGTTGGGTTTCTCGTATAACTTTACCGAGACCAAACTTCAATGGAGAAAGGGAACAACAGTCACGATGCTACATGAATTCATGCTTCTTTGTACAAGATCTTAAGTAATTCTATTGTAAATATCTCCCAGTAAGATAAATTTAGTAATATGAACATTTTAAGTCATTCTACTATAAATGTATTTGTTTAAACTTGCAAGATATGTACACTAATATTATTAAAAGTTGCTCAACGATCTTCCGAAAATAAGATTTCAAGTGTTGAACTTAAACTATATCTTCACAGCTCTTTGATTAATACAGTAAATTATGTTTTTTTTCAAAGCAGTTCAATATATATATATATATAT
>CM040191.1:55050688-55073188 GCA_022606455.1 Callitettix versicolor
AAACTGATTTTCCTAACAAACATGTCCAAGCTATTACCAAAATCGATTATTAAGCCAAGTTTAAACTAAATCGTACCGGAAACGCGCGTTCGCGCTCGCGCAAACACGTACACACACACACACACACACACACACACACACATCTCGTGAAGATAGTGAAGAAGTTAGATTATCTTTTTGTCCAAGAAATGTCATTCTAAATAGATATTTTTGAGGAGGTAGAAAAAACTTAGAAAACTTCTTTGTGCAAACAATGTTGTTTCAAACAGATATTTTAGTCAACAAAACTTAGTCTCATTATCCGAACAATGTTATTCCAAAAAAATATTTTGGGGAGGTAGAAAAGGACTTAGATTATCTCTTTGTACAAATAATGTTGTTTCAAATAGATATTTTTTTGGAATATACAGAACTTAGATTATCTCACTATCCGAACAATGTTGTTCCAAAAAATATTTTGGGAAAGATAGTGAAGAAGTTAGATTGTCTCTTTGTCCAAGCAATATCGTTCTAAACGGACATTTTTGGGGAGGTAGAAAAGGACTTAGATTATCTCTTTGTGCACACAATGTTGTTTCAAACAGATATTTTTTGGAATATACAGAACTTAGATTATCTCATTATTCGAATAATTTTATTAAAAAAATATTTCGGGGAAGATAGTGAAGAAGTTAGATTGTCTCTTTGTCCAAACAATATCGTTCTAAACAGATATTTTTGGGAATCTAGAAAAGGACTTAGATTATCTCTTTGTGCACACAATGTTGTTCCAAACAGATATTTTTTGGAATATACAGAACTTAGATTATCTCATTGTCCGAATAATGTTGTTAAAAAAATATTGGGGAAGATAGTGAAGAAGTTAGATTGTCTCTTTGTCCAAACAATATCGTTCTAAACAGATATTTCTGAGGATCTAGAAAAGGACTTAGATTATCTCTTTGTGCACACAATGTTGTTCCAAACAGATATTTTTGGAATATACAGAACTTAGATTATCTCATTATACGAATAATATTGTTAAAAAAAATTTTGGGGAAGATAGTGAAGAAGTTAGATTGTCTCTTATCCAAACAATATCGTTCTAAACAGATATTTCTGAGGATCTAGAAAAGGACTTATTATCTCATTATACGAATAATATTGTTAAAAAAAATATTGGGGAAGATAGTGAAGAAGTTAGATTGTCTCTTTATCCAAGCGATGTCGTTCCGAACAAATATATCAGGGATAGATTTTAGAGAGAAGAATTCAGATTACGTTATTGTTAATAGCTTTAAAAAAATATTGTTGGCATGACAGGGGGCGACTTCCATACTGCCGATAGTTTTTAAACAGATAATTTTAGTGTCAGAAAAAGATCTAAAGTAATCCTGTTAGAAGCTTCTTGAACAGACACGTTTGGTGACACAGAAAAGATTTTAAGTAATTCTAATGTGTATATTTCCCAGAAAGATAAATTTAATAATATGAACATCTTAAGTAATTATACTATATCAAATTTATTTGCTCTTATGGTCATCCGGAAATAAAATTTCAAGTCGAATTCAACCATCTCTTGATGCCTTATATATATATATATATATTTTTTTTTTTTTGTTTACGCTACAACTAAGTAATAAAACTTATCTAGCAGCTTAAATCTAATAACAGTTAACTATTAGGCGGAATTTAGTCCACTGATTTAAGTCCACCAGATATCCACTGCGGGAAACAAAGTATCATCACTGCACTAAATCTACAGGCTTGGTTCTCTTAAGTCTCCTTATTACCCTGTTGGTACTTGAGATCTGGAGCACTGCTGGATTTTCATGATTAATAAGCTTCTTAAAATGCTTAATTGCTGTAATTTTAATTTCCTCATTTACTGTGTTCATCTTTAAATCTCTGTGGATGTCATCATTCCTAATATACCAAGGGGCGTTAACAATTCCACGTAGCACCTTGTTTTGGAAGTTTTGTATAATTTTAATATTGGATTTCTTGGTGCAACCCCAAAGTTGTAAGCCATAACCTTTTATATTTAATACAATAAATTATGTTTTTTTTCAAAACCGTTCAAGGGATGCAGAAGAATTTATGATTTCATAAATTGTACTGTTAATAACCTGACGTTGAACTCCTGAACATTTTAAAAATTGTTTCCATGTAATTTTTCATTCCGCGTTTTGAAAAAAAAAACAGAACGTAATACAGTACAATCCTGATTATTTTTCTAATGATTTTTCATCTTTCTCGGTTGAAACTGAAGGAAATTTCTTTTACAATATACCAATTAACTCTTAATTTACCTTAAAGTCGCCATTAATTAAACATTTTTGGATGTCAATTATCACTGACTATTTTGATCTGTAGTTTAATCAATACATCGCTTATCACTTTCAATTTCCCATTATTTTTTGTTCCTAAGAAACATTGATTATTTTACAAATTAAAATGTAGTTGTTAGATTTTTATTCTTTCATTTGCATTTATAAACATTCATTACCACTAACCACTATTAATTGTATGTCCGGACTGTTAAACTATTTTCAGTCAGCTGCTATTCTAACTCTTTATGGTTATTAATCATTTCGTTTAATGCATATATGTTTTCAGTAACATTTATTTAGTTATTATAAAAGTACAAGTTAGATTATATTTAGCACCCTTTTATGCAATTTGTCTTTGTTATTAGTTTTAAATTATTTTTTAATTTTCAGATTTTATAACCTAAAAAAATACCAGATTAGTTTCGATTACCAGCTGATGTAATTCTTTTTGTTTACGATTTATTGCAGGTTATTGTACAGGTTATACCAATGTATACGACAGAATATTTTCTTCATGTGTTCTAATTGTGTCATTAATTTTTACCACTAGTTATTTAATGTGCAGATTGATTAAGTGCAAAGGAACATGTCGAACGTTTTCCAGTCATCAGCGTATATAATTATTTTTATTATTATTAATTAGCTGTGATTATTTAATGAATATAGTTCTAATGTACATGCTGGTTTATTTTCATTTGTCAGTTTGTCTAATTGTGTCTGATTAATGCCAAGTTATTTTCAGTATGAATTATTTCAGTATTAAAATATCTTTAGTTATTAATATTTAATGTACAGAATATTTATTGGAGAAGGATTCACCACGGATTACTTTCAGTCCCCAGTTTTTTAATGTAAAATTTCCAGTTTTATTTTTAATTGTCTTAGGTATATTATTTATTTAATAATTTGTTGAATTTGCAAAATGTCTGATTATAAGTTGTTTTTATTTCACGTTTTACTATTTTTAAATAAATTTTGTGTTACAATTTAAATTGTTAATACAATTTCGATTTTATTTAAAATTTTGTTTGAGGTTATCTGGAAAGAGTTAGTATCAAATTAACTTTGCACGATAAATAAACTGCAAATTTTAGTTACCTAATTATCTAATTTTTTTTAATTATCTAATTTTAATTATTTAATTATTCTTTAATGTTAATTTATTACCGATTGTTTAATAAATATTACTTAATACAACCGTGCATGCCATATTATTCCCTACGTATATTATTTCTATATTGAAATATTTAATAATTTGTTGAATTTGCAAAATGTCTGATTATAAGTTGTTTTTATTTCAAGTTTTACTATTTTTAAATAAATTTTGTGTTACAATTTAAATTGTAAATACATTATTTAAAATTTTGTTTGAGGTTACCTGGAAAGAGTTAGTATCAAATTAACTTTGCAAATAAATAAACATTTTTATTATCTAATTCCTCTTTATTGTTAATTTAATACCGATTGTTTAATAAATATTGTTTAATACAATCGTACATGCCATATTATTCCCTAGGTATATTATTTCTGTATTGAAATATTTAATAATTTGTTGAATTTGCGAAAGTTGTTTTTATTTCAAGTTTTACTAATTTTAAATATTTTGTGTTAGAATTTAAATTGTAACTACATTATTTAAAATTTTGTTTGAGGTTACCTGGAAAGAGTTAGTATCAAATTAACTTTGCAAATAAATAAACATTTTTATTATCTAATTCTTCTTTATTGTTAATTTAATACCGATTGTTTAATAAATATTGTTTAATACAATCGTACATGCCATATTATGCCCTAGGTATAGGCCTATTATTTCTGTACTGAAAAATTTAATAATTTGTTGAATTTGCGAAAGTTGTTTTTATTTCAAGTTTTATTATTTTTAAATAAATTTTGTGTTACAATTTAAATTGTAAATACATTATTTAAAATTTTGTTTTAGGTTACCGGGAAGAGTTAGTATCAAATTAACTTTGCAAATAAATAAAAATTTTAATTATCTAATTTTTTATTGTTAATTTATTACCGATTGTTATTTATTAAAATATTGTTTAATACAATCGTACATGCCATATTATTCCTTAGGCCTATTATTTCTGTATTGAAATATTTAATAATTTGTTGAATTTGCGAAAGTTGTTTTTATTTCAAGTTTTACTAATTTTAAATATTTTGTGTTACAATTTAAATTGTAAATACATTATTTAAAATTTTGTTTGAGGTTACCTGGAAAGAGTTAGTATCAAATTAACTTTGCAAATAAATAAACATTTTTATTATCTAATTCTTCTTTATTGTTAATTTAATACCGATTGTTTAATAAATATTGTTTAATACAATCGTACATGCCATATTATGCCCTAGGTATAGGCCTATTATTTCTGTATTGAAATATTTAATAATTTGTTGAATTTGCGAAAGTTGTTTTTATTTCAAGTTTTACTATTTTTAAATAAATTTTGTGTTACAATTTAAATTGTAAATACATTATTTAAAATTTTGTTTGAGGTTACCTGGAAAAAGTTAGTATGAAATTAACTTTGCAAATAAATAAACATTTTAATTATCTAATTATTCTTTAATGTTAATTTATTACCGATTGTTTAATAAATATTGTTTAATACAATCGTACATGCCATATTATGCCCTAGGTATAGGCCTATTATTTCTGTATTGAAATATTTAATAATTTGTTGAATTTGCGAAAGTTGTTTTTATTTCAAGTTTTACTATTTTTAAATAAATTTTGTGTTACAATTTAAATTGTAAATACGTTATTTAAAATTTTGTTTGAGGTTACCTGGAAAGAGTTAGTATCAAATTAACTTTGCAAATAAATAAACATTTTAATTATCTAATTCTTCTTTATTGTTAATTTATTACCGATTGTTTAATACAATCGTACATGCCATATTATGCCCTAGGTATAGGCCTATTATTTCTGTATTGAAATATTTAATAATTTGTTGAATTTGCGAAAGTTGTTTTTATTTCGTTTTAATAATTTTAAATACATTTTTTGTTACAATTTAAATTGTAAATACATTATTTAAAATTTTGTTTGAGGTTACCTGGAAAGAGTCAGTATCAAATTAATTTTGCAAATAAATAAACATTTTTATTATCTAATTCTTCTTTAGTGTTAATTTATTACCGATTGTTTAATAAATATTTAATACAATCGTACACGCCATATTATTTTCGTTATACATTTATTAATTTCCCATGATTATTTAACGTACAGATTTTGCGAAAGTTGTTTTTATTTCAAGTTTTACTATTTTTAAATAAATTTTGTGTTACAATTTAAATTGTAAATACATTATTTAAAATTTTGTTTGAGGTTACCTGGAAAGAGTTAGTATCAAATTAACTTGGCAAATAAATAAACATTTTAATTATTTAATTCTTCTTTAATGTTAATTTATTACCGATTGTTTAATAAATATTTAATACAATCGTACACGCCATATTATTTTCGTTATACATTTATTAATTTCCCATGATTATTTAACGTACAGATCGATCAATTCACAAAGCAATATCGAATTTATTACCATGGTCACAATTAACACTCTGTATTTATTTAAATATGCATTGTTTTTAAATAAAGATGAAAATTCTAGAATTTTGTCAATAATTACGTTTTATAATTCTTCATAATTATCAATTAGTTTGCAGAAATAATTAAATATGGATAATTATAGCCTAAATACCTGTTTAATTTCAGTTACCAGCTTGACTATTTTTTTTTTTTTTGTCATTAGGTAGCGTTGGTTTATTTATTATAATGATTCTGTAATTTAAACGGCAGTGTTATATTTATTCATTAGCTTCGCAAAAGCAGTTAATGAAACGTCGAGAGTGAAAGTTTACCAATACCAGAAGCGAGAAACTGTACTTAACTAACAGATAAGTAATGATGTGTAAAGGTAGAAGAAAGTTGTACCACTGGTTATATCATATGCAATAGACAAACAAGTAGTAATTCGAAGTCCTAAACTGGAAAGAAACAAAGTGAAAAATAATAAATTCTAACGGCTAATGTTGGTTAGGTTTTGGATTTTGGAGAGGAGAAAAACACACTACCACGTCTGGTTGGACTTCGATCTTACTTGTCAACTGGACTCCGTTACAGTAAGTAGTTTTCAATACGTAACATATTTTTTTAGAATAATTTTAACTTGTGGCAACATTCAAACGACAATGCGACAATTTTTTAATATGAAATTTAATTTCGAACATAAACATTGAAGTCAAATATTAACGAAATTATCGTACATTTAGAAAGAACTTTGTTAAAGTTAGTTAAAAAAAAGTCTAAATCAGAACTTAAAGAATTAGTAAACCGTTTTAACAGCGGACGAAAAATGTTCTTAAAGTTATTTCAGCTGCTTCACCAACACCTTTCAGTTAATACTTTGAAATTATTTCTTCAGATGCGTATATTGATGAAGCAATCTGGTCGGAGAACGTTCAAGCTTGCTGGAAGTCAATACTGATTATTAGAGTAGAAGAAAAATGAAAACATTTTGGAACTTACAGACAGGTCAACCAATGAGGAAGGAAGCTATTTTTGAAATCCTCTCAACAATTCACATGGACCTTCACCAGTATAAAAGTCAAGGTACCTGAAACAATTTTGCATTGATTGTTGGCTTTAAATAGTTAAAATTATTTAGTACAATAGAAAAGCTTGAAGGAAGAAATTAATTTTATAATATTTGTGAATATTTTTTCCAAGGAATATTAAAATTTACGCTCCATTGTTTTAGCTTGTGAATATTCCCGCGTGTGGGATTCACAATTAAATTCTTCAAAGTGTTTTTATACGTATTATTTTTATAAAAAAATACAGTTCTCCGTCGTGTGTGAACCCTGCATTGAATGGCATTTTTCATTAGCTTATTTTCTTAGTTTCCTCAACGTTTTCTGTCTAGCCTCAAGGTTTTCTCTCTAGCCTCAAGGTTTTCTCTCTAGCCTCAAGGTTTTCTCTTTAGCCTTAAGGTTTTCTCTCTAGCCTCAAGGTTTTCTCTCTTGCCTCAAGGTTTTTCTCTAGCCTCAAGGTTTTCTCTCTAGCCTCAAGGTTTCTCTCTAGCCTCAAGGTTTTCTCTCTAGCCTCAAGGTTTCTCTCTAGCCTCAAGGTTTTCTCTCTAGCCTCAAGGTTTTCTCTCTAGCCTCAAGGTTTTCTCTCTAGCCTCAAGGTTTTCTCTCTAGCCTCAAGGTTTTCTCTCTAGCCTCAAGGTTTCTCTCTAGCCTCAAGGTTTTCTCTCTAGCCTCAAGGTTTCTCTCTAGCCTCAAGGTTTTCACTCTAGCTTCAAGGTTTTCTCTCTAGCCTCAAGGTTTTTTCTCTAGCCTCAAGGTTTTCTCTCTAGGTCCGTTTACTCTTCATTACTTTATGAGGTTTTCGTTGATCTTGCATTTATTTTCCGAGTCCAGCAGTTGTCTTACCGTAGAATAAATTTCTCTTTCTCGTTCTCGGTTTTTTCTCGAAATTTGCGTTCTTACATAGTTTATCTCTGCACTTCCGTATTTTCACACGCAATGTTTGTCTTACATCGAAATTGTCACAGACGATATTTTCTTTTAAGTATTTTCAAAACTTCTTGTTACAGTAGAGTGTGACTCCATGTGTGTGTATTCCCTGTCAAACCACTGTGTAATTGCTGGAATCAATTGTCAGATACATTTTTGATGACTGTTATTTCTTGAATGGGGCCGAAGGCTTTTCAGTTGGCTCATGTATTTCAAATCCTTCGTGGTTATCAAGTCTACCAGCTGACTGTCCACCATCAAAAGTGAGCTCATCAAAACTTTTCTGATCAAAACTGTAGGATAGTCTGAGGCAATCCTCATGGTAACAGAAAGCTGGACCGACAGTACTCCTTTAACCACGTATTCAGTAAACCGGATCTCCGAAAAAATACCTTCGAGTTCACAGCAATTGCGAAAGTCTTTTCTTACATTGGGTATTAATTGTGCAAATCGTGTATTATTTTCTTTTCGCAGTCTTTTGATATTTTGAATAAACCTTTTCTACCTCTGAGTAGATAAAATTATTGTGGCCGCAGAATCTCTAACTCTTCTTGAAGCTTTTGTTTCTTATACTTCGTCTTAACACCATATGGTCTTCCCAACTGCATCTGAATGTCTCACCAACCACCCCTTTTGCTCTTCGCTGGGTGTAATTAATATGTTATTGCCTGTAATATATTTTTTTGGTTATTTTAATGCGAAAAAAAATCGCCTCCCTAAATGTAAGTGTGACTGTAAAATGTTAAAATCGTAAGTGTGTTAGACTCAGGTACTGCGAGAGGACGTCTAAATCTTCTCAATAACTCTGCACACCTGCGGGGATTGCCTTTAATATCCCCCTAAACCGTATACGTGCTATGAGGACTTGAGACTCGACTAAATCTATCGGCAATTAGATTAATGCCACACGATTTTTTTCCCTAACGTTTATACTTTACGCCAGTTATACGAGAAATCAGCTTTAACGGCAGTAACTCCAGTTTCGAACCTAAAGATGCGCAGCAGATTGACCTGTGCTTTCACTATCTCGGACACTCTGGTGTTATGTCACGTAAAAATAACGTTAAACGGAAAACTATCTCACATCTGTAAAATTATGATCTGTGTGTAATAAAAACAGTGGACAACTTGATTTAAAAATGCTAAACTTTCGGTATTATCAACAATTTTAAACAAAACGTTTATCCTGTTCAATAACTTCAAAAACTTTTAAACACAGGAACAACGAATTTGTCATAGTTTCAAGATGATTTATCGAACTGTGTTCAGTATAATGATCTGCCTTCCCTAGCTTCGTCAATTCTACTTTCGTTGACTCGTTTCGGAGAACCATCTTCAAAAACTATATCTATACTGGTCACCAATATTATGGCCCGTCCTATTTATAATTTTCTATCTCCACCTCGTACCCCTCCCCTATTCAACACGTGTACATTAAACCTGACGTGCTCGCTTCTGATTGGCTCCTTTCAAACTTTCTCTTCAACAGTCGTCCCTCCTGTTAATTTTTGAAAATGTTTAGATTTTTAAACGTAATATCTGCTTGCGACGATATCTGTTCATTTAATATGTTTTCTCCCTGTAATTTAGATTAAAAAATTCCACGTTCTGTAAAATATTCATACGTCTTCCTTTTTCTGCATATGTAGTTCCTTCATTGAATTTTTTATTTCTCGAGGTATGTGTCCCTCTTTTATTAAATGTGACGCATAATTTGAATCATTTTTGCCGTATTTGAATGATCTTACATGTGCTTTAAACCTAGTTCTAACTTTTCGTCCCGTTTGTTCTATGTAGACTGCCTCGCATCCACACTGTATTCTGTATACCCCATTCTTACTCTATTTGTCCTTTTCTTCTATATTCTTTGTCAGTTTGTTCCTTATTGTATTATTTGTAGCCGTTGCTATGTCTATATCATATTTTCTAAATTTTTAAAAAAAAATTATATGCCTCTTTCCCCGTATATGTTAATGTAGCCCATTTTCATTTTTTTATCCTCTCTTTTATCGCTATTTTCTTCATCTCTCTTTCTTTTAATTCTTCGTACCAGATTTCTTATAATTTTTAAATCAAATCGTTGTTCACTGCTATTTGGAAAATTGTATTCAATTCTTCTTTATATTCTTTCCTCTTTAGTGGTACATTAAATAATCTGTTGAACATGTGTCTAAACGCCGCTAGTTTATGTTCTAATGGGTGGTTTGAACACCAGAAGCGAGCACGTCAGGTTTGATGTACACGTGTTGAATAGAGGAGGGGTACGAGGTGGAGATAAGAAAATTATAAATAGGACTGGTCATAATATTGGTGACCAGTATAGATATAGTTTTTGAAGATGGAGGTTCTCCGAAACGCGTCAACGAAAGTAGAATTGACGAAGCTAGGGAAGGCAGATCGTTATACTGAACATAGTGACAATAATCATAGCAGAAAAGAAGAAGAATATAAAAAGAATGATTTACTGAACTTTACGATATAATACAGGACAGAGAAAACGGTTAAGTATCATTAGTCTTTTGGCACATCAATTCAGTAGAGCCATTAACACGTCTGATGTATGTAGTAGCAGATTCCTGCCCACTAAGTAAGGTTTGATCTTGATTTAGAGATGGGCTAACCTTCAGAGGCTCTGGGAAAACAGACACGACTGTGCTGCTAATTGGTGAGAGAGCATCACGTACACTGTGGAAGCAGTTTTACTGCACAATAATGATAGTTTTAAAACTTTACACGGTTCTTACTCTGACTTCCATAATACCGGCAATTCTCATGTATTTATGCATCTCTCGACATGTTATGCAGATAGCGAGGTTTATAGCGCGTTAAGGTCGATGGCCTATGGTCGATGTAGAGTATGGTTAGTTTTTTTTTTTTGGTATTAGATGTAACTCGCCCTTCTCGTGTTGTAGAGGTTCGACGAGACCATAAAAGATGTTTTAGTGATGTCTGACAATATGTAGGCGATACGAAAATAGATTATCGTCAATTTCCAAGTTAAAATCGATAATAAAATTGGTTATCGTCATTTTCGAAGTAAAAATCGATACGAAAATCGTTACTAATCGATTATCGTTGAAGATCGATTATCTTCAAGTTCAAAAATAAATTTTATTGTAAATTCCAAAATTAAAATCGATTCAAAAATCGATTATTGTCAATTTGAAAGTTAAAATCGATACGAAAGTCGATTATTGTCATTTTCAAAGTAAAAGTCGATTATAGTTAATTTCAAACTTAAAATCAATCATCGTCAATTTTAAAATTAAAATAGACTCAAAAATCGATTATAGTCAATTTCGAAATTAAAATTGATATGAAAGTTAATTACTGTCAATTTTAAATTTAATATCGATTCAAAATACCGATTGTAGTCAGTTTTTAAATTAAAATCGTTACGAAAGTTGATTATCGCAATTTCAAAGTTAAAATAAATTATCGTTAATTTCAAAGTTAAAATCGATACGAAAATCGGTTATCGTCAATTTACAAGTTAAAATCGATACTAAAATTGGTTATCGTCAATTTCAAAGTTAAAATCGATACGAAAATCGATTATCTTTGACTTAAATTTCAAAGTTAAATTTGATTGTAAATTCCAAAATTAAAATCGATTCAAAAATCGATTATTGTAAGTTTGGAAGTTAAAATCGATACGAAAGTCGATTATTGTCAATTTCAAAGTTAAAGTCGATTATCGTTAATTTCCAACTTAAAATCAATCATCATCACTTTTAAAGTTAAAATAGACTCAAAAATCGATTATAGTCAATTTCGAAATTTAAATTGATACGAAAGTTAATTACTGTCAATTTTAAATTTAAAATCGATTAAAAAATCGATTGTAGTCAGTTTTGAAATTAAAATCGTTACGAAAGTTGAGTATCGCAATTTCAAAGTTAAAATAGATTATCATTAGTTTCAAAGTTAAAATCGATTCAAAAATCGATTATTGTCAATTTCAAAGTTAAAATCGATTTAATTTAATAGTTCAGATTTTATCGTCAATTTAATAGTTAAAATCGATTATCGTCAATTCGAAGTTAACATCGATACGAAGGGTAATTACTGTCAATTTCAAAGTTAAAACTGTTTATTGTCAAGCTTGAAGTGAAAATCGATACGACAATATTGTCTTAATTTCTAAATTTCTTCGATATACTGGTATTTGAGTTATGAATCATAATTTCATTAAACTTTCCAATTTTTGAGGTTTTTCCCCTTCCGAAACAAATTTTCGGGGGAAATAATTATTGAATGCAAGAACGTTTGTGTATTTTGCACAAATTATTTATACAGACAATATGGGGTGTTATTTTTAGAAAATTTCCACTGGCAAATAAGCTATTGGAGCGGCCATCATGGTAAGTCTTAGACTCGGGACTTTCAGTATATTGTGTATGGTGTGTGTTTTCGCAATTTTGTAGCGATTTGATTCAAACTTGGCAAAAAATCGATTTTTGGTAATTGGTTGGATAAGTTTATTGCCCGGCAAAATCCGTATAACCGTTTTAAAATGGCGGTTATTCCAAATATTTGGGGGGAATCTGATTTCACCAACGCTAAAATCTGCTCGGATAAGATTGAAAATTCGGCTACAATCATGTCAGCGAAACGAAAAACTTGTCGCTGACTTGTTGTGTTATAATTCTTATTATATGTAGTTAAATTATTGTAGATAAAGATAATTTAAAAAAAAATCTTAATTTAAAAAAAGAAAGAATATTTTCTTATTAAAAAATTACATAGGAGCTACCTCTACGTTAGATTTGTCACGTTGATTTGTAAAGAATCAAACTTCGACAAATCTATTTTAAAACATTTATCTGCATCTTCACTTTTGTACGCCCTACATTCCGAACCACTTTCCGGCGGTGAATCCTGTCGTACCCGAAGGCTAATGTATCGATGACGGCAAAAAGGGCATATTCCCAGCGGAGACAGCTTTGCACCGACCGACCGCACAAGCTTATCCAGGGTCAACGGGACGAGCCGTTACAATTAATTGGTGAGACGGGTCATTCAGTCATTGTAGCCTATACTCTAAGTATACACTCTAGCTACTTGATGTGTACTTGCAGCACTAATATGTCTATTTATACTGTAACATTCAGTGAGTACAGTGTGTGGCAGTTCGGTCAGCGTTTGCGAAATTGAAACAACACGAGTGAATAGAATAACACGCGGCACGCATATGTCTCGCCGACGTGACGCAAGCGGATTTCTGTTATTATTTTATTATTATTATTATTTTTTTGGTGTTTAACGTCCGACTATTGTGCACACTTGGGCTAATGCAGACGATGGGATGATTTATAGCGTATGAAAATGCCAAGCCCTCGCCGGGAATCGAACCCGGATCTTTTTTAATCTTACAATCGTTTGCTAATATGATTTTACCGTCAGAATTAAAGTCCGACATTTTAAACTTTGAAAAATTACATTGGAAAAAAGAAAATGAACCCAAACCACCGTCAGTTTCATTTCATTAATTTCAGTGGTTTTCGAAAAATTAAAACACCAATTTATGTAGGTTTTAACGCTGGTGAAATCAGATCTAACACACACACACACACACACACACACACTCACATTTTTAAACGAATCCCTCAAAAAAATGATCGCGAGACCAGGAACCGGCGCACATTTCAAGGTCACATGTCTGTCTTTCAATTAAGGCAGCTCCGATAGCTCATTTTCTAATTAAAATTCGTTAAAAATTAAATGAGAAACAACACTAGTTCTAAAATTGTTAAAAATTTAAAATGTTAATGTACAATTTGCTAACATCAAGTGAAATCATACAGGAACTAAATTATTATTATTAACTAATTAATTTTTTGCTTAACGTCCATACAACGCCAGTTAGATTAATGAGGACCAGAGATCAGCGTTAACGGTAAGGAAAAAGCAACGGGAGCAACTGCGGCTAGACTTAAGATGAGCACAGACTGACCTTTGCTTTAGCCAAATCGTCCACCGAGTCCTCAGAACAAAATTAAATATTATCACAACAAATGGAGCTAAAAACGTTACAGAAAGTTATTCAAATTCAATTTTTCTCTCGCCTCTAAAAATAAAAACGTCTACCATCAAATTGTACTCACATTTTGGTTACATGCAAAGAATCAGAATTCGAGTTAATGTACCAAATTTGAAATGGTTAATCACGGTTCGAGAGTGATTCGAAAACAAAGCAAACTCGATGGCTGTCAAGGTTTGATTTTTGTTTTATCGATTAATTCCCGACCCGTAATTAACTTTACGACAAACTTGTTACAGTGACTTGTGTTATGAGTGTATGAGTGTTCATAATATATGGCATATATATATATATTATTATTATTATTATTATTTGCGCATAGACCCTGTTGGATCACGCAAAGCACTCCGACTCATGTCTTGTTCCTTCTAATCCTCCACACCTCCCTCATCCTATCCCCATGGATCCTCTTCCGCTCCTCCGTCCATTTTACCCCTGCTCTCTTTGGGATTTCATTCTCTGGGACCTTCCAACCGAGCATCTTTCTCCTGTATGCGTGCCTATCTTCAACATCTGTTGAGTCTATTCCTGCGTCATGTAGGTCTATTCTGACTTGTGCGATCCACGACGTTGTTGATTTGACACCTTGTATATACTTAAGGATTCTGTTGGCAAGTCTCGTTGTTGGGAATCTACTGATGTGTCCATAGAACCGAAGCCTCCTTCTTCTGATATCTGCTGCCAGGTTCGATATCTTCCGGGAGTGCAACCTGTATCCATCTTCTGTTAATCTCGGACCAAAGATCTTCCTCAAGATTTTGCGTTCTTCCTTCAAAATACCCTCCATGGTAGCTTTTGTGTGGAGTGCTAGCGTCTCGCTTGCATATAATACCTCCGGTTTTATGACTGTGTTGTAGTGTCTGATTTTTGTGTGCGTCGACATACATCTCTTATTGTAGATATCACGCGTTATACCAAGAGCCCTCTTCATTCTCAGTAGCCGAACCTTTTGCGCAGCCTTCTCGCCACCTGTGGGTTCAAGAATTTCTCCCAGATATTTGAAGTGCTTGACTCTGTTTATCTTACCATATTTTGTGTTTATATATATATATATATATATATATATATATATATATATAAGCGAAGCCCTAACTGACTTACTGACTCATCAACGCACAGCCGAAACTATAATAGCTAGAGATTTGAAATTTGCAGGTACCTTAGAACTATCACGTAGGGATGTAGGCCTAATAAACGGTTTTCGAATATTCAACCCCTAAAAAGGTAAAAATGGGTTAAAGATGGTAAAAAATGGGTTTTCGTCGATTCTTCTTAAAACTATATAAAATTACACTAAAACACAAGTATTGAAATATATTATTCACCATTTTCCAAAATGCATCCCCCCTAAAACGATTAAAAGCAGGTGGAAAATGTAAAAAGGGGATATAAAATTTTGCATTGGAAAAATAGACCCTATTCTGAAACACAAATAGCAAAACATTTATTTTCCTAATTCATCCCCTAAACAACAAAAATGTAAAAATGAGGAATAAATGTTAATATTAGAGAAAAATATCTTTAATCGAATTTTCTTAATATTAAAAAAACACAAATTATGAAATAAGTATTTCATCATTTTAAATAATTGCCTATGTGACGTCCCCCCTTTATTTGGGTCTATTTTTTCCCCAAATAGTACCCTGTATGCACTGGGTGGTCGAAATATCGAAAACCCCCGTCCTCTAAAGGTTAAATGTTAACGAGTAAAACGTTAATTTGCAAAATCTTTTCTACAAAAAAAAACGAAAATATCTGCAAAACGGAGGAGCGCTAGCAGAGTGTAATTAGATAATAAATTTCTCAAAATGAGGCAGATTTCAGTTTAGCCCGATAACCCCCGAACCGGATTATTCTGGCTTGTAGCGATATTTTAGTCACGTATTTACGGACTACGTTTGTGTAAAATGTTTTCATAACCGTTAGAGCTGATTTTGATAAATTTAATGAGGTGAAATAAATAAAATAAATTTAAATTTAATGACTTGAAATTACAACTGCAGGGGCGCCATTTGGGGGCGCTGAGGGAGTCGTCGCCTCAAAGATTTAGAAGAATTCAAAATCTCACGAAATATTAAACATAATCTATCTACTTACTGTATTGATAATTTTTCATACTATAAATGTAATGCTTGAAAATTAAAAATTAAATAAATAACCTCTAGCAAATATTTTACTCTAAATAACTCACTGGTAGACAATTTCTTCTGAAACTATTTTTATTTTTAATAAAATTAATCTAATAAATTTATTTATAAGTTTTGATCATTTAATGCGATATTTTCGTTTTATCGTGCCAATATTTCTGGGGGAATCGCCTTTACCACCTAAGTTATCCTACTGCGTGGTATTTCAACCCCTGTCTGCTTCCAACTCAACACAGAATTATTGGAGTGCTTGCCCCTCCAATAAAATGTGAAACTTTTTTTTTTTTTTTTTTTTTTTTTTTTGTTTTAACGTCCGACTATTGTGCACACTTGGGCTAATGCAGACGGTGGGATGATTAATAGCGTATGAAAATGCCAAGCCCTCGCCGGGAATCGAACCCGGATCCTCGGGGTGAAAGCCTAGTACGCTATCCACTAGACCACCGAGGCGAGCCCCTCATTATGGAATAAATATGTTTTTTTAACGAAGTGGAAAAAGTTGGTCACCCTGCGCATAGAATTGGTTTTTATTTATTTACTGTTTGGTTTCATTGTTAAAAATTAATTTTTACAGTTAACAAATATTTTTCAAAGTTTCTTTAACGTACTGCAAAAAAACGTCACGCCTAGTCAAAGGCCTCTGCAGACCCCAGTCACAGGACCACTTGGTGAATTTTCATTCCTGATTAAAATTGTCTTGGCCACATCGATCAGTGAGCCTCAAAAAACACACTCGGTCACGAGAAATGGGTTAACCATATCTACACACAAAATTTCACGGTCAATTAGGCGATGTGAGTCCTTAATCATACCAGACTTACAGATACCCAAATAAAATTAACTCTTTTAACCAGACAGTACATTTCTGCATTCTATTCAGTGAGTAAATAATTTATTGCAAATTGCCTTAAGCTAACCAGTCTCGTCATTTTGTCATTGCAGTATATATTCTGTAGCCTGTGTCAGTTCTCGTTTTTAGCGCATTTCATTCGGGAAATGAGCTAGTGGAACGGCCATCATGGTAAGACCCAGAGCCGGGTCCTTAAATGAACGCCGATACTGACCGATATTATATTAATCGATTTTTTTTTCAATAAATCGAAGTTAGCACAAAAATCGATATTGTGGCCAAGTTCGTTAGGCAAAAAAATTCGTCAGTTTCAAAATGGCAGCCATTCAAATATTTAAAAAACCGTAACTTTTTTGTCGTAAACACACTTGAAAATCTGATTTCGCCATCTTAATCAGCGTGACAAACTGAATACATTAGCATTTTGAATGAGCTAGTGGAACGGCCATCATGATATTAAGACCCAGAGCCGGGTCCTTTTCAAAATGAACGCCGATACTGACCGATATTATATTAATCGATTTTTTCAATAAATCGAAGTTAGCACCTTAAAATGAACGCCGATCGATATTGTATTAATCGCCAAGTTCGTTAGGCAAAAAAAATTCGTCAGTTTCAAAATGGCAGCCATTCAAATATTTAAAAACCGTAACTTTTTGTCGTAAACACACTTGAAAATCTGATTTCGCCATCTTAATCAGCGTGACAAACTGAATACATTAGCATTTTGAATGAGCTAGTGGAACGGCCATCATGGTAAGACCCAGAGCCGGGTCCTTAAAATGAACGCCGATACTGACCGATATTATATTAATCGATTTTTTTTTCAATAAATCGAAGTTAGCACAAAAATCGATATTGTGGCCAAGTTCGTTAGGCAAAAAAATTCGTCAGTTTCAAAATGGCAGCCATTCAAATATTTAAAAACCGTAACTTTTTGTCGTAAACACACTTGAAAATCTGATTTCGCCATCTTAATCAGCGTGACAAACTGAATACATTAGCATTTTGAATGAGCTAGTGGAACGGCCATCATGGTAAGACCCAGAGCCGGGTCCTTAAAATGAACGCCGATACTGACCGATATTATATTAATCGATTTTTTTTCAATAAATCGAAGTTAGCACACAAATCGATATTGTGGCCAAGTTCGTTAGGCAAAAAAATTCGTCAGTTTCAAAATAGCAGCCATTTCAAATATTTAAAAAACCGTAACTTTTTTGTCGTAAACACACTTGAAAATCTGATTTCGCCATCTTAATCAGCGTGACAAACTGAATACATTAGCATTTTGAATGAGCTAGTGGAACGGCCATCATGGTAAGACCCAGAGCCGGGTCCTTAAAATGAACGCCGATACTGACCGATATTATATTAATCGATTTTTTTTCAATAAATCGAAGTTAGCACACAAATCGATATTGTGGCCAAGTTCGTTAGGCAAAAAAATTCGTCAGTTTCAAAATAGCAGCCATTTCAAATATTTAAAAAACCGTAACTTTTTTGTCGTAAACACACTTGAAAATCTGATTTCGCCATCTTAATCAGCGTGACAAACTGAATACATTAGCATTTTGAATGAGCTAGTGGAACGGCCATCATGGTAAGACCCAGAGCCGGGTCCTTAAAATGAACGCCGATACTGACCGATATTATATTAATCGATTTTTTTTTCAATAAATCGAAGTTAGCACAAAAATCGATATTGTGGCCAAGTTCGTTAGGCAAAAAAATTCGTCAGTTTCAAAATGGCAGCCATTCAAATATTTAAAAAACCGTAACTTTTTTGTCGTAAACACACTTGAAAATCTGATTTCGCCATCTTAATCAGCGTGACAAACTGAATACATTAGCATTTTGAATGAGCTAGTGGAACGGCCATCATGGTAAGACCCAGAGCCGGGTCCTTAAAATGAACGCCGATACTGACCGATATTATATTAATCGATTTTTTTCAATAAATCGAAGTTAGCACAAAAATCGATATTGTGGCCAAGTTCGTTAGCCAAAAAAATTCGTCAGTTTCAAAATGGCAGCCATTTTAAATATTTAAAAAAACCGTAACTTTTTTGTCGTAAACATACTTGAAAATCTGATTTCGCCATCTTAATCAGCGTGACAAACTGAATACATTAGCATTTTATTTTGAATGTTCAAAACCGGTTGAAATTATAAAATTTAAATTCTATGGCGGTCAGGGTTCATTTTCTTAATTTCAACGCAATCTGATCTTAATGCTGTTTATGAAGGTGAAATCGGAATTTAAAAAGAAAGGGTAACTGTAAAGAAAAATATTTTTGGAAATCCGTTTCTATTTTACGCAGTGAAAACGTCTAAGGCATTTTCTGTATGAAGAAAAAATTTGATGTTTCAAAATGGCAGCCATTTAAAATATTTAAAAATTCCTAACTTTTTTGTTTTAAATATATTTGAAAATCTCATTTAACCGTCGCAATCAGCGTGACAAACTGAATACATTAGCATTTTTATCGGTTGAAATTATAAAATGTTTGCGTTCAGGGTTCATTTTATTATTTTCAACAATTTCATGCAATTTGAAAGTATAAAACGCTGATTTTAATGCTGTTTATGAAGGTGAAATCAGAATTTCAAAAAAAGGTTAAAAAATATTTTTGGGAATCAGTTGCTATTACGTTTTATGGAGTGATAACGTGTAAATTAGGAACACGAGATAAGACGAATAGGCTAACAAGATAAGCGTTCAGCTTACCTTATACAATTTATCGTTATTCGTGAAGTGAATTTAAGCCTACCAGTGGACAGACCGTTTCCAGTAGATTAACGGCTCACTGCTATGATTTCTGCTTGTGAAACTAAGGAACGTGATTTCCAAAGTGAATATAACCTTAAGAGTATTTAAATAATTTAATTGTCCGAGCGAAGCGAGTCTCTGTTCCAATTCGACCGTTCGGCATTGATTTGTATTTCGTACGCGGTTTTGGTAAAACGCATTGACCGCTTGTTTTGAAATTTGGTGCGAAGTAACCTTATATAAAGCCCGAACTACCGACGTGTAAGACTTTTTCCACTGACTTCCGTTTCAAGGTGATTTAACTGAAACGATTGTGTGCAGTTTTGGCGAAACGCATTGATCGATCACTTTAAAAATCGGTACAAATGTGTCCTGTATAAAACCCGAACTACCGATGTGTACAATTTTTTTCCATTGGCTTCCGTTTCAACATGGCGGTCCCTGATTTAACGATGACGAGCGTAGTTGCTGGCTATTTCCTGCAATACTGTCTGAACGGCAAGACCTATCAAGATTTTGACAGTTTCGTGGAGACAGAGCACATAATTCCCAATGAACCTGATCCAGGTAAATATTTCCGGGAAAGGATATGAGCGCGTCATAGGTTGGTGGCCGGACAGTTAATTAGGAACACTCGTACACCGCGAGTTTGAATTACTGGAATTAAGTTTTTAAAAATTATGTATATAAAGAAGTTGCATTTAATTATATATTTAAATTATAATTAACGCCATTATACTACATACTCGACCCATCTAGCATGAAATTGTATTGAACGTTTACAGTTAAACACACACACACACACACACACACACACACACACACACACACACACACACACACACACACACACACACACACACACACATATATATATATATATATATATATATATATATATATTTGTGTTTAACGTCCGACTATTGTGCACACTTGGGCTAATGCAGACAATGGGATGATTTATAGCGCATGAAAATGCCAAGCCCTGGCCGGGAATCGAACCCGGGTCTTCAGGGTGAAAGCCCAGTACACTATCAACTAGGTCACAGAGGCGGCTAGCAGTTAAACATATATTGCACGTTGTTTATAAATAAGTTTATTAATAAAATATACTTAAATTATTAATGAACGCCATTGTACTAAGTGCCCAGCCTAGCCATCAAATTATTAGAACATTGGACATTGTACAATATTGATGTTTAATATTTCAATATTAGGCTACGATGTAGATGCGAGTACGTTTTCTTTAATATCAGCCGTGTATAATTTCAGTTCAGCAAAATCAGTAATGTAATTGGACCAATACAAACCAGAAATGAACACCGATTGCTGTAAGGTTTTAAAGAATTTCCATTGGAAAATGAGCTATTAAAGCCATCATGGTAAGACCCTGACACAGGACCTTGAAATCAGAACCGATCCTGACCGATATTGTCTTAATTTCTTGATTTTTTCTATGTACTACCACTCTCACGTGCGCAATTTTAACCTGATTTTGATTCAAACTTGACAGAAAAATTTAATTTTGATAGTAGCTTGTTCAAGGTCGTTAACCAGAAAAATCCGTTCGACAATTTCAGAATTACGGCCATTTTAAATCTATAAAAGTTTATAAATTTTATTGTTAAAATTTTTTTAAGCAGTTAAAATTAAAAAATGTAATTTGTCGGTGGTCAGGGTTCATTTTATATATTTCCAAAGCAATTTGAAAATTTAAAATGAAATTAAAGTAAAATCAAAATTTTTTTTTTTTTTTTTTGTTTAACGTCCGACTATTGTGCACACTTGGGCTAATGCAGGCAATGGAATGATTTATAGTGTATGAAAATGCCAAGCCCTCGCCGGGAATCGAACCCGGGTCCTCGGGGTGAAAGCCTATCACGCTATCCTCTAGGCCAAGCCCAGTACGCTATCCACTAGGTTAATCAGAATTTCAGAAGAGGGAAGGATGATAAAATGACTTTTGCAAATGCGCTTCCGTCACTTCAGCGACACAGTTGCGTGCCTAAATTATTTGTATTTATCTAGCGGAACAGATTTTAAAAAAATAATTTAATTTGAGAAAGCTTGTGTAATGTTGTCGAACCATTTTTTATAAACTGCAAGAGGTAAGACAGTAATACGCTACTGTCTCGCTGACGTGATAGAAGCGAATTTCCTCTTTACCTTACGCTCTTTGAAATTCTGATTACACCATCGTAATCGGCATTTGCGTATACTAGAACTTTAGACTTTCAAATAACATTGAAAATACGAAAAGAAACCCTGACCGCCGTCCATAAAATGCTTAGGTCTAGTATCAATGGATTCTGAAAATCCAAAATGCAGTTCTTAACGCTGATCACGATGGTGAAACGGATTTCCAAAACTCTTAAAAATTACGAGCTTTTAAAGATTTTTATACGGTCGCCATTTTGAAACTGTAGAACGAATTTTGATGGTTAACGAACTTGACCAACCTATTACTGTAACCGATTTTCGTGCAAAGTTTGAATCAAATCGTAAAAAAATTTTGAACATGAGCTTGCTAAAAGACACACACACACACACACACACACACACACACACACACACACAAAAAAATAAATAAACTTTAGATTTGTTGTGAGATTATAATTTAGTTGGAATTCTGATTTATAACAGTCTGTCAGAAATCTGAAAATGACGGCAAACTGTCGAAACCAGTTATCCCAACAGGACTACACAGGATTGTACAAATTACGTTAGACGGTAATTTAACCTAAGGATAGCATTAAGACTTACGTTAAGATAACGATCCTGGATGCTAAATCATTAATTTTAATCAAATAGGATCAATATTTTGAAGACAAATGCTAAAACAC
>CM040191.1:55078188-55108188 GCA_022606455.1 Callitettix versicolor
TGTAATCGATACTGATACTTCCAAATATCTGTTACAAATATCGGTTAGGATATTTCGTTTCTAGCTTTCTTTTAGTTTAATAAGAAGGTACTAGTAGTTCAAAAAACATTTGACCTCACAGTATTATTAATCGCATAATCGCTATTCCACGACAACGCTCCGACGCGCTCGTAAACTTTTCCTCCAAATTAACCGGTACCGTAATTCTTACGAAAAATATTACCAACTTTATTTGAAAAATGTATGCTCTTTCTCGATGAAGCTTTCCAATTGTTATAGGTCTTGCCGTTCAACTAGTATTATTAGAAATAGCTAACAACTACACCCGTCATCTTTAAATAAAAGGCTGCCATCTTGAAACGGAAGTAAATTGTGAACAATCTTGCACTAATTTCGTTCGGGCTTTATAAAACGTACCTTCGTACAAAATTTCAAAAAAATCGGTCGATCCGTTTGACCTAAACTGCGTAACAAAACAAGTGCCGAACGTTGAAACTGGGACTCCGCTCGCTTCAATTAACTTTGACATGAATTTAGTTAAAACACTTTTAACAGAATTTTAGTTTAATTTTTAATAAACTAGGTATGTAGAAATAGGCAGTAACTAAATAGGATTTACTGAGTTTACATTTAAAACCTGTTATGTTGTTGAGGTTATTAATCGCCTCCCTAAATGTAAGTGTGAGAGTAAAGTGTTAAAATCGTAAGTGTAGTGTTGCAAGTGTAAGCGTGTGTCAGTAAAAGATCAGTTGTTTTATTAATTCGTAGCGATCAGCTGATTTCATTGAACAGCTGATAGGCTATAATAGTTTTAGGTTATGTTGTTAGTCGACATTAATCGACAAAAATTAAACCAATTTTCAGTAATGGTTTACTTCTAATTGTAAACATCTAGAAAATTTGTTCTAGCTAATTATGCAAAATAAGGACCTCTCGAATATTAAAGATCAGAGGGTCCGTGCGAAATTTCTTCTATGAAAGTTTTAAGTAAACACAGCCTTTTGAATAAGTATTTCATTTTCTTTAATTGATACAAACATGTTAATTGATTTAGTTACCATTGAAAAGACTACATACAATTGTCCGTGAGTAAAGACGGCATTTGGTAAATACAATCCTGCTCTTTGTAGTGTTTGTCCTTGCAACTTGTTTACAGTGATAGCAAACGCAATTTTAATAGTTGTCTTCTAGTCAATTGATTTTTTTTATTATTTTAAGGCGAAAAGCACATTAAAGCTGTTATCGCCTCCCTAAATGTAAATGTGAGTGTAAAGTGTTAAAGTCGTAAGTGTAAGTGTGTGTTAGACTCCGGGTACCGCGAGGGACGTCTAAATCCTCTCAATAGGTGCAGCTAGTCTGCACCTCCCTGCAATTAAAAAGGCATGCTTGATAACCTCTAACTGTATTTTGACATTTTTATTATACTTTATATTTGATTATGTCTGTACAATAGATAAATGCACGATGGAAGGAGAAATCACAAATATATAACAGTGTCCAAAACATGTGTTTGGTATTCGAAATGCTTGTCCCGGCTTGTACGACGGGCAGGGATAGGGGATTGTCAGTAGAGCTACATAACCTATAAGTTTAATGATTTTTAAGTAAATATTGAAATTGTTCGAAACATGTTATGCAAAAAGTTGCATTTGTAATGGGATTGTCTATTTGTGATTAGTCAGTTAGCTTCGTAAAATATACAAACTATTGTCAGATTTGTGATGCCGCGCATGCGCATCTATGATGCCGTTTTGCCAATGGCAGTTAAAAGTGTTTTTTATGTTAAAATTTTCCACAAACAGTAAGTTTTAGCGCAGAATCGTTTTGCAAGGTCAGAAGCCGGTTAAAAAATCTTTCTAAATATACCTCATTTATGTCTGTACGAGTATGTGCTGATAAAAAGGGATGTTGACTCGAGAAGTAACATACGTGATAGTCATGTATCTCCTTAATAGTGTGTGCTAAAAAAAGGGATGTTTACTCGAGAAATACTATATATGATTTTATATGAGTTTATCCTATAAAAAAATTAAGAAAAATCATAGGAAAACTACATTTTTTTAAATGTAGTTTTTTTAAATTTTTTACAAAATAAAACATACTTTTTTTGTGTTTAACGTCCGACTATTGTGCACACTTGGGCTAATGCAGACGATGGGATGATTTATAGCGTATGAAAATGCCAAGCCCTCGCCGGGAATCGAACCCGGGTCCTCGGGATGAAAGCCTAGTACGCTGTCCACTAGGCCACCGAGGCGGCAAAACATACTTATAACTGATAACATTACTGTAACACATTACAGGAAGCAAAGTTTGCTAAACATTTTGTTTTTCAAAAAAGCTACTGGAAACCTAACCTAATATCGATCTGCACTGTTAATATTGACACACTGAATAAAATTTGCAAGACTTTTAATTTAAAAAAAAAAATATAGTACGAAAGTACATGTATTGCTTTTAATAGTGTTACTTAGCCGCCTCGGTGGCCTAGTTGATAGCGTACTGGGCTTTCACCCAGAGGATCCGGGTTCGAATCCCGGCCAGGGCTGGGAATTTTCATATATAAATCATCCCATCGTCTGCATTAGCTCAAGTGTGCACAATAGTCGGACGTTAAAAAAAAAAAAAAAGTGTTACTTAGGCCTCAATGTACTTTTCGCATTAAAAAAGTGTTACAGAGGCTCATTTGTAGTACCTGTTGCTTTGTAGTTTACTGGCCGATCCATTAAAAAGATACGTATACTATTGTTAGACCCGAGTATCAGATACATCTCGTAACTGTTAAAAATATCAGTTACGGTTACATCTATGTTCAGAATAATGATCTGCCTTCCCTAGCTTCGTCAATTCTACTGTCGTTGACGCGTTTCGGAGAACCTCCAAATTCAAAAACTCTAAACTCAGCATTTTTTTTTGTGTTTAACGTCCGACTTTTGTGCACACTTGGGCTAATGCAGACGGTAGGATGATTTATAGCGTATAGAAATGCCAAGCCTTGGCCGGAAATCGAACCCGGGTCCTCGGGGTAAAAGCCTAGTACGCTGTCCACTAGACCACCGAGGCGGCTTAAACTCAGTATAGATAGTATAGGAGTAGAGATAGAGTTTTTGAAGATGGAGGTTCTCCGAAACGCGTCAACGACAGTAGAATTGACGAAGCTAGGGAAGGCACATCGTTATACTGAACATAGTGATAATAATCCTAGCAGAAAAGAAGAAGAATATAAAAAGAATTACGGTAATATCCTCTCCCGTACCAGCAGTCTGCATGTTCCAACATGTCAGGGCACAGTTCCCCGTGAACCCCGGTGACAGTGCAGTAACCGTGTATTGAAAGAGAAAACCGTCGCCAGCGTGTAATATTGGCGTGAAATTTTCTGTTCTTTGTTTTTAAATGTTCTGTTTAACGTTTTAAGTTAAGCGTTCTTTGTTTACAAGTTATTTAAAAATTATTTTCTTTAATAAATACTGTATGAATGAAGAACAGTTAATTGAAGAACAAAAGTTCCAGTTTATGTAATATTTGAACAGATTTATTTTAGTTAGCAATACATTAAATGTATTTTAAAGTGTTTCGTGTTTTAGGACTGGTTGAGATGTTGGATTTTGCGCGATGCGTACCAATTTCATATTGCGTACTATAGTCTATATTTAGCTCATTTCTATTATATAGGATATAAAAATAATTGTTACTACTTCTAAACAGCTGATTTCGCACAACAGCTGTTGCTTCAATATCGTTTCGATTGAGGTTATGTTAAAAATTCAATTTCTTAGTAAAAAAATATGTTTTAAATGTAGAACAAAGATGAAAAAAAAGAACAAGACGATTAGAAAACAAATTAAAACGAAAAAATAAAATTAACGATGAAAATGTTACAATTAATAAAAGAGCAACGTCAACTAATTAATAACAAACACGTGGAATCGTGAAAAACATGATACATGATTTTTAATTTTGTAACAGAAATTATTCAGACATTCTAAAGTTTTCGAAAAAATTAATTTCATCGTCAACGATACAAAGTATGAAATTCCCGTTTAAACTACGTCACTGGCAAGAGTAAATCGACCTTAATACTGGATTTACAGTGTCCTGACGAATTGACTGATCAACGCACAACCAAAACTAAAATAGCTAAAAACTAGAAATTCTGACGATACATTCGTTTTGTAACGTATCGGCGAACTAAGAAGTAATTTTTCCGAAAATCATTCTTGAAGGGAACAATTTACCATTCAAAATTTGTATTATTTGAAAGATTTATATTTTTTTCCGGCGAAAAACCGATGAGGAAAAAAATAAAATTATACTCAAAATAATTATAAAGCAACGAATAAAATAAGAAAAAATTTAACTTTAATAAGAAAACCAAAAACAAATAAATAAAACAAAACAAAATAACAGTTATAAATATATGACTAAAACTAGTTAACAATAATATATCTAAAAACAACAACAAACACACAAATTATTGTAGGGCTGTAAATTGGCCCTACAACAATAACAAGAAAAATAAAATAAATATAAACTTACCTAAAACTAAATAACAAAACAAAACAGTAAATATAAACAGTCTTTTCAGGGCTGTAAAGGGGCCCTACCACAAACAATAACAAAAATATAAATTAAATTTTATTTACAAAATTCAGACGATGAAGGAGAAAGGGATTTATATATTTTCATAATAGTTCTAGAATAAAAACAAAATTATACATAATGAAGTTCTAAAATTGGTTTCTATGGTAAGACTTCAAATGTTTAAATTAAAATAAACTGGGGGTTGGAAAAGGGTTTTCCATAGTTTAGTTAATATAAAGATTGGTAAACTCTCACGAACTATGAATTTTCATACGTGAATAACCGAAGAGGAATTTTTCGAGAAAATAGCGACCCATTAATTTTATTTTTGTACTTAGGATAACTACTTCCAAATAAAATATGATAAAGGCCGATTTTGGGAAAACTATATGTTTGTTAGTTGTAAAAGTTCTGTTATATATATATATATATATATATATATATATATATATATATATATATATATATATATATTATATATGTATATATATATATATATATATATATATATTTTTTTTTTTTTTTTGTGGTTAACGTTTGACTATTGTGCACACTTGGGCTAATGCAGACGATGGGATGATTTATAGCGTATGAAAATGCCAAGCCCTTGCCGGGAATCGAACCCGGGTCCTCGGGGTGAAAGCCTAGTACGTTATCAACTAGGCCACCGAGGCGGTTCTTATATATATATATATATATATATATATATATATATATATATATATATATATAAATTTTGTTCTTACAAATACGACATAAATTATAATGGTTCCAATACACGAAAAAACTCATCTATTCGCAAAAATTTTATTGCAATCGTTTAATTTTTTCTAGTTTTAAGCGATGTACACGCACGCACTCTAAGTAAAAACAGCTTTTTTATTCTCGAGTGAGTTGATAAGATATACGTAGTCTACCGATAAAGATCTGCAATACTTTATACTCCGTACAGGTTTCAGAGATTAAAAATACTTTCTGGGTTAAACAATATGTATTATTTGTTATTTGTCCAAACGTTTTGACTGTAGTGGGTAAATATATTTCTGTATATTTAACAACAATTAATATGTTTACTAAACAGTACTTAAAAACAGCTGTAAAATTTACCAAACGCACTGTAAACATTTAATAAGTACTATCTTCACAAAAGCCTACAAGAACTTCACATTCTTTGTTGTTAAAAGTAAACACTAGTTATTGAATTTAAATTTCAGATGAACATTGACCATTTGAGCGTCAGTGGATGAAGTTGTGATATTTTTGTTTACTTTTGGAGATATTTAAAGCCTAATGTATGTTAATGATATTTTCAGACTGATACACTGTGCACAGTAAGACAAAATTAACAAAACTCTTGCTCAAGTATGCAAATCGAAAAGAAAAACTTTTGAGGTTAAATAAAATATGTATTTTTCGAAAAACGTCTCCCATATTTAAATAAATAAATTTTAAACAAATACACTACAAACATTTAAAAATTGTCTTCTTCACAACGGCGTACAAATACTGCTAACGATAAAGTAAACATTAGGTTGAATTTTAATCTCAAATGAAGATTAAAGATACGTTTTGTAAATAGCGAACATGTTTTAAAATAATAATAATCGCTCGCAGCTGTCTCGCTAACATAATGGAAACAAACATCCCAAAATATGAACCGTCACGCACAGGCATACAAGGTAGTGGAGGGCTGATCAGGGTGTAAAGAAAAGAACTCCATTAAGCCATCGCGGAAACTAACAACTATTAAAGAATTAAACAATGAAAACGTTATCAAATCGGAACTTTTGTAAAATTGCACGGATTTTAGAAGGAAAACTTAATGTAAACATGAAGGACTTCTGTAGAAAAAATAAGGAACTCCCAAGAAGTGAGGCAGTTTCAGCGTTTCGCATGACTACCTGACATGACTGGTGTAGCATTTCTCAGAATCCACTTAGGAGAGATTCCAGTTACCAATATGAACAAGGACCACATTCTGGCTGTTGTAATCTCCGGGAGAAGTAGAAGTAGTCCGGGAGATTACCAGGTCGGTGCAGACTAACGAGGAATGGTGAAAGAAAGCTTCGTCTTCTTTCCGTTGGACGGATCCTTTCTATTTCCTCCCGAGCAAGTTGTCTTGTACATTTGGTCCGGTTGATAGGCGGCTTGTAGTTGTTCCATAGTGGGTAGTCCTCCTCCATAAAAGATACTCGAAATTATGGCGTTGACCATAATTTCTCAGAATTCCATTGTTAAAACTAGAGAAAGAACTCACCACTCAGAATGAAACTATTGTGAACAGAAGATGCGATATGATGGCATTGTGCCTGGGCAGAAGTGTAATAGTCTAGCGTAGTATAGATCCGAGATACGCGTGCACTGTGAACCAATCGGAAATGAGTAACCGTTGACAGGAGTGAAGTAGGTTTCGCAGGCTTTGGCTGTTTTAAAGCCGGGAAAGAAATACGCGGATTTTTACGGTTGTTTTGGTGTTAGCAAGCAGAACTAGGTTGTGTAACTCAGTTCAGTAAAACAGGTTGTTTAGGCTATGACATGATTTGCAAAAAATGTAAAAAAAAATATTATAATTGACTATATTAGGAAGTGAGATCAAAGATTCACACCAATGTCGAGGCCATTAGAAACAACAAATATTCCAAAATTAAAAATATCAATGAAAGAATATTTCGATAAACGAAAATTCAACCTGGTACAAATATTGATTAGCCGCATCGGTGGCCTAATTGATAGCGTACTGGGCTTTCACTCCGAGGACCCGGGCTCGATTCCCGGCCAGGACTTGGCATTTTCATACGCTATAAATCATCCCAAGTGTGCACAATAGTCGGACGTTAAACGCACAAAACAAACGAACAAACGAATATTGATTTTTGGTGTTAGCTTACACAAGTTTGTTACCTAGCACAATCAGTTTCAAAATGGCGGCCATCTTTAATTATTGCGTTTTCAATGGAATTTAAACATAATTACGATAATGAAATCAAATTTTGAGTAAAGTCTAACGAAAAAAAAAACAGAAAATAGTGTTTTTAAAATGTTGAACGAAATTGCGCAAGTTGGAATAAAACGGGACCAAAACTACGAGTGCTTTTGAAGATTCTTTAAAAAATGTTTTAAAGGTAATGAACACCGCTTAACTGGAGGAACCGGGTCTGGGTTGTGGAGAGTTTTCTTACAGAAATAATAACAATATTTGCGCCAATCGCGTGCGCTGAGCATGTAGTTAAGCCATTCCTTAAATTATACCTGGAGGAACAGTACTGGTCAGGGGAAAACTGTCAGGCTCATTACTGTGGTCTGAGAGTGCTCATTAACCGGATAAGCATAGTCCATAAAACCTTGTGCAGTTTATGCAGAAAGGAAGATGAAACTGCTGGTCATTTAATCTATGATTGTGGCCTTCTTGTCAGCAGGAGCTAAGGGAGTTTGGTTTTCAGGACCATGAGCAGAATATGTTAGTCAGTGGACTGCTAAAACTCATTAAATGCATCAGTCTGCTCAACCAGAATCCAAGAGGTTTAGTTACAAAATAGACCATATGATCGCTGTGCAGGAGATGAAAACCTCTAAAACTTAATTTTAAAATATGGCGGAGAGTTACCGACAGAAGCAAAGTTTTTATTAATGTTATATTTGCTGAATATATAATTAGTCTGAAGATATGTTTACAGATATCTTGTTTTGTTTAAATAAATAAGTACGTGAACCTAGATTACATATTTTCTGTAGTTATAGTAAAAGATCAGTTAAAGTTCAAAATACGCCACTACAAATCAGTGGTACTCCCAGAAACATTATATGCCAGTGAAACTCTCTTCCAAATCAAAAACAATAACAAGCGGACCCACTGCTTAAGACAGAGAGAAGGATCATCAGAACGTGTCTCAACAAAAGCTATCGGAAAGACGGGACGTTGAGAAAGAATAGCCACCAATGAAACAGTATACAAATATATCGACCCAGTTCTCAGTGTAATGAAAAAACGAAGAATTTCCCACTTCTTTCATATATTAAGAATGCCGGAGGACAGAATCCTGAGACAACTGGTAATGAGAAGCATCAACAGGAAAACACAGGGAATATACATCACACAAGTCCTCAGGGACCTCAGTAAAATAGGATTGAAAATGGATGATGCAACAGACAAATGTAAAATAACACGCATTATTCAGACTAATAAATTTAAAGTGGATAAACCGAAGAGACACAAGAAGGTAGAGATCACAGATGCTGTCAGGAAGCAACGATCTGATCGAATGAGGGATTATTGGAGACAAAAATTACAGCCCGATGTTGGGAAGAACTAAAATTTAGACTAAAGTGGTCCCATGAGGCAAAAAATAAAATAAAATAAAAGATCAGTTGTATTAATTCCTAACGATCAGCTGATTTCAATGAACAGCTGATAAGCCGTAAGATTCATGTTGTGTTGTTAAAAATTAACAATATTAAAAACAATTATAATATTAATTTCGAACGTATTATAAACGTTTACAACGTGCACGTGTTCTACAACTAAGGAAAAATAACCGAAACCAAAGCAACACAACGTTTTCATATAATACGCGTGTACTGTTATCGGAAAGGAAGAAAAGGCATAAATGGAAAGACGAAATTCGTTCGTTCCATATTTCCGTTACATTGTTCCGTTCGGCGTGTTTTTCTATGCGCTCATCTCGCTAAAGCTAGTATACGATATTTATAACGGATCTACCGGTTAGATTACCAATGCAAATACGTTAAGCGTATGAATAATAAATTGGAAGCATAAAAGAAAAAAACTAATAACAAGGAAAACTACCTTTCACCGACGGTACGTAAAAAACTTGAAATAAGAAAACCCATAGACGTACTTTGGTAACTTACTACAACTTAGTTTCTCATACAATATTTTCCACTACAGTACTAATTTATAGACCTCTGTACATTCGGAATATGCGAACATCAATGAGCTCATGTTTTAATGTTCAAACATAAGGCCATGTGGCCATCAAATGCGGAGCGGAGTTGCCCTGAACGTAGCAAACTACGCATTCAAAACCGAACCTATTGTTTTTAATGTAAGTGCGGCCTCAAAAAAGCGTAACGACTTGAGCAGAGTCAAGTCGGCGTAGGTTTCAACTCTGTCTAGGTTCGGTTTTGAAGCTGACCCCAACCACGCCTCCAAGTTTATTACTTCTCGTTTTTAAACATAATAGTTTCCTAGAATCCGTTAAAATAGGCCTAAATATTTAGAATTAAAACGTACAAACGCGTTCTGTAAACTGACTGAACTCCGTTTCTATTGTCGTTCATCTTTGTTCCGCACTTTGTGTCTATCTGAATAAGTACATGCATAATCCATTCTAATATAATCGCGGCACGCAGACGTGATGGAAACGAATTTTCAAAAGTAATTTTTTTTTTTTAATTCTGATTTCACTATCATTACAAGTGTTAAAAACTTCATATAGTAGCATTTTTAAACTTCAATATTACACTGAAGTACGAAAACGAATCCTGACCGACGTTTAATTAATTTGTTAAATTTCAACGGAAAATTAAAAATGCTAATTTATGCAGTTTTTATCGCTGATTACGAACCTGACCATCTTATTAACAAAATCGATTTTTTTAAATAAAAAAACGCACGCACGCGCACGCACACACAGAATAAATACAAATTTTACTACTCAAATTTTTTTTTTTTTTTTGGTGTTTAACGTCCGACTATTGTGCACACTTGGGCTAATGCAGACGATGGGATGATGTATAGCGTATGAAAATGCCAAGCCCTCGCCGGGAATCGAACCCGGGTCCTCGGGGTGAAAGCCTAATACGCTATCCACTAGACCACCGAGGCGGCTTTACTACTGAAAAAGAGAATGTAAGTTTCCTTGAAATCTATACTCATTTCAAGGTCCAGGATCTGGGTGTTACCATGATAGTGCTCTACTACATAATTTTCCAATGAAATTTTGCTAATAGACCGAATGTACCAGTCAAATACTTTTAAAATTTCCAAAGGATACTAATAGACAATAAAAATTTATTTAAAAAACGTATTTGTTTCAAATTTAAACTATACCCGCTTTTAGCCGAGTGAACTGAACTCGGAACTGCCTCACGGTAGAATTTTGAGGCAGTTTGTGAATACCTTTTTTTTTTAAAGATATTCATTTCTTACATTTTTTTTGAAAACCCGATGTCACATTCGTAATCGCATTTGAAATCTGCATAAATTAGTACTTTAAATTTAAAGCTGAAAATTTAAAATGCAAATTTATGCAGATGTTAATGCTGATCACGATGGCGCATCTGGTTTTCAAAAGTGGGAGACAAAATATTTGAGAATTTTTCAACACCGTCAACGGCCACCATTTTGAAATTATTGACGGTTTCTTAGGTTTCAGTATTGAATATTTTGTGTGTTTCAAAATATTAAATATTTATTTAATACTTATACGTTGATTAATGTTGTTGTTGCCGTAACACGTGTACGGAAGTTGGCTTCGTCAGCGTGTGTCCGCTTCGGCTTTAGCAACTGATTTAAATTCTTTAAAAAATTTAATATTTATTATAAGATCAGGTTACCAAAGAACATTGCACCATTTAGCTACTTAAAAATGATCAGTGACAATTGTTAGAACAAATTCAACTATTTAACTCGTTTTGAAATTCGCGTTGCGTCATTTTAATCAGCATGAAATTACATTAAAACATTTTAAAATTCAAACTCTAACTACTAGTTTGCGCAATTTTAACTTTAATTACGATTGTGAAATCGAGTTTTCAAAAAAAAGTGAGATAAGAAGTTTATTTTTAAATCAGGGTTCAAATTTCTGTAATTTTGTAAAATTCAAAAACGTTCGTTTATGAGAAGCTATTAAATTTTATTACTTTTATGAATTTCGCTTCCATCACGTCAGCGAGAAGGGGGTCGCGGTTATTTTTCTGTTCAATTGTGGAAGTGTTTTTAACTAATTTCACTTGGAAAATGAGCTTTTGGAGCTGACATCATGGTAAGACCCAGGTACATGACCTTGAAATGAGCACTGTTTTGATCACTTTTTGAGGTGTCGTTAAAATTGTGTTTTTTAGCGTGCTCACGATCGCAATGTAAGCCGCCTCGGTGGCCTAGTTGGTAGCGTACTGGGCTTTCATCCCGAGGAGCCGGGTTCGATTCCCGGCCAGGGCTTGGCATTTTCATACGCTATAAATCATCCCATCGTCTGCATTAGCCCAAGTGTGCACAATAGTCGGACGTTAAACACAAAAAAAACGATCGCAATTTCAGTCCGTATAAAATGACGTTTTTAATTTTCAAAATTCGTTGAAATTAACAAATTAAATTTTTGACGGTGGTCAGGATTCATTTTCATATTTTAAATGTAATGTCTCAGTTTAAATTGATAACAGAAGAAGTTTGAATGTCCAAAATGTATATATATATATATATATATATATATATATATATATATATATATATATATATATTTATTATCTGCGCATAGACCCTGTTCGATCACGCAAAGCACTCCGACTCATGTCTTGTTCCTTCTAATCCTCCACACCTCCCTCATCCTGTCCCCATGGATCCTCTTTCGCTCCTCCGTCCATTTTACCCCTGCTCTCTTTGGGATTTCATTCTCTGGGACCTTCCAACCGAGCATCTTTCTCCTGTATGCGTGCCTATCTTCAACTTCTGTTGAGTCTATTCCTGCGTCACGTAGGTCTATTCTGACTTGTGCGATCCTCGACGTTGTTGCATATATATATATATATATATATATATATATATATATATATATATGCAGATTTTAATAATCATAACGATGGTGAAATCACAATTCAAAACAAGTAAAATAAAGAAAATTTTCCTAAATTCGCTTCTTTCACGTCAGCGAAACAGCTGTGTGATGTAAATATCTTTTTATTTCTGTAAAGTAAAATATACTTGACTTACATTATTTTTGACATATAGGCCTAATCTGTTAATTAATTAATCTATTAATCCACATGAAAAAATATGTGGGTATTATTTTAGTGGATTTATCATTTTTTGATTTGGATTTGTGTGTCCGCACGCACGCACTCTAAAAATGAACTAATTGACATATTTTCTTCGGAATGGTATGCTCATACATAGTGGGTAACAGTTTTTAATTTTGTAAAATTTTCGTTCTTGAAGCCACTTATTGGTAAAAAGAACTGTTAAATTTTGATTTTCTCAAAATCGTTAGAGCCGATTTTCAGAATTTTTTTTCAAATGTACCCAATAAATACCCGGATAAAGCGTATGGGACGTTATATTGTCAAAAATCCATTTCGGGAATTATGAAAATCGGATAGTTTTTCCAAAATTCTTCTTAACCAATAACTCCAGTAGGAAATTTGAAATAAAAGCAATACACCTTTTTGGTGTATATCGAAAAACCATTAAAATCAACCCTGTCCGCTGTTGATTTTTTTAGCGGATCTCCATTGGAAAATGAGCTGTTGGAACGGCCATTACGGTAAGAACCACACACGGGGGGGGGGTAGTCTCCTATCCAAATCTACAATTTTTTTTTAACGTCCGACTATTGTGCACATTTGGGCTAATGCAGACGATGGGATGATTTATAGCGTATGAAAATGCCAAGCCCTGACCGGGAATCGAACCCGGGTCCTCGGGGTGAAAGCCCAGTAGGCTATCAACTAGGCCACCGAGGCGGCTCTTACCTAATCTACAGATCAAATTTTTTTCGTTCGTTCAAAATTCAAATTTAAAAAAATCTTAACTTTTTTGTTTTAAATATTTTTGAAAACGTGATTTCTCCGCCGTAAAAAATTGTAACGAAATTCATTAGAACCAGGGAATTTAATTTGTCGGAAGTCAGGGTTCATTTTGTATTTTAAATGTAAAAGTTTCAAAATGCTAATATGTGCAGATTTTAAAGTTGATCGTGACGGAGAAATCAGAATGGCATAAACGGGTAAGGTGAACAATTTTACTTTTGTAAATTGGCTTGTATCACGTCAGCGAGACAGATTCGGTGATGATAACGGTTTTTCGTCGAAAAAAAAACGTCAGCGAAAAAACTACGTGCTCTACTTCTGTTTACTCTCGAAACATAATTTCATTTATGGCGCCTAACATGATGAGCCGATTTCGAGAGATTTTTTCGTTCCGTCTGTCGGTAACTTTCGAACCGGTAGAAATGAACGCGTGAAAGTGTGTGTAACGTTTTTTTCAACATTTGTTTAATGCCTAAACTTGATTAAAGGAAACGCGGTTTCTCTACTTCTAAGGAAAACCAGAACAACTGCTTCGAGTGATTGTAGGGCCTATCGTGGCTTTCATGCACAAAAACAGATAAACTCGTGTCACGCACACACGCGCACGCACACACACACACGAGGACACGCGCACACACGCACACACAAACATACACACACTGACACACGCACGCGCGCACACACACACACTGACACACTCACGCGCGCGCGCACACAGGCAGACAGACAGACACACACACACACACACATACACGAAACACACGAAAACCAGATCAACTGCTTCGAGTGATTGTAGGGCTTATCACAAAAACAGGCAAGCTCGTGTCATGCACACACGCACACGCACACACACACGCACGAGGACGCACACACACACACACGCGCGCACGCGCGCGCAGACACAGAATGCGCTCACACGCACGAACGAGCGCGCACACAGACAGACAGACAACACACAAACACTGGCGTGCGCACACACACACACACACATACAAAAACGCGCGCTCGCGCATAGACAGACAGACACACACACACACTGTCAGAATGAATAAGTGAATATGGCCATTATTGGTAGAGGAATTTACAACTTTTAGGTCCCTTTTTCACTTAAACTCCGAACAATAATTACAATTAAATTAAAGAAAGTTCATATATATATATATATATATATATATATATATATATATATAAAACAAACACTGCGAACTACTCATATATACTGAAGTATGAATTTGGCAATAGCATCTACGATAGAAAGAGGAAGATAGAGATAGAGGGGGGGTATAAAGAGAGATTCAGAACGACCATTAAATCATAGAAAAACCGATGTGCAATAATAAAACAAGCTACTATTTACAGTTATTCCTCAGCCCTTCCATTTTATTACAGGAAATAACAAGGACTTTGCAAGTGGGCGTAAGACTGCGAGTCAGGCCTGGATATTTAGCATTCCTCTTACTAGAAGAGATGGACCACTTCGATAGCGACAAGCCTTTCCAGCCGGCCAGTAAACTATGCAGCGCGTTCAAGACAAAGAAATTGAACAAACGTGCAAAATGCATTTATTGTCACCGGAGAACAGCTGACCGGCCTGACCGACGTTTGACCTTGGCGGTATCAAGGTTGACGGGACTATTTTCATCCACACCTGATTTAAATCAATATAAAGCTGAACGCCCGTTCGTCCGATATGTTTACATAATTATGTGCTGCGAAGTCGCTGTGGACGATAGAAAAAAGTCTGAAAACATTTAAAATTTAGCCGGATATAGTAAAACCCAAATGCAGGTGTTTTTACTGTCTGAAACATTTCGTTTCGTCAATACATAAACTGTTTAAATGTATTTCAAATTTTTAAAATCTATAAACGACAAATAAACACAAAAACGCTCATTATGCAACGGAAAAAAATTGCTACCATTTGGGATTGAGGTAATGTTCACATAACCTCATTCTTCACTAACACTAGCCTATTTCAGTTTCACACCCCAGCTATTTCTTCAATAAAAATAGCCTATTTGAATTTAAGACAGCAGATATTTCGTCAATAAAAGTAGCCTATTTTAATTTCACACCCCAGCTATTTCTTCAATAACACTAGCCTATTTGAATTTCACACCCCAGCTATTTCTTCAATAAAACAAGCCTATTTGAATTTTACACCCCAGCTGTTTCTTCAATAACACTAGCCTATTTGAATTTCACACTCCAGATATTTCGTCAATAAAACTAGCCTATTTGAATTTCACACCCCAGATATTTCTTCAATAAAACAAGCTTATTTGAATTTCACACCCCAGCTATTTCTTCAATAAAACTAGCCTATTTGAATTTCACACCCCAACTATTTCTTCAATAAAACAAGCCTATTTGAATTTCACACCCAAGATATTTCGTCAATAAAACTAGCCTATTTTAATTTCACACCCCAGCTATTTCTTCAATAAAAATATCCTATTTGAATTTCACACCCCAGCTATTTCTTCAATAACATTAGCCTATTTGAATTTCACACCCCAGCTATTTCTTTAATAAAACTAGCCTATTTGAAATTCACACCCCAGCTATTTCTTCAATAGAACTATCCTATTTGTATTTCACTTCCAAGTTATACCTTCAATAAAACTAGTTAATTTTAATAATAAAACTAGTTAATTTGAATTTCATACCCAATCTTTTTCTTCAATAACACTAGCCTATTTGAATTTCACACCCAAGTTATACCTTCAATAAAACTGGCCTATTTGAATTTCATACCTCATTTTTTCTACAATAATACTAGCTTACTTGAATATCACACCACAAATCTTTCTTTAATGACAATTGCCTATTTCAATTTCACACCCAAGCTCTTTCTTAATATCACTAGCTTATTTGAATTTCACACCTAAGCTATTTCTTCAATAAAACTGCATATTTGAATTTCACACCCCAACTCTTTATGCAATAAAAGTAGCCGAATTGAATTTCACGCCCAAATCTTTCTATAATAAAACTACCCTATTTGAATTTCATACCCAACTCTTTCTACAATAACACTAGCCTATTTGAATTTTATACCCCAGCTCTTCCGTCAGTAACACGCCTATTTGAATTTCACATCATAAAAATGTTTCTTCAGTAACACTAGCCTATTTGAAGAGGTTACATTTATTACACTCCAGCTGTTTCTTCAAGAACATTAGCCTATATGAAGAGGTTACATTTATTACACTCCAGCTGTTTCTTCAATAACACTAGCCTAATTGAAGAGGTTACATTTATTACACTCCAGCTGTTTCTTTAATAATACTAGCCTATTTAAAGAGGTTACATTTATTACACTCCAGCTGTTTCTTCAAGAACATTAGCCTGTTTGAAGAGGTTACATTTATTACACTCCAGCTGTTTCTCCAATAATACTAGTCTATTTGAAGTGGTTACATTTATTACACTCCAGCTATTTCTTCAATAACACTAGCCTATTTGAAAAGGTTACATTTATTACACTCAAAGCTCTGTATATTGGGCTAGCAATATAAACACTAGCCTATTTGAAGAGGTTACATTTATTACACTCCAGCTGTATCTTCAATAACACTAGCCTATTCGAAGAGGTTACATTTATTACACTCCAGCTGTTTCTTCAATAACACTAGCCTATTTGAAGAGGTTACATTTATTACACTCCAGCTGTTTCTTCAATAACACTAGCCTATTTGAAGAGGTTACATTTATTACACTCCAGCTGTTTCTTCATTAACACTAGCCTATTTGAAGAGGTTACATTTTTTACACTCCAGCTGTTTCTTTAATAACACTAGCCTATTTTAAGAGGTTACATTTTTTACACTCCAGCTGTTTCTTCAGTAACACTAGTTTATTTGAAGAGGTTACATTTATTACACTCCAGCTGTTTCTTCATTAACACTAGCCTATTTGAAGAGGTTACATTTATTACACTCCAGCTGTTTCTTTAATAACACTAGCCTGTTTTAAGAGGTTACATTTATTACACTCCAGCTGTTTCTTCATTAACACTAGCCTATTTGAAGAGGTTACATTTTTTACACTCCAGCTGTTTCTTTAATAACACTAGCCTATTTGAAAAGGTTACATTTATTACAAACCAGCTGTTTCCTTAATAACACTAGCCTATTCGAAGAGGTTACATTTATTACACTCCAGCTGTTTCTTCAATAACACTAGCCTATTCGAAGAGGTTACATTTATTACACTCCAGCTGTTTCTTCAATAACACTAGCCTATTTGAAGAGGTTACATTTATTACACTCCAGCTGTTTCTTCAATAACACTAGCCTATTTGAAGAGGTTACATTTTTTACACTCCAGCTGTTTCTTCAATAACACTAGCCTATTCGAAGAGGTTACATTTATTACACTCCAGCTGTTTCTTTAATAACATTAGCCTATTTGAAGAGGTTACATTTATTACACTCCAGCTGTTTCTTTAATAACACTAGCCTATTTGAAAAGGTTACATTTATTACACTCCAGCTGTTTCTTTAATAACACTAGCCTATTTGAAGAGGTTACATTTATTACACTCCAGCTGTTTCTTTAATAACACTAGCCTATTTGAAGAGGTTACATTTATTACACTCCAGTTGTTGCTCCAATAACACTAGCCTATTTGAAAAGGTTACATTTATTACACTCCAGCTGTTTCTTTAATAACACTAGCCTATTTGAAGAGGTTTCATTTATTACACTCCAGCTTTTTCTTTAATAACACTAGCCTCTTTGAAGAGGTTACATTTATTACACTCCAGCTGTTTCTTTAATAACACTAGCCTATTTGAAAAGGTTACATTTATTACACTCCAGCTGTTTCTTTAATAACACTAGCCTATTTGAAGAGGTTACATTTATTACACTCCAGCTGTTTCTTCAATAACACTAGCCTATTCGAAGAGGTTACATTTATTACACTCCAGCTGTTTCTTCAATAACACTAGCCTATTTGAAGAGGTTACATTTATTACACTCCAGCTGTTTCTTCATTAACACTAGCCTATTTGAAGAGGTTACATTTATTACACTCCAGCTGTTTCTTCATTAACACTAGCCTATTTGAAAAGGTTACATTTATTACACTCCAGCTGTTTCTTCAATAACACTAGCCTATTTGAAGAGGTTACATTTTTTACACTCCAGCTGTTTCTTCAATAACACTAGCCTATTCGAAGAGGTTACATTTATTACACTCCAGCTGTTTCTTTAATAACATTAGCCTATTTGAAGAGGTTACATTTATTACACTCCAGCTGTTTCTTTAATAACACTAGCCTATTTGAAGAGGTTACATTTATTACACTCCAGTTGTTTCTTTAATAACACAAACCTATTTGAAGAGGTTACATTTATTACACTCCAGTTGTTGCTCCAATAACACTAGCCTATTTGAAGAGGTTACATTTTTTACACTCCAGCTGTTTCTTTAATAACACTAGCCTATTTGAAGAGGTTACATTTATTACACTCCAGCTGTTTCTTTAATAACACTAGCCTATTTGAAGAGGTTACATTTATTACACTCCAGCTGTTTCTTTAATAACACTAGCCTATTTGAAGAGGTTACATTTATTACACTCCAGCTGTTTCTTTAATAACACTAGCCTATTTGAAGAGGTTACATTTTTTACACTCCAGCTGTTGCTTTAATAACACTAGCCTATTTGAAGAGGTTACATTTATTACACTCCAGCTGTTTCTTCAATAACACTAGCCTATTTGAAAAGGTTACATTTATTACACTCCAGCTGTTGCTCCAATAACACTAGCCTATTTGAAGAGGTTACATTTATTACACTCCAGCTGTTTCTTCAATAACACTAGCCTATTTGAAGAGGTTACATTTATTACACTCCAGCTGTTTCTTCATTAACACTAGCCTATTTGAAAAGGTTACATTTATTACACTCCAGCTGTTTCTTCAATAACACTAGCCTATTTGAAGAGGTTACATTTTTTACACTCCAGCTGTTTCTTCAATAACACTAGCCTATTCGAAGAGGTTACATTTATTACACTCCAGCTGTTTCTTTAATAACATTAGCCTATTTGAAGAGGTTACATTTATTACACTCCAGCTGTTTCTTTAATAACACTAGCCTATTTGAAGAGGTTACATTTATTACACTCCAGTTGTTTCTTTAATAACACAAACCTATTTGAAGAGGTTACATTTATTACACTCCAGTTGTTGCTCCAATAACACTAGCCTATTTGAAGAGGTTACATTTTTTACAATCCAGCTGTTTCTTTAATAACACTAGCCTATTTGAAGAGGTTACATTTATTACACTCCAGCTGTTTCTTTAATAACACTAGCCTATTTGAAGAGGTTACATTTATTACACTCCAGCTGTTTCTTTAATAACACTAGCCTATTTGAAGAGGTTACATTTATTACACTCCAGCTGTTTCTTTAATAACACTAGCCTATTTGAAGAGGTTACATTTTTTACACTCCAGCTGTTGCTTTAATAACACTAGCCTATTTGAAGAGGTTACATTTATTACACTCCAGCTGTTTCTTTAATAACACTAGCCTATTTGTAGAGGTTACATTTTTTACACTCCAGCTGTTGCTGCAATAACACTGGCCTATTTGAAGAGGTTACATTTTTTACACTCCAGCTGTTGCTCCAATAACACTAACCTATTTGAAGAGGTTACATTTTTTACACTCCAGCTGTTGCTCCAATAACACTAACCTATTTGAAGAGGTTACATTTTTTACACTCCAGCTGTTGCTCCAATAACACAAGCCTATTTGAAGAGGTTACATTTATTACACTCCAGTTGTTGCTCCAATAACACTAGCCTATTTGAAGAGGTTACATTTTTTACACTCCAGCTGTTGCTCCAATAACACTAGCCTATTTGAAGAGGTTACATTTTTTACACTCCAGCTGTTGCTCCAATAACACTAGCCTATTTGAAGAGGTTACATTTATTACACTCAGCTGTTTCTTCAATAACACTAACCTATTTGAAGAGGTTACATTTTTTACACTCCAGCTGTTGCTCCAATAACACTAACCTATTTGAAGAGGTTACATTTATTACACTCCAGCTGTTGCTGCAATAACACTAGCCTATTTGAAAAGGTTACATTTATTACACTCCAGCTGTTTCTTCAATAACACTAGCCTATTTGAAAAGGTTACATTTATTACACTCCAGCTGTTGCTCCAATAACACTAACCTATTTGAAGAGGTTACATTTATTACACTCCAGCTGTTGCTGCAATAACACTAGCCTATTTGAAAAGGTTACATTTATTACACTCCAGCTGTTTCTTCAATAACACTAGCCTATTTGAAAAGGTTACATTTATTACACTCCAGCTGTTGCTCCAATAACACTAGCCTATTTGAAGAGGTTACATTTATTACACTCCAGCTGTTGCTCCTATAACACTAGCCTATTTTAAGAGGTTACATTTATTACACTCCAGCTGTTGCTCCAATAACACTAACCTATTTGAAGAGGTTACATTTATTACACTCCAGCTGTTGCTGCAATAACACTACCCTATTTGAAAAGGTTACATTTATTACACTCCAGCTGTTTCTTCAATAACACTAGCCTATTTGAAAAGGTTTACATTTATTACACTCTAGCTGTTGCTCCAATAACACTAGCCTATTTGAAGAGGTTACATTTATTACACTCCAGCTGTTTCTTCAATAACACTAGCCTATTTGAAGAGGTTACATTTATTACACTCCAGCTGTTTCTTCATTAACACTAGCCTATTTGAAGAGTTTACATTTATTACACTCGAGCTGTTGCTCCAATAACACTAGCCTATTTGAAGAGGTTACATTTATTACACTCCAGCTGTTTCTTCAAGAACATTAACCTATTTGAAGAGGTTACATTTATTACACTCGAGCTGTTGCTCCAATAACACTAGCCTATTTGAAGAGGTTACATTTATTACACTCCAGCTGTTTCTTCAAGAACATTAACCTATTTGAAGAGGTTACATTTATTACACTCGAGCTGTTGCTCCAATAACACTAGCTTATTTGAAGAGGTTACATTTATTACACTCCAGCTGTTTCTTCAAGAACATTAACCTATTTGAAGAGGTTACATTTATTACACTCGAGCTGTTGCTCCAATAACACTAGCCTATTTGAAGAGGTTACATTTATTACACTCCAGCTGTTTCTTCAAGAACATTAACCTATTTGAAGAGGTTACATTTATTACACTCGAGCTGTTGCTCCAATAACACTAGCCTATTTGAAGAGGTTACATTTATTACACTCCAGCTGTTTCTTCAAGAACATTAACCTATTTGAAGAGGTTACATTTATTACACTCGAGCTGTTGCTCCAATAACACTAGCTATTTGAAGAGGTTACATTTATTACACTCCAGCTGTTTCTTCAAGAACATTAACCTATTTGAAGAGGTTACATTTTTTACACTCCAGCTGTTGCTCCAATAATACTAACAGTTTGGTTTTATTGCAATTATTAACGATGAATATAAATTACAACAAGCATATCGTTACTAATTATTTCAGAGAGAGGAAAATAACCAACTAAATTTAAAATAGCAATTATTTGTGTTGCAATAACTTCCGGGACCAAAAAAAAACACGTAAAATATCACATAACCGTGGGTCTATTTCGTTTTGTTTGCCGTTGTCTGTCTGCGTGTCGTTTTTATTTTATAATTAATATTTTAGAAACGGATAAATCAAATACCGTTCGAAGGTTCTTGGACAAAAAGAGAATGTTATCTCTGTTTAGACAAAACTAATCTATTAGTAAATTATTTCCATTTAAAATGGCGGCCATTGAAATTTTTCAAATTTAATTATTTATTAAGTAGCAACTTTAAAAGGCTTTAAAATATCTACAACTGCTTTATTTTCTATAATTCGATTAAACAAATAACCTTAATTTGCATGTAATTTGAGTTTTCAATTTTTCCGTCCACCTAACTAACACTATTAATTTTAATCTAGTTATGCTTTTAAGGAATTAAGCCTATACTGAAGAACTTTTAATATTTTTTTTGCAATTATGTGTATAGTTTTGAAAAAGTATATATATATATATATATATATATATATATATATATATATATATATATACATTTTATTTTTGTGCAGAGAAAATGTAAAATTAAATAAATGTTAGTTTGTTAAAAAAATATGACTCTAAAAATTAATATGCCGGAAACGTGTCTATTCCCAATCGTATTCCTCATTTCCAAATTCATTAGAAAGTAATGTCAGCGAATTAATTTTTCCGAAGCCCCGAAACTTGACACACATTAATAAATTAACGCGTTTAGAAACTCGATGTTAATAAGTCACGATCTTAAACAGTAGCTCTTAGATGAAATAGAGTTTCTAAATTTTGCAATACGAACAATGCCGGCTGTATGACTTGCAGAACTTCGGCCTTGCCCAACCGTTCAGGTCTCCTTCTGTTTGAAATGTCAATAGCCTTGCTTGTACAGTGTTGCGTACGTGTTGAGCGTCTAACTTGCTTTGTAGACTGCACTACAGTAGGCATAACTACCAGGAGTAGGCTACGTTTAAATCTTTGTACGGTGAACGTGTGCACGAAAATATCGTGCTTTTTTGTAATTATCAGAATCTAATTAAACATTTTCTCTACATTTTCATTACACGAAGTATATGGTAATTTTCGAAAATTGATCTTGAGTTATTAACGCGTTTGACAGTTTTTAGCTCTCCTAAAAAAAATATACTAGACTTGAATGTGTGTATGAGTGCGCGCGTGCTTACATATTGTTAGGTACTAAACTATTATTAAAGCCTTTAACGGATTTCAGAATGTAGGCCTTGTTCGTTCATACATTAGGACTGTTTTTTGAATAAAAAAATTGTTCAGAATCGCACTTTCTAGAAAATTTCGCTTAAATACAGTCCCCAGTTATCCAAATAGTACAGTTTTACGGAGTAATACATCCATCCGGATTGTATCTCTATCAAAAATTTTCTGTTATTGAGCCAAAAATAAAAATAGTGCGTCACGTTTTCTCTTCTTTTTTTATTTTAACTACGATAATTTGTCCGAAAACACGATAAATTACACACAGCTAGTTTTTAACAACATAACCTGAAACTTATCAGCTGTTCAATGAAATCAGCTGATCTTTACGAATCAATTTAAAACAACTGATCTTTTAATACAACTACCAACATTAAATTGACGATTTGTTTCGTATATTTACATCGGTCACATTTCTTCGTAGTTTCCGTAGTGTAGTGGTTATCGCGTCCGCCTCACTCGCGCACGGTCCTTGGATTGATCCTGGAAGAAAAACAGTAATTTAATTATAATTAGTTTAATATGTGGTTTGCGACGCGCAAAATGTACTGTTATATATATATATATATATATATATATATATATATATATATATATATATCAAAATAAACATGTTTCTCGCATTACGCGTCCCAAATTCATCGCAGATACTTGGTTAAAATCCTAAAACATTTAATTTAAAAAAAAATATTATGAAATTTGACATTTCTAGTTTCGTATGGCGTTTCATAGTCAAATCATTATGCCGAATTTGGAATAGAAAGAATTAAAAATCAGGAATTCAAAAATATAATTTCGTCTTTTTAATGATTCCCTGAACCTCTATATTAATTTTTGATTTTTTTGAGTGGTCTATAAAATTTATATATATATATATATATATATATATATATATATATATATATATATAGCAATTTTAGTCAGATATGGTTCAAACTTGGTAAAAAAAAATATTCTGGAAATAAGTTGGACAAGTTCGTTAACCAGCGAAATTCGTTCAATAGTTTCAAAATGGCGGTAATTACAAATCTTTAAGTAATAATTTATGAAAATTCGATTTCACCATTGTAATCAGCGTTTAAAACGGCATCAATTAGTATTATTTGTAAAATTCGTTGAAATTAAGAAATTTAATAATTTGACGTCGGTCGGGGTTTGTTTTAAATGTAATTTAAAAAATTAAAATTCTAATTTATGCAGATTTTAATGGTGATTACGATGGTGAAACCGGAATTTTAAGAAAATGGGAAAATAAAGGAAAAACACTTGTGAGAATTGGCTTCTATCATATCAGCGGAACAGCTGAGTATTAAGAGTGTTTTGGTCGTACTTAGTGTGGAAATAATTGAATGTAATAATAATATTTGTATCACTTATTTGCCTTGTAGTACAATACGGAACAGGAATACTTTCCTACACGATTTCAAATCGAACCATGAACAGGTTTTTGTTCATGTGGGAATGGCTTGTTATTGTTTCCTGTACTATTACTACAATTGTACTTCAGAAATACAAAATTCAATCGATATAAAATTGTATAGCGGCTGTTTGTGCTTTTTTATTGTTTAATTGTTTGCGTAAACATAAGATAAAAAAAAAGATAAAAAGAATAAATAAAAGTTTATTTTTGTCGCGCTTAAAAATAATTTTTCTTTTTGAAATTTTTATAGTTTAAAATTTGTTGTGGAATCTTCGTTGGATTTTTTTTTTTAGATCCAATTGTTTTGTATTTCCATTTTTACTTTTTATGCATGTTAAGCGCACAGTACTGCACAGTGATTATCGAAAACGATTTCGATGGGTCGTTTTCGAGTTAACAAAAAATGATTTTAACCTGCGATAATTGAATATATTTGTTATGTGAGTGAATATGTGTTTGCGCGAGTGTTTCACTGGAAAGCGTGTGAAGATCGTTTTTTGGAAAGCGTTCGTGGAAAGCGTGTTTTTTGATCGAAACTTGCTCAAAATCGGCTCCAACAATTCTGTTCAAATTTAGATCGTACAAAGTAATGTTAGCAAAAAAAAGTAGGAGGAAACTAGCATACTTTCTCAAATTATTAGAGCTACGGCCCCAAATTAAAATAAACCCTGACCTCCGGCGAAATTGTTTTTCCCGATTTTGCACTACAACCGTATTATGTTTTTTTTACCACTTACGGTAAACTGAGTTGATTCTTTGTAATATAAAACAAAAATTTCAACAAAAACTGATGAACCCTATTTGTGTGCTCAGCTTAATTTTCGTTTTTTATGGTTGCTTTAATTTTTTTTTGAATGGGGGGGGAATTGAATATAAATTTGGTAAGACCATTTCTTTTTGCGTTTGACTTCTGCCAAGTTGAAGCGTCAAAATTGCAAAATTATTTACAACACATAATTTGTTACACACATGTATACTGTTCTTTACGTTTCGGTTTTGTTAATTGTTGTTAAAAGTGTATTACTATGTTGAGTATAATGATCTGCCTTCCCTAGCTTCGTCAATTATACTTTTGTTCACTCGTTTCGGAGAACCTCCATCTTCAAACACTATATCTATACTCTATATGGAGTATAGATATAGTTTTTGAAGATGGAGGATTTCCGAAACGAGTGAACAAAAGTATAATTGACGAAGCTAGGGAAGGCAGATCATTATACTCAACATAGTGACAATAATCCTAGCAGAAAAGAAGAATATAAAAAGAAATTAAAAGTGTATTATTTAATGCGAAATCTTTTCTACGTGCCAGAATTAGACTGGGTTTCAGTCAATATTGTCGAATCGCAAAAATAAAACTCGAGTAACAGTTAATAATGATTAATATTTTTAGTAAAGTAGTCTAGTGAACACAGTCCATTTAGCTGTACTTTCACGTTTTTCTGTGACATTTGTTGCAAACTGTTTGATAGATAAGGCAGACAAACACAGGCGAATAAAGGAATGGATCATTTCAATCTATACCAACGTAAAGTAACGACTGAAGGTTAACTTACTATTGTTTGATATTGTATTTCTGTGAAGTTGTGGAACAGTACTTACAGATGATGCGAAGTTTAAGTGCTGGCCTAGAAAAATCAGCACTAGTTTCAGTGAAGCAATTCTGTTGTAAGCATGTAATGTTTGGTGTTTGGCATTGTGTTTCAGTGAAAGTTATAGAACAACCACAGAAATGCTGGCAGATGATGCAACTTTAAGTGCTGGCCTAGAAAAGTCAGCACTAGCTTTAGTGAAGCAATTCTATTGTAAAGTTCTCTTGTAAAACATGTAATGTTTGATGTTTGGCACTGTGTTGCAGGGTTCTAGAACAACTACAGAAATTCTGGCAGATGATGCAACTTTAAGTGCTGGCCTAGAAACGTCAGCACTAGTTTCAGTGAAGCAGTTCTTTTAAAGTTCTCTTTTAAAATATTTAATGTTTGATGTTTGGCATTGGGTTTCAGTGTTATGTAACAACTACAGAAATGTTGGCAGATGATGCAACTTTAAGTGATGGCCTAGAAAAGTCAACACTAATTTAAGTGAAGAAGTTTTATTGTAAAGTTCTCTTGTAGTTTCAGTGAAGAATTTCTATTGTAAAGTTCTTTTGTAAGCATGTAATGTTTGATGTTTGGCATTGTGTTTCAGTGAAAGTTACAGAACAACCACAGAAATGCTGGCAAATGATGCAACTTTAAGTGCTGGATTAGTAAATTCAACACTAGTTTTAGTGAAGCAACTCTACTGTAAAGTTCTCTTGTAAGCATGTATTGCTTGATTTTTGTCATTGTGTTTCAGTGAAAATTATAGAACAACTACAGAAATGCTGGAAAATGATGCAACTTTAAGTGCTGGCTTAGAAAAGTCAGCACTAGTTTCAGTGAAGCAGTTCTTTTAAAGTTCTCTTGTAAAATATTTATTGTTTGATGTTTGGAATTGGGTTTCAGTGTTATATAACAACTACAGAAATGCTGGCAAATGATGCAACTTTAAGTGCTGGTCTAGAAAAGTCAGCATTAGTTTCAGTGAATCAGTTCTATTGTAACGTTCTCTTGTAAAACATGTAATTTTTGATGTTTGGCATTGTGTTTCAGTGAAAGTTTAGAACAACCACAGAAATGCTGTCAGATGATGCAACTTTTAGTGCTGGCCTAGAAAAATCAGCACTAGTTTCAGTGAAACAGTTCTATTGTGAAGTTCTCTTGTAAGCGTGTAATGTTTGATGTTTGGCATTGTGTTTTAGGTTTCTAGAACAGCTACAGAAATGCTGGCAGATGATGCAACTTTAAGTGCTGGCCTGGAAAAATCAGCACTAATTTAAGTGAAGCAGTTCTATTGTAAAGTTCTCTTGTAAAATATGTAATGTTTGATGTTTGGCACTGTGTTTCAGTGAAAGTTATAAACAACTACAAAAATGCTGGCAGATGATGCAACTTTAAGTGATGGCCTAGAAAAGTCAGCAATAGTTTCAGTGAAGCAGTTCTATTGTAAAGTTCTCTTGTAAATGTTTGATGTTTGGCATTGTGTTTTAGTGTTAATATAAGAACTACAGAAATGTTGGCAGATGATGCAGCTTTAAGTGCCTGGCACTAATTATCAATGAATCCTTCCAGTTGTTAAGTAATGTTTAATATTTGACTTTGGATTTCAGTAAACAACTTCCTGAGTTCTGGGAGACAGAGTAGTAAAATTATGAAGTGCAGGCCTATAAAACTCAGCATTAATTATAAATGTATCCGTTTCAGCAAAAGTGATAACTGATGAAGTTCAACGAAGTTGATGCTTAACACTGCACCTCAGTGAAAGTATAGAACGATTGCAAAAGTTGTGATAAATGGTACAATCCTGAAATGCAGGCCTAAAAAAAGCGGCACTATTTATCAGTAAATCCTGCTAATTTTTAAATAACCTGTTTTTTGAACGTGAGTTGTAACAAGTTATAGAACAACTACAGGAGTTATGCAAATATGGTAATAGTGTTGAAATTCAGACCTAGAAAAATCAAAACTGTCATTGAATCCTTGTATTTGTTAAGTAATGATTGTTGTTTGGCTTTGAATTTCAGCAAAAGGAATAGAACAGCTGCAGGAGTTCTGGTAGATGATACAATCCTGAAGTTAAGGCCTAAAAAAGCCGTAATTGAATTCTTCCCATTATCAATAATGACTGTTTCTTGATCTACAGTTTCAGTAAGTTATAGAACAACAGTTGTTAGAAAACAGTTATGCGGGTGTTTTGATACGTAGAACTGTCAAATTGAGCGTTGACACAATTTCAACTCAAAGAAGTGACAAATATTATTATTATTGTTTGACTTTGTGTTTTGTTCGACGTATTAGAAACACTGTAAGAGTAATGTCAGCCGGAAGAGTTCTGAGAAAGACAGAACCAGTTACTTACGAGTCCGTTCCATCGTAAAGCAATGACTAATGCGAAGCGTGACTGAAGTTTAACTTTATGTTCCAGTCAACGCAGTGGAAACGCTGCAAGAGTTCTGGCAGATGGAGTACTCCTGAATCGCGGAATTGGGTAATGTGCAATAGTCACCGGCGAGTGTACAGGAAAAGACTATGTTTGACGCGACGAGAGTACTTGTTTCAGTAGGATCACGTAGATGGATTCCTGAGCTGAAGAAACCGAATCACCAAAAAGAAAAATTTGTATCGTAAAGTGATATTTATCGTGACTGAAGTTTGACTTTATGTTTCAGTCAACGTTGTGAAAGTTTACAGACGTTCTGGTCCGTTGGTGGACAGTTCTTTTTATCAGTGAATCTTTTCCAACACAAAATAACTGTTGTTTGATTTTTATGTTATAGTGATTGTAGTAAAAGGTGAAACAGTTCGATCTTAAAGTGCATAGTGGAGAAAGTGAACACTAGTTATCTTCGAATATAATGTTGACCGTTTAACCTAACTGATGCTTACATTGTTTTTAATCCAAATAGTAGATTGAGCAAATGAAACAATATCTAGGTACACATCTTAGCGTTGAAACAGTATTCTTCTAAGAGTTCGTTCTATCGTAACGATTTTTATTGTATTTCTGTGAATCTATTGCAATAATTTTACAGGAATTGTAGCAAGCTCAAGTGTACTTCTGAGAACTGGAGTGCCATTCATCAACTAACTGACAATGTTCTATCGTAAACTATTCACGTGATTGTTAACTACAGTTTGACTTTTTGTTTCAGTTATTGAACCAGTCTTGGTGGGCAAAGAAACAAAGCTGTAGTGATCTGCAAACCAGAACCTTTATAAAATAATGACTGACCTAGCCTGGTTGGAGTTCAACATAAATGGTAATTGGCTTTCTGTTCCAATCAACGTAATAAAAAATTGCATTTTATCAATGATGATCCACATTAACTGATTGTTTGACTTTGTGTTACAGTTGAAATTTAGTAGATCTGGCCTTCGAGAAGCAGTTCCCCACGAGTATTACAATAATCACCGACTTTTTACGTGAGTATTATATAATGTAACTGATTTTTTAAATTTCTGTTACAGTCAACGTCGTGGAAGCGCTACAAGAATTCTGGCAGATGAAGCAGTCCCGAGGCACGGAGCTGAGAAATGGAGCACTAGTCATCTACGAGTCCGTTCCGTCGCAGAGTCCGCCTTACGTCTGTTTCGTCACGTTACCCGGCGGCTCATGTTTTGGTAGCTTTCAGGTGGGAAGAAATATGCACGCTGTTTATGTGAATACTTAAAGCACTTTCTTAACCCCGAAAAATATAATTATAATTGGAATATTTTCCATCGTAAAAAGACTGCTAGTGTTGATCTCAAGTACCGAACTAAACAGTCTTAAACAAAGCCTCAAGGCTGATTTCTCGAGCTTGCAATACTTAAAACTAAAAC
>CM040191.1:55113188-55235688 GCA_022606455.1 Callitettix versicolor
AGCTATTGAAGCGGTAAAATTCAAACCCGAGATCATGAATTGAGCACCGATCCTGATCTAAACACGTCAGCACGCTCGCGTTCGCAATTTTAGTCCCATTCGGTTCAGACGACACAAAAATCGGTTTTCACACGTTTATTAACCCAAAAAATCCTTCAACAGTTTCAAAATGGCGGCTATTACAAGTACTAAAAAAAATCAGCGTTAAAATCTAGACGAATTAGTATTTTGAAAATGAATTTAAATTAAAACTTTGGATGTGACGGCGGACCGTTTTCATTTTTTAATTTTCATTGTAATCAGTATTTTAAAATGGTAATACAGATTTTAATGCTGATTTGGATTATGAAATCGGATTTCCAAAAAGGGCATGGTAAAAAAATATTTTCGAAATTCGCTTCCATCACGTCAGCTGCGTAACTATTTTTCAAATGGATATTACTTTAACGATTGCTAAGCTTTAGACCTAGGACACAACGCTCATGTTCTGTTTACTAATATTTATGTTATCCTGAACATTTAGGATAAACATTTTTCGTTAAAATAAAAATGCATAAATTAGCGTTTTGGATTTTCAAAAGTCCGTTGAAATTAAGAAATTTAATAGGATGTCGGTCAGGGTTCGTTTTTGTATTATCAGTGCAATTTGAAAATGTTAAGTGCAATGAAGGTGTAATCAGAGTTTCAAAAGAGAGTGAAATAAACATTTTTTTTTTTGAAAATTCGCTTCCATCATGCGTGACAGCTACGTGCCGCGGTTATTTTTAAATTTACGATTGCGTGAATAAAAACAAAAAACCACTTTAGTAGCGCGGTCAGATGTGCCGATTTTCCAACTCTTTTTGTTGTTGTCTAGCTACAGAACCAGTTTTTTGTGGAAATAATTAATTAATGTTTTTACACCGTTTTGTTTTTGTTTTTATAGAACTGTCCTACGAAGGCAGAAGCCAGAAGGAGTGCAGCAAAGATAGCGCTAATGAACTCTGTGTTTAATGAACATCCTTCGAGGAGAATATCTGACGACTTTATTGAGAAGGCAGTGACAGAAGCAAGGTCATCGTTTAAGGTAGGGTCTACAGTCCATTCCGTATTAGTTGGGAGTTAACGTAAATACAGAAAAGGAGAGTGCGGTTGGCACGTTTCGTCTAAGCCTACCTAACACTATTGTAGTATATTTACTAGGCTTATAAACTGAGTTATTGATGTTCCTTTTTAATTTAACCGTCGGCTAAAAAATTAAATTAAAACTTATTCGAATGTATTATCTTTGAATTTAGAAACTTTGGGTATGGGTCGCGCTAAATTTAAATACCCGCTGATTTTCTTATGAGGTACAACCAACTAATATGGAATGGACTTTATTTAAATTTTATCTGTAAACAAACCGCATGCCATGCATCTGACATCAGCTGTGATGATCTGTTAGCGATATATCAGTACACTTTTGCGTTTCCGTTTCCTTTTCAGTGAATATCTATTGTAAACAATAATTGAGCGGTTATTATCGTAAGTCTCAGACCCGGGATTTTATATTAGAGCTCACTGACTTCTCGAGCACTCACGAACGGCTTCATAATTGAATGGAGAATCGCATAAAAAAAATTGCGGATAGATTGGACATTTAATTTTACATTGACAAATGTTGTCACACGTCTATGTAAAAGAAAATTTGGAGGTTAAAATTTTAAAAAACCGAAATAATTAAAAAATAATTTTGAAAATCTGACAACGAGGATCAATTGGGAATATAATTTTACATTGAAAAATGGTGTCACATATCTTTTTTTAAGGAAACATATTTTTGAAGGTTAAATATGCTAAATTAGATTTTGGCGAAATGTCGGAATAATGTTTGTTGTAGCGGACGTTTTGATAAACCTGTTGATAAAAAAAATTGTAGCGGACGTTTTGATAAATAATTGTAGCGGACGTTTTGATAAACGTGTTGATAAACAAAATTTGTAGCGCACGTTTCGATAAAAAAATTGTAGCGGACGTTTTGATAAAATTTTAGCGGACGTTTTGATAAACGTGTCGATAAAAAAGTTTAGCGGACGTATTGATAAACGTTTTGATAAAAAATTGTGGCAGAAGTTTTGATAAACGTGTTGATAAAAATTGTAGCTGATGTTTTGACACCCAATTTTAATTTAATTCACACTTTTCATCCATGAAGGAATATATATTAAAACGCGCGCAGGAATATATATATATATATATATATATATATATATATATAAACACACAAATACACACACACACACACACACACACACACACACATATATATATATATATATATATATATATATATATATATATATATATATATATATATATATATATATATATATATATAAATAAATATATATACAGTGAAATCTCTGTATTGCGGATCTCTTTATAAAGGAAATCTCTCTAGCAGCGAAACACGTGCACATTTCCTACTCTTCTACCATATTTCTTCGTATGACGACACGTCATTCGAATATTAAAAACAGTGCGTCAACTAAATCGAGTGTTTTGTACATTTTACATATAGTTCATTATTTTTTCATATTTTTACCAATACAGTGTATTGGCATCTAACCGGAAAATTTTATCGTTAGACGTAAAGGTTAGAGTTTTGCGTGAATTAGAGAAATGTGTGAAACAAGTAGATGTTTGCAGAAATTTTTATTTACCTTGTTCTTTTGTTGGCACTATATTGAAAAATAAAAATAAAATAAAGAAGGCCAATAATGAAGGGAATGGCTTTAAGAAATTTTGAAAACCTGAATTAAACGATTTGACGAAGCGGTTCTGCTGTAGTTTCGATAAAATATTGCCTTTTCCTCACAATTACAGTATTTTATTCATACAGTATTATTTAACAAATACAATTTTTAAAAGACTGTACGTCATGTAGTTTTATTTCAATAAACTTCGCACTAAATACTTGAAATTAAAAATAGTGTACAACACGTTTTACGAATGAAAACACACACGTTTTGGTTCAGCTCTCTCTATAGCGGCGAAAACTAACGGTCCCTTCAATGCCGCTATAGAGAGATTTTACTTTTGAAATTAACATTTTTAAATAAATACCATTTAACAGATAATGAGACACACAAACTAAACGTCTATTAAACGTGGATTTAGCTGGCAAAAATACTCGTATGAAATAAATGTACGTTTTACGCTTGATTACATTTATGAGAAAGAACGTATTTCGTACATTTTCGGAACACCCTGTATTTTTCAAAACACTTATTTCACGTTCTGTAGATAACTTCGGCACAGACCTTTAAAAGGAGAGGCCAGATGTTGTTGAAAAGCAAATAGGAACTGAAATAAACATCAGGTTTCGATAAATTTTTGACATCCAATTATATATATATATTACTGCTTTTAACACTCGAATGACGTGTCGGCATACTGAGAAATAGGCTAGAAGAGTAGGAAGTGTGCACGTGTGAGGAACCGCTATAGAGATTCGTGTGTGTGTGTGTGTGTGTGTGTGTGTGTGTGTGTGTGTGTGTGTGTGTGTGTGTGCGTGAGTGTGTGTGCGCGTGCGTGAGTGTGCGTGTGTATGTCTGTGTGCGCGTGCGTGTGTGTGTGCGCGTGTGTGTGTGTGTACGTGTGCGCGTGTGTTTTAATATATATTACTTCACGGATGAAAAGTGTGAATTACACTTAAATTCGGTTGCTACAATTGTTTCGAGCAGAAACATTGTTCCGACGTTTTGCCAAAATCGTCTTTAGCATACTTAACTTTCAAAATTTTTTTCTTAAAAAAGATGTACGGTCTAAAAAAGATCTAATTGTTAATGCAAAATTAGATTTGCAATACATACACACACATGTATATATATATATATATATATATATATATATATATATATATATATATATATATATATATTGTGTATGAGTGTATGCATGCGCGTGTGCTACCTTTATTGACGTTACAAATAAAATACTACAAGTTTCATGATGCACTAAATTTGAAAACGAATTCGTACTAAACATTTATTACGACTGTTGATAACATCGACTATCACAGGTAGTTGCTAAATTACAAATAAACCGTAACGGAACGCATAGACACTGATTCAGGCCAGTCCGGGACCACTAAGTAGGCCCTAATGTAATGCTCGCGTCCAGTTATGCAAATTAACAACGTTGCACAGATTTATTATCTACGCGATGCCCGCTTTGCACGTACCCTGCCGACAAATTTCTACACTGTTTGTGTCCAAAAGTATTTCGATAGTCAAATATTAAAATGAAAGATGAACGGACCGCAGCAGTAAAGAGTGTAACAAACGGTCCCCACCGAGCTCCGTGACACGCACAGGACAGGTTATTTGTAACGGCCTCAAACACTGCTTGGTAACACTGCCGCGTCTGTTTTGTCTGTCCAGGGCGGCCCGGAGGAAGCGGACAACCCGAACACAGGCATAGGAGCCTTCAGGTTCATGCTGGAATCCAACAAGGGGCGCACCATGCTGGAGTTCCAAGAACTGATGACCGTGTTCCAACTGTTGCATTGGAACGGAAGCCTGAAAGCGATGCGAGAACGCCAGTGCTCGCGCCAGGAAGTCGTCGCGCATTACTCGAACAGAGCGTTGGACGACGACATGCGCTCGCAGATGGCCTTGGACTGGATAGCGAGGGAGCACGAGTGCCTCGGCGCGTTAGGGCACGAGTTGAACCAAGCGGAACGGGAACTAGAGACAGCTAGACTCGCCGGGAGGGAATTGCGTTTTCCCAAAGAGAAGAAGGATATATTAATGCTGGCTCACACGCAAGTCAGCGGAGGATGTCTTTCGAGTTAAGACTGCTGGTAAATAAACCTAGCTCGAACCTTGATGACTGACTATGGTTGTTTAATATTTTCAAAACAGTTCTGAACGTTGCGTTTCAAACGAATATCGCCTTGTTACTTTTAATTACTGCCATCCTAGTTTTGACCTATACTAAGCATCTTGTTGCATTTGTTGTAGTAAAAATGTTAGTGTTATTCATATGCAACGGTTATGTAATTGTTTAGCCCTTGGTGAGCTTGTATAAGCATACTTTACATTGCATAACCTAACAAATAACTAAGTTCAGCTCGCCAACGGTTTCAAACATAGCACATTTGTAAACAGTGGATATTTTTATAAATCACCTTGTTACTTAGTGAATTCGAAGACTAATATATTTATACTGATAGCCTGTTTGTAAATGAAACTTAAAGATTATCTAAATATTTACTCGAATTATTGGTAAAAGTCCAGATTAACGTGACCACCGAGATTAAAATTAAATTTTTTTTTGCCAAATTGTTGAAAAATTGTTTTTCTTGCTATCATAAATGGACGCTTTGTAGTGAAAAAAATGACGTCAAGCTATTTTTTGTACATGTACAAATATACAACCAATAATAACCGATTAAACAAATTAATAAATACACAAACAACAAACAAACAGTAACATAAAAATACACAACAATAATACACAAACAGTAATAAACAATAAAACAAACTAATAAATACAAACAATTCACCTCATTAATACAAAAACAATAATAAACAATTAAACAAACTAATAAACACGAACAAGACACAAACAACAATAAACAACACAATACACAGCAATAATACACAAACAGTAATAAACAATTAAACAAACTAATAAACACGAACAACACATAAACAACACAAATAATACACAAACAAAAATAATCAACAGATACAATACACAACAGTAATGTACAAACAACAATAAACAACACAAACAATACACAAATAGTATCACACAAACAATAATAAACAATTAAACAAACTAATAAACACAAACAACACACAAACAATAATAATCAACACATGCAATACACAACAGTAATATACAAACAATAGTAAACAAACTAATAAATAACACAAACAATAATAAGCAATTTAACAACAACACTTTCAGTAATAAACAACAACAACAACAATAATACACGACAAAAAATAATAAACAATTAAGCAATAATGAACAACAAACACAACAACAACAATGACAATAATTATACACAACAAACAATATCACTAACAATTAGACAACAACACTAACAGTAATAAACAACAACCTCACAACAACAACAATACACAACAAACAATAATAAACAATTAAATCTTAAATTTTATTGTTAAAAAAACTTTGACTAATCTTACCTGACATGGTTTTGTCGGGAATGACGTAATAAAAATGTTTGGGAAATGTAATAAAGAATGTTTATATAAGTGCTAAAGTGTAGTTTGTGTATTATTAGTATAATTGAGTTATTAAAATTACATTTCATTTGAATTAAAACGAATGTTTCAAGTGAGGCAAGCAGTTCCGTTGTGTGTAACTAACACTGGGTAAGGCTGCCGATTTTCAAACACCTGATTTTGAAAACGCCAAAAACAATTTTTTCAACACGTTAATTATATCGAGAAACATTTAACTGATATCTATTATTTAGAAGGCGGTGGTCACGCTGATTTTGACTAATAACAAATTACTAAAATTAACATTTTATTAGTGCTTTCAATCCTAACACAGAGTTCCTATTGTCAAATGTATTGATTTTGTCATGCAAACTGCCAATTAGAGATAATATTTATTTTTCCATATTATCGTTATTATAAATAAATCAAATACATTTTCCACTGAAATTGTACTATCATATTGTTCAACGAAATACTTTTTTAAATCAAAACTTAAAAAATTGCCATATTTATAATTGTTTAACCTCATTTTTAAAGCTTTTTGTTGCAATTTCTAAATAGTTGAATTAATTTTCACTTATTTGCTTCTAAACTGTCCACTAATAATACAATTTTGCCATGTATTTACTATTAAACTGTCCAGTAACACTACAATTTTGCCATGTTATTATAAAGTACTATTATTATTATTATTATTATTATTTTGCCATGTTATTTATAATTAAACTATCCAGTATACTACAATTTTGCCATGCTATTTATAATTGAAATGTCAAGTAATACTACAATCTTGCCATGTTATTTATAATTAAATTGTCATAGTAACATACTACAATTTTTCCATGTTATTTATACAATACTAATATAATTAAATTGTCAAGTATACTACAATTTTTCCACGTTATTTACAATACTGATACTAAAATTTAATTATAAATAACATATATAGTAATTTATAGTAAATACATATATAACATGTATTTACTATTAAACTGTCCAGTAATACTACAATTTTGCCATGCTATTTATAATTGAAATGTCAAGTAATACTACAATCTTGCCATGTTATTTATAATTAAATTGTCAAGTGATACTACAATTTTTCCACGTTATTTACAATACTGATACTAAAATTTAATTATAAATAACATATATAGTAATTTATAGTAAATACATATATAACATGTATTTACTATTAAACTGTCCAGTAACACTACAATTTTGCCATGCTATTTATAATTGAAATGTCAAGTAATACTACAATTTTGCCATGTTATTTATAATTAAATTGTCAAGTGATACTACAATTTTGCCACGTTATTTACAATACTGATACTAAAGTTTTGCCATATTATTTACAATTAAACTCTTCCAGTTATACTACAAATTTGCCATGTTATTTACAATAAATTTTCCAATATTACTAAAATCTCTATATGATATTTACAATGGGAATACTAAAATTTTGCCATATTATGCTAATACTAAAGTTTTGCCATGTTTATTTATAGCTAAACTCTCCTGTTAAACAATAATTTAACCATGTTATTTATAATTAAACTCTCCAGTAATACTACAATTTTGCCATGTTATTTACAATGCTCACAATAAAATTTTGCTACGTTATTAACAATTATAAAACTAAAATTTTGACATGTTATTTGCAATACATGTTTAAATTTTTGCCATATGTTATTTCATATAAATTGTAAAATATTTTCGAAATTCCATAACAAAATAATAAAATAATGAAGCATTAAAATTCATTTTTCAAAACTAAGTTTATCATAACTAATCTTAGCTTATTTATTGAACATGCATTAAGTTATAGTTTGAAAATTTGTTAATTAAATTACAATATTTTCAAAAGAAGTTTACTTTCCATCAGTTTCATAATTATAAGGACCAGCTTTAAGTATTAAATAATCAATACATTTCTGTATTATAGAGTTTTAATGCGATCAGTTTTTCTGTTAAATGTTAAGGTTAAGTCTTGTCTAACTTACAGAACCGACGAGTGTGACGTATACAAAAGTTCACTAAAGTTTATAGTGTGCAATGCAAGTTTAAAAAAGCTGCTGTTGAAACGACGAACAGATCATAGCAGTTAAAACAGCAAGTTCAAACAGTAATTTTGCATTAAAATGTAATGCAAATGTTTGAAAACCAGCTCGCCAGCCGCTTACAATGCTATCACCACATTGTTGCAATTGTATAGCATTAAGATTCGCAACTGTATATTAGACTGTGCTATAGACAGTTTATTTACCATAATCACTGTTATTAAAATTGCAGTTCAGGTTGTCGGAATTGGTATTATCGATGCCAGCAAATCAATGAGGCCTATTATCTCAGTTTTACATAATTAATTTTGAAATGGAAAACTTTTATTTAACTGTCCTTTATTTCAGTTCTGAAAAGGCAGATGTAAATTGTATGTTTTCGTGCGGGATAGAAGTATATTTTGATAAAAGTGGAACAAATTCAAAGCGATTAATTTGATAATTTTATTACTGTGATATTAATCTTGTATCTTATCTCGGTTAGAGAAGTTTGTTATTTTGAATCGGATGCATTAAAGTGTTGAATTGATTTTTAAATTTTACTTATGTCCGGCTGCAAGAACGTCCATTTATCTGGCTGGCAAGATGGCCGTCCGACGAACAGCTGATCGTTTGTAGGTTATTTGTACAATTGTTTTGAAAATAATAGGTTTTGTTTACGTTTGTTTTTCATTGTTTCTAGTGGAAGGCCTGTTGTTATTATTTTTGTATTTTCAAATAGAGTAACGAGAAACTATATAAAAATAAAATATCTGCTTTGCACAAAAATTAATAGTTACTTAAAACTAAAGTTTAACAAGCACTTTTATCGAGTAAAACATAACCTCTAAAAATATATTCAAACGTTTGGTAAAACAGCTGCGTAGGTATTTTAACAACCTAATTCTGTGTTTAATATGGCTTTAAAATGAATTTGAATATAAAGGTATTTTAAATAATTTAATGAACGTTCTTGCAATTGGGAAATGATTAACAAAAATATTGCAGGCCTATCGTTAACATTTCTGTCGAAACTTTCAGCTGTTTTGTACGTTATTCCGTTATATCGAAAATATTTTTACCTTTTATAGTGATTTGCGTTGACTGCGCCTTCATGAATCTGTTTTGATTCATTTTCCAACCATAGAATTGCGAAAAATCGCGGAAAAGTTCAAAAATAAAAATCAGTTCAATAATAAAAATTGTTTTACGCAAATGTCTCGACTTAGTGGAAACAAATCTCCCCCTCAAATTTACATAAACGGATATGTAATATTTTTTAACCCTGACAGCCGTAAAATTATGTAACATTTTTTCAAAATATAATTTCATTATCGTAATCAGCGTTGAATCAACATAATTGGTTGATTTAACAGTTTTTAAATTAAATTTGAATTATTTACTTTTGGAAATTTATAGTGCCGGTTTTAACCCTGATAACAACGAGTAATCAGGGTTCATTTGTGTGTACGTGTGTATTTTTTAAAGTTTTTATTTAGAAAGCCGTCATTTCTAAAACAGTCGAGCGTATTTCACTGCTTAATGAATTTTGTGCCAACTTTAGAAATTGTAAAAACGTACGATATAAAAATACGTAAACAAACATAACCTTAAAATTTACGAACAAGATTAAACAGCTGTTTGACGATGTTTCTGACAATATCAGCTGATTTTCAGCAAAAATTGTTAATTTTAACTTTTTATAAATAATGTAATTTTTATTTAATACTGTTCAAAAATTGAATTATTTGGTCAGAAGTAATAATTTCCACACTTTAGTTGGCAACTAAGATTTAAATTGCCTTATATATATTTGTCGTTGTATATTTTCGTTACAATTTCTGTTTTACAGAATTATTACAAGATATTTATGAATATTTCTGCCTGATAGAACTGTTTAAGTACCAACCATTAAACGGTTTGAAAACACCTTTGAGTTAATGATAGGCCTACATATTGCCTTATTGTAACGCTTTTAGATCCTCAAAGTATGGTTAACACTTAACCTAGTGCATCTAGTTAAAGTTACGTTAGGCAGTGAACTAAAATACAGATGTAGAACTTTAATTTTTGTTCTGTTTTTAATGTTATTAATTAATGACATAGTATTCGTAACTTTTATTACATTTTATTGTGACATTTGGGTATAAAGAACAGTACACGACGTTTTGATGGTCATAAAGCCGGGCGGTCATCGAATGCGGAGCGGAATTGCGTTGGAGCGCTGAATATAAACGTACTAGAACGATAACCCTTATGAGAGATATGCGAGCGCTCGCTGCTGGCGACATTGTGTTCAATTACAGTTAAAAAGACCATAGTACTGTACATTTTCTCAAACGTCTCCAACCCTCTGTCCCTTGCAGCGTTAGTAGCGGCGAATAGTCCAACTACTTGGACTTTAGCCGCTGATATCGAGCACGCATTTTATAATGGTGGCTGTACTTAATTTATATCCAATGAGCGGAGTACGCGTTTAAAAACCTAACAATTGTTTTAAATGTAAGTGCGGCCACTGAACGCTAAGCGGAGCTCAGCTACGTCACGCTTTCAGCGGCCGCACTTACATTTAAAAACAATAGCTTCCGTGTAAATATGTAGTCCGCTCCGCATGTGCTGGCCACCTAGCCTAACTCTTGATCTCAAGTGATTAGCCTAAAACATAAACAATATTTGCGGTTGTATACTAAAAAAATAAACACAGGAACTAACGCTAAAGTGGTCAAAGCATCTGATTTTGTAAGAATCGCAAGTTACAAAGATAAAAAAAACCCCAACCGAACGGGATATGTGAGCTTTATGTAAGCAATTTACTGTATGGTCAATATCGCAAGGGAGGCCTGGTTCAGGTAAACAACACCTCAATCCCTCACGTTTCTAGCTTGGGCTCTGGTAGAAACGCCCACTTTTTTAAAACCATCTTTCCTTTTTTTTTATTTTTATTTGCTTAACGTCCGTACTTTATGCCAATCACACTAATGTATCAGTGTTCGTGGTAAGGGAAAATCAACGGGAGCAACTGCGGCTCGAACTAAGAACCTTTAGGTGCGCCGTTCAGTGACGCAGTAGACGGAACGTTGCTTTGCCACTTCGACCACTGAGCTTCCCATAACCCACCTTTTCTAAATTTTAATATTTATTTTAAATTTTGAGTTTATTTTTAATTAATATAGCCAAAAAGCCTTGTGTTTACACTGGTTTGATAGATTTGTCTTTTGACGTTAAGTACTAGTATTAAATTTTCTTTTAATATAATTATATCAATATGTTCAGTATAATGATCTGCCTTCCCTAGTATAGATATAGTTTTTGAAGATGGAGGTTCTCCGAAACGCGTCAACGAAAGTAGAATTGACGAAGCTAGGGAAGGCAGATCATTATAGTGAACATAGTGATAATAACCCTAGCAGCCGCCTAGGTGGCCTAGTTGATAGCGTACTAGGCTTTCACCCCGAGGACCCGGGTTCGATTCCCGGCCAGGGCTTGGCATTTTCATACGCTATAAATCATCCAATCGTCTGCATTAGCCCAAGTGTGCACAATAGTCGGACGTTAAAAAAAAATCCTAGCAAAAAAGAAGAAGAATATAAAAAGAATAATTATATTATTTTTTATCTGTTTAATTTATGATTTTCGGATCGTATTTTCGGTTATTTTTTACACTTTTACTAAAACGCCAAAAGTGTTTCACGTTTGCTTTTAAATTGTTCCGCGTCGGTTGTGTAATTGCAGCCTATTGTGTTCTTTTACCGTCTTTGTGACTTGTGGTTTCGCCGATCACCTGTACGTTTTAATTAATGTTTTGACTGCTCAATGCGTCAGCCTTGAGCGATAGTTTCTGCTTGTGATACTACCGTAAACATTTAGGTTTATGTGTGTGTTAAGCACAGTAGAGGACGAGAGTTAGCGCACGATCTGAAAACGTCTATTATTCTGTACACGCCGGTGATTTTTTCCAGTTAGGCCTACATTTTCCTAGCTTACAGTGATTTCCGATCCAACGCACATTAATTTACTTAATACAGCTGGAAATATTAAATCAATAACTTAGTAATACTTGCTTTTTGTTTTCGACATTGCATAGATATTAGAGTAGTTTAGTACCATTTTTAATTTATTTTATGAACTATTCAACTGTGATTACAACGCTTTTCAAAATTATTTTTAGGTTAAGGTATAATTTTCGCATAATTAATATATTATTTTTCTGTATAAAGTGTATATTCGCCGACTTTAATTTACTAAAATTAAATTTCAAAGCTATTTTCTGTACATACTTGGTGTACCATTTCAATGTAAAGACTTGATTTTGATGCTGATAAAATTTAAATATAATATAGAATATTTGTAATTTCAGCATAGTGAACGCTTTGTACTGTGTATTATAATCTATATCGACTGATGCTTTGGATTTTGTTCGTATTTTATAGGCGTATGCGTAAGTGAATCTAATAACTTTGTTTTTAGACTATTAACAGTCAATAAGGTGTAAATACAATATTTTTATGCAATACTGTACTGCGCGTGTAACCTGCATCCAGCCAGTTTAATGCAAGAAATATCACTGTTAAATTATATTTTAGCCTAAATACAGTATGAAGCAACCATTATAAGTGTTCTTGTAGAAAAGGCCAACTCTCGAAACTTATTTTCGTATTAAATTTCGTGTGCGTGCGTGCGCGCGCGCGTGTGTGTGTAAGTACACATCTGAAAAATTAACGGAAACTGTCACAGAGTATGAATTTTAGTATCTTATGCTACATAAAGGAATTTTAATAATTAATCAGTTTATAACCCTACTTTTGACAGTTATACTGTCTAATAATAATAATAAATATAATATTTGTGATTCTGGCATTCAAAAATCGGTATAGGTCTTATACATTAACTAATTTAATTACACAAATTTAGAAAATACACATTTTTAGAATTAACAATAAACACAACCACAATTGAAATGATATTGAAGCAAATTGTACGAAATCAGCTGTTTATAAGTAGTCACTTACAGTCTAGATATACACAAGAACAATATATGCTGTGAGATATGCATTACGGATTCAAGCGTGACGCGAAAGTTTATTCCCATGTTTTGTCAACCGCGACCATACAAATTTTCATTTAAAAAATACTTTTGTTAATCACTAAACAAAACACACTAGAGTGTTTGTATGGATGTGTTAGAGCGTTCCGTGACGGCAAACTCAATTTTTCCCCGTGCAAAACATACACCCATACCCCGCGAAGAGGAGTAGTCACTTGAAAAACAATTATGATTTTAACCATCACTTAAGATTTTAAATGTATAAGAAAAAAAGTGACGATATTTTTCTCAAATTTTAATGACCGTCATTTTAACGAACAGATTTTGCAGCGTTTTTTGTTCGATAGAACAGTTTTTAAAAGTAACTTTGTTGCAAGGTTTCGTTAAAATCCTATGTCATCTTTAGGATAGATCCCGCATAAAAACTGAAGTCGACATCATTGAACATAGTATTTTGTCGAAACTATTTTTCATCTAGAAACAAGTCGGCTGCGTTTCCGGATTGCGCGCTTCAAGGTCGTACGTTCGATACTCAAGTTATTTTATCATAAGCTTTTCTTTTGTCGTTAAAAACCGATCATCCGTCTTTAATTGTGTAACTGGCTTGTATAACGTATGGAACAATAACAATATAAAAAAATTATTTAAGTCAATTCCTACTTAGGTCAAAAATTTATTCGTAAATTTATATCCGGCTAAATATCTTATATAAGAGAAATGTTTTCTCCCATGTAAAACTAAAATTGTTTAAATTTAATTAATGAATTAATATTTGAAAAAATTTGTATTAACATTGTGTCATCCACTACAAGTTTAAAAAATGTAATTGAACTTACATTTTTCAATGTATTGAGTAGATGAATAGAAAGTATTTTATTAACGATTGAAAATTTGAACAAGATATATATATGGGGAGAGTGTAAACTAATAATAGGAATTGAAAAATAATTTTGTTTAAAGTCTGAAATTAATCTAAAGATGGGAACTTCAATGACAAGATTTAAAATTATAAATGCCCTACAAATATAACACGTATCAACAAAACATGCGCGCACACGCACACGCACGCGCACACACAGAAGTGATACATAAAAAGGTTAGTACAAGGTAAAATCGCACAGAACAAACGCCTTCAGTTGTTTTCCCGCGTGACATGCTTTCCTTTATTATACAGAATTTCTTCTCGACGCGATAGCGTGCATCTCGTCTCAATCGTGCGCGAAAGCAGTTTCGTGTGAAGAGCTCTTTTCACAAGAGCACCCGGCACCGGTAGACGACTGCTCGTGATAAGGTCAACAACTGAAGGGCGAAATTATTTTTTCTCAAATGTTGCCAACTTATTATTTTGTTGTTTGTTATTATTTCGCAGCTGAACGTATTTAGTAACGCCGGCTTACTGTAATAAAATTAAAACTGAGCGTGACGATTGTTATTTGAAATGTTTTCTGAATTTTGCTAGTTTTTTTTTGTTGTATTTTTTTACTTACGGAAAGAAAATTGTATACAATTTATGCACAAAAAAAGATTATTCACAATCCTAATAGTAAGTAACAAGTCGTCTGCTTTTCTTCTTCTTTGTCTTCTTCTTCTTTTTCGTCTTTTTTTCTTTGTCTTCTTCTTTTTCTTCGTCTTTTTCTTCTTCTTTTTCTTCTTCTTCGTCTTTTTCTTCTTCTTCTTTTTCGTCTTCTTCTTTTTCTTCTTCTTCTTCTTCGTCTTCTTCTTCTTCTTCGTCTTATTCTTCTTTTTCTTCGTCTTCTTCTTCGTCGTCTTCTTCTTTTTCTTCTTCTTCTTCGTCTTCTTCTTCTTCATCTTCTTCTTCTTCATCTTCTTCTTCTTCGTCTTCTTCTTCTTCCACTTCACGGTACAGTCAAGATTCTAGTCACAGGATACGATTATTGTTATTTCCAGAAGCGCCAATTCACGTTATCATTTGGGGTGGAGGCAAGCGCTCCAAGAATTCTGTATTGATTTGAAAAGGGACAGAGATTGAAATACCAGGCAGCGGGATACCTCGGGTGATAAATTGCCAGAAATATTGTGGTGGTAAAACAAACATATGTCCTGAACGTGCAAACAATTTTTATTTTTACAAGATCAATTTAATCGAAAAAGAAGAAATTGTCTACTGGTAAATTATTGCTATATTACGAGTAATTTAATTTTAAAAGTTTTAAGCTAGATTTGTAATAAGTACTTCGAAAAATTATCAGTGCAGCAGATAGCCTATGCTCAATTTTTCAATTAAATTTTTGAAGTTTTTCCAAATCTTGAACTCCCCCAAATGGCGCTCCTGGTAATTTTTTTTCTGAAAATTGCTAGTTTTTATTATTGTGTTTAGTGGCTGACGGAAAAAAACACTGTACAAAAATCATGTACCAAGAAAGATAATTCACCGTTCTTGAAGCAAAATTAACTAATCTTCTCCATTTCATGGTACAGACCTGTTAAAGGGTAAAAGTTATTGTCATTTGAATTTTCCTGAACATTGTTACATTTATTACTGTTGAGTTTAATCTTCTCAATTTTGCGGTATAAGCAAGATGCCTGTTCACACTTTACCAGAACTATTCCTATCTTTTCCTAGGTCGACCAAGATCCTTACTTCCTCAGGATCTGTATTGTTTTTGGCAGGCTATCTTTGTCAACGTGTTTCTTTAACCCTTGTGTAAACTCTATTCATTCATGCTAGACATACTTATTACTCCCATAATACTTTCATACCAATTATTGAGTGATTCTTCTTAAAAAAAAACCTAACATTATTAGTTTGGATCTTACTCATATCCTGCTTTGAATAAATGATTGTTCCACTAATAAAATAAAAATTAGTACTGCTATTATTGGTACTTAAAGAACTTCAAAAATCACTCATCAAGAATAGATAATTCATCATTCTTGAAGCAAATTGAACTGGTCTTCTTTTCCACTTCACGGTGCAGACAAGATGCCTGTTGAAGGGTAGCGATTGTTATTTGAATTTTTCTGAATCTGTTATGGCTGATGTTTACTTAAGGACAAAAATCATGCATCAAGAAATATAACTCACCATTCTTTCTTTTTTTCTCCACTTCGCGGTAAGATGCCTGTTCCCACTTAACTAGAACTATTCCCATCTTTTCCTGGGTCAACCAAGATCCTTACCCCCTCAGGATCTGTATTGTTTTTGGCAACCTATCTTTGTCAACGTGTTTCTTTACATCATTGTGTAAACTCAACTGTTCATTCATGCTAGATACACATATTCCTCCCGTAATATCTTCATATCAGCTCTTGACTGGACCTTCTTTAAGATCTGATATCAGCTGCTTTGTTCTTATTCACATCCTGCTTTGAATGAACCACTATCAAAATTAAAATTAGTACTGCTATTGTTGGTAGCCTACTTACAGAACTTCAAAACGCATGCACCAAGAAAGATAATTAACCATTCTTGAAACAAATTTAACTAGTCTTCTTTTCCATTTCACGGTGCAGACAAGATGCCTGTTGAAGAGTAACAACTGTTATTTGGATTTTTCTGAATATTTCTAGGTCTGTTATGGCTGATGTTCACTTAAGGACAATAATCGTGCACCAAGAAATATAAGTCACCATTCTTTCTTCTTTCCCCCACTTTGCGGTAAGATGACTGTTCCTACTTTACTAGAACTATTCCCATCTTTTCCTGGGTCGACCGAGATCCCTACTTCCTCAGGATCTGTATTATTTTTGGCAGCCTATCTTTGCAAACTTGTTTCTTTTAACATACTTATTCCAGCCGCCTCGGTGGGCTTTCACCCCCCGAAGACCCGGGTTCGATTCCCGGCTAGGGCTTGGCATTTTCATACGCTATAAATCATCCCATCGTCTGCATTAGCCCAAGTGTGCACAATAGTCAGACGTTAAACACAAAAAAACATACTTATTTCTACCGTAATATCTTTATAACTCTTGTGTAGATCTTCTTTAAAACCTCTTCTTTGGTACTTGGATTTTATTAATATCCTATTTTGAATGAACCAATCTTTCACTGCCAAAGTTATAATGGCTATTATTTTTACACAGTATCATTATTGATTCACTACTTTTTTCCTCAATATTCCGCTAATCGCACTGGGCATATTCCCACAGCGCTGGTTTTATTTCAACACCACTATATGGTTGCTAAATATGGTTGAAGACCACTATATGGTTGCTAAATATGGTTGCAGACCACTATATGGTCTGCAGTCAAATAACAAACAACAAAAGACGGAAGAAAGCTATATATTCACGTAACCAGTATGGTTGGCTAACATTAATATTTCTTGCAGATAACAGCTGTTTGCCAGTTTAATGTAGTTTTTATTTCGTATGATTTAGTATTAACTCGTTTCTGCATAACATAACTCAGATTATTAATATATTACAGTTGAGATATTTTGAGATATGAGATCTACAGGGGTATTGATTGTATAAAGATTGTAGCCTACTGTGTTGTTAATATAGAAGAAAGAAAAAATGATCTCATCAGTGCTTGTAATTCATAGAATTACTACTGTAATTAAAAAAAAATATATTGTAAATTGTATGTAATATAATAAATTTTATAGTATTGTGTATAGCGTTTGTAATAAATATATTTGTAGACAAAACTATGTATCTGTGTGTTACTCTAACCTGTTGTATAGTCATTTAAAAAACAGTTTTACTTTTCAAAATATACTTCATTTAGCCGCCTCGGTGGCCTAGTTGATAGCGTACTGGGCTTTCAACCCGAGGACTCGGGTTCGATTCCCGGCCAGGGCTTGGCATTTGCATACGCTATAAATCATCCCATCGTCTGCATTAGCCCAAGTGTGCACAATAGTCGGACGTTAAACACAAAAAAAATCAATTTCCCGAAAAACCCGGTTCGGTACCGAACAAATTAAGGGCACAAAATTTGAAAAGCGCCAAGAGAAAATACAAACAATTTCAAAAAAGTTATATTCAAACATAACTTGGAAACCACTATGCTACAAAACGAAAATAAACTAATTTGATTAGAACAGAATAAATGTCAAAGTAATCCAATCTTGATGTTCATTTCGGTAAAATAGCTACCAACTTCGTAACGAATCCAAAGAGACGCAGTGTTACATATATGTTCGATATCTCTAAAGATGTTACCGAAACATACATCACGGTTAGTAAACTGACTAACTTGCTATTTATTCTCTTCATATTAAATTAGTTTCGTGGCAAAGGTTTTCCTTCTGTTTGTATATTACGCCAAAGTGCTTTTTGCATATTTGTATAAGCTTTATATTCGTTTAATTTCACTAAAAACCGCTCCAGTGAGACGAGTTTTGTATCTTTTGATTAAAATCGCACGAACCGATTTTGATAAAGTTGTTCGTGAATAGCTCCTGAATAACTTATTGGGGATATAACCACTCCTAAGTTTCTAAAGAACGCATATCGACCAGTATGTTTTAGATAGGTTCTAATTAAGGACTACATTTCAGTGAAATTCAATGAAAAATCTTTAGTGCCGATTTTTAAAAGTTCTTTTCTTTAAAAAAAAGACTCCGAAATGATTGTGTCAAAACGTATACGCCGAATTTCATTGGACGTCTATCCATTCGTTAATTATCTGACACAGTCGGACATATAGTGACATCAAAACCACTTTTTTTGCATTCAAGTGACCTGAAAACAGATATGTAAAGATTTATTTTTTCACTAAAAACTTTCTGCATACTTCGTATAGCGAGAGAGCGGAATGCATCAAGGTAAGTTAGCGCGTGAGTTGAATTCGAACATTTTTTTTTAACGTCCGACTATTGCGCACACGGGGGCTAATGCAGACGATGGAATTATTTATAGCGTGTGAAAATGCCAAGCCCTGGCTGGGAATCGAACCCGGGTCCTAGGGGTGAAAGCCCAGTACGCTATCAACTAGGCCACTGAGGCGGCTAAATTCGAGCAATGTCAGACCAGTAATTTAGCTTTAAAAGGAATGCATATGCAGGTAAACGTGCTTAGACTAAAGTTACAAACGCGGATGTTTTTGAAACAGTCTATAGAACAATAAAACCAGCTTGGAAGCCTACATGGAATATATTTTTGCTAATAAATATTAAGTATTTATTAGCAAAAATATGATGTAAACACAATGATGCAGTTAAATATTTACAACTTGCTGACTGTAAAAAAATATCAAAATGAACAATTGTAAAATAAGAACAAATATAATTCAACAAACTGAACTTTTGCCAAAAAAGTACACGCGTGGAACTCGGGGAGTTACCGACAGAAGCGAAGTTTTGTCAATGATATACTTGCTGAATAAATGATTATTTTACAAATATGTTTACAAATATCTTGTTTTGTTTAAATAAATGAATACGTGAACCTAGATTAGATATTATTTACTGTAGTTGTAGTAAAAGATCAGTTATATTAATTAGTAACGATCAGCTGATTACATTGAACAGCTGGTTATGTTATTGAAAACGAACAATTATTACAAACGTTTAAATTAATTTGGAATTTATTATAAACGGTTACATCGTGCACGTGTTCTACAACTGAGGAAAAATACCGAAACCAAAGCAACACAACGTTTTCATATAATACGCGTGTTATCGAAAAGGAGGCAGACTATTTTCTATTCACTCCTCTCGCCAAAGCTAACATTAAAAGTTTCTTTAAAAAAATGATCGATTTTTAAGAGCAGCTGCCACAAAATGAACACCGTCTACATCGATATACGAGGTGTGTTCAGAAAGTAACGAGAATTTTTAAATTTCGCGGGCTTGGAGAGCCCGATTGTCAAACATTTTTTTATTATGTTGGTATACATGCCCTTGAAGTATGATAAAACTTTCAGCTGTTTTCATTGTTGACTATGTCTGTGACAGCCACTAAGGTTAGACGTGTTTTTATGAGCTCGTCGATTTTCGTTTGTTAAAAGAAATGGATCAAAGAATTTGTATCAAATTTTGCGTAAAAAATGGAATAAAGTGTAACAAAGTGTGTGAAATGTTAACAAAGGCCTATGGTGAGTCTGCTATGAGTAAAGCAAGAGTTTACGAGTGGTATAAGGGTTTCCAAGAAGGCCGTGAAGACGTTGAAGATGACGTACGCTCTGGACGACCCAGCACATCAACAACCGATGAAAACGTGGAAAAAGTGAAAGAAATGGTTATGAACAATCACCGAATCACAATTAGAGAGGTCGCTGATGATGTTGGCATATCGATTGGATTATGTCACGACATTGTTTCCAGTGTTTTGTGTATGAAACGCGTGGCTGCAAAATTCGTTCCAAAATTGTTGATTTTTGAACAAAAAAAGCGGTGAATGGAAGTTGCTCAGGAGTCACTAAATGAAGTCAACGACGATGCAGAATTACTGAAACGTATTATAACAGGCGACGAAACATGAGTTTACGGATATGACGTCGAAAATAAGGCTCAATCATCCCAGTGAAGGCATTCTGGCTCGACAAGTCCGAAAAAGGCTCGACAAGTGCGGTCGAACGTGAAGGTTATGCTCACTGTGTTCTTCGATATTAATGGCATAGTGTATCATGAATTCCTGCCACCAGGTGAAACGATCAATAAAGAGTACTATCTACAAGTTCAACGCCGTTTGCGTGAAGCAATCCGAAAAAAACGCCCGGATCTGTGGAAAAGCAATTCATGGCTTTTGCACCACGATAATGCACCAGCTCACACTGCATTGCTTGTTTGTGAATTTTTCGCCAAAAACAGTACTGTAACGATGCCCCAGCCTCCATATTCGCCAGACATGGCTCCGTGTGACTTTTTCCTATTTCCAAATAATAAAGAGAACTTTAAAGGGCCGTCGTTTTACAGCCGTAGATGACATTTTTTAATGTCATCTACTGAAAGAACTAAAGGTTATTTCAAAGATCGAGTTTGAAAAGTGTTTCGAGGATTGGAAGAAGAGCTGACACAAGTGCATAATTTCCAATGGGGACTATTTTGAAGGCGACAACATCAATGTAGAAGAATAAATAAATATTTTGTTCAAAAAATTAAAATTCTTGTTACTTTCTGAACACACTTTGTGTGTATAGTTATTGTAAATACCGATGATTTTCTCACATTCTTTAAACTGTACTGTCAGATGGTTATTCAGTTAAATTCTGAAATTAACTCACTACATCGTGAATACCTTGAGCTGTACTGATGAAAAGGTTTTAACTGGCGTTAACAAATCGTTTTAAATCGTTTCACTGTTACCGTACAATGGTCATCGTTCACTGTCCATCAGCATTAAATGTATGAAGATGAGCCTCGGTGTATTTACTATAGTAATGACCAGTTGAATATCTAAACTGCGACAGAATTAGACGAAAAACGGGAAAACAAAATTCCTCTTCCCCGAACCTTCTTCACCCAAACCGGAGTAACGAACTCCTGGAACCGCCCCTCAAACAGTGCCGTACATCAATTTCGCAAGCCAATTTCATTTTACGCCTACAACCCGCCCGAGCGGTCGAAAGCCGAACAGAATCCTAAAATTTCACAACTGTCAAACACGCTTCCAGTAATGGATGCCATGCAAGTAGACTAGGGCCATACGGTAGTTCCGAGAAATGGGAGGCGTGGCTCTAATTATTCCGCCGGGAACTACCGCGTCTGCGCTTGCACATCCGATCCCCAACTGTAATTGTACATTATTAAACCGTTCTTTGTTTCATAAAACAAAAACAAATACAGAACGGAGCAGAAGAAGAAAGGTAACCAATTTGGGAGCACGGGAACGGGAACCAGTTTAGTCCTTTGTCTGCCGTGCATTGCGTTCATGTGGGCTAACAGTGCCACAGAATGTCACGGTGTATTGACACTTCTATCTTCTCAAACAAGATAACGTTTTTTTTTGTAAACGTGATAACATTGTGTTCTGATAGCCTATTCGTATTAATATTTTGCCCTTCCCGAATGTAGTATTGAATCCTTGGTTTTCCTAAACAAGATTTATTGACAATCATCTTTCTAAATCCGAGATAAAAATATTTACTCGCTCGTCTTTCTAAACACGGCATATCGACAATATTGTATTCGAAAACAACTTGATGACTGTCTTTTTAAACACGATAGTATTGCGTGACGGATTAAAACATTTTTTGTGTGGGGGGTGGTTGGTTGGATGATCCAACTTACAAGAAGGCCTCCATGACGGATGAAATTTTTTAAAATAATACCTTTAAAAACTTTTTTAAGCTGTTTTGAGACTTAAAACAAATATAAAATAAGCGAAAAAAATTGTTCCATTAAAAAAAAAACACTTGATTTTTTCTTACATTCCTATTTTATGACACTCATTTTGAAACAGAAGAAAATAGCTTTTTCATCTTTCCCTTTTTCCCCTTCTTTTTTCTTCTTAATATTTCGGTCCGTAATTTTTTACGTACAGCCGCAGTTATGCCCGTTGCTTTATTCTTACCGCTAACACTAATCCCTCGTCATCATTAGTTTTTTTTTTCAATTTTAGAGTCGGGAAATATCTTTCTGCTGTTGCAGTTAACACAGGAAGAAAAGCGAGAAACAACATAAAATGTCTGATTTTTTAACCCCGTTCTCACCCTTATCACAAGCATTACAAAGTGTTCAAACGTACACGTGTACATACGGACAAAATTTCATGTACATACAAATTTGAAATCGGGATAATGTGACGGGTTTCGGACCCCTCGGAGACCTTAGGTGCCTCGACCCTTTTCCTCGAAACTTACGCGTATGCTTCCATTTTATGGAAGTAAAATATGATCTTTTACATTTTTTATTTTATTTCTTTTGTTTCGGGAGGGGCCATCGCCCCTTCGTCCCCCATTTAATCCATACTTGGTGTTAATTTGTTAATATTTTTTCTTCCAAAATTCGATATATTGATTTCTTCGTCTTAAAACAGTGTATATTTATTTTCGCAAGTCAAAATATTGATATTTTCATCACTCTAAAAACGTATGTAGACAATGTTATTCTCCAAAAAAAGATCATGTTTGTTTTTCTAAATACGATAATATTGTAATTCTTTTTATATTCTTCTTCTTTTCTACTAGGATTATTGTCACTATGTTGAGTATAATGATCTGAATTCCCTAGCTTCGTCATTTCTACTTTTGTTGACGCGTTTCGGAGAACCTCCATCTTCAAAAACTATATTTATACTCTATAGTTTTGAAGATCTATACTCTATACTCTATAGGAGTATAGATATAGTTTTTGAAGATGGAGGTTCTCCGAAACGCGTCAACAAAAGTAGAATTGACGAAGCTAGGGAAGGCAGATCATTATACTCAACATAGTGACGATAATATTGTGTTGACATATTTATATTTTTGCCTTCCCAGTGTGGTATTAGGAACAGCAATATCCCTTACTCTTTCTAAACGATGTAGTGAAAATTTATCATCTTTCTAAATGCGACTTACTGACATTTCCAACTTTTTAATCACGATATGTTGGCATTATTGTCTTCCCAAAAAATAAAATTAAAGTTTTTCTAAACACTATGGCAATATGTTTACATTAAATATGTTTCTCTTCGTAAATACGATATTAACTTCCTCCGACTTTGTACAGAAGACATTTTATTTTTCTAAATATTTCGACATTTTTGATTTCTATATACGATGAACTGAAATTTCGTCTTTCTAAATGCCACATTTTCTGAAAACAATTTTCATCTTTCTGAATATGATGTAGTCTATTGACATATCGTCTTTCTAAACGATTTTCATCTTTCTGAATATGATGTAGTCTATTGACATATCGTCTTTCTAAACGATTTTCATCTTTCTGAATATGATGTAGTCTATTGACATTTCGTCTTTCTAAATGCCCCATTTTCATCTTTCTGAATATGATGTAGTCTATTGACTCATCGTCTTTCTAAACAATTTTCATCTTTCTGAATATGATGTAGTTTATTGACATATCGTCTTTCTAAACAATTTTCATCTTTCTGAATATGATGTAGTCTATTGACATATCGTCTTTCTAAACAATTTTCATCTTTCTGAATATGATGTAGTCTATTGACATATCGTCTTTCTAAACGATTTTCATCTTTCTGAATATGATGTAGTCTATTGACATTTCGTCTTTCTAAATGCCATAATTTCATCTTTCTGAATATGATGTAGTCTGTTGACTTATCGTTTTTCTAAATGCCACAATTTCATTTTTCTGAATATGATGTAATCTACTGACATATCGTCCTTCTAAATGCCATAATTTCATCTTTCTGAATATGATGTAGTCTACTGACTCATCGTCTTTCTAAATAATTTTCATCTTTCTGAATATGATGTAGTCTATTGACATTTCGTCTTTCTAAATGCCATAATTTCATCTTTCTGAATATGATGTAGTCTATTGACTTATCGTTTTTCTAAATGCCCCATTTTCATCTTTCTGAATATGATGTAGTCTACTGACTCATCGTCTTTCTAAACAATTTTCATCTTTCTGAATATGATGTAGTCTATTTACATATCGTCTTTCTAAACAATTTTCATCTTTCTGAATATGATGTAGTCTACTGACATATCGTCTTTCTAAATGCCACACTTATAATTTCTTCTTTAAAATAAATATTTAGAAAGTAGTCTTTCTAAATACGACATATTTTTGCTTTCGTCTTTTTAAATACGATGTACTGACTTTTAAAAAGACACAACATGCAAGAACAACAGCACAAAGCAATTACTGATGTTTTATTACTAAAGCTACCTGTACAAAGGGATTAGTGGTAGAGACACAGCATACAGAAACAGTAACAGAATATAAAAAAAAAAAATGCTGAAGCACTTTTTACATAGAAATAAGTAACAGAGATAAAACATTTAAGAACAGAAGCACAATAAAAATTGTTGTATTAACGATGATGTTCCCTTTACACAGGGATAAATATCAGAAAGCCTGTTAAGAACAGAAGCAGAATAAAACTTGTTGTCTTAATGATAACGTTCGTTTTACACAGGGTTAAGTAGCAGAACACATGTAAGAACAGCAGCAAAATAAAAAAGTGTTCTTAATAATGAGGTTCCCTTTACACAGGGTTAAGTGGCAGAAAGCATGTAAGAACAGCAGCAGAATAAAAAAAAATGTTTTTAATAATGTGGTTCTCTTTACAGAGGGTTAAGTGGCAGAACACATGTAAGAACAGCAGCAGAATAAAAACGTGTTCTTAATAATGAGGTTCCCTTTACACAGGGTTAAGTGGCAGAAAGCATGTAAGAACAGAGAAAGCATGTAAGAACAGCAGCAGAATAAAAAAGTGTTCTTAATAATGAGGTTCCCTTTACACAGGGTTAAGTGGCAGAAAGCATGTAAGAACAGCAGGAGAAACACAAGGATAAGTGGCAGAAAGCATGTAAGAACAGCAGCAGAATAAAAAAAATGTTCTTAATAATGAGGTTCCCTTTACACAGGGTTAAGTGGACGAAATCATGTAAGAAGAGCAGGAGAATAAAAATTTTTGTTTTAATTCTGGAGCTCCCTTTACACAAGGATAAGTGGCAATGAGCATGTAAGAATAACACGAGAAACACATAATATGTGGCAGAAAGCATGTAAGAACAACTCGAGAAACACATAATAAGTAGCAGAAAGCATGTAAGAACAGCAGGAGAATGAGAAGTTTTGTTTTAATTCTAGAGCTCCTTTTACACAAGGATAAGTGGCAGAAAGCATGTAAGAACAACACGAGAAACACATAATAAGTAGCAGAAAGCATGTAAGAACAGCAGGAGAAACACGAAAGTGGCAGAAAGCATGTAAGAACAGCACGAGAATAAAACATTTTGTTTGAATTCTGGAGCTCCTTGTACACAAGGATAAGTGGTATAAAGCATGTAAGAACAACAGAAGAAACACAGGCAGAAAGCATGTAAGAACAGCAGGAGAATAAACATTTTTGTTTTAATTTTGCAGCTCCCTTTACACAAGGATAAGTGGTAGAAAACATGTAAGAACAGCAGGAGAATAAAAATTGTTGTCTTAATTCTGGAGCTCCCTTTACACAAGGATACTTGGCAGAGATAAAGCATCTAAGAGCAGCAGCAGAATAAAAATTGTTGGTCTTTCTACCGAAGCTCCCTTTACACAGAGGCAAGTAGCAGAGACACAATATCTAAGAACAGCAGCAGAATAAAAATTCTATGATATTGTAAAACTTCCATTACACAAGGTTAAGTGACCTACCATGCAAAAACAGCAGGAGAATAAAATAATGTTGTCTTACTTCTGATATCTGCAGCTAACTTCATACAGGGATACGTTGAAGAAACAGAACTTGCAATAGCTGTAGCAAAATGCAATAAATTCTCCATTCCTAAAGCCATTTGTTTGCAAGAGCTGCATTTGTGAGACGCAACAGTGAATATTTAAAACCAGCTTGAAATGTTTTCGGACAGTATTTCATTATCTTCTTAGATGGCCAGGCAGGTATTCAAGCTGTCGGTTCCTCTGAGGCCTGTCATCAAGATAGGTATGGTTATTTTTTTCCTGTTAGTGCTCTTGGAATGGAAACCTAGTCATTGGGGTATTAGGGAGTATGAGACAGCAGACCAGTTGGTCAATACGTTGAGGAACCAGAACCTGCTGGCATCAGTAACAGAATGGCTCGAACTGTGGTCAGATAATGTGCTAAGGAAGAACACAGCAATCGATGCTGTCGATATCCTGACCAGCTGCGGCGCTAGTTCAACTCAGCAGAAGATGAATTAGACAGTTCGTCACGATAATCACTTCAGAAATCTGGGACTCCACGGCTTTCCTAATGTGCTAAGGAAGAACACAGCAATCGATGCTGTCGATATCCTGACCAGCTACGGCGCTAGTTCAACTCAGCAGAAGATGAATTAGACAGTTCGTCACGATAATCACTTCAGAAATCTGGGACTCCACGGCTTTCCTAATGTGCTAAGGAAGAACACAGCAATCGATGCTGTCGATATCCTGACCAGCTGCGGCGCTAGTTCAACTCAGCAGAAGATGAATTAGACAGTTCGTCACGATAATCTCTTCAGAAATCTGGGACTCCACGGCTTTCCTAATGTGCTAAGGAAGAACACAGCAATCGATGCTGTCGATATCCTGACCAGCTGCGGCGCTAGTTCAACTCAGCAGAAGATGAATTAGACAGTTCGTCACGATAATCACTTCAGAAATCTGGGACTCCACGGCTTTCCTAATGTTAGACTCGTCAATAATCACTTCAGGAAGAACACAGCAATCGATGCTGTCGATATCCTGACCAGCTGCGGCGCTAGTTCAACTCAGCAGAAGATGAATTAGACAGTTCGTCACGATAATCACTTCAAAAATCTGGGACTCCACGGCTTTCCTAATATGCTAAGGAAGAACACAGCAATCGATGCTGTCGATATCCTGACCAGCTGCGGCGCTAGTTCAACTCAGCAGAAGATGAATTAGACAGTTCGTCACGATAATCACTTCAGAAATCTGGGACTCCACGGCTTTCCTAACTGTTGACTTTGTGAACAAACCTTGTACACTGGCTTCGTAAAAAATAATATTTGCGAGTTGTTTTACTCCAGAGGAAGGAGAATTTTCGAAGCCCAGCAACCAGATAAGGATTTGAAAAATTTACTCTGGATAAAGTGTTGCGGCTCGTCAGAAGTACTAGAGTGATACGTTCTATAGGGTGTACAATAAGCTTCTAAGCTTCTAAGCTAAAGTGTGCTGTAGTTCACGCACAAGTTAGGACCATTTTGGAAGGAAAAGGCTTTCTTTCTTACAAGACGACCTGTACAGTACAATAGGCTACTTGGACACAGTGAGAACTGCAGCCCGCTGCAATGCGTGTTTCGTGGCTGCCACGGCCACTGCGTCATCGGCCATAGACGCTTGGCAATACAGCTTGCAAGAAATGCACCGCAATGCAATTGATTTATTACCGTGACTAGGTGCATTTTTATAGCTTAATCATTATTTAAGCACAATAAAAGTCGAGTGGTTTGGAATTTTTAACGGTGGCGCGGAAAAGATGGCGGCACAGTTAAACGCAGCTCTGTCAATTTTGTAAAATGGCGATTTAAAATTGTACGCACTCTGTCGGCAGTTGATCATAACAGCTAAAAGTTAAAAGAAATTCATATAAACGCTGGGTTTTCTTACGTTAATATTTTGTTTTGTTTATCGAAAAACAATACTTTAAAGAAATCGTTAAAATTTTGTATAAATTGCGATTTAAAATTGTACGCACTCTGTCGGCGGTTGATCATAACAGCTAAAAGTTAAAAGAAATTCACATAAACGCTGGGTTTTCTTACGTTAATATTTTGTTTTGTTTATCGAAAAACAATACTTTAAAGAAATTGTTAAAATTTTGTATAAATGGCGATTTAAAATTGTACGCACTCTGTCGGCGGTTGATCATAACAGCTAAAAGTTAAAAGAAATTCACATAAACGCTGGGTTTTCTTACGTTAATATTTTGTTTTGTTTATCGAAAAACAATACTTTAAAGAAATTGTTAAAATTTTGTATAAATGGCGATTTAAAATTGTACGCACTCTGTCGGCGGTTGATCATAACAGCTAAAAGTTAACAGAAATTCACATAAACGCTGGGTTTTCTTATGTTAATATTTTGTTTTGTTTTTCGAAAAAATAATACTTTAAAGAAATTGTTAAAATTTTGTATAAATGGCGATTTAAAATTGTACGCACTCTGTCGGCGGTTGATCATAACAGCTAAAAGTTAAAAGAAATTCATATAAACGCTGGGTTTTCTTACGTTAATATTTTGTTTTGTTTATCGAAAAACAATACTTTAAAGAAATTGTTAAAATTTTGTATAAATGGCGATTTAAAATTGTACGCACTCTGTCGGCGGTTGATCATAACAGCTAAAAGTTAACAGAAATTCACATAAACGCTGGGTTTTCTTATGTTAATATTTTGTTTTGTTTTTCGAAAAACAATACTTTAAAGAAATTGTTAAAATTTTGTATAAATGGCGATTTAAAATTGTACGCACTCTGTCGGAGGTTGATCATAACAGCTAAAAGCTAAAAGAAATTCACATAAACGCTGGGTTTTCTTATGTTAATATTTTGTTTTGTTTATCGAAAAACAATACTTTAAAGAAATTGTTAAAATTTTGTATAAATGGCGATTTAAAATTGTACGCACTCTGTCGGCGGTTGATCATAACAGCTAAAAGTTAAAAGAAATTCACATAAACGCTGGGTTTTCTTACGTTAATATTTTGTTTTGTTTATCGAAAACAATACTTTAAAGAAATTGTTAAAATTTTGTATAAATGGCGATTTAAAATTGTACGCACTCTGTCGGCGGTTGATCATAACAGCTAAAAGTTAAAAGAAATTCACATAAACGCTGGGTTTTCTTACGTTAATATTTTGTTTTGTTTATCGAAAAACAATACTTTAAAGAAATTGTTAAAATTTTGTATAAATGGCAATTTAAAATTGTACGCACTCTGTCGGCGGTTGATCATAACAGCTAAAAGTTAAAAGAAATTCACATAAACGCTGGGTTTTCTTATGTTAATATTTTGTTTTGTTTATCGAAAAACAATACTTTAAAGAAATTGTTAAAATTTTGTATAAATGGCGATTTAAAATTGTACGCACTCTGTCGGAGGTTGATCATAACAGCTAAAAGCTAAAAGAAATTCACATAAACGCTGGGTTTTCTTATGTTAATATTTTGTTTTGTTTATCGAAAAACAATACTTTAAAGAAATTGTTAAAATTTTGTATAAATGGCGATTTAAAATTGTACGCACTCTGTCGGAGGTTGATCATAACAGCTAAAAGCTAAAAGAAATTCATATAAACGCTGGGTTTTCTTACGTTAATATTTTGTTTTGTTTATCGAAAAACAATACTTTAAAGAAATTGTTAAAATTTTGTATAAATGGCGATTTAAAATTGTACGCACTCTGTCGGCGGTTGATCATAACAGCTAAAAGTTAAAAGAAATTCACATAAACGCTGGGTTTTCTTACGTTAATATTTTGTTTTGTTTATCGAAAACAATACTTTAAAGAAATTGTTAAAATTTTGTATAAATGGCGATTTAAAATTGTACGCACTCTGTCGGCGGTTGATCATAACAGCTAAAAGTTAAAAGAAATTCACATAAACGCTGGGTTTTCTTATGTTAATATTTTGTTTTGTTTATCGAAAAACAATACTTTAAAGAAATTGTTAAAATTTTGTATAAATGGCGATTTAAAATTGTACGCACTCTGTCGGAGGTTGATCATAACAGCTAAAAGCTAAAAGAAATTCACATAAACGCTGGGTTTTCTTATGTTAATATTTTGTTTTGTTTATCGAAAAACAATACTTTAAAGAAATTGTTAAAATTTTGTATAAATGGCGATTTAAAATTGTACGCACTCTGTCGGAGGTTGATCATAACAGCTAAAAGCTAAAAGAAATTCATATAAACGCTGGGTTTTCTTACGTTAATATTTTGTTTTGTTTATCGAAAAACAATACTTTAAAGAAATTGTTAAAATTTTGTATAAATGGCGATTTAAAATTGTACGCACTCTGTCGGCGGTTGATCATAACAGCTAAAAGTTAAAAGAAATTCACATAAACGCTGGGTTTTCTTATGTTAATATTTTGTTTTGTTTATCGAAAACAATACTTTAAAGAAATTGTTAAAATTTTGTATAAATGGCGAATTAAAATTGTACGCACTCTGTCGGCGGTTGATCATAACAGCTAAAAGTTAAAAGAAATTCACATAAACGCTGGGTTTTCTTATGTTAATATTTTGTTTTGTTTATCGAAAAACAATACTTTAAAGAAATTGTTAAAATATTGTATAAATGGCGATTTAAAATTGTACGCACTCTGTCGGAGGTTGATCATAACAACTAAAAGTTAACAGAAATTCAGATAAACGCTGGGTTTTCTTACGTTAATATTTTGTTTTGTTTTTCGAAAAACAAAGAAATTGTTAAAATTAAAGAAATTGTTAAATTTGAAGAAATTGTTAAAATTTTGTATAAAAATTTGTTTTAAGCATTCTTTTTTAAGCGAAACTTTTAATGTTACGGAAATTTGGAAAGAATGAGCAAACGAATTTCGTCTCTCTATTTGTTTCTTTCTTTTTCTTCCTCTTTTTCTACAACAGTTCGTGCGTATTATATGAAAACGTTGTGTTGCTTTCGTTTCGGCATTTTTTCATGGTTGAAGAACACGTGCACGTTGTAACCGTTTATCGTAGATTCGAAATCAATGTAAACCTATATAATAATTGTTGTTAATATTGCTAGTTTTTAACAACATAACCTGAAACTTATATCTATCAGCTGTTCAGTGGAATCAGCTGATCGTTAAGAATTAATAGCCTATAACTGATCTTTTACTGTACCTACCATAAATAACATCTACGTTAGGTTCACGTATTTATTTATTTAAACAAAACAATATATTCAGCAAAAATATAATTAAGAAATGCTTTGCTTCTGTTGGTAACTCCCCGAGTTCCACATGTGTACTACAAGAACCGAAACTTTATTTTGTAAAACAAAGGTTACGCCCTTCGGCCTCCAACCACCAGTTTCCGGTAACTTTGCTGTCTTTAACAATTTATAACGCTGTCTAAACTAATTTAGATACCTACAATATTACACAATTATTACGTAAGCAACTAATGTACGACTTGGACAACTAATGCACGATGACACCATGCATATTGTAAGTTGTATACAACCAATATTATGTAAACAACTAATGTACGACGTAGAGAAATAACGAATGATGCTGCCAAATGAAGCAAAAGGTACACAAGAAAACATGATGTAGCCAATCGATGCATGGTGTAAGCAACCGATGCATAATGTAGGCAACAGTAATTATTCATGCACGGTGCGTCATACATTAGGTCCGCATCTTGTTTGTTCATTGCCCCGGTTACTTTCAGAAGGTAATTTAAATTCCTGAATAAATAATTATAGATAGTTGGCAAGGCCTCAGACTGCCATTTGCATAGGTAATAACTTACGTTCGAGCAGGGCAGACACAAAACACTTTGACAAATCAAACAGTATCTTTTTATTCCTAACGTTTGCTAACAGTGCAAGTGGAACCAGTTCCAGTTGTGTTCTAGATAGATTATAGCGTGTAGGAGGACAACTAACACTAACTGTTAAACGCTACGTTTAAGCAACCTACACACAGGCAGGGCAGAAATAAATACTTTGACAAATCAAACAGTATCTTTTTATTCCTAACGTTTGCTAACAGTGCAAGTGGAACCAGTTCCAGTTGTGTTCTAGATAGATTATAGCGTGTAGGAGGACAACTAACACTAACTGTTAAACGCTACGTTTATGCAACCTACACACAGGCAGGGCAGACACAAAACACTTTGACAAATCAAACAATATCTTTTTATTCCTAACGTTTGCTAACAGTGCAAGTGGAACCAGTTCCAGTTGTGTTCTAGATAGATTATAGCGTGTAGGAGGACAACTAACACTAACTGTTAAACGCTACCTTTATGCAACCTACATACAGGCAGGGCAGACACAAAACACTTTGACAAATCAAACAATATCTTTTTATTCCTAACGTTTGCTGACAGTGCAAGTGGAACCAGTTCCAGTTGTGTTCTAGACAGATTATAGCGTGTAGGAGGACAACTAACACTAACTGTTAAACGCTACGTTTATGCAACCTACACACAGGCAGGGCAGACACAAAACACTTTGACAAATCAAACAGTATCTTTTTATTCCTAACGTTTGCTAACAGTGCAAGTGGAACCAGTTCCAGTTGTGTTCTAGACAGATTATAGCGTGTAGGAGGACAACTAACACTAACTGTTAAACGCTACGTTTATGCAACCTACACACAGGCAGGGCAGAAATAAACACTTTGACAAATCAAACAGTATCTTTTTATTCCTAACGTTTGCTAACAGTGCAAGTGGAACCAGTTCCAGTTGTGTTCTAGATAGATTATAGCGTGTAGGAGGACAACTAACACTAACTGTTAAACGCTACGTTTATGCAACCTACACACAGGCAGGGCAGAAATAAACACTTTGACAAATCAAACAGTACCTTTTTATTCCTAACGTTTGCTAACAGTGCAAGTGGAACCAGTTCCAGTTGTGTTCTAGATAGATTATAGCGTGTAGGAGGACAACTAACACTAACTGTTAAACGCTACGTTTATGCAACCTACACACAGGCAGGGCAGACATAAAACACTTTGACAAATCAAACAGTACCTTTTTATTCCTAACGTTTGCTAACAGTGCAAGTGGAACCAGTTCCAGTTGTGTTCTAGATAGATTATAGCGTGTAGGAGGACAACTAACACTAACTGTTAAACGCTACGTTTATGCAACCTACACACAGGCAGGGCAGAAATAAACACTTTGACAAATCAAACAGTATCTTTTTATTCCTAACGTTTGCTAACAGTGCAAGTGGAACCAGTTCCAGTTGTGTTCTAGATAGATTATAGCGTGTAGGAGGACAACTAACACTAACTATTAAACGCTACGTTTATGCAACCTACACACAGGCAGGGCAGAAATAAACACTTTGACAAATCAAACAGTATCTTTTTATTCCTAACGTTTGCTAACAGTGCAAGTGGAACCAGTTCCAGTTGTGTTCTAGATAGATTATAGCGTGTAGGAGGACAACTAACACTAACTGTTAAACGCTACCTTTATGCAACCTACACACAGGCAGGGCAGACACAAAACACCTTGACAAATCAAACAATATCTTTTTATTCCTAACGTTTGCTAACAGTGCAAGTGGAACCAGTTCCAGTTGTGTTCTAGATAGATTATAGCGTGTAGGAGGACAACTAACACTAACTGTTAAACGCTACGTTTATGCAACCTACATACAGGCAGGGCAGACACAAAACACTTTGACAAATCAAACAGTACCTTTTTATTCCTAACGTTTGCTAACAGTGCAAGTGGAACCAGTTCCAGTTGTGTTCTAGATAGATTATAACGTGTAGGAGGACAACTAACACTAACTGTTAAACGCTACGTTTATGCAACCTACACACAGGCAGGGCAGACACAAAACACTTTGACAAATCAAGCAGTATCTTTTTATTCCTAACGTTTGCTAACAGTGCAAGTGGAACCAGTTCTAGTTGTGTTCTAGATAGATTGTAGCGTGTAGGAGGACAACTAACACTAACTGTTAAACGCTACGTTTATGCAACCTACACACAGGCATGGCAGACACAAAACACTTTGACAAATCAAGCAGTATCTTTTTATTCCTAACGTTTGCTAACAGTGCAAGTGGAACCAGTTCTAGTTGTGTTCTAGATAGATTATAGCGTGTAGGAGGACAACTAACACTAACTGTTAAACGCTACGTTTATGCAACCTACACACAGGCAGGGCAGACACAAAACACTTTGACAAATCAAGCAGTATCTTTTTATTCCTAACGTTTGCTAACAGTGCAAGTGGAACCAGTTCCAGTTGTGTTCTAGATAGATTATAACGTGTAGGAGGACAACTAACACTAACTGTTAAACGCTACGTTTATGCAACCTACACACAGGCAGGGCAGACACAAAACACTTTGACAAATCAAGCAGTATCTTTTTATTCCTAACGTTTGCTAACAGTGCAAGTGGAACCAGTTCTAGTTGTGTTCTAGATAGATTGTAGCGTGTAGGAGGACAACTAACACTAACTGTTAAACGCTACGTTTATGCAACCTACAAACAGGCAGAACAGAAATAAACACTTTGACAAATCAAACAGTATCTTTTTATTCCTAACGTTTGCTAACAGTGCAAGTGGAACCAGTTCCAGTTGTGTTCTAGATAGATTATAGCGTGTAGGAGGACAACTAACACTAACTGTTAAACGCTACGTTTATGCAACTTACACACAGGCAGGGCAGACACAAAACACTTTGACAAATCAAACAGTATCTTTTTATTCCTAACGTTTGCTAACAGTGCATGTGGAACCAGTTCAAGTTAAATTCTAGATAGATTATAGCGTGTAGGAGGACAACTAACACTAACTGTTAAACGCTACGTTTATGCAACCTACAAACAGGCAGAACAGAAATAAACACTTTGACAAATCAAACGGTAACTTTTTATTTCGAACGTTTGCTAATAGTGCAAGTGGAACCAGTTCCAGTTGTGTTCTAGATAGATTATAGCGTGTAGGAGGACAACTAACACTAACTGTTAAACGCTACGTTTATGCAACCTACACACAGGCAGGGCAGACACAAAACACTTTGACAAATCAAGCAGTATCTTTTTATTCCTAACGTTTGCTAACAGTGCAAGTGGAACCAGTTCTAGTTGTGTTCTAGATAGACTATAATGTGTCAGCGATATCCAAAGGTTTCGTAAAGCCTGGCCAAGTATATCTATTACTCTATGTAATAAATACCTATACTATGTTAAAAATTCAACATTTCTAATAAAGAAGGATAGTTATAAAAATAAAACAGTGCTTATAATATTTTTTAAAATTATTTAACATTTCTTTTATACTAATTTTCCTTTGTTGCATTCTAAAATTAACATAAGCAGTAATTTGATATTATTTTTTCTGAAGGATTTCGTTGAAAAATGCACAACCATAGGGGTTCCACGCCTCCAAAATAGTTGAAGACCACTGGTGTAAAGCAACGTAACACTAACTGTTAAACGCTAAGTTCACGCAATCTACATTGTTTTATTTTATTTTAAGGCGAAAAGCACATTATGCACATTATCGCCTCCCTAAATGTAAGTGTGAGTGTAAAGTTTTAAAGTCGTAAGTGTAGTGTTGTAAGTGTAAGTGTGTTTAACTCGGGTACCGCGAAGGACGTCTAAATCCTCTCAATAGGTGCAGCTAGCCTGCGGGATTCGCACAAATAGGCATAGCAGACACAAACGCTTTTTCAACTGAAATATTGTTCTTTTATTTTAAGCAAAGAGCAAATTTTCATGAATTGATTTTGAGACAACAAACCGGTTTTTCTGGTTTTCTGTCGTTCAAAACGAAATTTTTGGAAAGTAAATAACTGTGAAAACGTTTTGTATAGATTAATAATGTTTGCGTCATTTATTTTAAATGAAAAAAATCACGGCATAGATAACACTGAATCGATATTTTAGTAACTTTTCCAAATACTTCAATGGCAACGTTAACTGCGCTACGTATGAATTAGGCCGTGAGTAACGTCGGGCCACTAAGAGTGATCAATCTTTGTTTGAACTCGGTATAAAATGGCTTTAATGCGTTGGTGCCCGCAATAAATATTTCATCCTGTTCAACATTTCAAGGCCTTGCAATCTGGAGAAGGAATCTCGAAGAGTGCATTTCAATATTATAAATGCATAATCAGGATGGCCAGACCAGAACAGGTCCGTGGGACACGTCACTCCCGGCCGCTGCGACCGGGCTTCACTTAACTTGCCCGGTACTTGTTTTTATGAGAAAACCTTTTAACTATTTCCAATTACGTAATAATGGATGCGCGGCTCTTTCAACAATTTACTTAGACTATATAATCACAACGCGAACCGACGCGGACATTTGTACTAAAAAAACTTTAGAATTCATAAACGTTTCCCTTCTGAAGTAAATCATTACAAAATTAGACGTAATCGAAAACATTTTGAAACAAAAATCTCTACTTGACAAATTGTCTTTGTTAACCATTTGAAAAGTAAACGTTTTAGTTCAGCATTAAATGATACTTATAGGCTATAACTGTAATCGTATTATTTGGTATATAAATAAATAATTACTAACCACACAAAAATTTCAGTAACAATAAGCGTAAAAATAATACACCATTTTTTAGTGTTTGACAGGCGACGAATTTAAAAGCAATTAGAAGGATCAAAACGACTGTGTGCAAAAGAATAGCGACACAGAACAACGAAGAGTTTTAAGGTGAACATTGTTGACAACATATGTGAACGTATGAGAACATGTTCGTAAGAACATACGAAAACATATTTATTTAGAAGAATGCAAAAACAACAACTAATTGCAGTGAATTAAAAAATGGAAAGATTATATAAAAAAGAGATAGCGGAAAAAATGAAAATAAAACACCGACACAAGTTAATGGACAAGAAGACATGAAACAATTGTCCGAGATAAGAAGGAAAAACGGCATCAAGAGATGAAAGTTGTTAACGAAGGCATTGAAGGAAATTAGAGAATAAACAGAATAGAACAACTAACAGGTTAAAGAAGGGGAAGAATATTGTAAACAATGGACTGAGAAAGAAGCAAAAATCAAACAACGACAATATTGATGGTGTTAAAAGTATGAGAAGATTGTAAGCTACAAACTGACAAAGAAGTAAAATAAGGCAACGACAGGTTTGATGGTGTTTGATGTATGAGAAGATTGTAAGCAACAGACTGACAAAGAAGTAAAATAAAGCAACGAGAGGTTTGATGGTGTTTAATGTATGAGAAGATTGTAAGCAACAGACTGACAAAGAAGTAAAATAAAGCAACGACAGGTTTGATGGTGTTTAATGTATGAGAAGATTGTAAGCAACAGACTGACAAACAAGTAAAATAAAGCTACGACAGGTTTGATGGTGTTTGATGTATGAGAAGATTGTAAGCAACAGACTGGAAAAGAAGCAACGACAGGTTTGATGGTGGTTAATGTATGAGAAGATTGTAAGCAACAGACTGACAAAGAAGTAAAATAAAGCAACGACAGGTTTGATGGTGTTTGATGTATGAGAAGATTGTAAGCAACAAACTGATAAAGAAGTAAAATAAAGCAACGACAGGTTTGATGGTGTTTGATGTATGAGAATATTGTAATCAACAGGCTAAAAAGAAGTAACGACAGGTTTGATGTGTTTGATGTATGAGAAGATTGTAAGCAACAGACCGGAAAAGAAGCAACGACAGGATTGATGGTGTTTAATGTATGAGAAGATTGTGAGCAACAGACTGACAAAGAAGTAAAATAAAGCAACGACAGGTTTGAAGGTGTTTGATGTATGAAAAGATTGTAAGCAATAGACTGACAAAGAAGTAAAATAAAGCAACGACAGGTTTGATGGTGTTTGATGTATGAGAAGATTGTAAGCAACAGAATGAAAAAGAAGTAAAATAAAGCAACGACAGGTTTCATAGTGTTTAATGTATGAGAAGATTGTAAGCAACAGGCTGACAAAGAAGTAAAATAAAGCAACGACAGGTTTGATTATGTTTGATGTTTGAAAAGATTGTAAGCAACAGACTGACAAAGAAGTAAAATAAAGCAACGACAGGTTTGATGGTGTTTGATGTATGAGAAGATTGTAAGCAACAGACTGAAAAAGAAGCAACGTCAGGGTTGATGTATGAGAAGATTGTAAGCAACAGACTGAAAAATAAGCAACGACCGGTTTGATGGTGTTTGATATATAAGAAGATTGTAAGGAACAGACTCAAAAATAAGCAACGACAGGTTTGATGATGTTTGATGTATGAGAAGAATGTAAGCACCAGACTGAAAAAGAAGCAACGACAGGTTTGATTGTGTTTGATGTATAAGAAGATTGTAATCAACAGACTGAAAAAGAAGCAACGACAGGTTTGATGGTGTTTGATGTATGAGAAGATTGTAATCAACAGACTGAAAAAGAAGCAACGACAGGTTTGATGGTGTTTCATGTATGAGAAGATTGTAATCAACAGACTGAAAAAGAAGCAACGACAGGTTTGATGGTGTTTGATGTATGAGAAGATTGTAATCAACAGACTGAAAAAGAAGCAACGACAGGTTTGATGGTGTTTCATGTATGAGAAGATTGTAAACAACAGACTGAAAAATAATCAACGACAGATTTGATGGTGTTTGATGTATGAGAAGATCAAACAGATGGTGTTGATGGATGAGAAGCACAGACCGACAAAGAAGTAAAATAAAGCAACAACCAGTGGCGTGCGCAGGATTTTGAATTTGTGGGTGCTAACACCAAAAATTTCGCCTTTTTTGTTTCCCTAGATACTCCCGCATCCAAATCTGGTGATGAAAATAGTAGTTGAGGGTGAAATTTTAAATGATTGCTCAATTAATTTCAAAATTTGAGTTCAGGGGTTTTTGGGGGTGTTCTTTGAGATTGGATGGTTATTATCGCCATCCAAGCACCCCTAGGGGTGAAATTAGTGGAAACATTCATGAGAGTTAGCCTTTATATAAAGAAGGTCTGGTTGAAATTTTAGACCGATTTATAGACTCGTGGTTATAAAAAAAAACGCTGTCCCTATCTACTAAAAATTACCCAAAATATATTTTGTCACCCAAACAAGAATTCTTTAGATTGCTCGGAAAATTCTGAAAAAAAATTACGAGTGTTGGTTTTTGTGTGGAATTGGTCCAGTATTCATTTCTGATTGATCTTCCGCTTCGAATCACGATGCACGAGAATACATGCCTTGCATTGCTACTCCGCTAGCGCCTCTCCGCACGGCGAGCTATTTTTTCTTTTACTTTTCCCTTTTTCCTTATTTTTTCTCCTCTTTCTTTCTGGCATTTCGGGGCATTTGGGGGTGCCACGGCACCCACGCTGCGTACACTACTGACAACAACGAGTTTGGTGGTGTTAAAGGATGAGAAGATTTTAAGCAGTGATTGTAAGAAATGAGAAAAGAAGCAAAAATAAAAAAACGGCGAGCTTCACCAAAAGGATGAGTTAGATGGAATGCAAAAATAAACAAAATATACAACGTGATTAAAGGTTTTAAAAGGAGGAAAAGCAATGGAATGAGAAAAGAAGCAAATAAATTAAACGTTTTTGAAAAGGTTCGTACTTTTTTTTTACTAAACATATATACTTAATGAATTTAAACTAATGAGGACGAGAGATCGGCGTTAATGGAAAATGTTCAAGAGAATTTGAAACGGGCTTTCAGGAAGCAATCAAAGCACTTGTGGGTCAAACTTGGGTCCTACAATTTGGTCCAAGTTGGTATGGGAGTGTCGGGAGGACCTCAATGTCTGTCCCTGGGAAACTGAGTTACTCTTCACTGGGTTTCGGGGCATAAGGAGGTTGAAGGTAATGAGGAAAGCAGACCTACCGGCTGGACTGGGATCTGTATCTGAGTTTATTGAACCTGAGCCGGCTTTAGGGTTCTCTCTGTCGTTGTCCGGGTCTGTTATAAATAAGTGAATTAACAAGCAACACTTCGCGATGGGATAACTTTCATGGGCAACCAATAGCAAGCGCTTCTAGGATAAGGTTCCTCATAGAGGACTTAGAAAGGCGGCAGATGTTTTGAGCACAACTCATGAAAATCATGGGGCTCATTACAAGACACTGTGATCTAAGAGTACACGTGAACAGGATAGGTATGTACCACGGAGAAAAAGTGTGTAGGTTAGCAGTAAAGAGAAGAAAACTGCTGGGCATATGAGGCTCTTACTAGCAGGAGGCGAAGCGTTTTTGGTTTCCAGGACCCTAAGGACCTCCGGCAAGATGAGCTAGTCAGTGGACTGTTGGAACTTACTAAGGGCACCAATTTCCCCTCCTCTATTATCTAATCTAATCTAAAGGTTCTAAAAGAATTGCAAGAAATGGTTGTAGCAGATTGTAAGCAATGGAATGAGAAAAGAAGTAAATCTTCTTGTTTTTTGTTTTTTTTTTTTGGCTTAACGTCTGCTAATGAGGACGAGAGATTGGCGTTAACGGAAAGAGCAATGACTGCAGTCTCGAACCTACGACACTAAGGTGCGCAGTTTCAGTGACACAGCAGATTGATCGATGCTTTAGTTACTCGGACATGCCTGCCCTAGGAAAATTGTTAGTAATAGGCTGTGAGAGGAACCAAAAGGCTGATGTACAGGAAATAACATCACCTAAACTAGCATTTTAATAAATTTTACGTACAAACACTTAGGTATTTTATAAAATGGATACAATTTAAAAAATTGTCATAACAAAAGTCATAACTATTTATCCTAATAATTTTTTTTTTATCGATTTCTCCATCGTCATCGATCAGAGTTAAAAAATCACTTTTATTAGAGATTTAGATTTTAAAATTTAATTAAAAATAAGAAAATTAAATTTGAAAAAATAAATTGTAATAAAAAAAATAACTAATAAAAATAAATTTATGTCTGGGTAACACGCAGAACCTGTATTGTGGTTTTTGCAACGATAATTCCAAAGAAACTGTTAGGCTATTCCTGTTTGCACTAAAAGTAATTCTAACCTACAATTGAGTGAACACTGCATTAAGTTAAAAATCTAATAAAAAAACCTTTTAAAAATTCTGATTTTTTTAAACATGACTGTAGATTAATAAGGGACACTTATTAAATACATTTATTGGCTTAACTTATTATCTTGCCTGTGAAATTTCAGGTTATGGTTTCTTCGTAAATTAGAGAATAGATATGCCTAAACCTACGTATTTAATGTTCCAAATAAAAGGTAATGTTAATTCTCTTGTTGTACAATATTGTAATAATTCTCTAATTATAATGATATTTTATTTATAACTATGGAAGAAATGATTAAACTAACCTTTACTATAAAATTCTTCAATCCAGTAAAACAATTAAAAGCCTTTTTACTAGAACATTGGAAACATTGAATCACATTAATATTGCACTTTCCTTGTTTTATTTTATTAATATTTTAATCAGCCTATCAATGAAAAGAAAGAATATTATATTATTTAATATAACCTACACATACTATACCGAACACTACCCGCACAAGAAAATAATAAATAGTTTACAGATTAGTTTAATAATATTTGGTCTATTACTGTCGCAGTCAAAAATATAGAACCATTAACGACTGCTACGATGGTAGCTCTACTAGTGGCGGCAACACCAATCTCGCTACTAATTTTTTCGTAAATGTAAAAACTTAGTTGAAATTAACATTTCACTTACCTTTTACTAATAAAAAAACAAACAAATGAATATATATTTTAAGTAAATACAATGTGTTCGGTTAATTTATTTCTAGTGTGTTATAATTTTTATCCTGTAAAAAAAATCTTTGACCCTTAATACAACAGGCCTACATAGATGTAGGGCTGTTTAAAGAAAACTTAATAACTGAAAAAAAACAAAAATGGCACCATTAGATGATTTATACAATATAGGCTAAACGTACTAGAATGGTGACCCTTATGAGAGGTTTTTTTGTGTTTAACGTCCGACTATTGTGCACACTTGGGCTAATGCAGACGATGGGATGATTTATAGCGTATGAAAATGCCAAGCCCTGGCCGGGAATCGAACCCGGTTCCTCGGTGTGAAAGCCCAGTACGCTATCAACTAGGCCACCGAGGCGGCTAGACTTATGAGAGATGTGAGCACTCGCTGCTGTTGGCATCTTGCGGTAGAGTGTTAAACGAAAGTTAAATATATAATAGTACTGTCTATTTTGTCAAACGTCTCCATTCCCAGTCATTGCAGCTTTCAGCGTTCGTAGCGGCAGATAGTCCATTTACTTGGACTTTAGCACCTAATATTGAGCACGAATTTTATAATGGTGGCTGTATTTCTAGTACGTTTATTTTCAATACTTGTAATCTCCAAGTATACTGCAGTGGTATTTTGGACTTAATCTATTATAGAAAGTAAAACAATTGTGTATAATAATAATACAAATTAAAAATTCTAAGTATATAAATTAAAAAGATAATAATAAATTCGAAGTAAAAGTTAACCTAAATAGCAATAACTAACTCGGGAACTGACTTAAAGTATACAGTAAGGTCTATAGCCCAAAACTTAATATTTGAATAGAGCTTTAAAAATTATTTGAAAAACAATAACTGCTTAAAATAAAATATTTAAAAAGAGATATTAGTAGACCTTAGTATAATAGATTAAGTAAAAGTAATTATAAAACTGATCCGGTTCATTTGGCTCTCTTCAGTCTTTGAGCCGTCACAAGACGATTCAGAACAATTCAGATGATTCTGAATTTTGATCTGTTAAAAAGAACAAGGTATAGCTTTAATTTTGTTTTTGTTATTTTAAGGCAATTATCGCCTCCCTAAATGTAAGTGTGAGTGAAAAGTGTTAAAATCGTAAGTGTAGTGTTGTAAGTGTAAGTGTGTGGTAGACTCGAGTGCCGCGAGGGATGTTTAAATCCTCTCAATAGGTGCAGCTAGTGCACCCCCTGCGTGGAAGATGATTATATTCCACTGCCGCCTCGGTGGCCTAGTGGATAGCGTACTGGGCTTTCACCCCGAGGACCCGGGTTCGATTCCCGGCCAGTGCTTGGCATTTTCATACGCTATAAATCATCCCATCGTCTGCATTAGCCCAAGTGTGCACGATAGTCGGACGTTAAAAAAAAATAATATAAATAATAATATTCCACGTCACTATAATATTCTCTAAAACTGTACAATAAATAAAATAAAATAGGCAATACTTATATTGTATATTAGCAGAATAAATAATGCATACCTAAGTCACAGTTTCTAATTTTTTTTTAATATCACAGTTGTTCTTTCTCGCTTATCTTAGAGAACCAAAAATCAATTCAGTACAAAATTGTTAAATTGCGAAACCAATTTCACACAGATACAAAATTCACCGATACGTTACTTTCACAATTAACCGGATTTAACTGTTAAGAGCTGTGACTGTGAGTATCGGACCTCGCATGGCAGTGATTAACAGTGAAAAATATTCTTCGAATTAAACTATAGGTCTATTTTCATGAATGGTGTTGTCAATGAGTGTATGTTTATGTTTTGACTTTGCGTTATCCATTAATAAAGGTATAAAGAGTTTTCATTCTATGAATCACAGATTCAGAAAGAAATTATTACATACATGAGTAAATTCATATTTCATACTATATATGAGACATTATTCTTCCTTTACAAACAATATTGTTATGCACTGTTCAGTATAAACAAATATATTAAAGAAATAACTCTGTTCTCTTCACATATTCGTAGAGTAAAATTTCCCTGTCATAGATTAAAATTTCCCTTTACTCTACAATGGCTTTCTTAAAATAACATTAATAAGGAATGTGGATAGAAATGGAGCTCTAGCTGTTATTATTCATTCATATATATAGCTTTAATACAGTTTAAACGAGTTGACCGATAATGGTTTTAATCCAAATCAAATATTATACATTTATGTATTTTTTTTTTAATAGGTACTCATCGTCTGTATTAGCCCAAGTGTGCACAAGAGTCGGACGTTAAAAAAAAAAAGAAAAATTAATAGGTACATTTTATTTTAACTATTAGTCTTTTATTATCTTCTAATTATGAATACATAGGCCTAAAAATCAACCGCAACAATTAGTTGTTTACTTCAACAATGAATGTTGACGAAATTCAGTATTTATTTATTGTATAAAATAATGTCATTTAACGAAGGGTAACTGTAAAAAAAGGCCGGGGACTGAGTAGCTGAGTCATGAGTGACGTCAGTGAACCGAGTGATATAAAATCCGGGTACTGAACCGGTTCATTTCAGTGATCTGATGCTGACCTAACTGAACCGAGTCATTCAGAAGATAAATGCTTAGGATGTGTTTCTGAAATGTAATTCCATCCTTTAAACTTTCCTTATTGGTTCCTTGCCTTAATTGACTTCCTTAAGGAACCTCTATAAATACCACCCTATTCTTTTTTCGGATCCCGTGTGTCTACGAAAACAATTTTTACCTGAGTAGGATATATCTCTCTATTTGTCCATTTGTGAACATTCCTGAAGAACAATAGACTAATTCTGATGAACTTGAACATGTAGGCCTATATCAAGTAGGCCTATAAATTACAAGTTACAATTACGATATCACAAATTATTATTATTTTTTTAAGAAAGAACTAATATTTTGGACAAATTATTTATTATAACTTCACATGGTAGAAGGAACATACAGACTGCTGCCAAGTTCAGCCATCTATCAGGATAATGAACATCTGTTAGATAATATTAGAAAGAGGAGACTGGCTTTCTATGGACACCTAATAAGGCTACCAGAAAGACTGACGAAGAAACTCCTAAATTACCAACTCAAGATGAAAGTAAAGAATGAGTGGCTTAAGGAAGTGGAGCAGGACCTAAAAGAATTAGGGATAACGGAGGAATGTCTGAAAGAAGGAAGGGAAAAACCAATCCTTAGGGATAAAAACACTAGATTATAATATAAAGAAGGAACAAAAAGAGTTGCCTTTTACTCGAAGGAAGTTAGACTACAGAGATCTAAAAGACTGAAAAAGTATTGGCAGAATCTCAAAAACCTAAAAGAACCAAAGTTGAAAGCCCAAAAGAACCAAAATTGACTAAATGTTCTCCATTGAGGGCTAAACAAAAAAACTAACAAAATTAGCCTACTATTTCTGCAAAAGTAGGTAGCCCCTATATTAGCAAAGAAACAATGCATAGGCTATGACAGGCAAAAAAAAAAAAAAAAAAAAATGATTGAAGTGCTATCGATTATCGACTAAAAACCGAATAATTAACATAATTTATCAAAATGGCTTATAAAATTTTGGTCACTTATAATAGGCCTAATTATTTACAGAAATCAGTGCGCCGAAATAGAAATGAAATTAATTTACGGTTTAAAAGTAAATGGACAAAAAACGTAAATAATAAACTCTGACAGTGTATGTGTTTATTTTATTTTTTTACGATTTAGTCCCGTTTTCCACTTCCTTATTTTATGTATTGATTTTTTTAAATTTTTGTTTCGGGTCTAGTAGGGTGGTCCTATTGTATAATTTCATATTTCATTTAAAGTAAATAAACTTTAAAAAATATTAATTTTGTCCTCTAAAAAGTGGAAGAAAGAATTTTGTCTAACGTTAATTATTATAATCAAGTTATAACGCTATACAGCAACAATTGGTTATAATTTTATAATATACAGATAAGATAATTATATAATTATGCTATCAGAGTAACTCTAAACAAACTCCTAATTTAAATATGTTCAGTACCAAAGATTATTTTCTAAATTAAAAATTTAATTATTAACTAAATTTGTTTATAATATGGTAGTTAAAAGTTTTTACATTTTTTAAAGATATTGAATTACTTGAAACATAAATTTAAAAAAAATTAATCATATTAATTAATGATTAATAAATTATTTTAAGTTTAATTATTACTAATAATTACGTACATATTTTTGAAGTGTCTTTTTGTGTGTCCCTTCTTTACATCCGATATGGCAATTTTTTTTTTTACACTGAAATCGAATTGAGAGTAACGGAAGGAAGCAGTAATAAGATGATTGATACACGAAACAGCTGATAGTTGAAACAGCTGGTTATGACAGAGACGATAGTCAGTGAATAACGTCACTAATATGTATTATAAAATCAAGCGACTTGACCATAGATAGACTACTTACTGCTACTACTGAAGGGCGAGAATGAAATAAATATTAAATAAAATAATAGCTTAATTAGAAGTTTAAAACGTTAAAGTGAATAAAATATGTGATATGTTATTGACATCAAACTTTGACTTACACTATGTATTACAAAAATATACGACTTGACCATAGATAGACAATTTAGTTCGAAAACTGAAAGGCCAGAATAGAATAAATATTAAATAAAATAATGGTATAGTTAGAAATTTAAATGTTAAAATGAATAAAATAAGTGAAACATTAATATTTATAAATTTTAATGTTAAGAATAATAGAGATTATTATTATATGCAAGAATTATATTACAGATGTTATGTAGCAAGGTGTTTGTGTGATTTTTAGGTTACAAAATGAAAGTTTAAGTGATGAAGAAAATTGCAAGTTTTCATTTTTAATGCGTGTAGTCTTTGCTCTCCATTTTTTTTAATAGTTATTAATCGTAAATATAACTAAACACATTTTTTAAAAAGTTTTTAAATAATGAATTTGAATGCAAAGTACAAAATAGTGTCATTTAGGGTTTTGGGCCTACGAAAGTCAAATGACACAGACACACTGTACCTTCCTCATATGCTGCTCGGCAATGATAACCTTAACGGTTTTTCGCCGGAAAAAATCTTCATATGCTGTACTTTATTGAAATGGTAAATATGAACTCAACTGTTACTGTTCAGTAACTGTACAGATGTGAAATTAAACTAATCTTCGAAATTTAATGGTGAGTAACAGTGAAATTTGCCACCTCAGTTATTTCAGCTAATTGAATGAATAACAGCTAGAGCTCCATTTCTATTCCACATTCCTTACTAATGTTATTTTAAGAAAGACATTGTAAAGTAAAGGGAGATTTTGCTTTACGAATATGTGAAGAGAACAAAGTTATTTCTATAATATATTTGTTTATACTGAACAGTACATAACAATATTGTTTGTAAAGGAAGAATAATGTCTCATATATAGTATGAAATATGAATTTACTCCTGTATATAATAATTTTTTTCTGAATCTGTGATTCATAGAACGAAAACTCTTTATACCTGTATTAATGGATAACGCAAAGTCAAAAAATAAACATACACTCACTGACAACACCATCCATGAAAATAGACTTATAATTTAATTCGAAGAATATTTTTCACTGTTAATCACTGCCATGCGAGGTCCGATACTCACAGGCACAGCTCTTAACAGTTAAATCCGGTTAATTGTGAAAGTAACGTATCGGTGAATTTTGTAGCTGTGTAAAATTGGTTTCGCAATACAAGTTTGTACTGAATTGATTTTTGGTGTCTAAGTTGAGCAAGAAAGAACAACTGTGATATTAAAAAAAGAATTTAGAAACTGTGACTTAGCTATGCATTATTTATTCTGCTAATATACAATATTAGTATTGCCTATTTTATTTTATTTATATTAGTTTTTAGAGAATTTTAAGTTGAATATTATAGTCATCTTAATATTCATATTATGATCATCTTGTCAGTTTAAACACAGCTGATATTTTTAGTCACGTGACACATGTCATAATTGAAAAATATCTTTTGTTTTGTTAATGTAGAAGAGGCATGGCATATACAGGTTAACTTCGGTGAGACCAAAATACTTGCTGTTACGTAATAAAAGTTTTGAAGCAAAAACTTATAATTTTATATAACGTACATTATGTAATGGTACCATTCAGAACTGGGCAACTTAAATAATGTAATTATTTTTTACAGGGTTTTGTGAAGTATAACTTAGTTGTGTTTATATACAGTTTCTACATTTGTAGCATATTGTTACATACAATAATCTATTTACTTGAAAAAACTAAAATTTGTGTGAATCGAATAATTTTTGTACTGTAAGTTGGTAAATCGTTTAGTTTATACAACAAATGCCTCCAATACCTGCTAGAAAAGTGCCAGTTGCTTATTTAAGTAGAATAGAAAAGTTCAGTGCATGTCATAGGTTACACAGGTATGTTTATTGATTATTATAAATGTGTTAGGGACATATTACACTATTAGTGATATTTGGCAAATATTCGTTAGATATTTGATGAATCTTTGACCATATGTCATGTTAATATTTGTCAAAGTTGTATTAAAGAAAACATTACATTGTCAAATTTCTTTGTTCAGCTGAGTTATTAATTACATATATTTTGGGGTTACATTTTCTCAAGTACAGTAGCTGTGAGTTCAATATGTTGACTTGTTATACTGCTGCATTAAGTGTTTATGGCACTACTAAAGAAAAGAGAGGAAAATGGGAAAAAAAACTAGGAGTCCCACCATGGATACAGAGGAGAAAGATACTAGGTGTAAATATTACCATTATTAAGGAATTGCATATGGAAGGTTGTGATTGAAATAGAAAATTTTTAAGAATGAGCGTATTTTAAATCTGGGTTTTCATAAGCATTAGTATAGATATTCTACAAACACTTCTTTTTCATATTGTAGAATTAATGTTTTTACTGCTTCAAAAATCCATGACAGTGTTACTGAAGCTATAAATTGTACACAATGAAAGGAATGGAAGGAATAATGTGACATAAACAGGAAATGGCAAAATTTTGAGGTTATACCTACGTATTTCAAAGATTCATTAAAGTTTAATAAAAGGGTTAGCTTATCAAAGAACCGTCAAATTTATTTCATCAGAGATCTTTGATCAAAGAATTTTAATAATAGTGTAATATGGCCCTTAGTGGCTCATGTTATTTTTAAGGGTAATTATGCTAATAATTGAAAATGTGTTTATTATTGTGTAAGCAACTTTTGCAACTTACTTGGTACTATTGGTTAAATAATGTTATATTATGGTCATCATTGAAACTAACCAACCTGATTCTATTTGTTGGACAAAGTTAGGTTAATGGTGTTATTAATTGTGTCATAGTGGAGTGTGTCTTAGCTCATTAGGTAAAATAAAAGACAGGTGGCTATAACTCTGTCCTGTATTCTAGTTCAAATACAATTACTACTATCAAGTTCTTCTTTTGACTGTTGGGTGAAGAATCTAGCTGACACGATTATCTAACTGAAGTTGTCTATACAACAACTATAAATGTATGGACAATGAAATTGTGACAACACACGCATGATTACTAATTCATTTGACTTTGACTTGGATGATCCTGTAATATTGCTCAATGCAATATAAATGTGCTATGATGTCACAATATAGTTCTATTAAAAATTGCATAAAATCATAAGTTATCATTATATATTTAAACTTCTGCTGATGAATATCTCTTAATTTAATACTGTTATGGCCATTACAAAATGATTTCCGGAGTAAACAAAATATTCTAAATGTGACAGTTGCAAAATGCCTACAATAACAATCGCTGTATTCTTTAACCAATCAGAGAATTGCATGATATCATGCCACACAGTGTGAAATGGCAGCTACCTAACGATTCTGTTAAGCATTGTTTCCCATGAGCAAAAAGCTTCATTGGTATTGCTGAGGGCAAACACCCATCAGAACGCTTTATCACTGTGTGTGTTCAAGTTCATGAGTCCGTTGAAAATGGAATAGTATAAAATCCCACATTTAGATTGGTTACTCAGACCTAACTTGTCATCTAAACGCCTTTCCCTCTTCTGAACTGATTTGAAACCTTGTTTCACTGGCACTGCTACGTTAAAGCCATTAAACCATGATTTCTGGGGTAAACAAAACATTCTAAATTTATCATTTGCAAAATCTATCTAGTATCTATTTTTTCTAAAAAAAGTTGCTTTTGTTTTCTTTGGAAATTTATTAATTATGAAAGAAGGAACCAGTTGGCCTTTACAAGGAGTGAATTGCGGCTACTAGAAGAGTATGACATGACCACCATTATCCGAGAATTTTTTATTTACAAACTCAGGATTGCCTCACTTAGTGCACATAAATAGATTTTTTTTAAAGATATGCCAATAGTAAAATAAATAAATTCTATATTTTAACCAAATAATTTTCATTACAGTCCTACGTTAAGTGATGAAGAAAACCTTCTTACATACGGGAAGTGTAACAACTTTAACGGCCATGGGCATAATTATACAGGTAACCTAACTAATCTTTTAGTATTATTTTATCTAACTGTCATTTTATAAATTCTGTATAAGTAGCCTATTCATTCATATCAAAAATGTAATTTTTAATAATTATTATAGTTGTAAAAAGGATGACCTGATGCTTTTATAAACAGGATAGCTGTTCAGCTCGACTTTAGGTCTGTTGATAGTACCAGCAAACTAAAATTTGTTTCTGAGTGCCAAGTAATTTTCTCACCTTGTTACTGAGAAACATGTCTAGGATACTTTTAGAAAAAATTAAAGAAAACATAACATTATTGGTCATACTATTTAACTCAAATACCAAACGTTGTTGAAGAATGTTAGTTCAGTATGTTTAAAATTATACAAATCACATCTTTGAGAACATTACTGAGTGGGAAGACTATGTGTTATTTATTTTTGAGTTTGTAAAATCTGTTGGCTTATTATTGGTTATTATTCAGTGACAAAGACAAAGAATAGAAGATGGTCTTAAAATAAAGAACATGAGAAAAAACATTTTAGGATAGAAGATGCTGTTTAATAGCCTTTACTTTAACTGTTTTGTCCATTAAAAATAAAAACAATATATGTAGTGATTAAAAAAAATAGTATTTTAAAATCCAGTTGTAGTAAATTTTAACAAATAGCATTGCTCTCCTATATGATAAAAAAGTTGTTATTTCATCTACTGCTTTGGAAGATATGTTTAGAACCCTAAAAATGTCTGTGCGATAAAATGTTAGTTTTAAGCTAATAATTTTGGACTAGCTGTTTTTGTTATACGTTGCAACAGTTTTGTGCCTATTTTTTTAAGCTTTAAACTCTTTATTTGAATAGTTGCAAAACTATCTCTTTATGAATAGCCTACTCACTTTTCCGGTAGTTTCTTATCAGCTATCAGAATTTTCTTTACTCTCTGGTGTTCTAACAACAATATTTTTAGAAATTGATTATAAATTAAAAATGTTGTAATTGTTTCTGTTAGTTGAGGTAACGCTCCGAGGTCCTGTTAATGCAGATAATGGAATGGTGATGAACATCAACGATCTAAAGAAGGTTATAAACAAAGCCATCATGGAGCCAATGGACCATAAGAATTTGGACAAGGATGTGCCGTACTTTAAGAACGTCGTGAGTACAACTGAAAATGTCGCTGTGTTTATTTGGAACAATATAAAAACTGAACTGGAGGATCCTTCTCTACTGTATGAAGTGAAAATTTTTGAAACCGACAAGAATGTTATCTTCTACAGAGGAGAATGAAGAACTGAGGTGGGTAATCTTGAGAATTGAGGGTATACTATAAGAATTCACTGTAATGACATCAGTAATAAAGTATTGTCGTAATAGTTGTGTCTCTTTTTTATTATGATCCTAAAGTATTTTTTGAACACTTTTGATCCATTAAGGTTGTTATATAGCTTTATTCAGGTCCATTGAATTACAAGTTTTGTTTCTGAAGAATTAAATATTTACTTTATTGAACCTGTTGTATCGTGACCATACAATAGTAGCCAGTTGACTTTAAGTGTGAAAAGGCTGTGTGATCATATTAGACCTTTTAATGAGGGTGTCACCATATAACAAAATTTTGAAAATTTAAAACTTAAAATTGCCCTTTAGTACTTTAGCACCTAAAATATCATCAGGATGCTGAAATTAAAAACTTTCTGTTAAAGTTCTTCCTTCAAACGTAACAAAATTAATGAATTTAAATTTACTAACTTGTAAGTCAGAATTCTGATTCAACAATATCAGAATGTTTTTGTGTTTTCATTAAAAAATTCAGCTCCACATTCTTTATCATGTATTGTTTTTTTAATTCAAACTGGTATTTAATATCAACTTTTCAAAGGACAGGAGCTTATCTTTTCTTTTATGTTTTAAGTGTGCATACACACCTTTCAATATTGATTCGTAAATACTAACATTCACAGTCTTTGTAATTGTTCAAGAAATAATAACCATTTGAATCTAACGGTCATTTATACAGTGCAAGCTAGTATGCAAGTTGCAATGGACAGTTGCTGTCCTGCAGATGTACATTTATCATGCGAGTAGGACAGCAGCTGGCATACAAGCTACTGGAATATAATTTGTTTTTACTGTCTACTCACCTCCCCCACCATATCACATAACAGTAGCTCACACACTGCTTGTACTGTGTGAACAAGCAAGTATCACTCGCCTGCTTGTCAACAAGTGCTATCTTGATCTTTTTGTAGGAAAGGTTTTTTGTTTTTTGATAATATGTATGTATTTATCAAAATGTCGGAAAATTAAAATGTAAAATTTATGAAGTTGTAGTAAAAACAGAAAAATCTGTGGAACACTTTTGACCCTGAATTCAAAAACAGGCATTTTGGACATATATGTTACAACATATTGCTAAAGGAATGAATACAGAAAGATTGAATAATGTGACAAAAAAGATTAAAACTTTTGTTTGATGTTCTTTTTTTGTTTTTCTACAATTTTTTCAATTTCAACACGTAGTACTGTAGTAAAAGATGTATCAATGTCTGTGTTATAATACAGTGAAACCCCTCAAATCTGAAATCCCGGCGAATCTGAATGTACTTCAAAAATGAAGCACATTAAGTGCTTACCATGATTATTAAAATGTTATTCAACACAATGTAAGGATTTGGGTGCTGAATGTTCTCAAACATAGTGCTCAATATTATAAGCATAAGGATTCAGGTACTCAATATTCTTGAGCATAATGATTCAGGTGCTCAATATTCTCAAGCATAAGGATTTACGTACTCAATATTCTCGAGCATAAGGATTTGCACGCTTAATATTCTCAAGAATAAGAATTCGGGTACTCGGTATTATTGAATGTAAGTATTTGAGTGCTCAGTATTCTTGAGCATAAGGATTCAGGTACTCATTATTCTTGAGCTTTAAGATTTGTGTAGTCAGTATTCTCAAGCATAGTCAGTGATCGATTGCTCAATAATTGTCAATAATTGTTGAGCCTGGTTTGGCTGTAGGTACTCAGCAGAAGTGTGTAACATCTTAGAATTACTGAGGATGATTTTCAACCATTAAAATTAAAAACAGTGTATTACAGAGTGTATGTTTTCACTGTTTTATTAGATGTATAGAAGGCTCTTAACATATGCATGCATACACTTATGCACAGTATGTTTTTGCCTGTGATTTGTAAATCGGAGAGCAAAAGGGAATAATAGAAGTATTTATGTAAATTGTTCGTACATCTGAAATGTTACTTCTCACATTGCATGATAAATAGGGTCTAGTTTTGTAAAAATTTTAACTTTATACGTTCATAATATTATACATAGTATGTACAATTTATAGTATACAACAATTTATAATTTTCGGATAACACACCAAAATACATTCTCCAAAATTACCAACATACAGTAAAAAAGCAATGTATAAACAAACACCCTACCTAAACTAAGTTACATCATAGGCCTAACTTAAAAAAACATAGCGGACATTTTCTTAACATAATAATTTAACCTGTTGAGATAGGAGGAAATGATATATTTAAGGTTTTCAATCAATAAATAAGCTATAATTTGCACACCTCAAATTTTTGATAACTCCCAAAATTTCAAATAATTGTGATAAAGAAGTGGGAAGAAGCAAAGCCTCTGCATTCTGATTTGTTGAACCAATTGTGAATATAAAACACCTGTAGGGCATCAATTGCATAAATTTTGTGTAAAAATAGTTTTTAAGTAATTATATTTATATGTCACATAAATAAGTTATTCTATAAATTTCCAAATTAAAAAAATTTGTAATATTTGGATAATAATTTTCTGTATAAAATATTATTAAAATCAAGATGAAAAATTAACCCAAAAAGTAGTGCATACAGGTGCAGCAATAATACCTTAGGACATCTTGGAAAGAAGGTGGTAGATGGAAGAACGCTGTGTGAAGGTGGCAAAGAACACCAAAATAGATGGATGCTTTGTCGAGTGTTCTGATTAAAAATGGCAATAAAGAAGTTCATTAAGTAATTTTTAAACACACTTTAAAAGTAAATTTAAAGTAAAATTGATCAACAAAGATAATATTATTCCATGAATAAGAAGATTACAGTTTGTAGCCTCGTAAATAACATAAATATTGATTCGATTATTTTAATCCATTTCTGAAATAACCTGCAACTTTCTGAATGTGTTTATAACTCCCTGACTGTAATTTTTGTCACATTCAAACTTTCAATTCATATCAACGATCCAATAATACATTTTCTTAAATTTTATTAAAAACAAATACTACACACAAATTCTCAAAATATCCAATTATTGCTTAAATTTTATGACAAGTCTCCTTTAGAAGAAGTTATTAACATTTTATTACTTATACCTTTATGTTTATTTATTATATAAAGGCTTGATTAAGGTTAGCATGACCACCCGAGAAACATACTTAACCATCCATCATTTATCATTTTCGTATGTTTTTTGTGCTCAGTTAATTTCATTTATTAGTTCTTGTTTCTTTTATGTGTATCATAAATTATAATTTACTAAGCTAGCGTGGTTATGAACAATATATATATATATATATATATATATATATATATATATATATATATATATACAAAGTAGACAATATTTTAATATAGCAGCAAATGAAATGAGTATAATAATTTTTTCATTGCGATAAGAATTGAACTGAGTTTCAATAACAGTACTGATGATTTTGTTAATTCGAGAACTTGATTGTATATAATTAAATAGATAGGAAAGAACTATTATTTTAATTATGATTTGTGATAAAGAATTTGTAATTTAAATACGGTAATAAAGATTGTTTTCATATTTTTTTGTGATAAATAAAATTATTGTAGGTAATACTTGTCTATAATATCAATTTTACAAGTACAGGTAATTATAACAAAATTGAAAAATTACAAATGACCCTAAGAATATTTGCAAATTTACAATATTAATTATTCAGGTAAATATTAGCTATGCCAATTTACAATACACCCTTTTGTGATAAAATAATATTTTATTTGGAAAGATTAATTTACATTTTATTAAATAAACAGTATTTAAAATTAATGAATGCAATTGATATATCTTTTGATTGCCTTAATAAAACAATATTACTGATATAGTGCCTTTTTTGCCATGTTTTACCATATCAGTATAAGGAGAATGTTTGAGTGAATAATAGAGCATCGATTCTCTGAGTGATCAGTTATATGAACATCCATAAGTTTAAAATAAAAAAAAAAAAAAAAAACTAATGGTATTGTATTTTAAACTTTGTTCGACTTTGAACAGATGGAATGTGGTTCATAGAATTATTCTTGGTTAGAAGGTTGTATTTTGTAAATGAGTATACATGCTTCTCAGTGAATACAATGTCCCAGTTTTATTAACCTACTAGCTGAATACTCATGCTTGGCTACTGTATTTGAATTGAACAATACATAATCAAGTGATCTATGAATATCATAGATCAATCAATAATATTGTACTTTAAGCAGACTATAGAGGGCACTGTAGGCTGCTGCCATTCATGTACAGTTGTTAATTCTATTTGACAACTGAAATTGCAAAAAAAATCTTGACACAGTCTCTAAAGTGGAAACTTTTATGACAATCCATATTGAGGTTTAGATTTCTATTTGTATTTTTATAGATAGAGATAACAATAATAATTGAATGTGATACAGACTGCTTTAATTAATTTTTTTTTACTGATTTTATTCTAACCCAAACTGAGTATCTTTATAAAATTTTAAATATTCTATATTGACTAATTATGAATCAGCATGTTATAATAAAAAAAAATCTTTAATAAATTCTGAAAAACTAATTCTCGATGTCCTTATTACAAAAAAAAAAAAAAATATCATCTCATTTAATTAGTTTTTGCTTTAATTAACACTTAAAATGTTTGGTACTATCTTTCATTAACAATTAAACATGAATTTTGAAATTTACAGAATCATTTCACTTTCCAAAAATATATTCCTCTTTCTTCTTCTTTCATCCGGATCACCCACTTTGGGGTACGCCAAATCAATTACTTTGATGTGCGTTAGCCGCCCTCCGCTGTATCCAATACTGCTTCATTCTATCCGAGGCTGCCTTCCTTCTTTCATCCGAGACTGCTCCGCCCCTTTTAGATGTTGGTTTTTCTTGGAACCTTAGGTTTTCATTATGTAAAAGTTTTCGCAGCTTAAGTACATCGTCAATCATCTCATCCGATATCGCCAGCTCAGTTAAGTCTTCCTGGACCCGCCTGAACCAATTACTCTTCGTTTTCCGATCTCTGAAGAAAGCAAAGATCCGCCTAGTAAGTCTACTGCTGTTCATCCTACTAATATGGCCATAAAAACTAAGTCGTCTTTTCCTCATGCTATCTGAGAGTCTCTCAATTTTGAGATACAGGTTTTTATTAGAAATCAACTTTACTTCATTATTTCTAAAGTTTTTGCCCAGTATCTTCCTTATTAACTTTCTTTCCTTCTTCTCCAGGTTGTCCAATAATCCCTTATTATTGAGTGTAAGAGTTTCAGATGCATATAAAGCCTCTGGTTTGATCACAGTTTTATAATGCTTAAGTTTGGAATTCCAGGATAACGATTTCTTGTTATACACCTCTTTGGTTAATTGAAATGCCAATTCCATTTTACACATCCTGGATTCCAATGCTCTCTTTTCTAAGGCGTTCCAGCTTATCCATTCACCAGATATTTGAAGTGGTCAACTCTCTCGATTTTATGACTACCGACTCCCAGATGTCGTGGTGCATTTTTAATATTCGTTAGTATTTTGGTTTTCTCAAATGAGATTCGGAGACCTACTTTAATGGCTTGCTTCTGCAACTCTTTAATTTGTAATTCTGCCTCGGACCAGTCCTTGGCTATGAGAGCCAGATCATCCGCAAAAGCCAGGCAGTTACACTTCATTCCTTTGGTCCCCATTTTGATTCCACTGCCTTCCTTCAGATTTTGATTCCACTCTCTAACCACCTTCTCCAGCACACAATTAAATAATAGCGGTGATAAACCATCACCTTGTCTGACTCCAGTTCTGATCAGAAATGGTTCTGACACTTTCCTCTTTCATTAATAATTAAAAAATATTTTTGAATTAATGTTTTGCATTCTTGATTGGTAATTTGCATTACAAACATATTTCATCTACCAGTTACTATCTTTTTGGTTATCCTAACTCATTGTAAATATATTGTAAAAGCGTTGCATTGGAATGTTACCGATCAGCTGTGTGTATCTGTATACATGGCTTTAAATTCTAAGTGATAGCCTAGACACACAAGTTTAAAGGTCCTTTGGCACTCAATTATCAGCTGATTTACCAACTTCAAATAAGAAATCTATTAGTACAATATCCTGTTTTAACACTCATATCTCTGAAACCAATCAACCATCGTGGATGGAGGATGGTGGGATACCATACCGTATAACTTCCAGAGAGCTGCAAGGGTGGGTAACGGAGTTATAACGACACACATGGACATATCACGCTTACATTTATTATACATATTTTTTACCAGAGGTTAAGGTTGTTTCGTCACTAAAGTCCGTATTACAATATTAACGCTAGAATGGACAGGATGGGTCTGTGAGATCTAGACTTTTAAAAATTATGTTAGATTCAAGGTCATAGATGTTGCAGACCGTTTTCTCTCTCTGTACCTTCCTAAAAGAGTCTACAGAATGCGCTACTGTTGCACATTTGTCAATTCAGCTCTTAGTTATCAGTTGTCATGTGTTTGAATATCTTGTGGGTCTGTCAGACCCACGTTACTTTTTCTGACATAGCAGGATTTGTGTTTTAGGGCTGCTTTTAATTTTTGCTTTTGTTCATTTTAATACTGTTGACAAGTTTAAACAAGTATATAGCGCAGTGCTTTTAACTATATCTTATTAATCAATATGGATAGCAGAAGAGTAGTAAATACTAGTGAAATTTATCGTATTTTATGTGAAGCATTATTTGAAGTGAAGTGGATGATTCGGACACTGACTTTGATTTTTCAATTGTATAGTGATCATGTCACTGAAAGTGAAATTGAAGAAGGAGAAAGAGATGAAAGTGAGAATAATTCGGTTGTTGATTTGAGAGAATCCAGTGAAGAATACGATAACAAACCTAGTCTCAATGCTTCTGATGAATCCAGGTCAACGTCATCAACAGGCAGAGAACCTAATTTCATTGGAAAAGATAAAAAAACTAAATGGCGGAAAAATGCACCTGTACAAAATTGTTAGGACCTGGTCTCATAATATAGTATCCCATTTACCTGGAAACATAAGAGAGGCTACAAATGTTCAAACCCCACTAGAGTCCTGGTCGTTATTTTTTAACAAGCAATACTTGAATTAGTTGTTGAGTTTACAAATATTTTAATAAATTCTATAAAAAACAACTATACTGCTGACCCAAATTTAGCAAGACCAACAACAGGAAAGCTTGGAAGATGTTCCATGCGTAAAGACAGCAAAACAAAGTACTGCAAAGAGAGTAAAATTTGGTTATGTCTTAACCACAGTGAAATGTTGTGTAGCGATTGCTGTAAAAACTAATTTATTTGTCCTCTCCGAAAACATATTATTTGTTTATTTTAATTAATTCTTAATATTTTTCCGTTAATACCATTCTTTATATACTAGGTAAAATCAAACCCAATCAAAATTTTAAAATGTTTACCTTATTACTGTTATTTTAAAAAAATCATGTAATTTTTGGTGAAAAATGTACAAGATTACTTTGTTTTTTTATACCATTATTTGTGTGCAATATTATTTTGTTAAAATAGTGTTATACTACTAAAAACACTTCTAGGTTTCATATAAAAACATTTTTTGATCAATAATTTGAAATTATCTATAGATTTTTTAATTCTTGGGTCTGTCAGACCCAGCCCGTCCACTTAGGTAACTTTTTTTTGTCCGTTCGTTAGGGTTGAGATAAAAAGCTAAGTTATTTCATATCCTTTATTTTAATTTTATGTAGACCATAGCGTTATAGGTTTAAATATCAAAATTGTAAACAATTGATTAGCTTATATTTTCAATGCTCTTCAGTTTCCAAAAATATATTGTTGATCTGTTTCATCTATTTTCTAACTCAATTTAAAATACAGTAAGAAAATATTAAAAAAAAATATAAAAACGTAGGAATATTAAGAAGTTTTATTCTTCTGTAATAGGAAATCCGTGTGTGTCAGTTTCCTTGTCGTCCTTAGACAAATTGTTTGCATGTCCATGTTCATGATACCTGATTGGGTAAGTGAGTTGGTTGCCTCTATCCCATGTAAATAGCTCCTGTAAACATTTGTTTTTTTGTATTTTAGTTTTTGAAGACAATTCAGACCTAAATATTAATATACACAGTAGCAAACAATTGTATCTAAAAAAATATTAATTGAAAATAGAGGGAATAGAAAGTGAAATAAACAAATATTTGTATTGTATTACATGATTAAACCTTCACAAGCTGTAAAACAGAAATGCCATTAAATTTATAAGTAGAATCAGTTGATAAATGTATGTTTTACTGAAAAAAGACTGTTTCCTTAAAAAATATTGTATTATTTACAAATTTTAGTTCTAACACTAATAATCTGTATTTTCAAAAATTTCTTTGTACTTTGAGATTAATCAGAACAAGTACAGTGTGGTTTTCAAGCCATATCCTGTAATGCGCACACTCTCTTGACTGACCCCCATGTCAAAAAAGAAAAAAAGTTAACTGAAAACTGCCTAGCTACCATAATAAAAGCTGTGATAATATTTGTTAGTTACTGTTCGGAATGTAACGACATATGAGTTACACGTAGTGTTTGGCAAAACAAAGTTTTATCGTGCATTTTAATAAAATCGTGTAATTGTGTTTAGTGTTTGTATTTGTGTTTTTTTTAACTGTGTGACGACCTCGACAGAGGGATTTGATATTTTGTATTATGACCTGAAGATGAAACAGTAAGGTTTCAAAACAGTGGTAGCCTTTATGCGGTGAGTAAAAAAAAACTACTAGACGGAAGAATATTTTCTTCTATAATAATAATAATTATTATAGAATAATAAGGTAATAATCATAATTATTTAAATATCTGGTCCAGTGGCTATGTTACAACAATAGAAGACAACTAAAATTTATTATATATTAATAAGTTTTGGATTGAATTTATGTGCAATTCGATTCATTAAGCTGAAGGACGATAAAAGTGCATATACTGTAAGTGTTTGTACTAGCCTACCTCTAATAATAGTCGAGATTAATATTTTCTTTATATCCTAAAGCATTGAATCTGTATTATAAATATGCCTAACACTTTTTTTTCCTGTAATTTAAAACTTAATATTGATGAAAGATTTATTTTTATTTATTGATTTAAAAATAATGAAGTTCTTTATCTTATAGATTTTTAATTTTAGTTCAATATCCAACTTTTGAATTCTCACTGTTTCAGGTAGTCACTTGGCTTCAGTTCTTGAGTTAGTTGAATTTTACAGATCTTTTCAAAGGATGTGATCACAGTGTTCCGTAGAATGGACAGTTGTGATTAACTAATTGGTTTTCCTGGACGCATATTATGATTATGACACTTTCATCAGAACTGTTAGAAGAAGGATTTATCATCTGAAAATAAAGTTGTTTCTTCGAATTTTTTAACCAATGTTCATACAGTTGTCAAAAAATGACACAATTTGCAAACAACTTCTGGAGAGCACTTACTGTACTTGCAATGCATTTTCCTGTTCTTTTGTTTAACTCTGCATTAGTAATAAAGATGATTAAACACATCACAGATGGCAGATGGCGTAGTTGCCACCTAACCAGGCGGCTATTGAAATTATCGTGCATGTTATGAAGCACCAATAATTTTTTCTTTGTATATTTATGGCAGGATAAGTGATTGATTAAGAATGTACCTACCTTATTTTTATGATTGTAACCGATCATGGTTGTTTTCCTGAATGGATTTGTAAACTGTACGTTTACATCTTCCAATAACTTTCCTTCGTACAAGTCAAAAGCGTATCTGTAAAAGTAAAAACATTCTCAGGACATTTTTTAATCTCAGACAGTCATAAAAAACAACTACATGTTTCAAGTATTATTTTTTGATTCAAGTTTTATGTCAGTTTGCTTCATATTGTTTTGTAAGGCACTTTCATACTAAGTTCTTTTTCATTCTATAATTTTTTTACTTTCTATGAGATCGAATGAGTTAAAAAAGTAGGCAATTTTACTTTCTCACTATTAGATGTAATTAGCAATTTTGATGAAATTTCTCAAAATCACTTATAACGATTTTCATTAAATTTTTGTTCAAATGTTGTCCATAAGTACTGAAACTAAATGTATAGCTTAACAAAATCTAGTTTGGTAGCTACTAAAAACAAACTGAAAAGTCAGTTTAATTTTTCAAAATTGCTTCACCAGCTTTTGCTTGTTGTCATACATTAAGCTTCACAACTCAAAGTCGTTGCAGCAAATTTAGAATAATAGAAATTATCGGTTTGGGAGTAAACTATTGTTTGAAATTGTAAATTTCTTTTATTTCAACTTTTGTATAGTGATTGGAATTATAAATCTTCTTTTATTTTATGATGGACATTTGATCATGAACTGATTTTTAAAAGTCAACTGAATTTTTTTTTGACTAGCTTCCAAAAAGATTTTTTTAGTGGAAGTAAATGAATGTAATACAGTTTGTATAATGTTTTTGCACTATCTGTTTTCTGTTTACTCTCAATTTGTAAATTAAGCTGCGTTTTTCACTCACCTTTAAAATTTATTAAGGTTATTTTGCACCACCCTGTACATGCAAGTTATACATTTACGGTACTTAACTAGCTTAATTAGACCTAGTTATACAGTCACCTGATATTAGTAGTTCTATCAGTGACACTGTCTACCACATACAGAACTCCGCAAACAATAAACATCTCGCCAGCTTTCTGCTGTCTCAGACTGATATTCCATGCCATCTGTATCTGTAACGTGTATGGATCCAGTTTTAAGACAGCAGTATTATTTTCAGCAACACCATAGATTACCCAGAAGCCGTTGTCATCAATGGAGAAGTCCATGTAGTTATGCATCGCAGTGTATAACAGATTATTGTTCGTTAGTTCTGCAAACGGTGCTTGAATCTTGTCATGTTTGTTTAACAGCATGTCATAGCGTATTATGTTAGGTTTGTCTTTTTGGTTGTAGTAGAAGGAGTTGTTGAAAATCACTTGCGCATTGCCCTAGAATATAAATAATGAAATCAGTGTTAATGAAAGATTTCCATTAAATGTAATTAAATTTTTATTAAACTCAATAAAAATACATAAGTGTTTTTGATTAAGTAATCTCTCTTTATTTGTTTCACCCAACTTTGGGGTACACTAAATCAATCACTTTTTAATGTTCTGTACCTTCCTCATAGCCCATTATTGCTTCATTCGTTGTGATCTTGTTTTTCTTTCTTCGTCAGAGATTTGGCTCGTTCGCTTGGATTTGACTTTGCCTTGGAACCAATGGACAAGTTGCTTCTTGTCCTTGGTTATTGTTTTGGCTGTTTTGTCCATGAGCATAGTGTCTGTGATTTGTAGTTCTGTTATGTCTTTCTCTGTTCCTCTAAAACAAAGTGGTTTGGCTCTTTTATTGCGAATGTAGTCAAATATTTTTTTGGTTAGTTTATTTTTGTCCATTCGGAGGATGTGCCCATAAAAATCAATTCTCCTTTTTCTTATTGTGTCTGATAGTGTTTCAGTTTTTTGGTAAAGAGTTTCATTACTGATGTGGAGTAATTGGTTGTTATGGAATTTGGGACCTAAGATTTTTCGTAATATCTTTCTTTCTTTGATCTCCAGCCTTTCAAGTGGGCCCTGGGTTGTGAGAGATAATGTTTCAGCTGCATATAAGGCTTCTTGTTTAATTACCGTATGATAATGCCTTATCTTTGTATTCCAGGAGAGGGACTTCTTGTTGTATGTGTCTTTGGTAAGTTTGAAGGCTAATTCAACTTTATTTCTCCTAGATTCAATAGCTTTTTTCTCTAGGGCGTTCCAGCTGATCCATTCCCCAAGATATTTGAATTCTTTGACTATCTCAATGTATTGTTCTCCCACTTGAAGCTTTTTTGGTGGTTTCTGTATGTTTGTCAATATTTTAGTCTTTTCAAATGAAACTTTGAGACCTATTTTTAACACTTGCTTCTGGAGTTCAAGAGTCTGTTCCTTAGCTTCTTCCAATGTCTCAGCTAGTAAGGCCATGTCATCCGCAAAAGCCAAACAATTTACCTTAATGCCTTTGTTCTTAGTTCCTAGTCTGATTCCACTAGGCGTATTCATGTTCCACTCTCTAACTACTTTTTATAGAGCACAATTAAATAACAATGTAGAGAGTCCATCTCCTTGTCGGACCCCTGTTTTAATCTCAAAAGGGGTGGAGAGTTCTCCCATGTATTGAACTTTGGAGAATGTATTAGTTAATGTTTCCCTGATAAGATTTGTGGTTTTGTTATCAAGGTCTAGTTCTTTCAGAACCGAGAATAAGGATTCCCTATCTATAGAGTTGTATGCTTTTTGAAAGTCAATAAAAGTGATAATATACGATGTAGCCCATGACTTTTGGTAGTTCATGATGTGTTTGAGGTTAAAGATTTGTTCCGGACAGGATCTCCTTTTCCGGAAACCCACCTGGTATTCTCCAAGTTGATGGTCCAATTGAGGTTCTGCCCTATGTAGTAGGACTGTTGAGAATATCTTGTATGTTACGTCAAGGAGAGATATCCCTCTGTAGTTGTTAGGGTCAGATTTGGATCCTTTCTTATGAAGTGGATGTATGAGGGCTGTCTTCCAATCATGGGGAATTCTTTCACTTATCCAAATTTCTTCAAGGATGTTTCTGAGAGACTGTATAGCACTTTCGTTGAAATTTTTCCAAAGTTATGCTGTGATTTGATTTTCTCCCAAAGCCTTATAATTCTTGAAATTCGATATTATTGATTGGAGTTCCTCGACTGTTGGAGGTTCTGAGTCAGGTTTAGTTGATGGAGATATATGAAAGTTCATCTTTACTGATGGTTCCTCACAATTAAGGAGATTTCCGAAATATTCTGCTAATATTCTACAAATATCCCTGTTGTTATGGGCAACATTCCCATCTCTGTCCTGAAATTGTAGAGTTGGTGGATTGTACTTAGTCAATTTCTTCTTAAAATTCTTATAAAAAATTGATTAAGTACTATTTTATAGTAAATTAACCTTATTTTTAACATAATTCCACATTATATAAAGACATTTGTTGTATCGTAATTCCAAGTTCTTCCTTATGGAAATTGTTGTCTGTTAACCACTGCAACATTGGCTGTTTTGACGTCATCGTCGAAATTCTGATTGCCAAGGCATAGAATTCCCTTTATGCCTGACCTGTTGCTTAGATAGTCACTATGTGCTACATGTTGTAATAGAATCTTTAGCTTAGCTAATGGAATGGAGATCTTTAGATCCATAGAATGTTTTGATTCTGTTTCAACAAGAACCAAAATTCATGACATGTAAATTTCAGTGTTACATAGCCAAATTATTAGTGAAAATTTGGTTTAAAAATTTGCACTTTGATCTTCTCTCCAGTACCTTTCAAGGAAAGTCAAAGCAATCTCTAAATGATTTGTGCAATTCAGCATTTTAGGTACCCAGTTTGAGCACAACTTCTAATAATTTAAGTTTTCTATCTCAGTTTTGTGAAAAACACTTCCTGGATTTTGAAGAAATTCATTAGATAATTATGTAAGTGTTTATATTCTCAGACTTGTTTATCAACTTTTTGGAAGGGGCAGTCTTTATTCCTCATTGTTTAAGTTTAAATGGCCGTCTTAAAATTTTTCTACCATACCATTATTCATAGTAGTTTCTCCATGGACCTATGAAACACTTGATTTATCAGAAGATGAATTTTTTACTGTTTTTACATCTCTTGTGTTTGAGTAATAGACATTGTGTATTTCAAAATCGGCATCGGCTGAAAAGATCTGACAAGTTTTAAAAACACTTAAGTATAAACTACATGTGCAAGCTACTTTTTCAAAACGGTACTTAAACTTGTACATTTTACAGTTCAACAAATTTGAATCAAGAATGTAAAAATGTAGAACCATTTTCATATGAGATCTGTTATAATATATAATTTTAAGTTGGATAATTATAACTTCACATCTACAACTTTACAAAAACAATTAATGTAGAGAAAGGTGTAAACGAAAGAAAGCACAAAAACATTTCTTACCGTGAATGGTATTTCTAGGTTATAGGTGCTCGATGGTATGTTTAACCTATACGATGATTTGTTGTTGAACTCATACAGTTGAGTTAATACGTTCTCACGAGTGACCCAGTACTTGTCATCCAGACCCTCGCCAGAAGTGTATGTATCTCGCATCCAACAGCCGTATGTGTCGTTGGAGTAACGGTGGTAAACGGGTTTTCCAATTGCATAAACTTGGCAAGCTAAAACATTGAAAATTTTAGAAGATTATATAAGTGGAGGAAACAGAATTGGAAACAGATTTACATGACTGCTTGTTTAAATGGCCCTGATAATAACAACTATCAGGTTATGAATTCATTGTACCAACAACCTTATTGTAATTTATAAATTCATATGACCAAACAACCTTATTGGTTATATTCTAGTCATTGAAACGCTTGTTTACTTAATTCATGTTCAAGAATCGTTCAGAAATTAAAAAACGTTTGGTCTAATGAACTACTCAGTTCTTCCATTGCTTGTCATGTGTCGTTGACCTTCCCACTCCTTTACCCCAATTTGTTGCTAACAACGAACTGCTACAATAATTTCTGTTTATTTGTGTGTCTTTAAAATGTGTGACAAAATTAGTGATCCCACCAAGTGTGAGGTTTGAAGTGTATTACTCTTTTTCAATGCGAATAAAGTCCGTCCAACTGAAATTTAATAGGGCTTATGGTGATGTGAATGTTAGTAGATAGCATGATTCCTAATTCACATAAAAAAACCAAATTCTGAGCTCAATAAGGTTACGGCTATAGTGTTAACACACGTACACATGCTGTTGTGTTCACAATGAACTTGTTTCAGCAGTTTAAGTGGAAAGTTTTTGAACATCCGTCTTATAGTTTGGACTTGACCTTGAGTGATTACCGTCTTTTTTCCAAACTGAAAGATTTTTTTTTAGCAGAAACCACTGTAGAAGTGACAATGAACTGAAAGAGAGTGTTAGTAAGTGGTTAAATAAATCGGCAGCAACTGAGTATACAGGAGGACCCCGCAGGGGGTGCAGACTAGGTGCAGACCTATTGAAAGGATTTAGACATCCCTCTCGGTATCCGAGTCTAACACAGTCTTACACTTACAATATTACACTTATGACTTTAACACTTTACACTCACACTTACATTTAGGGAGGCGATAATAGCCTCAATGTGTTTTTCACCTTAAAATAACAACAAAAAAAAGTATACAGGAGGAATAGAAAAGCTGGTGAAACGCTACGACACATGTGAATTGTGACTCTGTGGAAAAAGAAGTAAAGTATCAAATGTGTCGTAAAACAAGTTTATTTCATTATCTTAATAAAAGTGTCTAGAGAAAAAAGGTACTTTACTTTCCAAACAACCTTTGTATTTGTTAGTAGCTGATAGCTTACTTAGTCCTTATCAAACCTTTGCTATATATGTTTACCAAGAGCACAAGAAGCTCTATATAAGTTAGCCTACTTTATACCCTCAAATTTTTGTTACTTGATGTTTCCCAAAAGTCATTGCATACTACTTAACTACTGTTCTTTATCATATTTGTATTTCTTGTGCCTACCAAAGCAGAAGTAACCAAAGTATTTACCTAATGTCCTTTTCAAATCTTTATTACTTATGTTTGCCAAAAGTGGTTTCGCTACTTCACCAAACTCTCGATGTCCAATGAGATCAAACGGTGAAGACATTCCTTCTTGATCACACTTTATTGTTTTGATGTCAGGACATTTGTAGCACTCTGCAGGTGGGCACAGCTCGTTCTCGCTCATTTTTGTCGGTGGACCTTTACCGAATATGGCCACTTCTGGCCAAACACTCTGATTGGCAGCCTCAGAACCTGCAACAGATTTGGGCTATCACACTGTACATGAAATATTTTTGGGATTTTGTTCTGTAGGCTACATGGGTTAATTAGGTTATCTACCATAGTTTAAAATAGTTTATTGGTGTTTAATATTGATGTTGGCGATAAATAGATATCTCTAATACATTGTAAGTTAGAATGAATCCTAAATTTACTATTTTGGCACTTTATGTGCGTAACTAATCATATATTATAATTAATTCAGAAAATTTCAAAGAATTAATGAAAATTCATTTTAGCACCATTGAGATCAGCTGTGCAGTCCAGTAAATCTACCATCCTTCCTCTGTCTTTAGAGGCTAGAAAAGCAGTGGCATTATCAGAAGTTGTGCTTGAGAGGAAGTGAAACTCTCCATACAACTCTTTCTTCTGTTTTTTCTTAACGAGAACTATAGTCATTCCCATATTTTCATTAACATATTTAGTGAACTTGGCATTCATACATTTTGTTTTTCCAGACAGAAGTTACTGTGAGCATTTGTGTGGGAAGTTCACCTTTGATGTCATTGTCAGAATCAGTATCTGACTCTTAATTGTGCTTTTCTAAGTTGTCTTTTTGAGTTGATGAAATTGGAGCTTTAAAATTGTTCATCAACCCTTCTGCAGTAAATAACTGAGAGAAGTATGAGCTCTGTATGATTGAATCGCTACACCCTTCAGCTGCTCACCCCATCTGCTCACACTGAAAATTTACTTTAATGTACATTCTCAACAATGTAATTCTATGAACATAAAATTATAAAATCAACAGAATTACAAAATTACTCTTTATTTGTTTCACCAAACTTTGGGGTACACTAAATCAATCACTTTTTAATGTTCCGTGCCTTCCTCGTAGCCCAGTATTGCTTTATTCATTGTGATCTTGCTTTTTTTTCTTCATCAGAGATTTGGATCGTTCGCTTGGATTTGACTTTGCCTTGGAACCGTTGCTTCTTGTCCTTGGTTATTGTTTTGGCTATTTTGTCCATGAGCATAGTGTCAGTGATTTGTAGTTCTGTTAGGTCTTTCTCTCTTTCCCTAAACCAAAGTGGTTTGGCTCTTTTATTGCGAAGGAGTCAAATATTTTTTTGGTTAGTCTATTTTTCTCCATTCGGAGGATGTGCCCATAAAAAATCAATTCTCCTTTTTCTTATTGTGTCTGATAGTGTTTCAGTTTTTCTGTAAAGAGTTTCATTACTGATGTGGAGTAATTGGTTGTTACGGAATTTGGGGCCTTAGATTTTTCGTAATATCTTTCTTTCTTTGACCTCCAGCCTTTCAAGTGGGCCCTGGGTTGTGAGAGATAATGTTTCAGCTGCAAATAAGGCTTCTGTTTTAATTACCGCATGATAATGCCTTATCTTTGTATACCAGGAGAGGGACTTCTTGTATGTGTCTTTGGTAAGTTGGAAGGCTAATTAAACTTTATTTCTCCTAGATTCCATAGCTTTTTTCTCTAGGGAAAAATTACAAAATTACATTAAAAATCAATTTAACTTATTAACATTGTTATAACCAATTTTCGAATAACTCAGTCATAACGCAAGATTAGGTTTACTTCTTTAAAAATCAGTTTCTTAATAGAAACACCATTTTACTTAATTGCACTTTTTTAATTTTGTACTTTGAAGAACGAATTATGTCACAATAAATCTATCCTTACCTTTATGTTGTACTGAAATTAGACCTACTATTTTGCCCAATTCGTTCCGTGCAATGCATTGGTACTCCCCAATATCGGAAGAATTTATTTTAGTAATGTTCAACTGCATTCTGGTCTGAAAAATAAAGGAATGATATAATGTTTTTCAAAACTTTTTAATTGTGCTATAAATAAAATCTTCAGTGATTTACATTGTCTGTGTAAAGGAATCAGTGTAAATGGGTACTGTTTATCAAATTTGAGGTTATATAGTAATGGTGATGGACAGGAGTGAAACTCTTCAAATGTTGGAAGAATTTGCAAGACCGAGTAAAAGTAGACTGAAACCAGACCCTGACAGAACTAAAGTAGTGAAAATCCAGAGAGAATTGGAGAAAACTATAATTACTTTGGGAAACAATAACGTTTCACAAGAGAGGCAATTAAGAAATGAGCAACAATAAAAGACTGTGCGGACAAAATTTTGTTATTTCAGAAAAATTCTCAATTAATTGAAAGCTAAGGTATTACTGAGCTGTGTATATCCAGCTATTTTACGAGGATGCCAAACTTTGATCCTCACAAATATATTAGATGCAAGATTGGAAGTCACACAATTCAGGATGATAAGAAGTAAGCTAAACAGAAGCAATAAGAAGATCGTGAGGAAGGTGAAAATTAACAACTTGGTGAGAGAAGAACAGATGTTAAACAATTGGGCTGGACACGTAATACGAGTGGAAGATCACTGTTGGACAAAACTGAGTACAGAATGCATTCCCAGGAACTAGCAGAGGAAGAAAGGAAAACTAGTGCTACGATATAGGGAGGAATTAGAAAGAAAAATATGATATTAACTTTTTGAAAAAAATATCGAATATATGTTTATTATTTCTCTTTCTTTTAGTTTTTCTGTTTTGTATTATATTAATTAGGTTTGGTATCATTGGAAGCCATTGTTTTGTACATTTATAGCAACTAAGTTTACTTCCGAAAGGAGAAGTTTTGTTCTTAAAAATAGAATGTCAATAAACCATTATTCTCTCTTTATTTATTTCACCCAACTTTGGGGTACACTAAATCAATCACTTTTTAATGTTCTGTGTCTTCCTCGTAGCCCAGTATTGCTTCATTCGTTGTGATCTTGCTTTTCTTTCTTCGTCAGAGATTTGGATCGTTCGCTTGGATTTGACATTGCCTTGGAACCGTTGCTTCTTGTCCTTGGTTATTGTTTTGTCCATGAGCATAGTGTCAGTGATTTGTAGTTCCGTTATGTCTTTCTCCGTTTCTCTAAACCAAAGTGGTTTGGCACTTCTATTGCGAAAGTAGTCAACTATTTTTTTGATTAATCTATTTTTGTCCATTCGGAGGATGTGCCCATAAAAATCAATTCTTCTTTTTCTTATTGTGTCTGATAGTGTTTCAGTTTTTTTGGTAAAGAGTTTCATTACTGATGTGGAGTAATTGGTTGTTACGGAATTTGGGGCCTAAGATTTTTCGTAATATCTTTCTTTCTTTGATCTCCAGCCTTTCAAGTGGGCCCTGGGTTGTGAGAGATAATGTTTCAGCTGCATAAAAGGCTTCTGGTTTAATTACCGTATGATAACGTCTTATCTTTGTATTCCAGGAGAGGGACTTCTTGTTGTATGTGCCTTTGGTAAGTTGGAAGGCTAATTCAACTTTATTTCTCCTAGATTCCATAGCGTTTTTCTCTAGGACGTTCCAGCTGATCTATTCCCCAAGATATTTGAATTCTTAATAAAGCATTATTATTATTAGTATATTTATAAAATTTGAAATGCACAGGTTCATAATAACAGATGCTTTTGCTGCACTAAACAAGTCTGGATCTTTAAGTAAGGTTAAAACTATTTTCTCATCTTCAGAACACCACCAAGAAAGGGAAAAGTTTTTCTGTGCAATGCAAGAGTAGATTTGCACCAATGCATGGTTAGAACACAGCTGTGTAACACTTTCAATGTTATAACTAGATTTTGCATAACATTGTTCACTTTGTTTAATAAAGTATTGATTTATGATATTTACATTAATAATCTATTTTAGCCAACCTAAACTGATACTTTAGGAAATAATAGTAGTCGGGCTTCAGTCCCAGCCTGTTGTTAGATTATATTAATTAAATGTAACTGTCCTCAAAGCGTTAATTAATATAGCATTGTCTTGGGAACAATGAAGGATAAATTACGTTACAGATGAAATTTGTGTTTACTGTGTTTTTCTCATAAATCGTTGGCAGCGAACATTTTGTCTGCATCGTATTTTTTAATTCCAACATTCTAAAAAGAACATGTTTTGTTCATTCGGCTTTTGAACGGTTAAAAAGTAATTTTACGCCAAAGTATTCAGTTTCCATGTAATAAACAGTGTAGAATAGAGGTTACTATTTAAGGGGACTGGTGTGGTCCTATCTCTGCAATGCTAATTTGTCCATATTTAGAACATCTATCTCAAAAACTAATGATTATAGAAGATTAATTTTTTTGCTTATCCTAAAGATTTGATCTTTGTGGTAAATCTTTAAACAGAGGATTCTTCAAAATATGTTTTTTTTGGCCAGGTGAGAATATTTTTAATCCGAGCGAAAAATTTTCCAAAAAATATTTTCATAATGTCGGATAATTTTTAAATAAAGGAAAATTTTGAAATATACTCTGCTCAAAATATACAGATTGTTATAAGGTCAAAACAAAAATGTTTTATATAATGTCTTAATTATATATATATATATATATATATATATATATATATATATATATTTATTCATTTTTTTCCCAAGTGTTTTATTTTCGTAAGTGATATATCTTAAAATAGTTTTCCAGAAAAGTGTTCCTTGTACGTTAAAAACAATGCTTTCGAGAAAATGCAATTAAACATGAAATTGAATAAAATAATTTGTTTTCCAGTCATAATACGAGATGTGTTTAGAAAATAAGAGAATTTCAATTTTTTGAACAAAATATTTATTTATTCTTCTACATTGATGTTGTCACCTTCAAAATAGTCCCCATTGGAGATTATGCACTTGTGCCAGCGCTTCTTCCAATCCTCGAAACACTTCTCAAACTCGATCTTTGAGATAGCCTTTAGTTCTTTCAGCGATGCGCTTTTAATAACATCTACGGCTGTAAAATGACGGCCCTTTAAGGTTCTCTTTATTTTTGGAAATAGAAAAAAGTTACACGGAGCCCTGTCTAGCGAGTATGTAGGCTGGGGCATCGTTACAGTACTGTTTTTGGCCAAAAATTCACGAACAAGCAATGAAGTGTGAGCTGGTGCATTAACATGGTGCAAAAGACATGAATTGTTATTCCACAGATCCAGGAGTTTTTTCGGATTGCTTCACGAAAACGGCCTTGAGTAGGTAGTACTCCTTATTTATCGTTTCACCTGGTGGCAGGAATTCATGATGCACTATGCCATTAATATCGAAGAACACAGTGAGCACAACCTTCACGTTCGACCGCACTGTCGAACCTTTTTCGGTCTTGGCGAGCCAAAATGCCTCCACTGGGATGATTGAGCCTTAGTTTCGACGTCATATCCGTAAACCCATGTTTCGTCACCTGTTATAATACGTTTCAGTAATTCTGCATCGTCGCTGACTTCATTTAGTGACTCCTGAGTATCTTCCATTCGCCGCTGTTTTTGTTCAAAATTCAACAATTTTGGAACGAATTTTACTGCCACGCGTTTCATACACAAAACATTGGAAGCAATGTCATGACATGATCCAATCAATATGCCAACATCATCAGCGACCTCTCTAATTGTGATTCGGAGCAAAATATGATACAAATTCTTTGATCCATTTCTTTTAACAAACGAAAATCACCGAGCTCATAAAAACACGTGTAACCTTAGTGGCTGTCACAGACAAAGTCAACAATGAAAACAGCTGAAAGTTTTATCATACTTCAAGGGCATGTATATCAACATAATAAAAAAAATGTTTGACAGTCTGACTCTCCAAGCTCGCGAAATTTAAAAATTCTCGTTACTTTTTGAACACACCTCGTATATATATGATATTCGATTATGCTTAGCTAGATACCAGACTAGGAGCGTTATAGACTAGGAAGTAGGCTAAAGCTTAAATAGACCTGTACATGATAAGATAAAACATTAACATTAAAGAAAAAAAAGGATTTGCTATCAAAAGGTCTTCTAAAGACCGGTTGTGGTTTCAAAATATTGAACAAATGCCGGTTTCCCTTCTCACCTTATACTTCAGTGAAGTTTCAACGACTCCTATCCTGTATTTGTCGTTCAACTCGAGGTTACGTTCACTAGCGCCGACCTTTTTCCAATACATATTTTTAAACGAATTAGGCGAGGCCTCCACTTCACATTCAAGGTAAGCTGTAGAGCCGTTGGTTACGATTATACTCTGCTTGTAAATCCGGATTAACGGTGAAACTGCAACACAGATTAAATATATTTGTAAGGAAAGTCTCTCTCTCTCTCTCTCTCTCTCTCTCTCTCTCTCTCTCTCTCTCTCTCTCATAGACACGCAAGCGCGCGCACACACACACACACACACACACACACACACACACACACACACACACACACACACACACACACACACACACATATATATATATATATATATATATATATATATATATATATATATATATGTATGTATACTTGAAAGAATTGAAGATATGTGCGTACAATGGAATATTATTATTACTATTTATTCAGATATTGGTAAATATGCAGTGCAGATTGTTTTCTATTTTTCGGTAATTTTTTTCACTAAAACGCTTTACTACATGCCGAAAAGCAATAATCCAAAATATAAAAGCGCGGAAAGTAAGGAAAGTACGATAAAAATCGAAAATAAAAGTGACCCGCCATAACCTCAAAATTGTTATTGTGTTAAATTATATAAGGTAATTTTAGCGATAAAAATTATCGCCAAAGCGATAAAAAAACTTTATTAAAAAAAATATTTAAGGACCTAATTGACGCGGTTGTTGCGTGAAAAACCTATTTAATTAAACGGACGCCAGTTTAACAACATTTCCACTACATGTACGAGCAAAGTAATACGAATTTAAGTAATGCCTATTAGAATGTGATAACGCGCATGAGCAGTAAGTCGGTGTAGGAAATCAAGCACGTTTCATGCAGTGTAAACAATAATGACGTCACAGCGTTGATTATTATTATTATTATTATTATTCTTATCAATATGACCAAATATATTGATATTTCCGTAAAACAGCCTAAAATCGAAAGTAATCTAAAACGTTTTCCTGGGTGACTGTTTAATTGGATAATAATAACAAAAATATTCAAATATTACCATTTGAAAAAAAACCGACAATGCATAAATACCCAGACATTTGCCGTTCTTTGTGTGTATAGATTTTTTTTTTTTTGGTGTTTAACGTCCGACTATTGTGCACACTTGGGCTAATGCAGACGGTGGGATGATTTTATAGCGTATGAAAATGCTAAGCCCTCGCCGGGAATCGAACCCGGGTCCTCGGGGTGAAAGCCTAGTACGCTATCCACTAGACCACCGAGGCGGCTTTGTGTGTATAGAAACACTTGATGTTTTGATAGTATGGATCAATTCTTGTTCTCAAGGACGTAAGTTAAAACCTAAACATACAATAAAACGTAAACCTATATGCCTAGGCCTATGTTAAAACTAAGAACAAAACTGAATGATCAAAACAGAAATATAACTCAATCTTACTTCTGTTTTTCTTGAAAGTATTTTTTTAATTTTTTGAAAATCTTTTATTAGTTTTATTTCCGTTTTGATCAATGAAGAATCTGACCCGAGTGTCTGATCTTGGTTTTTAAGTATTTTAACGTAAGCCAGGACATGTAGGCTTATGTTCTTGTTGTATTTCTTTTTATATTCTTCTTCTTTCTGCTAGGATTATTGTCACTATGTTCAGTATAATAATCTGCCTTCCCTAGCTTCGTCAATTCTACTTTCGTTAACGCGTTTAGGAGAACCTCCATCTTCAAAAACTATATCTATACTGGTCACCAATATTATGGCCCGTCCTATTTATAATTTTCTATCTTCACCTCGTACCCCTCCTCTATTCAACAAGTGTACATTAAACCTAACGTGCTCGCTTCTGATTGGCTCTTCAAAGTCATACGTTTTCTCTCGCTTCTGTTTGGCTCCTTTGAAACTTTCTCTTCAACGGTCCCGCCTGTTAATTTTTGAAAATTTTAATATTTTTAAACGTATTATCTGCTTGCGACGATATCTGTTCATTTATTATGTTTTCTCCCTTTAATTTAGATTAAAAAATTTCCAAGTTCTCTAAAATGTTCATACGTCTTCCTTTTTCTGCCATATGTAGTACTTTCATGGAGTTTTCTATTTCTCGAGTTATGTGTCCCTCTTTTATTAAATGTGATATGCATAATTTGAATCATTTTTGTCGTATTTGAATCAGAAGCGAGCGAAAACGTATGATTTTGAAGAGCCAATCAGAAGCGAGCACGTTAGGTTTAATGTACACGTGTTGAATAGAGGAGGGGTACGAGGTGGAGATAGAAAATTATAAATAGGACGAGCCATGATATTGGTGACCAGTGTAGATGTAGTTTTTAAAGATGGTGGTTCTCCGAAACGCGTCAACAATAGTAGAATTGACGAAGCTAGAGAAGGAAGATTATAATACTGAACATAGATCTTGTTGTATATTTAGGTTTTAAAATAGGCACTTGTTAATGAGGTTTAATGAATACTCTTGTAACGTCACGTTGTTGGGTCATAACTCAATGGCTACGCCCAAAAAACAAACAAATGTCTATTGAACTAATTCAATCGGTTTTGTTCTTTTCAATATTCGCACTATTCTGGTCTCATCTTTCTTAACTCGACATTGTCATGCAGCTGTAGTTTGTGCAAATGTTTCACTGCACTGTTGCTTGTGTCATCTCTGACATACATCTCAGGTCACTGTGCAAAACATCATTTCGAATATACTATGGCGAATATACAGTGGTACACACCGAAGAACTTTTTAAATTTTTAAACAATGTTCACGTTTGTCTTCTTTATGCAGCTCCAGAAAGACAATACATACGACGCATCCATATATGTTTTACAATTTGCCGATGTAAGAACAGTTTATTTATTGATAGCTCAGAATTTCTTCGTAAAAATACATGTTTTTAAATCTGATATTTAAGTCCTCTTTTTTCTTTTTCACACTCACTTTCCATTTAAGTGTAGCATCCAAGGTCATGCCTAAGTATTTTTCTGTAATCGCATAGGGAATTTTCTTCAAATTGATTTCTATTGGTATGTATATACAGAAATGATGTCAATTGTCCAAATAATAACTTAAATTAATCATTAACAAAACCAACTCTTGTAAACGTATAACGAATAGAGTATTATTTTGTTAATATTTAATGAAAATTGATGGCATATTTAGTTTTTCTATTTATTTTGTAAATGTCAGCCTTTTATTACAGGCACTAATATAATTTACCTTCGTGTCTGTATTTAGTTTATTAAATTATAGTATTTTAAGAATGAAGCAATAATGAAATAAATAACTATTATTGTTATCGGTGAATAATTTATCGCAGTGACGTAATATTTGCACTGAGGGTGGTTTCAAGGCTTAAACAGCTTCTAAAAAAATATTAAGAAAAATCACGATGTTATAATCATATGATTATATTTTAATAATGAAATAAATAACTATTATTGTTATCGGTGAATAATTTATCGCAGTGACGAAATATTTGCACTGAGGGTGGTTTCAAGGCTTAAACAGCTTCTAAAAAAATATTAAGAAAAAATCACGATATTATAATCATATTATTATATTTTAATAATGAAATAAATAACTATTATTGTTATCGGTGAATAATTTATCGCAGTGACGTAATATTTGCACTGAGGGTGGTTTCAAGGCTTAAACAGCTTATAAAAAAATATTAAGAAAAAATCACGATGTTATAATCATATGATTATATTTTAATAATGAAATAAATAACTATTATTGTTATCGGTGAATAATTTATCGCAATGACGAAATATTTGCACTGAGGGTGGTTTCAAGACTTAAACAGCTTCTAAAAATTATTAGAAAAAATCACGATATTATAATCATATTATTATATTTTAATAATGAAATAAATAACTATTATTGTTTCTGTGAATAATTTATCGCAATGACGTAATATTTGCACTGAGGGTGGTTTCAAGGCTTAAACAGCTTCTAAAAAATACTGGGAAAAAAATCACGATATTATAATCATATTATTATATTTTAATAATGAAATAAATAACTATTATTGTTTCTGTGAATAATTTATCGCAGTGACGAAATATTTGCACTGAGGGTGGTTTCAAGGCTTAAACAGCTTCTAAAAAATACTAGAAAAAAATCACGATATTATAATCATATTATTATATTTTAATAATGAAATAAATAACTATTATTGTTATCGGTGAATAATTTATCGCAGTGACGAAATATTTGCACTGAGGGTGGTTTCAAGGCTTAAACAGCTTCTAAAAAATACTAGAAAAAAAATCACGATATTATAATCATATTATTATATTTTAATAATGAAATAAATAACTATTATTGTTATCGGTGAATAATTTATCGTAGTGACGTAATATTTGCACTGAGGGTGGTTTCAAGGCTTAAACAGCTTCTAAAAAAATATTAGAAAAAAATCACGATATTGTAATCATATTATTTTAATAATGAAGCAATAATGAAATAAATAACTGTTATTGTTATCGGTGAATAAATTTATCGCAGTGACGAAATATTTGCACTGAGGGTGGTTTCAAGGCTTAAACAGCTTCTAAAAAATATTAAGAAAAAATCACGATGTTATAATTACATTATTATATTTTAATAATGAAGCAATAATGAAATAAATAACTATTATTGTCATCGGTGAATAATTTATCGCAGTGACGTAATATTTTCACCGAGGGTGGTTTCAAGACTTAAACAGCTTCTAAAAATTATTAGAAAAAATCACGATATTATAATCATATTATTATATTTTAATAATGAAATAAATAACTATTATTGTTATCGGTGAATAATTTATCGCAGTGACGAAATATTTGCACTGAGGGTGGTTTCAAGACTTAAACAGCTTCTAAAAAATACTAGAAAAAATCACGATGTTATAATCATATTATATTTTAATAATGAAATAAATAACTATTATTGTTATCGGTGAATAATTTATCGCAGTGACGAAATATTTGCACTGAGGGTGGTTTCAAGGCTTAAACAGCTTCTAAAAAATATTAAGAAAAAATCACGATATTATAATCATATTATTATATTTTAATAATGAAATAAATAACTATTATTGTTATCGGTGAATAATTTATCGCAATGACGAAATATTTGCACTGAGGGTGGTTTCAAGGCTTAAACAGCTTCTAAAAAAATATTAGAAAAGATCACGATATTGTAATAATATAATTTTAATAATGAAGCAATAATGAAATAAATAACTGTTATTGTTATCGGTGAATAATTTATCGCAGTGACGAAATATTTGCACTGAGGGTGGTTTCAAGGCTTAAACAGCTTCTAAAAAAATATTAGAAAAGATCACGATGTTATAATAATATAATTTTAATAATGAAGCAATAATGAAATAAATAACTGTTATTGTTATCGGTGAATAATTTATCGCAGTGACGCAATATTTGCACTGAGGGTGGTTTCAAGGCTTAAACAGCTTCTAAAAAATACTGGGAAAAAATCACAATATTATAATCATATTATTATATTTTAATAATGAAATAAATAACTATTATTGTTATCGGTGAATAATTTATCGCAGTGACGTAATATTTGCACTGAGGGTGGTTTCAAGGCTTAAACAGCTTCTAAAAAAAATATTAGAAAAAAATCACGATATTGTAATCATATTATTTTAATAATGAAGCAATAATGAAATAAATAACTGTTTTTGTTATCGGTGAATAAATTTATCGCAGTGACGTAATAGTTGCACTGAGGGTGGTTTCAAGGCTTAAACAGCTTCTAAAAAATACTAGAAAAAAATCACGATGTTATAATCATATTATATTTTAATAATGACGCAATAATAAAATAAATAACTATTATTATTATCGGTGAATAATTTATTTCAGTGACGTAATATTTGCACTGAGGGTGGTTTCAAAGCTTAAGCAGCTTCTAAAAAATATTAGAAAAAAATCACGATATTATAATTACATTATTATATTTTAATAATGAAACAATAATGAAATAAATATTATTGTTATCGGTGAATAATTTATCGCAGTGACGCAATATTTGCACTGAGGGTGGTTTCAAGGCTTAAACAGCTTCTAAAAAAATATTAGAAAAGATCACGATGTTATAATAATATAATTTTAATAATGAAGCAATAATGAAATAAATAACTCTTATTGTTATCGGTGAATAATTTATCGCAGGGACGAAATATTTGCACTGAGGGTGGTTTCAAGGCTTAAACAGCTTCTAAAAAATACTAGAAAAAAATCACGATATTATAATCATATTATTGTATTTTAATAATGAAATAAATAACTATTATTGTTATCGGTGAATAATTTATCGCAGGGACGAAATATTTGCACTGAGGGTGGTTTCAAGGCTTAAACAGCTTCTAAAAAATATTAAGAAAAAATCACGATGTTATAATTACATTATTATATTTTAATAATGAAGCAATAATGAAATAAATAACTATTATTGTCATCGGTGAATAATTTATCGCAGTGACGTAATATTTTCAGCGAGGGTGGTTTCAAGACTTAAACAGCTTCTAAAAATTATTAGAAAAAATCACGATATTATAATCATATTATTATATTTTAATAATGAAATAAATAACTATTATTGTTATCGGTGAATAATTTATCGCAGTGACGAAATATTTGCACTGAGGGTGGTTTCAAGGCTTAAACAGCTTCTAAAAAAATATTAGAAAAAAATCACGATATTGTAATAATATAATTTTAATAATGAAGCAATAATGAAATAAATAACTTTTATTGCTATCGGTGATTAAATTTATCGCAGTGACGAAATATTTGCACTGAGGGTGGTTTCAAGGCTTAAACAGCTTCTAAAAAAATATTAGAAAAAAATCACGATATTGTAATAATATAATTTTAATAATGAAGCAATAATGAAATAAATAACTGTTATTGTTATCGGTGAATAAATTTATCGCAGTGACGAAATATTTGCACTGAGGGTGGTTTCAAGGCTTAAACAGCTTCTAAAAAATACTGGGAAAAAATCACGATATTATAATCATATTATTATATTTTAATAATGAAATAAATAACTATTATTGTTATCGGTGAATAATTTATCGCAGTGACGCAATATTTGCACTGAGGGTGGTTTCAAGGCTTAAACAGCTTCTAAAAAAATATTAGAAAAGATCACGATATTATAATTATATTGTTATATTTTAATAATGAATTAATAATGAAATAAATAACTATTATTGTTATCGGTGAATAAATTTATCGCAGTGACTTAATATTTGCACTGAGGGTGGTTCAAGGCTTCTAAAACAGCTTCTAAAAAGTATTAGAAAAAATCACGATATAATCATAGAATCCTTTACAAGGTTTTTCAGCAACGTAAGGAAATTTCTTCGCCTAATTAGTGTTCTGCAGGAAACATTCACAAAAAATAACGTGGTTTTAAGACCGTCTCAAGTAATTGAAATGTTGGCTTGCATTCACTGTGAAGGCATTCAGTAACTTTATACTGCTTATTAAATGTTTTCTAATTATAACTTTTCTATACTTGAACTTTTTCATATTTACCATAGTGGATGCATTGTTTTACTGTGTATTAGCATACATTGCATTAGAGTGAATTATTTAATAGATACATAACTTTTTTTTTTTTGGTGTTTAACGTCCGACTATTGTGCACACTTGGGCTAATGCAGACGGTGGGATGATTTATAGCGTATGAAAATTCCAAGCCCTGGCAGGGAATCGAACCCGGGTCCTCGGGGTGAAAGCCCAGTACGCTATTAACTTGACCACCGAGGCGGCAAGATACATAATCTTAGCGGTCTTTTTTAAAATTCTTTTTACTGAAATTTGACTGTTATTTTATTCCGTATACGTAATTCAAGGATAAGAAACAACGGTTCCAAGGCAAAGTCAAATCCAAGCGAACGATCCTTTCTCTGAGAAGAAAGAAAAGCAAGATCACAACGAATGAAGCAATACTGGGCTACGAGGAAGGCACAACATTAAAAAGTGATTGATTTAGTGTACCCCAAAGTTGGGTGAAACAAATAGAGAGAGAATATACGCAATTATATATATATATATATATATATATATATATATATATATATATATATATATATATACACGCGTTATACAAATTGTATTTTTTTAATTTTTGGCCAAAATTTTATCTTTTTAAGCTTCATATTTCACAACTGTTAAGTGCTAAATTAGGTTTAAAAACTCATTATTAACAATTCCCAGTTTTCAGCTTGCTTTTTTTTAAATACTGATTTCGCAACACACGAACACACGAACACACACACACATACCATATCAGTAAAACTAGAACAAGGGAGGGGAAGGGTTCAGATACAGCAGTATAAAACGAAGCTACATTTGGGGGGGGGCACAGAATAAAATGGAAATATTCAAAACAAATATAAAGTGTTTGAAGCTAGGCAAGGCAGACTTATTTACTCAACAAAATAAAAAAAAAATAAAAAATAAAATAATTTAATTAATAACTGCAATAAAAAAATGGAGTGTTTGGAGCATTACGGACTATATTTGATCAAAAATTTTAGTGCCGATTCGGGGAAAAACATATTAAATAGTATCGTTTTTATCCAAAAAGGGGTTTTTAAAAAACTTTTTTTTTTTAAATTATAAAAATGATTTACAGATATCTACTTGCTAAATTTCAATAAAATCGTTCAATTAATTTGTCTCTCTCTCTCTCTCTCTCTCGTACACCCACACACACACACACACACACACACACACACATACACTTTTTTTATTATCACCATACTTTTTTATACTCGTATAGTGAGACAATACAAATTGATTTTATCTGTAGCCTTAACAATGTTGACGGTAAAGTCTGTTGTCAACCATAGCGGCAGAGATAATTTTACTGTTAATTATGAATTAATTACTACCGATAATTAATTTTTCGTCTTATCTGTTTACTTACATTGAACGTCCAAAATAAATGTTTTATTAGCGGACGGCGGGATACCGTTATCAGCGACACACATATAAGTGCCCATGTGTAATCTGTTAACGTGCGTTATATTCAGTGATGATCCTATTACAGACTCCACTGTAACATAAAAAGTATTTTTTTTTAATTTATTGTTCGAAAACGTATATTCGTATAATAATGTAGCCTAATCAAATTTTATGCAATGCGTAGCAAATTTAATTATGTAGATAATCATAAATTATTATACTTAATTTTTATTTGAGGCACATAATAGTTACATTTCATGTGAGCGCTCGCAGCTGGTGGCATCTTGCGGTAGGGTGTTCAACTACCGTTAAATAGGCTCGATAATATTACTGTCTATTTTCTTTAAACACTCCCGATCGCTGTAGCTTAACGTTCCTAGCGGCAGATAGTCGAATTACTTGGACTTTAGCCGCTAATATCGAGCACGCTTTTTATAATGATGGCTTTATATCTAGTACGTTTATATTAATGACTAGATTTTGAATTCTTGTGTGTAATTATAATTTCTAGAATAGTTTAAGGGAACAAGTAAAATCTTACACAGAGTCTGAAAGGTAAGTTTAAGTTTTCTTACTGACATTAAAGAATTTTCAATGTAAAATAAGTATTTGGAGCTTCGTCTTAGTAAGAATTTTCATTAGCGAGTTATTTGAGTGACTATCATGGTAAGACCCAAATCTGTGACCTTAAATTTAGCACTGATCCTCTTTGGAGTATTATTAAAGGGACTGTTACAAATTTTATAAATGTATGTATACACAGTGTATACGTAATTGCACTCTGTATTACCAGAGAACAACTGGTTGAAGGAGGTGGAACAGGACGTGGAAGAACTAGGAATAACCAGGGAGCAATTTGCAGGAAGAAGGGGAAAAGCGATCTTAAAAAGTCAGGAAACCTAATTACAGTTTAGGGAAAAACGTCCACGAAACGTAGTATATTCGGAAGAACTCAGACTTCAGAGATCAATAAGATTAAAAAAACACTGGGAAGAACGCAGAAAAACCAAAAGACTTAATTAAATTGACTGTGTGTGCTCCAATGTGGGCTTAAAAAAAAGAAAAGAAATATATAATATATTTTATATTAATATAATATATATTGTATATATTTTATATATAATATATAAATGTGTATTTTATATATTATATACGTGTGTGTGTGTGTGTGTGTGTGTGTGTGTGTGTGTGTGTGTGTGTGTGTGTGTGTGTTTTGCGATGCCAAAAAAGTTGGAAACAGTGTTTTATAGACGACCTGGGATAGGGTACCGTCACTCACCAGAGTGTGGGACTCAACTTAAGAGATACTGCTACCCACTAAAAAACCACCAAAATCATTCCTCTTCTGTAAATCCCCTCACGGAACCGCCGCTAGGCATTACTTCGGGGGAGTTGGACTGGCTGTACGCCAACTCTTCTACAGCGTTCACTCTCCTTTCTCGGTCTTCAGCCCTCAACCTCTTCATGACCACCGCAGTGAATCCCGCAATGGTCCTCCAGTTGGCCTCTGAAGCCATCATTGTCGCAACCAGACTTTCCGGTGTAATGCTGCCTCGCAGATATGTTTGCAGCTTCATCATATCCTCGTCGAATCTCCGACACCGGAAAAACACATGCTCTGCAACTTCCTCCGCTGCTGGAAGACAGAAGGGACAAGCCGAGTCTATTTCCAGCATGAAATGGAACAGGTAAGCTGGGAAGGAAAAGTGCCCAGTGAAAACCAGAGTGAAATAGAAGTCCACCTCCCTATGCTCCTTGTTGCACTAATCCTGGATGTTGCCTATGAGTTGGTGTGTCCATCGTCCATTTGCTGATTCGTCCCACCGTCGTTGCCAGGTTCCCAGGGTCCGATTTCGCTCCTCTTTAATTGCCATTGTTGTTGTTGTTGTTGTTGTTGTTGTTGTGTGTGTGTGTGTGTGTGTGTGTGTGTGTGTGTGTGTGTGTGTGTGTGTGTGTGCGCGCGCGCGCGCGTGTGTTTGAACTCCGGGCTTCACAATTTTGGTTCGGTTGATTCAATCTTGGCAGAAAAAAGCAGTTTTGTAAATAGGTTGGATAAGTTCGTAACCGAGCAAAATCAGTTAAACATTTTCCAAAAGGTGGCCATCCATAACCTATTTTTTGAAACGAATTTTGATAATTAGATTGCATCAGCGTTAAAACTGCATAAATTAGCATTTTAGTTTTTCCAATTCCACAGAGTATACGAAAATGAACCCAGTGGTCAGAGTACATTATCGTGTTTTAAATACAATTTGCAAGTTTAAGGTTAAGATTAATTACTAGAGGTAAAGGGATTTTAAGTCCCAGGCATTGCGATCAAAAGATATATTGTCCAACTAAGCCGTTTATAGTTTAGCAGCCTTGTGTATTACTGACTGAAAAGTCCACTAACTAACCTATTCTGATAGGGATTCCATATTTTGAAAATTTCGCGTTTAAAATGTTGATATGCAAATTTCAACGCTGATTGTGGTTTTGAAAGAAGTGCAAGGTTATAGATATGTGAGGATTGTTAATATCTTGCATCCACTAAATTGGCAGACAAAACGTTTACGTTTTTGCAACGTTTCACAAGTGTAACTATACACGTCAGTGCTAAAAGCTGGCGCCATATTGTTAGAACTGTGATATTGTCTTGACGCAATTCAGTTTGCTTTGAATTGTGTCTCGTCTGTACTGAAGTCTACAGTTTTCTTGCGACTATAATTGCTTTGTCATAGCTTATGCGTGCAGTACAATCTCTACTAAAAGCTGAGTTTTTGAAAACCATTACATTAAAAGCCCTTTGATATAATACAACACACTTACTGCAAAAAACCGTCAACAATAATGTATTACAGTGGATCCCCTCGCGTAGAAGCTTTAAGCGTAATGAGGCAAAGGGCGAGTTGGTTAAAGGTACGTCTGTGATCATGAAGGTAATGCAGGAATTCATAAATTGAAAGAAAAATTAACGAATCGAAATTATGTATCAACAGCATTTTGACGAAAAAGGAGTTGGAGGGAAAGTCAATGCAAGGCCATATAAATACAACAGGACTCTATGAGAAAAAAATTGGTGACTTGGTTCCATTTGAGTTGGCCTACTGGTCACAATTGTTTGACGAGGTAACTGAGACATGTAGGCTACATGGTGGCAAGACCTTACCGCTCTACAGTAGACGATGAAAATTAAAAAAAATAACTGGAAAAGTTGCAGCAATCCTGTAACTTAAAAAAAATTAAATACACTATCCGTTACTGAACTAAAAATTAAAATCATGTATCAAGTTTTCGCTCCTTTTTTTATTATAATTACGATAATTTATTCGAAAACACGACAAAATTAACACGGCTACTTTTTAACAACATAACCTGAAACTTATCAGCTGTTCAAATGAAATCAGCTGATCTTTACGAATTAACATAAAACAACTGATCTTTTAATACAACTACCAAAATTAAATTAACGCTCAGTCCACATACTTAAATCGGACAAACTTCTTCGTAGTTTCCGTAGTGTAGTGGTGCCGCCCGATTTGGTCCCGTAGAAATTTTTAATTACAGTTAATTTGAGACTTGCGACGCGCAAAATGTACTGTTATATATCAATATAAACATGAAGTTGAATCAAGTCGAACCAAAAGTGCGAATGTAAGTGTGCTAACACACACACACACACACACACACACACACACACACACACACACACACACAATGACAATGATGGCTTCAGAGGCCAACTGGAGGGCCATTGCGGGATTCGCTGTAGTGATCATGAAGAGGTTGAGGGCTGAGGATCGAGAAAAGAGAGCCAACGCTGTAGAATAGTAGGCGGTCAGCCAGTCCACCTTCCTACGAAGTAATGCCTGGCGGCGTTCCGTGGGGGGTTACAGAAGAGGAAAGTTTTTGGTGGTTTTTTTAGTGAGTAATAAAAATATCTTAACTTGAATTTAAGCTTGAGTTTGAACTTAATTTGAGTCCCACACTCTGGGGTAGTGCGTACCACACTCTTTTATGGTGGTCTATAAAAGATTTTTTCCATCTGTTTTGGCATAGCAAAAAAAAAAACATACACACACATTTTTTAACGATTACTCAAAAAGTGTTTGTGCTCAGGATCAGTGTTCATTTCATTGTGTCGGTTCTGGGTCTTACTAAGAAGCCGCTCCAATAGCTCATTTTTCAATTAAAATTTCTATTAAAAACAACAAAAAGTGCTTAAAACACACACACACACACACACACACACATTTATGATTACTCAAACAGTGGTCTAGATTTTAGAATCAGGGCTCGTTTTCAGACCCCGGGTCTGAACCTTAAAACGATATTTCAATAGCTCATATTTCAATGCTAATGAAAAACAAACAGATAAATGATATAAACTAGGAAAGAGATCTTTCTTTCGTAACGTTCATACTTTATGCCAATTAAACTAATGTGGACGAGGAAACGTCTTCAACGAAAAGGATAAAGCTTACTGCAGTAAATGCAGTCTGGAACTTACAACCTTGAGGTCAGAGACGGATCAGACTAATTGGTGCCTTAGACTTCGCGGCCACCGACCCTAGAAAAGGAATATTACTGTATACTATCTTAAAATGGTACCTTTAAATTTGCTCAGCAGTATGGTATCGTTGATTTTGAACCAAGACACGGTGGGTGCTGGATGACCTGCAGCGTTACATTTAAGTCGGATGTGATCGTCTTCCTTCACCACCATGGACTCGTACAGAAACGTGTCAGTTCCTGGAAGTGAACGAATAATCATATATATTATTTCTCGAGTCAATTTCTCTTTTTCTCAGCCCACTATTCGTACAGGCATAAATAAGATATCTTTAGAAAGATTTTTTAACCGGCTTCTGACTTTTCAAAATGATTTTGCGCTAAAACTTACTGTTTGTGGAAAATTTTAACATAAAAGATACTTTTAACTGTCATAGGCAAAACGGCACCTTGGATGCGCATGCGCGGTATCACAAATCAGACAATAGTTTGTATACATTCTTCTTCTTTTCTGCTAGGATTATTATCAATGTGTTCAGTATAATGATCTGCCTTCCCTAGCTTTGTCAATTCTACTTTCGTTGACGCGTTTCGGAGAACCTCCATCTTCAAAAACTATATCTATACTCATTGGAGTATAGATATAATTTTTGAAGATGGAGGTTCTTCGAAACGCGTCAACGAAAGTAGAATTGACGAAGCTGGGGAAGGCAGATCATTACACTTAACACAGTAATATTTTGTACATTTCACGGAGCTAACTTATTAATCACGAATAGACAATCCCATTACAAATGCCACATATTTGCATAACAATTTCAATATTTACTTAAAAGTCATTAAACTTATAGGTTATGTAGTCCTACTGACAGTCCCCCATCCCTGCCCGTCGTACAAGCCGGTACAAGCATTTTGAATACCAAACACATGTTTTGGACACTGTTTTTACACAAATATATTTGTGATTTCTCCTTCCATCGTGCATTTATCTATTGTTAATACGGAGATCATAAAACAAAAAGCAATAAAAATGTCAGAATGAAATTAGAGGTTATCAAGCATGCCTTTTCAATTGACTAGACGACAGTTATCTATTAAAATTGCGTTTGCTATCACTATAAACAAGTCGCAGGAACAGAAGCAGGATTGTATTTACCAAATACTGTCTTTACTCACGGACAATTGTATGTAGCCTTTGCAAGGGTAACTAAATCAACTAACATGTTTGTATCCATTAAAGAAAATGAAATACTTATTCAAGTGACTGTGTTTACTAAAACTTTCATAGTGCGAAATTTCGTATGGGCTCCACCTGGTTTATAAATATGCCTAATCTTGCAGACTTCGAACAAAATTCTAAACTAAATAAATATACATTTATAAATATAAATATAAATATAAATATAAATATAAATATAAATATAACTATAAATATAAATATAAATATAAATATAAATATAAATATAAATATAAATATAAATATAAATATAAATATAAATATAAATATAAATATAAATATAAATATAAATATAAATATAAATATAAATATAAATATAAATATAAATATAAATATAAATATAAATATAAATATAAATATAAATATAAATATAAATATAAATATAAATATAAATATAAATATAAATATAAATATAAATATAAATATAAATATAAATATAAATATAAATATATATTTATATATAAATATACTTAAATAAACCTTAAATTAGAAAATAAATTATTCACTGTAAAAGAGTAATTTAAGTAAAATTATAATCTGTAAGCAACAAGAAACCTTTAACCCTTAGTTCTTGTTAAAAATTGTCTGTTATTGAACCAAAAATAAAAATAATGTAACATGTTTTTTTCTTCCTTTTAATTTAATTACGATGATTTGTTCGAAAACACGAACATGTTATTTTTGATTCAATAACAGAATTTTTTCTTTTTTTCTTAAAAATTATGATTATACGTATCGTATTTTATTAAGTAATTAAATTTTTTTTACGATATTAATATAACATTTCTGATGCCACATCTATAAATTATGTGTAGAAATTTCATTTAACAATATTTTACAAAAATTAAACTAACGATTCATTTCACATATATTTACATTGGTCAAACGTTTTCCTATTTCACAAATCGTACCGATAAATTTTTCTGTTTAATTAATTTCTCATAAAATTCAAGTTCCATTTTAAATTTGAGGAAAATACAAACATTATATCTTTATTACTCTTAACATGTATCATGTTTTGGGGTTGGCTGTGATGTTGGATTTCGCGTGATGCGAGTGCACAAATTTATATATAATAAATATATATATAATAAAATATTTATAAAATATTTATATATAATATTTTGCTCGTCGCAAGCCTCGTATTAAATTAATTATAATTAAACATTTCCTGTGTTTCCGCCCGGGATCGAACCGGAGACCTTGCGCGTGTGAGGCGCACGTCATAACCACTACACTACGGAAAGTACGAAGAAGTTTATATTGGTAGTTATATTGAAAGATCAGTTGTTTTATGTTAATTTGTAACAATCAGCTGATTCAGTTGAACAGCTGTTAGGTTATAATAAGCGTTGAGTTATTGTAAATAACTGGCAATATTAATTTATCATGCATTTGAAAAAATTGTAATTACAATAACAAATGAAGACAGTATTATTTAATAAAATACGATACATGTAAATATAATTTTTAAGAAAAAAAAAGAATAAAATTTAGTTACTGAACTAAAAATAGGAATCATTTATCGTGTTTTCGAACAAATTATCGTAATAAAAATAAAATGGAGAAGAAAACACGATATATGATTTTAATTTTTGGTTCGGTAACCTACATTTTTTTCGTTCTTTTAATGGGAAGGCAGCCGAACCGCAAGTCGCCTTCGGCTCATACGCGTTCATCTTTGAATCTGTGTAACCAGATAAAAACATTTGGTCACGGACATTATCTATCTCCGAAATTCTTTCAGAAGTTTTGTAGTTTGTCAACCAAAGCTGTATAACAAGAACATGTAAGTCGACTTCGTGGGTTTCAATCAACGTTTGATCTACGCACATCAGATTGATTTAAACTACTACTTTTGCGTATATTTTTTGTTTGTGCTCACTCAAAATGGAAGGCGGTATCAGCAACTTTGATGACGCAGTTCCGTCGTTCAGACGCACCTGGTAGACGCATATCCCGGGAACGCCGTTTGTTCCATTGAATCCTTGTTTTCCTTGCCTCCCTTTGGCGCCAGGAGTACCTGTTTTGTAAAAACACCTTTTTTGATTTAGTCCATAACTGAACACGTTTAAGGACTGCATTTAAGAAAAATGTGATCAAAATTGTTAAGTAACATGAATATTAACGTTATTATATTATTTATGCAGTGTAAGTTGGTTTTTTTTCAAATAGTGATTTTTGAATATTTGTTTTTATTTTCCACCATATTACCTAATTAAATCGCAGAAAATAATTTTGTAAACATTACTTATAATTTTAGGCCGATTATGAGGAACTATATTGTGACATCATTGCTATTTACATTACATTGAACATGCTATATTTCATACACGGATTTATCGGTCATGTGTGTAACTTTTTTTTGTTGGTACGCGTATTTTTTAAGGCGAAAAGCAAATTGAGGCTATTATCGCCTCCCAAAATGTAAGTGTGAGTATAAAGTGTTAAAGTCGTAAGTGTAGTGTTGTAAGTGTAAGTGTTGTTAGACTCGGGTACCGCGAGGGACGTCTAAATCCTCTCAATAGGTGCAGGACCTAGTCTGCACCTCCTGCGGGGAGCTTCACATTCTGACAGCAATTACTGAAAACGTTTTAAAAAATAGCCTTCGTTAATTGTGAAATTTGCCATTTGTCTCTTTTTGTGTCTGATTTGGGATTTGTTAGTTTTACCGCCCAACAATCGTGTCAGTTAGGTTTGAGTTTTTTAAAAATAAAGGTTACTTTTATCACCCAACAATCGTGTTAGGTTCACAACCCAACAACCGTGTCAGTTACGATTTTTAAAAATAATGGTTACTTTTATCACCCAACAATTGTGTTAGGTTCACCACCCAACAACCGTGTCATTTAGGTTGTTGGGTATAAAAAAAAAGATCTTTTTATCGTTTTAGCGATTAAAAACACGTTACCTACTTTCTCGTGGTAGCAATTTCGAGGTTATACGGGTCATTTTTTTTCGATTTTTATCGTACTTACCGTGCTTTTCGCGCTTTTTATTTTGGATTATTGGTTTCACGCACGTAATAAAGTATTTTGACTCAAAACTTAACGAAAAATCGAAAACAAACTACACTGCATATCTACTGTTATTATTAGGCCTACTTTTATTTGAACATTTGCAATTATTTGTGCTTGTGGAAACAATTCACGATCTTTCGAGAGAACTGGATCAACTCTTGTTAACAACAACTATAACATAAACATAGATGATTATGCCTTAGTTATACAACTATAAACTATGAATAAACACTCAAGATTGATCGTATGAGAAGAAAAAAGTAAAAACTAATACTTATAATATGTAATCAGTATATTGTTTCTATATACACAAATATACAAATATTCGAATAAATTATATTAATAACATAAGTATTCAATATATAAATAAACATTTAAACAAAAAACGAAATATATATTCATATTTCTGGACGTAACTGTAAATGATCATATTGGGAAATATTGAGACATATATTGTCTTAGAAATCCTTAAATTTACAACAGTGAAAGAATTAATGATATTTTTCCAGAACCATAATTGTGTTACAAAACGTGCAAGAGAAAATGAGTTATATATTAGATGCATAGGAAATAAATAACTTCACTTCTGGCTGTTTTTCTTACATGCAAATTTTAATACTTTACTGTAATTGACCGAGCGAAGCGACCTCTTTCGTCTGACCTCTTTCGTCTCGACCTTTCCGCATTTGGTTCATGTATTTGATACATAGTTTTGGCCAAACGCATTGACCGATTGTTTTCAAATTCGGTGCGTAGGTACCTTGTATAAAGCCCGAACGAAGTAAGTGTAAGATTTTTTCCAAACACTTCCGTTTCAAGATGGCGGCTTCTGATTTACAATAACTAGTGTATGCAGTTTTAGCCAAACGAATTAAACTATCGTTTTGAAATTTGTTACGAAGATCTTGTATAAAACCCAAATGACGAATGTGTAATATTTTTTCTTATTTACTTCCGTTTCAAGATGGCGACCTCTGATTTAACGATGAAGAGTGTACGCAATTTTAGCAAGCACTGGTAGATTGTTTTGAAATTTGGTACGGAGGTGCCTTGTTTAAAGCACGAACGACACATGTGTAACTTTTTTTTTCAAACACTTCCATTTCAAGATGGCGATTTCTGATTTACAATAACGAGTGTATGCAGTCTTAGTCAAACTTGTTAACCGATTGTTTTGAAATTTGTTACGAAGATCTTGTATAAAATCTAAGTGACATATGAGTAACATTTTCCCCTCTTCACTTCCGTTTCAAGACAGCGACCTCTGACTTAACGGCGAAGAAAATACGCAATTTCAGTCAAACGCATTGATTTAAAATTTGGTGTGAAGGTACCTTATATAAAGCCCGAAAGACTTATGTGTAAGATTTTTTTCCCCATTCACTTCCGTTTCAAGTTGGCGGGCTATAATACAACGTTGCTGCTTATTTCCTGTAATACTAGCTGAACGGCAAAACCTATCTTAATTTTGACCGCTTCGTGGAAAGAGAGCATAAAATTTTCACTAAATTTGGTCCAGTAACATTTTTCGTAAATATTACCGTTACAGGTTAAAATGGCGGAAAACTTTACGAGAGCTGTCGTAGCGCGCTCTGTATAATTAAGATTTCTTTTGTGTTTAACGTCCGACTATTGTGCACACTTGGGCTAATGCAGACGATAGGGTGATTTATAGCGTATGAAAATGCCGAGCCCTCGCTGGGAATCGAACCCGGGTCCTCGGGGTGAAAGCTTAGTACGCTATCCACTAGACCACCGAGGCGGCTTATACACTTCGAGGTCTACAGTTCTTCGAACTATTAGTACTTGAGTAATACAGCTACTGTACAATGTCTTACCTGCGGCTGTTCTGTGCATTTACCTTTATCTTACCTGGCAACCCGCGGGGTCCTGGAGATCCTTTCTGTCCGTCCAAACCAGGCCGACCTATAAAATAGAATCTCGGTACTAAAACACTTTCGTTGCAAAACTTAACTAATAAAATCAATTATTTTTAAAATTATACAATTCAATCAGCCTTCGATTAAAAATGTCTCGCAGATGTGATGGAAGCGAATTTCGCAAGACAGTGCATTTTTTATTCCTAAGAACTAGGCTCAGAGACTCAATAGCAAGTTAACTATTTAACTTATTACCGATACCCTAAATTAACTTCAGACTGATTCCAGGTTCTCTGGCGAGCTTCAGAATTTTGTTGTGTTATTGCCGAAATCGTCATTTAAAATTGGTTTTTTTCAATTTTCAATTAAGCTAAAAATACTAAAGTTTTAACGGTTAAGAAAAAACACTAGATTCCAGTCTAAATATTTGCGAGAGAAGGAACAACAGGAATAATGTTCGTCCATTCGATGTTGGCAAACGAGGCTACCAGTAAGTTGTTTACTGACAAAAGCGGTCATTCCACTGAATCCGTCAGAGTACGGCACGTCTTCAAACACAAAACAACTGACTCATATTGTTTAGACTATGAGTCTTTCCTCTAGCTGCTTCACGTCAATGCATCACCATCCGTCGGTATAGTTGTACTTAGAGGTGGGCGTTTCTGCTATTTTTACAAGACGTCAACAAATTGTTGAGGAAAAAAGCTGCTTTTTAAAACAGTTGGAAAAAAAACAGGTTTAGAAAATTGAAACTCAAAATTGTATTAGCAACTAAAACATAAAGCACATAAGTTCAGTTTTCTAAGACTACTTTTTCATTCCCACTGCCACCATGTCCTTAACTTTTTGTGGGTATAAAGCATTTAGAAAGGATAAAAATAATCCTTACAAGTGTAGTAATAATTAAATTACATTATCAAAACGTAATAATTATGTATGCCATTTTATGTACAAAATGCGATGAATTTCTAATAGAAGCATTCTGTTTTTTACTTAAAAATTAAATAGTCCTTTGCATATTTACCAAAATGGAAACGGTTTAGAATATTTTTAGTTGATTAAAAAATATTGATGAATGATAATAAATATAAAAAATATGTTTAAATAAAATTAGGCTCTCTATCTACAAAATGTGAGAGGTTGTTACTACAACTCGCAACAAAATAGAGATAAACGATGACATTGACCAAAAAGTTCTTACTTCACTGCAAGCAACAAGCAACTTTGAAATGAAGGGAAAACCATAAAAGCAGGTAAAAGAAAAGCAGTTAGCAGGAAAACAGTTTTAGCGCTTGCGGCAACGTTCGAATAGAACAGTCCGTTCCTTGTTAGCAAATCATAAACCAGTCCAAATCAAATTGCTTGTTTCCGTTTGAAAAAGCAGTTTCTTTGTCGTTTATAGAAAAGCAGTTTTTTTAACAGTTTGGGGTTTTCCGCCCCACCACTAGTTGTACTACGGCAGACGTATCGAAAACATGGACGAAGAAATTCTCATTGCCGAATTAGAATTTCGACAATCAGAATATTATGATGCAGCCAAAAAAATAAAACAAAATCTTCTAAATAGCCCACCGAACGCGGTAAACACCGTAATATACGTCAAGCCCTGGCCGGGAATTGAACCCGAGTCCTCGGGGTGAGAGCCTAGTACGCTATCAACTAGGCCACCGAGGCGGCTTTTGTTGAAAAGAGATAGCTTCAACAATTGGTATACTCTTTCTGAAAGTCGTATCGTTTTTTCGAATTTTATTTTCGACCAGAATGTGCAGCATATCAAACTACACTTTACTCCTTCGTAAATACCGGAAGTAACGATCGGGGTAGTTTTCCAGCTCGTCGCACAATTTGGCAAACTTGCCACTTAAAAGTCGTTCGTTTATTATCGGATGAACCCAACGACGATGTTTTCGCTTGTCGCCGGACATTTCTTTTCTTTAACAAAAGAGCCGCCTCGGTAGCCTAGTTGATAGCGTACTGAGCTTTCACTCCGAGGACCCGGGTTCGATTCCCGGCCAGGGCTTGGCATTTTACGCTATAAATCATCACATCGTCTGCATTAGCCCAAGTGTGCACAATAGTCGGACGTTAAAAAAAAAACTTTAACAAAAGGTAAACTGCAATGGCTTTTCTTGCTAACATCGTACAGTCCCTTCGAGAACCAAACACGTCGGACGGACGATGCGGACTGGCTACGGCACGGCAACTCGACGTTCTGCAACGCACTTGACGCATCTGTCGCGTGCGGGTTCAGTGGAATGACCGCTTAACACGTCACTTTTAAGATAAGATATTTGACAGTTATTGTGTACCTGCTTCATTTTCTTGGTCACTTGTGATTCTTTGATCACACATAAGCTTTAGTTTTGATTTCTAACCACTTTGGGCGTCAGATCTCAAAGAGTATTCTTATTTTTTTTAGTATTTAACATAAAAGCGTATATTCTATTTGCTAAGTTTATGTTTTACGTTAAGCGCTTGAGAATTTTAGTTAAATCACACTCTCAAAACATATCGTGTGTGTGTTTTTAGTATTTTAACATCTATCTATTTGCTCAGTTTATGTTTTACGTTAAGCACCTGAGAACGATAGTTAAATCAGACTTTCAAAACATATCGTGTATGTGTTTTTAGTATTTTAACATCTATTTGCTCAGTTTATGTTTTAAGTTAAGCACCTGAGAACGATAGTTAAATCAGACTTTCAAAACATATCGTGTATGTGTTTTTAGTATTTTAACATCTATTTGCTCAGTTTATGTTTTAAGTTAAGCACCTGAGAACGATAGTTAAATCAGACTTTCAAAACATATCGTGTATGTGTTTTTAGTATTTTAACATCTATTTGCTCAGTTTATGTTTTAAGTTAAGCACCTGAGAACGATAGTTAAATCAGACTTTCAAAACATATCGTGTATGTGTTTTTAGTATTTTAACATCTATTTGCTCAGTTTATGTTTTAAGTTAAGCACCTGAGAACGATAGTTAAATCAGACTTTCAAAACATATCGTGTATGTGTTTTTAGTATTTTAACATCTATTTGCTCAATTTATGTTTTACGTTAAGCAACTGAGAACGATAGTTAAATCAGACTTTCAAAACATATCGTGTATGTGTTTTTAGTATTTTAACATCTATTTGCTCAGTTTATGTTTTAAGTTAAGCACCTGAGAACGATAGTTAAATCAGACTTTCAAAACATATCGTGTATGTGTTTTTAGTATTTTAACATCTATTTGCTCAATTTATGTTTTAAGTTAAGCACCTGAGAACGATAGTTAAATCACACTCTCAAAACATATCGGGTACGTGTTTTTAGTATTTTAACATCTATTTGCTCAGTTTATGTTTTACGTCAGGCACTTGAGAACGATAGTTAAATCACACTTTCAAAACATATCGTGTATGTTTTTTTGGTATTTTAATATCTATCTATTTGCTAAGTTTATGTTTTAAGTTAAGCACTTGAGAACGATAGTTACAAAACATATCGTGTATGTGTTTTTAGTATTTTAACAGCTATCTATTTATATTTTACGTGAGGCACTTGAGAACGACAGTTAAATCACACTCACAAAACATATCGTGTATGTGCTTTTAGTATTTTAACATCTATCTGTTTGCTAAGTTTATATTTTACGTTAGGCACTCGAGAACGATAGTTAAATCACACTCACAAAACATATCGTGTATGTGTTTTTAATATTTTAACATCTATCTGTTTGCTAAGTTTATATTTTACGTGAGGCACTTGAGAACGACAGTTAAATCACACTCACAAAACATATCGTGTATGTGCTTTTAGTATTTTAACATCTATCTGTTTGCTAAGTTTATATTTTACGTGAGGCACTCGAGAACGACAGTTAAATCACACTCACAAAACATATCGTGTATTTGGTTTTAGTATTTTAACATCTATCTGTTCGCTAAGTTTATATTTTACGTGAGGCACTTGAGAACGACAGTTAAATCTCACTCACAAAACATATCGTGTATGTGCTTTTAGTATTTTAACATCTATCTGTTTGCTAAGTTTATATTTTACGTGAGGCACTTGAGAACGACAGTTAAATCACACTCACAAAACATATCGTGTATGTGCTTTTAGTATTTTAACATCTATCTGTTTGCTAAGTTTATATTTTACGTGAGGCACTTGAGAACGACAGTTAAATCAGACTCTCAAAACATATCGTGTATGTAGTTTTAGTATTTTAACATCTATCTGTTTGCTAAGTTTATATTTTACGTGAGGCACTCGAGAATGATGGTTGTTTCACACTTTGAGAATATCGCGTAGTGTTTCCATTATACACAAAGGATGGCAAAATGTCAGAATAAACAATAATACGACAATAATAAATAATGATAATAAAATTAATAACGCAGTAAGACTAGCAAAGTCGAAAATCACAAGAAGCCTTAAAACATGATATATGCTAATAATAAAAACGAATAGCTTATTCCATCGTTAAATTATGTTAGAAATTCGCTTCCATCACGTCAGCAAGACAGCTGATTATTGATATTATTTTAATCGACACAAGTAGTTTTGCATTAGTTTTGGACTTTAAACTCTTAGAATGTATCTCTTTATTACCGTTTGTTCCATTTTCTCCTGGTTTTCCGGAAACTCCATTCTGGCCAGGAACGCCATCAAGGCCGTTGCGTCCAGGTCTTCCGTCCAAGCCGGGCTCTCCAGGGACGCCGTCTCTTCCATCTAGACCAGCCACACCTTGGTAAACATTAAAATCAAATTTAAACACATATACTGCACACCTCAGTATAAAACAAATACTGTAAATGCTTTGTATTATTTGAATAAAATAAAACGCGAAACTGCAGTCAGACTTTCTTCGGAACTGTTTTTGGAAGATTCAATTCAATTTAAATGGAAGCGAATTTTAAAATGTTTTTTCCATCGTAACCTTTTATTAAATTTTGATTTTTCCGACACAATCAGCGTTAAAGGTTGTATTTGTTATATTTTTAAACTTTCAAATTATACAAATTAACAGCGATAAAATTTATTTTCTTAATTTTAACTGGTTTTGAAAATTCTAAATGCCAGATTTTCAGAAAAAGTTATGATTATTTTTAGATTTTAAATCGTTGTTATTTGAAAACAGTAGAATCTGTTTATCTGGCTATCAGAATTATCCAAGTTTGTGCTAAGTTTGATTAATTAAGCTTATATAAGTACGATTAAAGGAAGAAATTTGAACAATTGATCCGCGTTGGAGGGTCCGTTGTCTTTTTGCGGCTTGTCTTGGATGCACGTTTCTTGGAAGTTATTTTCTTACATGTTTGCATTCAATCAATTGTAATCTTAAGAGGATGTTAACCAGTCCATGTGAAAAACACTAAATTTGCTCCGGGCTAAAGTATTTAGCTCTTTAGTTTTGAACTGAAAATTACGCCGAAAATACCAAATACAGGCTTGATGAAGAGGTTTTGCTTTTCCAAAATTTGTTGTAATAATTGAGTAAAATGTTGCAAGCTAGTAAGTTTTGCAACTTTGAAGTAATAAGTTTTGCAACTTTGAAGTAATATACAGGGTGTCCCACGAAGAGGTTTACGTGATTGATCTTCCATTGTTTTCTCATTCCTCCAGTGATCATTTTGAAACTATACATACTTTTAAAAGAAGTTACCAGAAATAGTATGTGAGAACATCTGGCTGATGTTTGTAGAGACAAAATGGCGCCTAAAATAAAGTATAAAACTGATTTGGTTATTTTTTTTCAAACAAAATTTTATTTTTTAATTACTGATTTAAAAAAAAATTAATTAGACAAAAACTAATTAAAAGTTAGTTTAGAAATAATTAAAAGTTTAATTAAAAGTCTAATTAAAAGTTAGAATAGATGTTAAAAGAAACTAAATAGACCTATTCAAAGAATTAACAGCTGTTCAACAATCTGATTTAATACTCCAGTACAGTGAGATTTTTAAGCGGAATAGAATTTATTTATTTTCGCCGCCATTTTGTTTCTACAAACATCAGTCAGATACAATGTTCACATACTATTTCTGGTACCTTCTTTAAAAATTATTTGGTTTCAAAATTATTAATGGAAAAATGAGAAAATAGTGGCGGATCAAATGCGTAAATCTATTCGTGGGACACAATTTATATCGAAAAAACAATTCTTATAAAAAAGCTAAAAAAACAACTTCATCCATAAATATATTTGGCTTTAACTTAAAATTTTAATACAATTTGTACTACTGGTTTACGTTCTCGTGTAACCTTGTTACTGCAACGTTGCACAAAGTCATTTTTTATTTTATTTTATTATTTTTTAAGGCGAAAAGCACATTAAGGCTACGAGGTGTGTTCAAAAAGTAACGAGAATTTTAATTGTTTTAACAAAATATTTATTTATTCTTCTACACTGATGTTGTTGCCTTCAAAATAGTCCCCATTGGAGATTATGCACTTGTGCCAGCGCTTCTTCCAATCATCGAAACACTTATTAAACTCGATCTTTGAGATAGCCTTTAGTTCTTTCAGTGATGCGCTTTTAATGTCATCTATAGCTGTAAAACTACGGCCCTTTAAGGTTTTCTTTGTTTTTGAAAATAGGAAAAGTCACACGGAGCCATGTCTTGCGAATATGGAGGCTGGGGCATCGTTACAATACTGTTTTTGGCCAAAAATTCACGAACAAGCGATGAAGTGTGAGCTGGTGCATTATCGTGGTGCAGAAGCCATGAATTGTTTTTCCACAGATCCGGGCATTTTTTCGGATTGCTTCACGCAAACGGCTTTGAACTAGTACTCCACCGTTTCACCTGGTGGTAGGAATTCATGATGCACTATACCATTAATATCGAAAAACACAATGAGCATAACCTTCACGTTCGATCGCATTTGTAGAGCCATTTTCGTATTTATTATCGCCTAAACGCAACTACTAAAGAAACAAAAGGGACGAAAAGGACGATAAAACGTAACATTACTTACAAACTAGATAAAATTTTACAAGAATAAATAATTTCAAATCAAAACAATGTAAAGGTGGACTGTAAAGTGGTCCTAATCAAACAGAAATATAATAAATATTATGAAACACAATAAGAATACTTAAAACTAGTTGACAAGAATATAACTAATATTAATAACAAGAATATTAACTGCTAATACTACTAATATTAGTAGTATTAGTACTGCTAATCAAAAAAAAAAAATTATCCGCCTCGGTGGCCTTGTTGATAGCGTACCAACCAGAGGACCCGGGTTCGATTCCCGGTCAGGGCTTGACATTTTCATACTCTATAAATCATCTCATCGTCTGCATTAGCCCAAGTGTGCACAATAGTCGGACATTAAAAAAAAATAACAAAAACAATTTGTTTTCAAAAGTTTTCTCACATTTTTTAACCGAACTAGATCTTCTTTTCAACTCGACCTTTGGTTTGTTTCGTACTCAATTTTGGCCGAACGTTTTGACCCGATATGAAATTTACTACGTAGGTACCTTGTATAAAGCCCGAACGACGTGTTTATTAGATATTTCTTCAGTTCCGTTTCAATATGGCGGCCTCTGATTTACCAGTGACGAGTGTAGTTATTTTTTGTAATGCTGGCGGACCTGTCATAATTTTGACCACTTCATGGAGAAAAACATAGCATTTCCAATACAGTTGGCCCCGTAACTTTTTCCCTAATTATTACGGTCGAATTGGCGGAATAGGTTACGGCGCGTCTGAACGCTGTCGTGTCGTACTTTGACGTGTCATGTTCCTTGAACTACTACCATTAACGGAGCCTACTCGGTGGCCTAGTTGATAGCGTACTGGGCTTTCACCCAGAGGACCCGGGTTCGATTCCCGGCCAGGGCTTGGCATTTTCATACGCTATAAACCATCCCATCGTCTGCATTAGCCCAAGTGTGCACAACAGTCGGACGTTAAACACAAAAAAAAACTACCATTAACCATTCCTACGTCCTAAACGATACTGATAAAATCGTTAATTTCCTGAATTATTACCAAGCTAAATGACAGTTAATTTCTGAAAAGTTTAAGATATATCTACCTTGTTTTTAGGTTAGACAAGATATAATACCGTAGTGAATTAATGTCTTATCGCAAACAGCTGAAAAAGTTACCTTCCTAAAACTTTTATTACTGTTTTTTTTTATATAAATACTTTAATACCTTTGTGAATTTATTGCCTTATCACAGAAGGCTGAAAACGTCGACTTCCTAAAAGTTAAGGTTATTATTACGCTGGTTTCTTTAGTCGGACAACGTACGATGAGGCGATATCTTATCTGGGACAACTAAACGCGGAGCAAACACAATTTCAAATTAAGCTGTTTGGGCAGCGACGCGCGCACATAATTAGATTAAATAAGAATTAATTATGTTTTATTACACTATCTTAATCCAACTTCCACTGATACTATTTAATTAAAAACTGTCGTATTGTACTGATATAAATAGATTTTGAAAATAGCGGAAACTCAAAATCTTTAAGGAACGTTACTTTTTAAAGATCTGATTTCACGGTGAAGCGTTCCCATAATTAATTTCTTAACTCCTCCCTCACATAATAGCGTTGCAACTTCTACTAAGTAGAATATTTAGGGCCGTTGTCAATTTCAGCGGGGAATGCGAGATATGAAATTCGGGATACGAAATGCCACGAAGAGCGAGAAATGTTCGAACGTGTTTAGACTGTCATTTTAGTTTCGCTGACCTACCCGGCGATGTTAGTTTGACTGCAGGCTCTGTGATTGTGAAGGCAGTGTATGCACTAGTACTTTGTGTGTTTGACGAAATACTTTCTGAACGAAATCACGTTCAGGTCGACTGTTTTGAAAAGATTAGAAATAATACTCAGTTATGAAGCGAAAACTGAAAATATCTTGAAACTTATTAAGTTAATGAGAAATTAAAAACATAAGTATTGGATGAAAACGTTTTTATGTTCCAGAAATAAATATGATGATACTACGTCTTGATTCTAGAACTTGACGAAACAATTTACTTGAGAACAATGAAGAACCAGTTTTCGGAATTTCACAATCGAATGAAAGAAAAAAATTCAGTTATTGCAGTTGAGCAAATGTATGTATAAAGTAAATAAGATAATTGTTATACGTACTATTTAATTTACTAAAGTATTTTTTTCTATATGAGTAAATCTGATACCCCTCAAAAATTACTTCTTCTAAAAAACCACACAAAGAAGTTAACAGTAGGCTAAAGATAGTTTTTAAATATTTTATAATTAAAAGTGTTTTAGAAAAAAAAAATTCATAAATAGTTTCGAAGCAGTGGTTTAAAAAGTTAAAATAATTGTTTTTAGCATAAAGTGTAAAATAAATATAAATAACAGCTTCAATTTACCTAGATTAAAAGAGTGAAAATGGTGATTAATAAGCATTGATATACTATTGACACTTCCAAATACACACTACTGATAAAGACAAATTTATAACAATTATGAATACGACAATCAATAAAATTTAATCAATCAATCAATCAATCTAATCAACAAACAATTGGGGATCTGCTAATCAAAAAGTAATTGGTAATCTGCCAATTTACAAAAAGTTAATTGGGAACTTGTAATCAAAACATAATTGGTAACCTGCTAATAATCAAACAACTGTGAATCTGCTAATCAACAAATAATTGAGAATCTGCTAATCATCAAGCAACTGTGAATATGCTGATCAACAAATAATTGAGGATCTGATAATCAACAAACAATTGGGAATCTGCTAATAAAAAAATAATTGATAATCTGCTAATCAACAAATAACTGTGAATCTGCTAATCAACAAATAATTGAGAATCTGCTAATCAACAAACAATTGGAAATTCGCTAATCAAAAAATAATTGGTTATCTGCTAATCAACAAATAACTGTGAATATGCTGATCAACAAATAATTGAGAATCTGCTATTCAACAAACAATTGGGAATCTGATAATCAACAAGAACCTGTGAATCTGCTAATCAACAAATAATTGAGAATCTGCTAATCAACAAACAACTGGGAATCTGCAAATAAAAAAAATTGTTTGGAATCTATTAATTAACAAACAACTGTGAATGTGCTAATCAACAAATAATTGAGAATCTGCTAATCAATAAACAACTGCGAATCTGCTAATCAACAAATAATTGAGAATCTGATAATCAACAAACAATTGGAAATTTGCTAATCAAAAAATAATTGGTAATCTGCTAATCAACAAACAACTGTGAATATGCTGATAAACAAAAAATTGGGAATCTGATAATCAACAAGCAACTGTGAATTTGCTGATCAACAAATAATTGAAAATCTGCTAATCAACAAACAATTGGGAATCTGATAATCAACAAGAACCTGTGAATCTGCTAATCAACAAACAACTGGGAATCTTCAAATAAAAAAAATAGTTTGGAATCTATTAATTAACAAACAACTGTGAATCTGCTAATCAACAAGTAATTGAGAATCTGCTAATCAATAAACAACTGCGAATCTGCTAATCAACAAATAATTGAGAATCTGATAATCAACAAACAATTGGAAATTTGCTAATCAAAAAATAATTGGTAATCTGCTAATCAACAAACAACTGTGAATATGCTGATCAACAAAAAATTGGAAATCTGATAATCAACAAGCAACTGTGAATCTGCTAATCAACAAATAATTGAGAATCTGCTAATCAACAAACAACTGGGAATCTGCAAATAAAAAAAATAGTTTGGAATCTATTAATTAACAAACAACTGTGAATCTGCTAATCAACAAATAATTGAGAATCTGCTAATCAACAAACAATTGGAAATTTGCTAATAAAAAAATAATAGGGAATCTGCTAATCAACAAACAACTGTGAAGCTGCTAATCAACAAACAATTGGGAATCTGCTAATCAACAAACCTATGTGAATATGCTGATCAACAAATAATAGAGGATCTCTTAATCAACAAACAATTGGGAATCTCCTAATCAACATACAATTAATTGGGAATTTGGAAATAAAAAAATAATTGGAAATCTGGTAATCAACAAAAAATTTGGAATCTGCTAACCACTAAGAACTGGGGAAAAAACGAACAATCTTATAAAAAAAGTAGGGATATGCTAATCAACAAATGACTGGAACGATCGTCATGACAAAATCAAATTACTTTGGCCATAGCACATTTACTCTTGTTGTTGTGACTTTTTCAGGGGTAATTAAAGTTATATATATATATATATATATATATATATATATATATACATTGTGTGTGTGTGTGTGTGTGTGTGTGTGTGTGTGTGTGTGTGTGTGTGTGTGTGTGTGTGTGTGTGTGTGTGTGTGTGTGTGTGTTTTATCACGCTCGCGTTTGCAATTTGAGTTGCACAAAACTTGGCACAAAAGTCGATTTTGTGTAACCCTTTTTTGAAAATCTAATTTCACCATAAAAGTCTGCGTTAAAAACTGTATTAATTAGCGTTTTCAATTTACAAAATCCGTTGAAACTGAGAAGTTAAATTTTCGACGGCGGTCAGGGTTTACTTTCGTATTTTCAGTGTTTTTTTTAAAAAAGTTTAACATTCTAATTATGTGCAGATTTTAATGCTGGTTATGTTCGTGAGACCTGAATTCCAGAAAAAGTGTAAGATAGGTAAAAATATTTTTTTTAAATTCGCTTCCATCATGTCAGCGAAACAGCTGCATACAGCGATTATTTAATATATACAATTAGGCCTACCTGGCGCGCCCCTGTCTCCTCGAGGGCCTCGAGGCCCTGTGTCACCTGGAGGGCCTATAGGTCCTCTAGGTCCTGAAAATCCTCTGTCCCCACGTTCTCCCTTGAGTCCATTTACCCCTGGATTCCCTGGTATTCCTGGCCCGCAGTACAGTTTTGTGGCCGTGCAGAAGTTTTGCATGACTGCAACCTGTAACATTTCCCTCAAGCATTTTAGGTTTGACATCCACTCTATCTAAACCAAAGATCAATTATCTGAATTTTACAACTAATCACAAAACATTACTTTTTTCTCTTACAGTTTTTTTTCAAAAATACAATCTCACACCATCATAATAAGCATTCAAACCATATTCATATGAAACTATTTAATTTTTTTAATTAAATCAGAAATGCGAAAATGAACCCTGATCGCCGTCAGGTTCATTTTTAGCGAATTTCCATTGGAAAATTGTGTATGAGCTATTGGAGCAGTCATAATGGTGAGACCTTGACCCGAGATCTTGATTGAAATGGGCACTGGGTCTCTCTCTCTCTCTCTGTGTGTGTGTGTGTGTGTGTGTGTGTGTGTGTGTGTGTGTGTGTGTGTGTGTGTGTGTGTGTGTGTGTGTGTGTGTGTGTGTGTGTGTGTGTGTGTACGTTTTAACACGATAATGTGGTCCGATTTGATTCAAACGACACAAAAATCGATTATGATAATAGCTGGGGCAAATTCGTTAACCAGCAAAATTACAGTTTTAAATTTTACAGTTTATTTTACAGCAAACTTTACAGTTTCAAAATGGCGGCCATTTAAAATCTACAAAAACTCGTATTGTTTTTGTCTAAAACGTTATGAAAATCCGATTTTACCATCGTAATCAGCGTTAAAAACTGCATAAATTAGCCTTTTGAATTTTCAAATACCGATAAAATAAAAACTGTTTTTCACGGCCGTGTTGATTTTCGTATTTTCAACGTAATTTGAAAGTTTAAAATCCCAATAATGCAGTGTTTCGCGCAGATTGAGACGGTGACATCAGAATTTCGAAAATGGTGAGATAAAAAGTTTTTGTTGTTGTTATTTTAAGGCGAAAAGCACATTGAGGCAATTATCGCCTCCCAAAAAGTGTGTGTGTGTGTTAGACTCGGGTACCGCGAGGGACGTCTAAATCCTATCAGTAGGTGCATGTAGTCTACACCCCTTGCGGGGTGGTGAAATAAAGGAAAACACTAACGAAAACTCGCTTCTATCACGTCAGCGAGACGGCTGCGTGCAGTGATTGTTTCATTTGCGGTTAAATTTTGAAAATTTAAATTGTTAGTATATACAGTTTTTAACGCTGATTACGATGGTGAAATTAGATTTATTGGGCCATAATTTAATAGAATAGCCAATTTTGAAACGAATGAACGCCAAAATTGTTTTTTGTTTTGTTAAATTTACATCAATATTGTTCTGTCGTTTCGCCAAAATCGTATCAAGTGTCTCTCACGTGAAGACGTTTTTAATAAGTTAAGCCACCTCGGTGGCCTAGTGGATAGCGTACTAGGCTTTCACCCCGAGGACCCGGGTTATATTCCCGGCCAGGGTTTGGCATTTTCATACGCTATAAATCATCCCATCGCCTGCATTAGCCCAAGTGTGCACAATAGTAGGACTTTAAAAAAAAAAGAAAAAAATTAATAAGTTAATCAAATTGTTACACAGTGAAATTCGTTTAACAGTTCCATGTAATTTTTTAAAGAAAAACAACTTTTTTTGAAATAACGAAAACCAGTCTAACGTCTGTCAAGGTTCTTTCACGTATTCTAAATATAATTCGGTTGTTTTTAAACGCTAATAAATGCAGATACGCGTGGGTTTTATCGATTTATCAAATGTAAGCATCAGCGAGACAGCTGCGTGCCACGATGACGTTCTATATTAAATTAACAAATCAGTCCATGCTGTACTTACCGGCACCCGGTGTTGAGCAGTAAGCCAAAACTCTTCAGTACCGTTGCCGTGTTTCCCAGCGCTGTTGTTTAACTTTTCTTCCAAATCTGTTCTCGCTTTGGGGTAGAACTCGTGGATGTCCGCAACGTTTGTGACCGAATTGTCCGTCACGGCGCTGTTGCGCCGCGTCCTCTGCAGCGGCCGTTGTACTGTGCAGCAAGCGTTGTCCACACGCGAGACGGACGCGGTTAAATAACAACTAATCGCGAACTGCACTGCAAGACATACATAGATGTACGTGAACTTTGTCCTGCAGTCACACTTAGCCTTCATCCTGTCGCTGATACACTGACACTTAACCGCTCCTGCTAGCGCTCTTATTGAATTAGCTGTGACAATAATAGGCCAATGCACAATTATATACAGGGTGATCTGTACCGCCTGCGGTGTATCACTTATATTGTACGTTCAATTTGATATATCGATTGCAGTTTTTAGCGAATTTTCTGTTATGATTATGATGTGTTGGAACGGCTGTTATAGTACTGTATTGAATCGAACGTGACCTATAGATAAATTGTTGAGGTGTCGTTAACTTTATGTACAGGGTGTGGCAGTCTTTCCACAGCCACCACCACCACCACCACCACCACCACCACCACCACTACCACTACCACTACCAGTTTTGAAAAGACTGTAGAAGGTAGTGGTGGGGCAGAAAACACCAAAATGTTAAAAAAACTGCTTTCCTATAAACGACAAACTGCTTTTTCAAACGTAAACAAGCAGTTGGATTTGGAATGGCTTATGATTTGTTAAACAAGGAACGGACTTTCCGCACTACCACACCCACGTTCTATTCGAACGTTGCCGCAAGCGCTAAAACTGTTTTCCTGCTACCTGCTTTTCTTCTACCTGCTTTTATGCTTTTTCCCTTTATTTCAAAGTAGCTTGTTGCTTGTAGTGAAGTAAAAACTGTTTGGTCTTACTGAACTATCGTAATCAGCGTTGAATACTGCATAAATTAGCATTTTTTATTCTAAAAAATCCTTTGGAAATAAAAAATTTAATTTAAATTTGAAACTTTTACATGGTAATACATGAAAATTTTTGCACGGTTCGTTGTTAGCGAATTTTCATTGAAAATAGTTTTTGGGAAAGACAATATGATAAAACCTAAACCAGGTACCTTGAATGAGCCGAACCTGACTTAAAGATGAGTTTTTGAGGGATCATTAATTTATGTCCCTGTCGTGTCTCTGTCGTTCACGTTTACAATTTTAGTCCGATTTGATTAAAACTTAGCACACAAATCTATTGTAGTAATATCTTGGATAAAAGTTTCAAAATGGCGGCCGTTTCAGATATTTTAAAACTAGATACTTTTTCGTTTTAAATATTTCCGAAAATATCCTTTCATTATCGTAATCAGCGTTAAATACTGCATGAATTAGCATTCTAAAAAACATTTGGAATTAAAAAAAAAAAAAAAATTTACGGCTGTCAGGGTTTGTTTTCAATCCAATATGAAAATTTTAAGTGGAATTATATGCAGATTTTGCGTGGTTCGTTGGTAGCGTTGGGAAATTTTCTTTTGCAACGGCAATCAGGAAGACCCAAACCAAGGATCTTCATTAAGCGGAAGAACCTTACCTATAGATCAGTTTCCGAGGGGTAATTAAGTTATGTGCATGTTAACACTTTCACGTTTGAAATTTTAGTCAGATTTGATTAAAACGTAGCACAAACATGTGATAATAGCTGGTACAGATTCGTTAAAAAGTTTTAAAATGGCGGCCGTTTCAAATCTTTAAAAATTCGTGACCTTTTCATTTTAAATACTTCCGAAAATCCGGTTTCACTATCGTAATCAGCGTTGAATACCGCATAAATCAGCAATTTCATTCTAAAAAAAACTTTGGAATTAGGAAATTTAATTGAAATTTGAAAATTTTACATGGCAATACATGCAAATTTTTGCACGGTTCTTTGTTAGCTAATTTTCATTGAAAATAGTTTTTGGATAAGCCATTATGATAAAACCTAGACCTTCAACGAACCGTACCTGACTTACAGATGAGATTTTGAGGGGCTCATTCATTATGCACATATTAACATGTTCACGTTTGCAATTTTAATCCGATTTGATTAAAACTTAGCACACAAATCTATTGTAGCTTGGATAAGTTTCAAAATGGCGGCCGTTTCAGATCTTTGAAAAATGTAACTTTTTCGTTTAAAATACTTTCGAAATCTGCTTTCACTATAGTAATCAGCGCTAGATACTGCATAACTTAGAATTTTTAATTCTAAAAAAACCTTTTGAATTAAGAAATGTATTTTCATGGCGGTCAGGGTTCGTTTTTAATTCAATTTGAAAGTTTTTAGATGGTAATACATGCAAATGTTACGTGGTTTGTTATTAGCGAATTTACGTTGGAAAGTGATCTAATGGAACTGCAATCATGGTAAGACCCAAAAAACGCATATTTTCAGTAAGAAAAAGACTGAAAATCCGGATAGCTGGTGATACGGGTAATTAACATTCCGGATAGGTGGTTATATGAATTATTGGTAATACTGATGATTGACACAATACGGATAGCTGGTTATAAGGGCAATTAACATTCCGGATAGATGGTTATATGGATTATTGGTAATAGTGATGACTGAAAATCCGGATAACTGGTGATACGTGTAATTAACATTCCGGATAGGTAGTTATATGAATTATTGGTAATAATGATGATTGACAGTACGGATAGCTGGTGATACGGTTAATTAACGTTCCGGATAGGTGGTTATATGGATTATTGGTAATAGTGATGACTGAAAATCCGGATTGCTAGAGATACGAGTAATTAACGTTCTGGTTAGGTGGTTATATGGAAGACTGGTAATAGTGATGACTGAAAATCCGGATAGCTGGTGATAAGGTTAATTAATTTTCCGGATAGGTGGTTATATGGATGATTGGTAATAGTAATGACTGAAAATCAGAATAACTGGTGATACGTGTAATTAACATTCCGGATAGGTAGTTATATGAATTATTGGTAATAATGATGATTGACAGTACGGATAGCTGGTGATACGGTTAATTAACGTTCCGGATAGGTGGTTATATGGATTATTGGTAATAGTTATGACTGAAACTATTGATTTACAAACTTAGATCACTTTTTAAATGGGTTAATTAAATATTATACAATTTGTTTTTGCAAGAAACATATTACACAATTTAGTTCGATAATGGCCCGCATGGGTTCGTTACCAAGATAAATCCGTTTAAAAGTTTTAAAATGGCGGCCATTACGAATATTAAAAAAAAATCATAACTTTTTTATCTTGCTTGATAATTTAATGCAGATTTTAACACTGATACTGACGGCGTAATCAAATTATCAAACATGTTTAAGATAAAAAACTTTGAATTTTTTAAGATTTTGATTCAACGTTTTTGTAAATTTTTTTGGAGGCATGACTAGGTCACTTTAATAGTTCATTTTACAATTCACTAAACATTCTAAACGTTAAATAACTTGGTACTGAAAACACATTGTCCTATGACCACCGTTTGTTTATCACCAAAAGATACTTTTACTGTACTATTAAACAAACAACATTATTTGTAGGTATATTGACTACTATTTATAATTTTGTCGATAAAGACGTATGAAATATACACAATTCAGGGGTTGATGGATCCGTTTTATAGTCATATTTGCGATAATTCTGTTTTATGCGCAAACAGAAGGTCGTAAATGACGTAAGGTTCAATAAACCCTTTAATTTATTCGATTAAATAATCAGCTGATTTTGCAGTATTAAAGTTTCTTCTTTGCATAGTAACCGATCAGCTGTTCTTAGCGAATAAATTTATCGAAATAGCTTATTAGAAAAAAAAACAGTGCGTAGAGGTTTTTCCGGTATCGACTTTAAATGAGGTTGATGACTTGTACTTGCCCCTCGTTCGTTAACTTTTCGTTAGATTACTCTCAATTCAATTTCACTGTACCACAAAAATTGCCGTACGGCTTGTTCATTTCAAAAAAAAAAAAATGGTACAGTTCTGTTGTGACGTCAGCATCTGCCTTTTACGTTTCTATATTCTTAGTGCCACATACTTTTCAATATAGTTTATATTCTTGTTACAAAAATTATAAACGATATATTTCACTTATTTTAGGCTGTTCATTTTAAACTTCTAATTCTACCATTATTTTATTAAAAATTTATTCCATTCTCGCCTTCCAGTATTCGAACTAAGTCTATCTATGGTCAAGACGCTTTGTATAATCCATATGATTATTACTCACTGGCTGACATATTTTTGATAACCAGCTGTTTCAACCATCAGCTGTTTCATGAATTCTACACTTTTACTTCCGTTACTCTCAGTTCGATTTCACTGCACTACAAAACCTGCCGTACCGGGCGTGAAGAAGTATTCACTTCAAAAACAGTAGCAAAGAAACGCAAGTGAAAATCTGTGAAATCGAGGATAACTGTATTATCCGGCGGAGGCAGCTGAAGTGAACAGCTGATGGGCTTAGAGATCCCACCGTACATCTAGCTCATGCTACTCACTCATCTACTCAAGACGCATACATTCATTACTATGAATTTCCTGGCTAAACTTAAAGTGTAAAGCAACCCGTGCTAATGGAGTGAATGACACTGGGTGGTGTATCAAAAGGACCTGGCGATCTCCCCGTGTGCCCATACATGCAGAGCTCTGTAGGGGCAGACCTCACTTCCTTAGCTACGTATGGGTATTACCACAAATAAGAATATAAAATACGTTGAGTGGAATCTCACCGCAAATTAAAACGTTGGCCATTTGGAGCAGAACCTCCGTAATGAGGGTCTAGAGCAGTGTTTCCCAACGTGGGGCCCACGCCCCACAGGGGGCAATTTGATAGTTAAGGAGGGCAATTTAAAAATGGACTCGACACGACTTTAACCCTTTCGCTTTGAGTTATTTAAATGCAACGCTAGATATCGGTGACAAATTTAACAAAAAAGGAAAATTCTTATAAAAATGCTGTAAGTAATTATTAGGTATAATTTCGTTTGACGCTGTCAAAATATCAACTGGGTAATTAGAGTCAAGTAAATTTCGTCGGGGATTCACTGAGGAATGTGCCGCCTGTCGCGGGGAACCCCGACGTTTTAAAACTCGCCAAACAACGCCGTTGTTCGCACCTAATTGGTCCAACTCAACTTCTGTAGTGTTTCGCATCATTCAGTTGGTGTTCATTTGAAATAAGTGTCCGTCAATTAATAGTTGATTTAACAAATATATTTGTATATATTGTATAGATATAATTGGTAAGTATTTGATTTTATTTATATTTATTTTAATTTTAGAAGCATTTAACTTTGCAGACATTTTTGTCAAGTGAAAAAAAATATCGGTCATGTATTATATACATTTAAATTAAAACTAGCGCCAGATGTGAGCGTCTTTTCAATTTATTTTGTGAAGAACAAAATGAAGACCATGTGAGACTTTATGGGGGGCAAAAAATTATGTACAGAGGGCATAAAAATTTTAGAAATGTTAAGGTGGGGCATGGCCTAAAAAAGGTTGGGAAACACTGGTCTGTAGAAAGAAAAATTGAAAAAGAATTACCATCTTCAAAGTCACCAATTAAAAGTGAAGGAGCCACTCGTCTTGAATCTTCTCCAAATCCGAGACTTTATGAAAAGAGTAGGACTGGGGAAGGCGCTGTAACTGAACATCTCAGGGACAAAGAAAGTCCTGACATTCGGGTCTCAGGGACAAAGAAAGGGACACAATAGATCTACAAAAATCGCAGTGCAATAGTAACCATACAAATTCATTCAACTGTATTTATATCTTGCATGGATTATTATTTTTTTTTAACGTCCGACTATTGTGCACACTTGGGCTAATGCAGACGATGGGACGATTTATAGTGTGTGAAAATGCCAAGCCCTGGCCGGAAATCGAACCCGGGTCCTCGGGGTGAAAGCCCAGTACGCTATCAATTAGGCCGTCTCGGTGGCATGGATTATAGAAAAATAAGAGTAAAATTAAGAAATTAAGAAAGAAAATACAATTTACTTTTAACCAATACAGAAAAATAATAAATTAATAAATTTATTTAATTGTAATTATTAATTAATTATTATAATTATTATATAATAACAATTAATAATAATTAATTAATTAATATTAATAATTAATAATAATTAATTATTAATTATTAATAATCAATTAATTAATAATTATTAAATTTAATAATTAAATTAAACTTTAACAAATATTTTGTAGACGCATTTGAACTAGAAATAGTAATTAGTGGTATCATTGTAGATGTAATTAATAAGTATTATTTAAAGTACCGTTTGCATAAACATTGTGATGCTTTATATTATTCCTCGAAAATAGCAAAACACAATCTCTCATTTGTGTTAACAATGTGGGTTACGCGATAATAAATGGCGGTACGTCATACAATACGGAACAAATACGAGAATAATTTTAGAGTACATTATCTGCAGCCCCGATGTAGTTAATTCTAGAAGTGTGACGAGAGCCGGTTTTAATTGCAAATGGGAATACTACACGGTAAAACTCCATTTTAAGTGCGCTAATTGGGAATTGGGGTATTTCGGATAATTGGACTTACTGTGGAAATTCAGTAAAAATAAATACAACACCGAACAAACAACGCCAAACAAAAGTGTATTTTTAGAGCAATTTGAATAAAATAACTCATGTTTATTAATGAATAGGTACAACAATTTGAAAAGAATCATGCAACTAATGATCTGATTTGTTTTGAATGACCACGTGAGAAAAGTAATGGACAAAAATCTAAAGGAGAAGAGTGGTTAACGTCAACCTGGTAAAGTCACCATTTTTCATCTTAATTTTCGTTTTTGTAACGTTTTACAGCAATTATTAACGAAAGAAGCTGATCATTTTAATATCGATAAATGCTATTTAATTACAGATGATTTTTTACATTTTCTGAATTGTTTCGGTGAATTGAAAATCCGGGTAGGTGGTTATATGTATGATTGATAATAGTGATGACTGAAAATCTGGATAGCTGGTGATACGGGTAATTAACATTCCGGATAGGTGGTTACATGGATGATTGGTAATACTGATGACTGACAATCCGGATAGCTGGTGATACGGGTAATTAACATTCCGGATATGTGGTTATACGGATGATTGGTAATAGTGATGACTGACAATCCGGATAGTTGGTGATACGGGTAATTAACATTCCGGATATGTGGTTATATGGATGATTGATAATAGTGATGACTGAAAATCCGGATAGCTGGTGATACGGGTAATTAACCTTCCGGATATATGGATGATTGTTAATAGTGATGACTGACAATCCGGATAGCTGGTGATACGGGTAATTAACATTCCGGATAGGTGGTTATAGTGATGACTGGTAATAGTGATGACTGAAAATCCGGATAGCTGGTGATAAGGTTAATTAACTTTCCGGATAGATGGTTAAATGGATGATTGGTAATAGTTATGACTGACAATCCGGATAGTTGGTGATACGGGTAATTAACATTCAGGATAGATGGTTATATGGATGATTGGTAATAGTGATGACTGAAAATCCGGATAGCTGGTGATACGGGTAATTAACATTCCGGATAGATGGTTATATGGATGATTGGTAATAGTGATAACTGACAATCCGGATAGTTGGTGATACGGGTAATTAACGTTCTGGTTAGGTGGTTATATGGAAGACTGGTAATAGTGATGACTGAAAATCCGGATAGCTGGTGACACGGGTAATTAACATTCCGGATAGATGGTTATATGGATGATTGGTAATAGTGATGACTGACAATCCGGATAGTTGGTGATACGGGTAATTAACGTTCTGGTTAGGTGGTTATATGGAAGACTGGTAATAGTGATGACTGAAAATCCGGATAGCTGGTGATACGTGTAATTAACATTCCGGATAGGTGGTTACATGGTTATATGGATGATTGGTAATACTGATGACTGACAATCTCGATAGCTGGTGATACGGGTAATTAACATTCCGGATAGGTGGTTACATGGTTATATGGATGATTGGTAATACTGATGACTGACAATCGTGATAGCTGGTGATAAGGGCAATTAACATTTCGGATAGGCGGTTATACGAATTATTGGTAATAATGATGATTGACAGTACGGATAGCTGGTGATACGGATAATTAACATTCCGGATAGGTGGTTATAAGAATTATTGGTAATAATGATTATTGACAGTACGGATAGCTGGTTATACGGGTAATTAACAATCCGGATAGATGGTTACATGGGTGGTTGTTATTACCAATGATTGGCAGTCCAAGCAGCTGGTTATGAGGATAACTGATAATTCGGATAGGTCGTTATATAGATGTTTGGTGACAAGGATAATTAACAGTCCGGATAGGTGTTTATACTGATGGTTGACAATCCGGATAGCTGGTTATACGGATGATTGGAAATTCGGATAGGTGGTTACATAGATGATTGGTGATACGGATAATTGCAGTTCGGGTAATGGTACATCCAGGTGATTGGCAATCCGGATAAATAATGATCCAGGTAAGCAGTATTATGATAATTGACGATTCTAATAGCTGGTAATATTGATTATTGGCATTCCGGATTAGCGGTGATACAGACTTATGGTAATCCGTTTTACGGTAAAAAGCGTTCGTATAAGTTTATAGGAAGGTATTCTTTATTTTGACCGACTTAACTACCAAAATAATCTACATAATGTAAGTGTCCAAAAGGATAAGATACCAACCGGATGGTCGAAACTTCAGCTTTTTGTGATGCATATAAAAACTACTTGTAAAAGAGAGCCACATGATAACTTTTGCATGGGAGGAGAAAGTAGGGAAAATATAAAATCATAAAGTGTTTCAATTAAAAAAAAAAAAATGAAATACAAAACTTAAACTACATGTGTACATTTTCTGTATGCGACATTTTATGTGTCTGCATTCTTGCGACCCCCGACAAGGACAGTCTGGACAAGCGGCGAATCTGCCTCTCCATTTCCTTCTTCTCCTCTCTGTCCAACGCTTTCTTTTTCTTGTACTTGATGTAACACCAGTAGAACAGCCCCACGATCATAACGCATGTACCAAGCGCTATCACGAGTAGTGCTGTTGTGCTGCAAATTAAAAACAAAATTAACAAAATTGCACAAACTATCTCTCTTCAGTACGTTCGAACGCGTCTCTACAATAATTAAATTACAAAAAAAAACTATTGCAAAATTCAGTTTATATATAGCTTATAAATTTACACTTTTGAGGTAGTATAGTAAAGAAACTAAAAAAATGTAGTAATGTTTTTGTAATAGATAAAAAAATATTCTAGACAATGTTTTCAGACTGTTCTTTACTTGAGCCACTCGCTAAAGCTAATTTACACGAACTCAGCAACTCGGTCTAGTAATAAGATTTAGTACTAGATTTTAGTAATTTCCTCGTGCAGACGCAGTTCTTTACACATTTACACATTTAAGTACTAAATTTTATCGGCTCGGACTGCGAACATTCCAGTTGACTGAATAGAAAGCAATCTATTTACTGGATTTAGCTGGTACCCTCAACTCCCGCTTGTTTTAATTTCAACCGCAAATTCTGTGTTTTTACAAACCATTTTAATTTAATTTTGGTGCAGTAATACCAAGTTAATCTAGCACCAAATAGTCTAGCTCTCGTTAGATATAGCAGTTTATCCATGTTTAATTGATTCATCGCTTTGCAGTACATTCGGTAACGTTCGGGAGTAATCGGAACCATTATTCATCTGTTTCTCCATGCCTTTCATGATCGTTTGAGCACTGTAGTTAAAGGCATTCGAGGGAAATCGGAAACATTCGGCCCATCGTATTGTCTGTCTCACCTGTCGCTAGTAATTAGCAATGAACATTAGTCAGAAACGTTTAGGAGAAATCGGAAACATTCAGCGTCGTATTGTCTCACCTTGCCGCTGGTGATTGACAGTACAGTCATTACAGTCAAAACCGTTCGGGAGAAATCGGAAACATTCGGTGCGTCGTATTGTCTCATAGTGCCGCTAGTGATCGGCAGTACAGTCATTACAGTCAAAACCGTTCGGGAGAAATCGGAATCATTCGGCGCGTCGTATTGTCTTTCTTGTCTAGCGCTCTATTTTTGATACGATTGAACTGTCAAAACTAAAAACATTTTTTGCTCAATGACTCGGAAGTATTTTTTGTAAAATGAATAACTACTTACTATCCAAATACTAAAACTTGTATTTTTTAAATTTTTTCTTTGTTTTAAAAGGAAAACATAATCTGGAAGAGTAAATCTTCGATGCAACCATATTATCAAAATCTTACTTGTAGATTTGAATTATATTTTTTTAAACAAGTTGTTTTATCGGGACTTATTTGAAATAAAGTGATTTAAGTTCCTGACTGTAACGTACAACACTATATTATCACTACAAACTGGAAATTTTGGAAGGGATGAAATATTATAGCTTCTTACCCGAGACCATTCAACTTCCGGTTGTACTCATCTTCCGTACAGCAAGACACGCGGCCATTGTCAGTACAGCAGTAAGGCGCATAGGTGCTGAGGCACTCCACTTCTACCACCTGACCTAGCTCGTTCTGTTCACAGATAACAGCCTCTGCAACAACATTATAGGTGCATTTATATCAGAAGAGAATGTAGAACGTTGTCGAACGTTTCCGAGCACAGCCGAAGTTGTCAGGTAAATGTTGCCAAGTGGGTCTGGTGCTGCGCCCAGGACTGCTAAGTCTTCGAATTACTTCGAACTGCTAAGTAATTTCGGTTATTAGTAAATTTAAAAAAAAATGTATGCTAAATTTTCTAAATTTATATTACAACTGTTTTTGGTCCGAATGGTGAAACTTGGTCAACCTGTTATTCTCCGTAACCATGGAAACTGCTCGGCTCTGATTGAAGGAATCGCAAGGAGCCTTCCCGAGGTTCCTAGGCTGTACTCCGCAGTGTCCCAATACTCTTCCGAAATAAATTCAACTATGCATACACACACACACACACACACACACACACACACACACATATATAAATTATAAATAATAAAATATAAATTATTTATACATATATATATATATATATATATATATATATATATATATATATATATATATATATATATAAAAGCTGCCTCCGTGGTCTAGTTGATAGCGTACTGGGCTTTAACCCCGAGGATCCGGGTTCGATTCTCGGCCAGGGCTTGGCATTTTCATACGCTATAAATCATCCCATCGTCTGCATTAGCCCAAGTGTGCACAATAGTCGGACGTTAAACACCAAAAAACACACACACACACACACATATATATATATATATATATATATATATGTGTGTGTGTGTGTGTGTGTGTGTGTGTGTGTGTGTGTGTGTGTGTGTGTGTGTGTGTGTGTGTTAGCACGCTCAGTTTGCAATTTTGGTTCGATTTGTTTCAAATGTGACACCAAAATCGATTAGGGTAATAAAGTGCACAATTTCGTTAACCAGCAATATTCGTTCAACAGTTTCAAAATATTCGTTCAATCCTTCGAAAATGTATAACTTTTTCGGAAAATGTTTTATAAAAAATCCGATGTCATCTCGTAATCGGCGTTGAAAACTGCATAAACTAGCATTTTGTGCTTTCTAAATCCGTTGAAATTTAAAAAAATTTCGTGACGTGGTCAAGGTTTATTTTCTTCTTTTAAAAACGTGATTTGAAATTTTAAAATACTAATACATGCAGATTTTAATATTAATTATGATTGCAATCAGAATGTCAAATATAGTAAAATTAAGAAAAATGCTTTTGGACATTCGCTTCTATCAAGTCGGCGAGACTGCTGCGTGAATACAAATAATCCCGACATGTAACTGTCGCGCAACTTTCCAACAATTACTTTATTATCGTACACTTTTTTGAAAATCTGATTCGACTATCAAAATCAGTACTAAAAAATACGTACATTAACGTTTTAATCTTTTAAACTTGAAAACAAACCGCGACGGGCTCCCCCCGCCGACTTTTCGCCGAATTTCGGTCAGTGAAGCGGTCCGGGGAACGTGAATCGTTAGTTTTTCGCTCTTTTTCTAGGACGTTAAATACTACCTATTTCCCCCGCAGGAGGGTGCAGACTAGCTGCACTATTGAGAGGGTTTAGACGTCCCTCGCTGTACCCGAGTCTAACACACACTTACACTTACAACACTACACTTACGACTTTACACTTTACACTCACACTTACATTTAGGGAGACGCTAATACCCTCATTGTGCTTTTCGCCTTAAAATAACAAAACAAAAATTCAATGCTACCCACACCTATGAAACGTTTCCGCTTCGGTAAAACGCTTTCACGGCAAAAGACCGTTATAGTTCTTTAAAAAATGACATGGAACTGTTAAACGAATTTCACTGTGTAACAATTTGATTAACTTATTAAAAACGTCTTCACGTGGGAGACACTTAATACTATTTTGGTGAAACGACAGAATGTTGATATTAATTTTAATAAAACGAAAAACAATTTTGGCGTTCATTCGTTTCAAAATTGGCTATTCTATTAAATTATGGCCCAATAAATATAATTTCACCATCGTAATCAGCGTTAAAAACTGTATATACTAACAATTTAAATTTTCAAAATTTAACCGCAAATGAAACAATCACAGCACGCAGCCGTCTCGCTGACGTGATAGAAGCGAGTTTTCCTTTATTTCACCACCCCGCAGGTGGGTGCAGACTAGCTGCACCTACTGATAGGATTTAGACGTCCCTCGCGGTACCCGAGTCTAACACACACTTACACTTACAACACTACACTTATAACTTTAACACTTTACCCTCACACTTATATTTAGAGAGGCGATAATAGACTCAATGTGATTTTCGCCTTAAAATACAAAAAAACCGCGACCGCCACAGGTTTGGAACTCAAAATAACACTAATTTATGCAGATTTCAACGCTGATTACTAAGGTAATATTTGATTCAAAAATTGTTAAATAGTAAAAAAAATATGAAATAACAAAATCATAAAATTTGGAAAGTCGCCATTTTGAAATGATCGACTATTTTTGTTTGTTAAAAAAACTAATTTGTCCGAATTATTACCAAATCAATTTTTGTACCAAGGTTAGTAAAGTTAGTAAGTTCAATTTTAACTTTCAAATTACACTGAAAATACTAAGACAAACCCTGACCGCCGCTGACTGCAATGACGAATTTGATTAGAAATCCAATTAAAGCGTGGACATTTATAAACATTAGGAAATAATATGATATAATCTTTATTTAAAAAGAAATTATCTTCAATTTCAATTCAAAGACGGAAACTGTTTACTCTTTATGACACTTAATTAGTTTATGACAATTTTTGTATCTTAACTTAACCTACTTTCATTTTGCCAATTAAATTTTAACTTACTAATTACATAATAAAACTAATCACGATCGCCGCTGATTGCCAGAGCCAACTTAATTATTCAACATTTTTAAACATTAGAAATATTATGATATAATTTTTTGAAGAGAAGCTTTTAATGTTAGCTTTGGCGAGAGGAGCGAATAGAAAAAATTCTGCCGAACGGAAGGATGTAACGGAAATATGAAACGAACGACGTAGTGAATTTTTCTTCTCCTTTGTCCGTCCTCCTTTTCAATAACAGTACACGCGTATTATATGAAAAGTTGTGTTACTATGGTTTCGGTATATTCCCTTAGTTGAAGAACACGTGCACGTTGTAACCGTTTATAATACATTAATACTGCTAGTTTTTAACATCATAACCTGAAACTTATTATAGCTTAACAGCTGTTCAATGAAATCAGCTGATAGTTACTAATTAATATGAAACAGCTGATCTTTTACTATAACTACAGTACGTAATATCTAAGTTCATGTACTTATTTATTTAAACAAAACAAGATATTTGTAAATATATCTTCAAAGTAATTATACATTCGACAAAGATATCGTTAACAAAACTTTCAATGTTGGAAACTCTTTAACTCGTTCTGACATTTAATGAGTTTATAAACACAATTTTTTTTCAACATGACCAACTTTAATTTTTAAATTTTCATGAATATATTCACAATACATTGTATTTATTTGTAATCAGAATCAATGAATAAAAGTTATTTCTTCTTCTTCTTCTTCTATTGGCATCTTCGTAATGAAAGTTTGACAATCATTCAGGCTGTGTTTGTTCAAGAGCCAGCTGCTCGGGATAAGCTAGATTTATGATTGCAAAACACTATTTTTCCTTCGTCACCGATCTGCACTGAACGACAATATTTAATTTCGAATCGACATGTTTGGATAGGGTATTACGGATATATGTTTACGTTCGATTAAACCACGTCGTAAATCAGTCACAGAGTGGTGGAAGTAATAGTACAACTATTGGAAAAACTTTTAGAAACAATAACATTAGCAAAATGACTGCTGCTGAAACGACGGAAGGGAAAAATTTCTACGATAAAATTTCTGTTTTATTTTTATTTTGAAATTACACACACACACACACACACACACACACACACACACACACATATATGTATGTGTGTGTGTGTGTGTGTGTGTGTGTGTGTGTGTGTGTGTGTGTGTGTGTGTGTGTGTGTGTGTGTGTGTGTGTGTGTGTGCGCGCGCGTGGTGTGTGTGTAAACACATACTCAAACTCAAGTTAAGATATATTGTATTGTTACCCACTAAAAAAACCACCAAAAGCATTCCTCTTCTTTAAACAACCCCACGGAACCGCCGCCCGGTATTACTTCGTGGGTAAGCTGGACTGGTTCACCGCCTACTCTTCTACGGCGTTGGCTCTCCTTTCTCGATCCTCAGCCCTCAACCTCTTCATGACCACTGCAGCGAATCCTGCAATGACCCTCCATTGGCCTCTGATGCCATCATTGTCGGCATCAGACTTTCCGGTGTAATGCTGCCTCGCAGATATGTTTGCAGCTTTATCCTTTCCTCGTCGAATCTCCGATACCGGAAAAAACACATGCTTCGCATCTTCCTCCACTGCTGAAAGACAGAGAGGACAAGCCGAGCCTGTTTCCAGCCTGAAACGGAACAAGTAAGCTCGGAAGCAACCGTGCCCAGTGAGAGTCTGTGTGAGATTGAAATCCATCTCCCCATGATCCCTGTTGCACCAATTCTGGATGTTACCTATGAGTTGGTATGTTCATCGTACATTTGTTGATTCGTCCCACTGTCGCTGCCATGTCTCCAGGGTCCGATTTCGCTTCTCTGTAATTGCCACTGTATGACTACACCGCGGCTCAGCACTTCGCTTGCGCTAGTAGAGCCTCGCTCTTTCATCGGCCATTAGCTCCATTGGTGGTTCGCTCACAACTGCGCATGCAGCGTCGTAGGAAACTGTTCGGTAACCACTCACGACACGC
>CM040191.1:55238188-55258188 GCA_022606455.1 Callitettix versicolor
TTTAACGACCCGACCCCTTAAATAGTGATCTAGAAGACAGGATCGGCGCCCATTTCAGAGTCCGTAGTCTGGGTCTTACCATGATGGCTCCAATAGTTCATTTTCAAATGGAAATTCTCTAGTAAAACTAAACGCGATCAGGTTTAATTTTCGTCATTTCAATACAATATATAGTGCTAACATACGCAGATTTCAACGCTGTCGTTACAACGGAATTAAGATTTCCTAAAAGGCGCAAAATACAAAAATTATTTTTACATTACTTGATGACGTCAGCGAGACAGCTGCGTTTGCAGACTTATTTTCAAACAAAGACATTCTGTAAACCTTTTATGACAGTTAAAATTAGAACATTCTCATTTATAAGCTTATATTATTGTTCTTGTAATGCAGGTTACTAATCCGTATATTAAAACGTACTTATAATTTATGTAAATAAAACACTTGTAAATTGTTATGTTTTATGGACCAACTTCCTGTACATTTTAAGGCGATTCCTTGGTAACTTTACATTTTGCATCTAATTAATTATTTAGTATACGAGCTCGTAACTTTATTAAAAACTAACTGTTAAGCGTTGCAGTTACGTCCGCAATTAAAATGCAAATAATAAAATTTATAGTCGATTTTCAAAATCATAATAGGTTCATTTCAATTTAATATATTTCTATATACAACATTATACGATTTATGGTTTTCGGCCAGACAATAGGATAAAAACAGCTATATAGAGTATGCTACTCGACACTCTAGAACAGGCGACATGTAACTAACAGTGGGAGAAGCACCGAGTTCCTAAATGTATTCCTACTACTCTTAATGTCTGACCCTGCGACTTATTGTCATTTTAAATGCCAACTTAATGGAAATTGCAATCTTTTAAATTGTAAAGGAAGGTTGTTTGGAATTATAGGTATTTTTGAAACATTTTCAATCAAAATCATTGCAAATGTAAGCTTATAAACAATAATTTTGTTTAATAACAGGGCTTCAGATGTTTAATACATCTATGTCCATCTCCGGTACCTAAACCACTTTCTTTCCAAATTTAATCTCAATCGGTCCAGTAGTTAATGCGTGATTGAATAACAAACAAACATACAGACACAAACTTTCCAATTTATAAGAGCGTTGCGTGTTTTTAAATATTACAGATGTCATATTTATTATTTGATAATCGTATATAGTAAGTATAAATAATTGAGTATATTTTATAAAGTTATACTTTTTAACAAAAATAAAACATATTATTATTTTTTTTTTGTGTTTAACGTCCGACTATTTTGCACACTTGGGCTAATGCAGATTATAGGATGATTTATAGCGTATGAAAATGTCAAGCCCTGGCCGGGAATCGAACCCGGGTCCTCGGGGTGAAAGCTCAGTACGCTATCAACTAGGCCACCTAGGCGGCTACAAACGTCACTGTTGTACAGTTAACACATAAAAACTAAATGGTAAATAATTAAGTTGGACTGGGTAAGTAGTATAATGGAGTTTAAAATAATTTAAAATTATTCACACCTACAATTGTATAATAAATGTATAAAACGTCACTGTTACACAGTTAACACTCGCAACAAAACTAAATAATAATACTACACACTCACACATTATTATCTTTATTACCCAGTTATCACACATTATTACCCAGTTCGATTGTTTGAACTGGGTAAGTAGTATAATGGCGTTGAAAATAATTTAAATATTTATTATTCACACCTACCAATATATAATAATTGTCACTGTTTATATAAACATATATAAAATATATATAAAACGTCACTGTAGTACAGTCAACACTTGTCACAAAACTAAATACTAAATAATTAAGTTGGATTGGGTAAGTAGTATAATGTCGTTTTTAAAAACGGAAATAGGTCTATGTTCATCTCAGATACTTAAACCATGTTCGTACCAAATTTCACCCCAATTGGCCCAGTAGTTAAAGCGTGATTGAATAACAAACAAACAAATAAACTTTCAGAATTATATGATTAAAATAGGATATACAAAAGCCCAAAAATACGGTTTCTTCAATACCCTCAAGCTGACTCAAACCTGTTCAGTTTAGAATCATGCGGATTTTTAATAACGCAATGACAGTTTTTTAAAAGTTTATTAACTAACATTACAGAACTTACCATTAAATTTCTTTTATGTAGTTTAAAGATCTAAACACAATATAATTTTGTACAGTAACGTCTAACAGGAATACCAACTATTTATTTCGAAATGAAACGAAAAAATATTTCGATAAAAAAATATTAGGCCTACTTCCAGATTGGTAAATCATGTCTATTCATAAAATTAACTTAAAATTAAATATGTACAATATCAAATATTTTCCCACATTTACAAAACAATTTTTACATTTATTTTAAAAAATGGAATATAGTTATTTTTATTAGTTTTAAATGTTTGTGTTATAACCAAATAACAACACTAATATAGATCAGCTGTTACTTTATTATAAAATAATAATTTTTCTGTTTTTTTCCTTTTTCGTGGGCATTTCTTTAACATTATTACAGCCTCCGAAATCAGTTGGCAAACATTTTATAACCTATAAATGGGCATTTCTTTAACATTATTACAGCCTCAGAAATCAGTTGGCAAACATTTTATAACCTATAAATGGGCATTTCTTTAACATTATCACAACCTCAGAAATCAGTTGGCAAACATTTTATAACCTATAAATGGGCATTTCTTTAACATTATTACAGCCTCAGAAATCAGTTGGCAAATATTTTATAACCTATAAAAAACATTTATAACCTATAAATGGGCATTTCTTTAACATTATTACAGCCTCAGAAATCAGTTGGCAAACATTTTATAACCTATAAATGGGCATTTCTTTAACATTATCACAACCTCCGAAATCAGTTGGCAAATATTTTATAACCTATAAATGGGCATTTCTTTAACATTATCACAGCCTCCGAAATCAGTTGGCAAACATTTATAACCTATAAATGGGCATTTCTTTAACATTATTACAGCCTCAGAAATCAGTTGGCAAACATTTTATAACCTATAAATGGGCATTTCTTTAACATTATCACAACCTCCGAAATCAGTTGGCAAACATTTTATAACCTATAAATGGGCATTTCTTTAACATTATCACAACCTCCGAAATCAGTTGGCAAATATTTTATAACCTATAAATGGGCATTTCTTTAACATTATCACAGCCTCCGAAATCAGTTGGCAAACATTTTATAACCTATAAATGGGCATTTCTTTAACATTATTACAGCCTCAGAAATCAGTTGGCAAACATTTTATAACCTATAAATGGGCATTTCTTTAACATTATTACAGCCTCAGAAATCAGTTGGCAAATATTTTATAACCTATAAATAAACTTACCGATCTCGCGTAGGCCTACCACAAGCCATATACAGAGTAGAGACAGCATTGTGTCGATCGTAGCCTACAAACAAAACATAATGGTCAAGTATTGTAGCTATTAGGCTTACCGTATGTTATCTTATCGTATTTTTAGTAACAACACTCTCCGGATCGACAATTTACTGTCAATTGTCCGTGAATTTAGCGATTGTATTCAAGTTCAACGAGCAGCCTAACTGATAACGCCAAAAATATAACTTCTGTATCGGTGTACGGGGTAATGCTGTAAACGTAGCCTATCTGTCTGGTTATAAAAGGTAATCTACGAGGATTGAAATAAGGTCAACTTCAGTGGATTGGAATTGCTAGATATCAATATTAAACTTTATAAAAGCCAAAATGTAAATAAATCCAATTGTCAAAGCAGAGCTACCTATCGGATTTAATTCAAACTACTTTCTATATGTAGGTGGAACGTAACATTTCATCTTTTCGGTAACGTGTATTTTTCACTGTATAAACAACAACCGGAGCAAGATTTTTTAGTAAAAAAATTAAATTTTGAATTTATCTTTTGTGCCGGTAGTTTTTGCAGAAATTTTGCCCATTGACTTCACTTTATAAAAGTCAGAACGTTAAATTCAATTGTAAAAACAACAGCACTACCTATCGGATTTAACCGAAACCATTCTGTAAACACAGCGGTGGAAAATAACTGGAAAAGACATGGCGATGAAATCACTCTCCTGGCAATAATAACAAAGTGAAATTTTCAGGGAAACCGGTTTAGTAGTTTTTGCGTCTATAGAGGAAATACTTAGGAAATTTTTTTTGTATTTATAGAGCTCTATAAGCAAAAAATTTAAAAACGAATATATATATGGGATTGCTCCCAGAGAGTCACTGGAGCATAAACGTATACATTCGGGCGTGCTACTGAAAAGGTTAAAGGGGGGGGGATTACGGAAAGACACATAACAGTGAAATCACTTTTATAGGGTATATATATATATATATATATATATATATATATATATATATATAGGTGTTCAGAAAGTAACGAGAATTTTTAAATTTCGCGGGCTTAGAGAGTCCGATTTTAAAATATTTTTTTTATTATGTTAATATACATGCCCTTGAAGTATGATAAAACTTTCAATTGTTTTCATTGTTGACTTTGTCTGTGACAACCACTAAGGTTAGACGTGTTTTTATGAGCTCGGCGATTTTTGTTTCTTAAAGAAATGGATCAAAGAATTTGTATCAAATTTTGGGTAAAAAATGGAATAAAGTGCAACAAAGTGTGTGAAATGTTAACAAAGACAGATGAGTCTGTTATGAGTAAAGCAAGAGTTTACGAGTGATATAAGCGTTTCTAAGAAGGCCGTGAAGACGTTGAAGATGACGAACGCCCTGGACGCCCCAGCACATCAACAACCGATGAAAACGTGAAAAAGTGAAAGAAATGGTTATGAACAATCGCCGAATCACAATTAGAGAGGTCGCTGATGATGTTGGCATATCGATTGGATCATGTCATGACATTGTTTCAAATGTTTTGTGTATGAAACGCGTGGCAGGAAAATTCGTTCCAAAATTGTTGAATTTTGAACAAAAACAGCAGCGAATGGAAGTTGCTCAGGAGTCACTAAATGAAGTCAACGACGATGCAGAATTACTCAAACGTATTATAACAGGTGACGAAACATGGGTTTACGGATATGACGTCGAAACTAAGGCTCAATCATCCCAGTGGAGGCATTCTGGCTCGCCAAGACCGAAAAAGGTTCGACAAGTGCGGTCGAACGTGAAGGTTATGCTCACTGTGTTCTTCTTTATTAATGGCATAGTGCATAATGAATTCCTGTCACCAGGTGAAACGGTCAATAAGGAGTACTATCTACAAGTTCAACGCCAACATAATAAAAAAAATTTGACAATCGGACTCTCCAAGCCCGCGAAATTTAAAATTTCCATTACTTTCTGAACACATCTCGTATTTTGCTAATTGCGTACATAAAACACTCGATATTAACCAAAAACCAAAATATTTTGGTTCCAAAAAAATTATTGCACATTTTAATTTTTATTGGATGTATAGAATCCGATCCTGTATAGCGAACTAAGCCCTTTTCCTGTTATCCTTAAGGCCAGGCGACCATCGAATAAGGAGCGGAACTGCGCTGAGACAAACGTAGCGAAATGAAGTTGAACGGCAAACAGAAGCCGTTTATCGTTTAAATCTAAGTATTTACTACAGTAACGGATTCTAGCAACTATTTTGGTAAAACTGTAACCTTTGTGACGGTAGCCTAAATAACGGGAAATAATAAGTTTATACGCGTGGTAACGTGGTGGGGGAAGCGGGCTTCAAAACCGAACATGACAGAGTCCACGGACTCAGCGACGCCGCTTCACTCCATTACACTTTCAGTGGCCGCATTTATATGAAAAACAACAGGTCAGATTTTGAATGCTCCATCCGCTACGCACAGCACAACTCCGCTCCATTGTCCAGCCTTATGTATAAAATTATTTTGAAAATGCGAAAACGAACCCTCATCGCCGTCATTTTCAAATCTAATTTTTATAACGTGAAATGCTAATTTATACAGATTTTAACGCTGATTAAAAAAGTGTACAGAGGTTTTTTAAAAAAAAAATTCTAAAAATTTATGATTTTTTAAGATTTGAAATGGCTTAACGGATTTTGCCATGTAACGACTCGATAAAGGCTATTATCTATTTTGGTGTAATTTGAACCGATTCGGTGTAAAATTTCGAACACAAGCGCTAACACACGCAAGCGTTTTAATCATTCACAGATCGGCTTTCATTTCTTACTATATTTTCAGCTTTCATAGCTCTTCTTCCAGCGGAAATTGGTTAATAAGTAGTCTTCAAAACAGGTCAGATTCCGATAGATCGATAACGTTTTTCATCCAGATCAAACCTTTTGTTTGACTTCGAATTATTAACGGATAAATACTTTACGTTGTCCGTAATACTGGATATTATTTTAACACAATGCAGACGGGAATTTAATTAAAAATAAACAGCAATTTTAATGCAGTATAATCTGCAGCATAATAACTTTAGTATAAAATAATTTGAAAAAAAAACAAAGGGAGGCAAAGGGAGGTATAAGGATCTCATTCAGCTTCCGGAGTGAGCTGTTGATGAGTCGAACGATCTGATCGAACTGAACCGTGTCATTCGAAACATTCGTTTTTCCATTTAATTCCATGCCCATGGACATTGCAGTCCTTGGCGGTTCCTTTACTGAGACTGAAGGATGCGCCGAGCCGTATGATCGCAGTTCTTGGTTATTACATGGGGCACACAACTAATGAGGTAAAAGGGAGAAATAAAAAAAAAAATTACCACGACTAAATATATTTGTGTTGTGTACAGTTTGGCCATTGAATATAAACGTACTGCAGGTCAGCCGCTTAGAAAATGACCAGCTAAGAACATCAGTGGGGCAGAGAAAAATGTGCGAGTGAGAGGTTAAGCCCCACTTTTTCACCATTGCTCCCTCCTTTTTCTTCACTATCGCTGAGTAGTAACAACTTGTAGGCTCAGATTGCCAAAACTCTGTGTCACTGTACTGTTGGAGGGAGGTGGAGGGGAAGAAATTCTCGCGAAGGTCGTTTATAGAAGTGGCCGGACTATATATATATATATATATATATATATATATATATATATATATATATATTTTTTTTTTTTTTTTTGTTATTTGAAGTCGAAAAGCACATTGAGGCTATTATCGCCTCCCTAAATGTAAGTGTGAGTGTAAAGTGTTAAAGTCGTAAGTGTAGTGTTGTAAGTGTAAGTGTGTTAGACATGGGTACCGCGAGGGATGTAAATCCTCTCAATAGGTGCAGCTAGTCTGCACCCCTACGGGGGCCGGACTATAGAATGATAACTCTTATGAGATATTTGTAAGCACTCGCTGCTGGCGACCTTTTGCGGCAAAGCGTTCAACTACAGTTAAATACACAATAGTACTGTTTATTTTCTCAAACTTCTCCACCCCCTGACCTTGCAGCATGCAGGGTTCTTGGCGGCAGATAGTCCAACTACTTGGACTTTAGGCGATAATATCGAGCACATGTTTTATAATGGTGGCTGTACTTCTAGTCCGTTTATGTTCAGTGGTTTGGCTAATATAAAAATGTTTAATAAACTTATTTTTTAAACTCTAATTTAAAGTTAGTTTCCATCTAACACGGCAAAATATTTCGTAATTTTAATAAGAAACCACCATTGGCCATGTCCCAGCCACTTTGACATGTCTTTTTTCTTGGTTCTGATGAACAATCATTATCTATTTTTAATATACACTTGCATTTCTAACCACAAATACGGGTCGAAGTAATTCATCGTTTCCCCTAGAGATAGGGTTAGTGTCGCAATCTTATCGGCCTTCCGTCGCCATCCATGAACACATTGCCAAAAACATGTTCGAAGCTATTACAGTTACATGTAGTATCGAATACTGATATCGATTACTTAGTAATCATATGAGTACAAAGATCAAAGATCCATAGTGTAAATACCAGACTTAAACTAACTATATTAATAGTATAGGTGATTAAGAGAATGATTTTTTCCCGGCGAAAAACCGTTAAGGTTATCATCGTCGAATTAATTAAGATAATTAATTAATTAATAGAATGAAACAGTTATCCGATCACGTGATCACTTATCGTTCCAAAAGTAAACAAAACGTTTAAAATGCACGTTGTTTACCACATTAAAACTTTACAAAAGGTATCTGCGTCAAAGTCGCGTACGTACATTGTTTATCATGCAAAAAACTTTTCTGCTGGTGCCTTTGTGTTCCCTGCTTTGGTTAGATAATGTATTGTTTATCACACAAATATTTTGCAACCGTTTGTTGGTAACGTAATAATATTTCTCTCCTTTTTTTGAAATAATAGCCTTCCTTCCCCGAAGCTTCTGCTTGTTTTGCTCAAACACACCCCTTTGATGTTTTTGGGGTTGTTAAAGTGAAGGGCTTTTTATATTTACCGTCATCCCGCCAGTTTGTTCGGGAACCTGATCTGTAAAATATTCGTCACGGCAATAACGCACGACGTGTTCATACGTTTTTATTGTACCTGTATGTATTTTTATAGTAATCGGGGCACGCAGCTGTCTCGCTGACGTGATGTAAGCGAATTTCAAACAATACTTTTTTATCTTACACTTCAAAAAAAAAGTCACCATCATTATAAGCGTTAAAAATCTACATAAATTGGCATTTTAAATTTTCAAACAGTGAAAATACAAAAATGAACCCTGGCCGCTGTCAGTTTATTTTTCGTATTTTAAATTGTATTGAAAAATTTCAAATTCTAATTTGTATAGATTTTAAAGGTCATTGCGATGGTAAAATCGATTTTTTAAAGTACGTGTAAGTTTTTTAAACTTTACACCATTTTTGAAACGGCGCTAGATAATGATTGTGTCTAAACTATTACAAAAATCAGTTGGGCCACTTTAGATTTTTTTTTTTTTTTGCTTAACGTCTCTACTTTATGCTAGTTAGACTAATGAGGACGAGAGATCAGCGTAAACGGTAAGGGAAAAGTAACGGGAGTAACTGCGGCTAGAATTAAGAACCTTAAGGTGCGCAGTTCAGAGACGCAGCAGACTGACAAGTGTTTTAGCCACATCGACTACCGAGTCCCCTATTTGGTTCAAATCAGATCTAGATTGCGCTAACGTATACATTTTAACGACCCGTAAAAACATACTCTGGAAGTCAGGATCGATTTTCATTTCAGTATTCCGGGTCCGGGTATTACCATGATTGCCGCTCCAAAAAACATAACGCAATTAAATCACAAAAACTGAAGGAAATCAGAAATTTTGAATAAAAGTTGACTGAGGTTGAAGAAGATCTATGTTTTGAATATGTCTACAGGTTTAGTTGAATTTGATCAGGTTGATTAACTGTGGTTGAGGATTAGGCTATTTACATTTTGAATCCTGGTTGATTTAGTTAAGATTGACCGGTCTGGAAGGACTTTCGTTTTGAATCCAGGTTGACTTAGTTGACGTTGATTGTGTTTAAGAACTTTTTAAACACCAAACTCAACATATAAAAAATTGTTGCACGCAGCTGTTTCGTTGACGTGATGGAAACTAATTTCTAAATATATTTTTCATAGTAAACGTTTTTGAAAATCGTAATCAGCATTTAAATCTGCATATTAACACTTTGAACTTTCAATTTACATTGAAAAAAAATGAAACCTGATTGCTGTAAAATCCATTTAGTCGGTTTCAAAAGTTAAAAAAACTTTTTTAACTTTGATTTCGACTGTGAAATCAGATTTAAAAAACAAAAAAGTTATCGGATTTTAAAAGTTTGAAACATTTGCCGTTTTGAAACTGTTGGGGATTTTGATGTGTAAAAAATCGACTATTACCACAACAGGTTTTTGTACAAGTTTGAATCAAATCGAACCAAAATTGCGAAAGTTAGAGTGACGATATAAACATATATAATTTGCAAAAATCTCTGAAAAAGCGATCACAATCAGAGGTCCCATTTCCGGATCTTACCGCGGTTCCTTAATGATCTTTAACGTTTAGTACTTTCCAATGGAAATTTATTAGGAATTGTAAATTTTGTTCTGTGCTCTTGATACAGAATATAATATTTATCAGCAACAAATTGTAGCCTATATATTGCCTTGAATTTATCAATGGAAATATATTGATAATTATTAAATAATAATTGAATAATTTTTTTCTTAATGCATTTGATATTGGAGTGAAATAAAGCTGCTGTTCTTCAAGTAGTTTAATTTTTAAATTATGCAAGTCATTGAACTGTTCAATCAGTGGCTGGTGATAATCTACAAATATAAATTAAATGCCACTCTTTCGACCGTTCGGCATTTGGTTTGTGTGTTTGTACGCTGTTTTGGCAAAACGAATTGACCGATTGTTTTGAAATTTTGTATGGTAGTACCTTATATAAAGCCCAAAAGACGTATGTGTAAAATTGTTCCCCATTTACTTCTGTTTCAAGATGGCGGTATCTGATTTAACCATGAAGAATGTATTCAGTTTTGGCCAAACGAATTGACCGATTGTTTTGAAATTTGGTAAGGATGTGCCTTGTATAAAGCCCGAAAGACGTATGTGTAAGAGTTCCCCCTATTTTCTTCTGTTTCAAAATGGCGGCCTCTAGCTTAACGACGACGAGTGTACGCAGTTTTGGCCAAACGAACTGACCGATTGTTTTGAAATTTGGTAAGGATGTGCCTTGCATAAAGCCCGAAAGACGTATGTGTAAGAGTTCCCCCTATTTTCTTCTGTTTCAAAATGGCGGCCTCTATCTTAACGACGACGAGTGTACGCAGTTTTGGCCAAACGAACTGACCGATTGTTTTGAAATTTGGTAAGGATGTGCCTTGCATAAAGCCCGAAAGACGTATGTGTAAGAGTTCCCCCTATTTTCTTCTGTTTCAAAATGGCGGCCTCTATCTTAACAAGGACGAGTGTACGCAGTTTTGGCCAAACGAATTGACCGATTGTTTTGAAATTTTGTAAAACGGTAACTTATATAAATACCGTACGTTATATGTATAAGCTTTTTATATTTTTTCCGATTGAAGATGGCGGTCCATTATTTCACGATGAAACATGTACGCAGTTTTGGTGAAACGCTTTGACTGATTGTTTTGAAATTTGGTACGGAGGTGCCTTTTATAAATTCCGAGACGTCCCCCAATTTTCTTCGGTTTCAAAATGGCGGCCTCTATCGTAACGACAACGAGTGTACGCAGTTTTGGCCAAACGAATTGACCGATTGTTTTGAAATTTGGTATGGTAGTACCTTATATAAAGCCCAAAAGACGTATGTGTAAGATTTTTCCCTGTTTACTTCTGTTTCAAAATGGCGGCCTCTATTTTAACGACGATGAGTGTACGCAGTTTTGGCCAATCGAATTGGCCGATTGTTTTGAAATTTGGTAAGGATGTGCCTTGTATAAAGCCCGAAGGATGTATGTGTAAGATTTCCCCCTATTTTCTTCTGTTTCAAAATGGCGGCCTCTATCTTAACGACGACGAGTGTACTCAGTTTTGGCCAAACGATTGACCGATTGTTTTGAAATTTTGTAAAACGGTAACTTATGTAAACACAGTACGTTATATCTGTAAGATTTTTTGCTATTTACTTCCGATTGAAGATGGCGGTTCCTTATTTTACGATGAAACATGTACGCAGTTTTGGTGAAACGCATTAACTGATTGTTTTGGAATTTGGTATGGTAGTACTTTATATAAAGCCCGAACGACGTATGTGTAAAATTGTTTCACATTTCCTTCTGTTTCAAGATGGTGGCCTCTGATTTAATCACGAAGAATGTATTCAGTTTTGGCCAAACGCATTGACCGATTGTTTTGAAATTTGGTACGGATATGCCTTTTATAAAGCCCGAAGAACTTATGTGTAAGATTTCCCCCTATTTACTTCTGTTTCAAAATGGCGGCCTCTATTTTAACGACGACGAGTGTACGCTGTTTTGGTCAAACGCATTGACGGTTTTGGAATTTAGTATGGTAGTACCTTATATAAAGCCCGAACGACATATGTGTAAAATTTTTCCTCATTTACTTTTGTTTCAAGATGGCGGTTTCTGATTTAACCGTGAAGAAAGTACGCAGTTTTTGCCAAACGCATTGAGCGATTGTTTTGAAATTTGGTACGGATATGCCTTATATAAAGTCCGAAGGACATATGTGTAAGATTTTCCCCTGTTTACTTCTGTTTCAAAATGGCGGCCTCTATTTTAACGACGACGAGTGTGCGCAGTTTTGGTCAAACGCATTGACTGTTTTGCAATTAGGTATAGTAGTTCCTTATATAACGCCCGAAAGACGTATGTAAGATTTTTCCCTATTTAATTTCTTTTAATGGCGGTCTTTGATTAACATTAAGTTACGTTGAACAACAATATAAAGAACAACGTTATTCTTTTTATATTCTTCTTCTTTTCTGCTAGGATTATCACTGTGTTCAGTATAATGATCTGCCTTCCCTAGCTTCGTCAATTCTACTTTCGTTGACGCGTTTCGGAGAACCTCCATCTTCAAAAACTATATCTATACTCAATTTTGTACGGAGGTGCCTTTTATAAATTCCTAAAGACGTATGTGTAAAATTTCCTCCTATTTACTTCTGTTTCAAAATGGCGGCCTCTATCTTAACGACGACGAGTGAACACATCACGACACACACGACAACAACACGAGTTGTTGGTTATTTCCGGTAATACCTACAATAATTTTGAGCGTTTATTGAAAAAAGAACATACAATCTAATAAACTGGGCCGATACAATTTCTTGTGAATATTACAGTTACCAGTTAAATTGGCGGATAAGGTTGGTAGCACTGTCGTAGAGCGCTCTGGATATTAATTAACGATATACTGAGAGGTCAACTGTTCTTTGAAATAATAGTTATAAATGTTTTAGGAGATTGAATGGGAATAACTATTTATCATTTTAGCCGTTGAGAGTTTTTCTAGCTGCTGGGTATCTTCTTATTACAGTTTTTGTTTCAACAATTGTCCCCGCTCTCTGTCGAGGCGTATATATATATATATATATATATATATATATATATATATATATATATATATATATATATATATATGTGTGTGTGTGTGTGTGTGTGTGTGTGTGTGTGTGTGTGTGTGTGTGTGTGTGTGTGTGTGTGTGTGTGTGTGTGTGTGTGTGTGTGTGTGTGTGTGTGTGTGTATGTGTGTGTTTTAGCAAGCTCATGTTCGCGATGGCCGATTTGATTCAAACACGGAACAAAAACTGGTTATGATAATAGCTTGGAAAAATTCGTTAACCAGCGAAATTTCTTCGACAATTTCAAAATGGTGGCAATTTCAAATCTTCAAAAATTCATATTTGTTTGCATTAAATTTTTTTGAACATTCGATTTCACCACCGTAATCAGCGTTGAAAACTGCATAAATTGACATTACGGATTTTCAAAACAAGTTGAAATTACGAAATTCTTTTAACTGCGATCAGGGTCCATTTCGGTGATTGCAATGTAATTTTAAACTTTAAAATGCTAGTATACGCAGAGTTTAATGCTAATGATATTGGACCGCCTCGGTGGCCTAGTTGATAGCTTTCACCCCGAGGACCCGGGTTCGATTCCCGGCCAGGGCTTGGCATTTCATACGCTATAAATCATCCTATCGTCTGCATTAGCCCAAGTGTGCACAATAGTCGGACGTTCAATACCAAAAAAAAAAAAAAAAAAAAAAAATGTCGAGGCGAATAAAAAACCCTAAAATGATTCGTCATCGGCTGAAATACAAGTATGAGCGTTTCACTTTCTTTGTTGTAGGTACTCAAGACGACAAAAGAAAACTCAAATTTAAGTGTATTCCATTCCTGCTGTACGATCAATGGTTGATGACTCACACCTGACATTTAACAGTTTTGAATATTAACTTTCCTTATAATATTAAAAATATTTACATACATTTCTAAATTGCGACTCTAATGTACCTTTAAAATATACATAAATTTAACGTTACTTACCAAAAAAGTCTTTATCACTTATTTAAAGGTCTCGAGTGTATAACTTATTTCCCAAAAGAAATTCGCAAGAAAATAACTCAAGACGGAGAAATAAACCACACTGAAATCAGGGAACACATTTAGCCTTCTATGATGTATACAGACATAAAAGGGCAAGACAAAAATTATCGGGACTTTCATAAAACATTACGAGGTGTGTTCAGAAAGTAACGAGAATTTTAATTTTTTGAACAAAATATTTATTTATTCTTCTACATTGATGTTGCCGTCTTCAAATAGTCCCCATCGGAGATTATGCACTTGTGCCAGCGCTTCTTCTCAAAGTCGATCTTTGAGATAGCTTTTAGTTCTTTCAGCGATGCGCTTTTAATGTCATCTACGGCTGTAAAACGACGGCCCTTTAAGGTTCTCTTTATTTTTGGAAATAGGAAAAAGTCACACGGAGCCATGTCTGGCGAATATGGAGGCTGGGACATCGTTACAGTACTATTTTTGGCCGAAAATTCACGAACAAACAATGAAGTGTGAGCTGGTGCATTATCGTGGTGCAAAAGCCAAAAATTGTTTTTCCACAGTACCGGGCGTTTTTTTCGGATTGCTTCACGCAAACGGCGTTGAACTTGTAGGTAGTACTCCTTATTGACCGTTTCACCTGGTGGCAGGAATTCATGATGCACTATGCCATTAATAAAGAAGAACACAGTGAGCATAACCTTCACGTTCGACCGCTTCACCCTTCACTTGTAGACACACGTCACCGTCACACGTCACACGTCACACTTCACGCTTCACCGACACCCTTCACTTGTAGACCCGCACTTGTAGAGCCTTTTTCGGTCTTGGCAAGCCAGAATGCCTCCACTGAGATGATTGAGCCTTAGTTTCGACGTCATGTCCGTAAACCCATGTTTCGTCACCAGTTATAATACGTTTCAATAATTCTACATAGTCGTTGACTTCATTTAGTGACTCCTGAGCAACTTCCATTCGCCGCTGTTTTTGTTCAAAATTCAACAATTTTGGAACGAATTTTGCTGTCACGCGTTTCATACACAAAATATTGGAAACAATGTCATGACATGATCCAATCGATATGCCAACATCATCAGCGACCTCTCTAATTGTATTTTTCATAACCATTTCTTTCACTTTTTCCACGTTTTCATCAGTTGTTGATGTGCTGGGGCGTCCAGGGCGTTCGTCATCTTCAACGTCTTTACGGCCTTCTTGGAAACGATTATACCACTCGTAAACTCTTTTTTTACTCATAGCAGACACACCATAGCCTTTGTTAACATTTCCCACACTTTGCTATACTTTATTCCACTTTTTACGCAAAATTTGATACAAATTCATTTAGCCATTTCTTTTAACAAACGAAAATCGCCGAGCTCATAAAAACACGTCTAACCTTGGTGGCTGTCACAGACAAAGTCAACAATGAAAACAGCTGGAAGTTTTATCATACTTCAAGGGCATGTATACCAACATAATTAAAAAAATAATGTTTGACAATCGGACTCTACAAGCCCGCGAAATTTAAAAATTCTCGTTATTTTCTGATCACACCTCGTATTTACTTCACGAATACAGTTTGATGCACACACTAAATTTTTAATACGGTATCCCTTCTTTGAAATCCACTTAGTCCAGCGGTTCACAAGATTGTGTATTCCTGCCGAAAAGAGGGTTTTGGGTTTGAAAGATGAATTGTTTCTTGCACCTCTGTATCTGAGGAAAATCGATGACCTCGCAAGACGTCTTTCAGCGGACCAAATAAATGAAAGTATGACGAAGCAAGATCTGGTCTGTAGTGGATGTTCCAGCAGCTCGAAATCCAGTTTCTGAATGGTTTCAATGATGGGGGGCGTTATCGCGTAGCAGCAACACCTTCCGTGATAAAAGACCTTGTCGTGTGCTGCGAATTGATGGGTTAAGTTCGTTAGTCAACAATGAATAGTAATAGTGTTGGTTGACGGTTTTCCCCTTCGTGTAATCCTCTAGTATAGGCCCTTTTCTCGCCGATGCTGCAGACATGAGGAGTTTTTTCTTCACTGGTGATTCAGGGTGCTTCCACTCCATACTCTGTCATTTTGGTTCTGGCTCATAATGATAACCCCATGTTTCATCACAGGTCACTATTCTTTCAAAAAATGACTCACCTCGGTTGCAACTATCGAGTAAGTGTTGGCAGATTTCAAGACGTTTGAGTTTGTATTCTTCAGTGAGTTGTCGTGGCACCCATCGAGAACAAAACTCATGGATGATGGTACAGGCAGAACCATGAATGGTGTTCAATGCAGACGATACATGATCAATAGTAACCCGCCTATTCGTCAAAACCATCAATCGAGCTTGCTCCATTTTGTCGGTCGTTGACGGGCGTCCTGCTTCCTGTTTTTGCGTCACATTTGTCCGGCCGTTGAACTTCTCAATCCACTCGAAAACACTTGACCGCGGCAATGAACTGTGCCAACAGTCTACTATGAATGTCAGCTCCTTTCACCTCTTCTGACCAAGGAACGTATCACTTCCCTTTGTTCTACCTTCGTGCAAACTACTAGCGGAGCGGACATGTTTACGCTGCCACTACCAGCTAGTGGTGGGTCAGAAAACACGAAACTGTTAAAAAAAACTGCTTTTCTATAAATGACAAACAAACTGCTTTTTCAAACGGAAACAAGCAATTTGATTTGGACTGGTTTATGATTTGTTAAACAAGGAACGTACGTTGCAAGCGCTAAAACTGTTTTCTTGCTGTTTGCCTGCTAACTGCTTTTCTTCCTGCTTTTATGTTTTTTCCCTTTATTCCAAAGTTGCTTGTTGCTTGTAGTGAAGTAAGAACTGTTTGGTCAATGTGAACGTTTATCTCTATTTTGTTGCGAGTTGTAGTAACAACCTCTCACATTTTGTAGATACAGAGCCTAATTTTATGTAAACATATTTTTTATATTTATTATCAATCATCAATATTTTTTAATCAACTAAAAATATTCTAAATCGTTTGCATTTTGGTAAATATTCAAAGGACTATTTAATTTTTAAGTAAAAAAAAACTGCTTTTATTAGAAATTCATTGCATTTTGTAAATATAAAATGGCATACATATGTATTACGTTTTTAGAATGTAATTTAATTATTACTGCACTTATAAGGATTGTTTTTGTCCTTTCTAAATGCTTTACACCCAAAAACAGTTAAGGACATGGTGGTAATGGGAATGAAAAAGTAATATTAGAAAACTGAACGTATGTGCTTTATGTTTTAGCTGCTAATACAACTTTGAGTTTCAGTTTTTTAAACCTGTTTTTTTCCAACTGTTTTAAAAAGCAGCTTTTTTCTTCAACAAACAGTTTGTTGACGTTTTGTAAAAATAGCAGAAACGCCCACCCCTACAGTACCAGCTCACTTCTGTTGCGATGAAGGTCAAATGAGGCGTACAGTAGTACCAACTGAAACACATTCGCGTAACGTCGTACTGCAGCAACAGTGTTTCTTGCCGGGTAATGTTTGATTTGCCCTCGTACACGTACATTAACTGGCAATTATCCCAGTAAAATCCATTTCTTTTACTGCGTGACTTCTAATCATCACATTAATTTTTAAAACCGCGATACTTTCTGTTACAGAGCTCCTTGCAACAAAATGTACAGTCAGTTTAATTAACTTATAACTTACTATAGACAATCCGGGCCCGTTGTTGTCGCCTTCCGAACGCTTTGTCCCCTTAACTCTAATTAACAATCCGTCGTTATCTGACATCATTGATTCCACCTCGTTAACTAAACGTGGCTTTGAGCAAATCGATTAATTTCTTCTCCTGATGCGGGTAACGTTAGGTTCGAGTGATGTTTCTAACGTAACGTTAAGCGTTCATTAAAATTCAATTATTCACGTTTCCAGTTCAGTTTTACGTTGTTTTTATTTGGTGATTTTACATCGGAGAATCAGCTATTGGAGCGGATTCGTGGACAAGGAATTTGAAATGAGCGCCGATCCAGAACTCTGGATCACTTTTTGTGAAGTGAAAATTTAAATGTTATATACAGGTTGTCACGAAAAACTGTAACGCTATACAGGATCGGATTCTATATATCCGATAATAAAAAAACGTTCAATAACGTTTTTGAAATTCGTCTTTGTTTAGTCGCAATCTGCTGTTTTGTTTTGTAAAAAAAAAGTAGCTGTAAGTCCAGAAATATAATCATATACTGTAATCATATATATATAATCATATACTGAGTTAAAATTTGATGTAAACCTTTAGTATTTTACGCTTTACTTGTGTAGCAAATACAAAGACTTTTATTTTTTATAATTTTCAAAATGGCGCCATTCAAAAATTAAGTCAACCATTTTTGAAACAGTAAATATAAAAAAACGCTGTAAGACACAAAATATTTATATTTGTAAACACAAAAAAAGATTTTACCACCTAAACAACATAGGCCTAATGATAGACGTGTTAGTTATTTATTGTTATAGTGCAATAAATAAAGTGGTGGGGTAGAAAACACCAAACTGTTTAAAAAAACTGTTTTTATATAAAACACAAATTGCTTTTTCAAACGGAAACCAGTTGTTTTGGACTAGTTTACGATTTGTTAAACAAGGAACGGACTGTTCTATTCGAACGTTGCCGCAAGCGCTAAAACTGTTTTCCTGCTAACTGCTTTTCTTCTACCTGCTTTTATGCTTTTTCCCTTTATTACAAAGTTGCTTGTTGCTTATAGTGAAGTAAGAACTGTTTGGTCGATGTCAACGTTTATCTCTATTTTGTTGCGAGTTGTAGTAACAACCTCTCACATTTTGTAGATACAGAGCCTAATTTTATTTAAACATATTTTTTATATTTTTTATCAATCATCAATATTTTTTAATCAACCAAAAATATTCTCAATCGTTTGCATTTTGGTAAATATGCAAAGGACTATTTAATTTTTAAGTAAAAAAAAGAATGCTTCTATTAGAAATTCATTGCATTTTGTAAATATAAAATGGCATACATAATTATTACTTTTTGAGAATGTAATTTAATTATTACTACACTTATAATGATTTTTTTATCCTTTCTGAATGCTTTACACCCAAAAACAATTTAAGGACATGGTGGTAATGGGAATGAAAAAGTAGTTTTAGAAAACTGAACGTATGTGTTTTATGTTTTAGCTGCTAATACAACTTTGAGTTTCAGTTTTTTAAACCAGTTTTTTCCAGCTGTTTTAAACAGCAGCTTTTTTTCTCAACAAACGTGTTTGTTGACGTTTTGTAAAAATAGCAGAAACGCCCACCTCTAGTGCACAGTTTATCGACGATGCCACTCCTCATCCTCCATTATTTTCTCATTCCTCCATTGATCATTTTAAAACTGTCCATACTTTTTAAAGAAGGTACCAGAAGTAGTACGTGACAACAACTACTTATTGTTAAAGCTACAAACAACATTTAAAAAGCGTTTTGCTTGTCACTAAAAAATTAAAAATATTTTATCACATAAAATGTTTACGGTTGCAAAAATATTTAAATTGTTCAAACTTTTAAACGGCAGCAGTTACGGAAATTATAAGAATAAAATCATCGCGTTTGATACAAATGTAAGTCGTAACACACCAAAGGCTTATAGCAGAATTTTTACTCAATGTCTTACTTAAATATTTCTTGAGTTAGAGTGAGTTTTTGTAAAAAAACAAAATGGCGGATTACGACTAAACTAAGGCCGATTCGAAAAGAAATTATTTATTTATTTGGATATGTTGAATCCGATCTTTTAGAGCTCGTTACGGTTTTTCATGGCACCTGTAAAACACACACACACACACACACACACACACACACACACACACACAAATATATATATCCCACGAAAAGACTTTTACGCATTTGATCCTCTATTATATTCTCCTTCTTCCATTGATCATTTAAAAATTGTCCATACTTTTTTTGAAGAAGGTACCAGAAGTAGTACGTGAGAATTATCTGGCTGATGTTTGTAGAAACAAAATGGCGGCCAAAATAAATAAATTCTATTCATCTTAAG
>CM040191.1:55260688-55293188 GCA_022606455.1 Callitettix versicolor
TGAATATATAAGTAGCTTGAAGATACGTTACCAAATATCTTGTTTTGTATAAAGTAAGAAATACGTGGACCTTGCTTAGGTATTATTTGTTGTAGTTATAGTAAAAGAAAGCCGCCTCGTTAGTCTAGTTGATAGCGCACTGGGCTTTCACCCCGAGGACCCGGGTTCGATTCCCGGCCAGGGCTTGGCATTTTCATACGCTATAAATCATCCCATCGTCTGCATTAGCCCAAGTGTGCACAATAGTCGGACGTTAAAAAAAAAAAAAAAAAAAAAAAAAAAAATTAGTAAAATATTAGTTATATTGATTACGTTGAACAGCTGATAGGCTGTAAAAAGTTCCATATTATGTTCTTAAAAACTAGCAATATTAACAATTATTATAAAAGTTTATATTAATATCGAATGTATTATAAACGGTTACAACTTGCACGTGTCCATCAATTAAGAAAAAATACTGAAATCAAAGCAACACTACGTTTTCATATAATACGCGTGTACTGTTATCGAAAAGGAGAAAGAAAAAGAAACAGACATAAACAGAGAAACGAAATTCGTTTGCCCTCTTCCGTTTCATTAAAAACACTTTTTTTCTATTCGCTCCTCTCGCCATAGCTAAGATTAAGAGCTTCGCTTTAAAATAATTTCGGCAATTCGTTTCCATCACGTCAGCGAGACAGCTGCGTGACGCGATTACTTCAAATTTACTTGCGAATTTAATTTTTTTTTTAAATTAACTGCTTTGACACACTGACATTTATTCTCATTAGTTATTTACTGCATTGAACGAGTTTGAGTGTGTGGCTGTCAACAAGCTTGAGGTATTAAACACCTTACTGTATAATATTTCAGATAAAGGAGTGCAAAGTCGAATGAGGCTGACCTGCCTAGGGAATACGTTCCAGCGTTCTGTTTTATAAACCTGGACGCATGTCGTCTGTTCCGTTGGTATCTCTTACTCATAAACGATGTTATGATCACTATAAAATTTTATCGTCGTGAGTCCTTGAACAATTATTATTAGTGGTATAATTTTTAAAGTGAACTTATTTGTATTTTAATATATTTAGTGTACGGTATAATTTGAAAGTAGGAGATACTGATCCCGAATATTCATCGTTGCACAAACGAATTTCTATAGAGTTGCCAGACTTCAACAAAATTAAAGTTTTTATATCCCCGCTTCCTCTTTATCACTTTAAGTCAGAAAATCTTGATAAATTTATTATATTTGTTTAGATAAAAAAACAATGTTTTCAGGATTTTTTTTTGAAAATTCCTTTAAGAAAAACGTTTTTTGATAAATTCACCAACAACTTAAAGGTTATTTACGCAGCTCGTCTTTTCTCAGACTGGGTAAAAATAGAAATAATACGACCCGGAAGTAATTTTTACGTTTGGGCATCAAATATTTTTCAAAAAGAGCTCTTAATTACAAGCGGTTTATTCCGCATAGCGGGTGTGCCTAAGATACGGGTTAGATGATCCATTTTTATTAACGTGTAGTTGAAAAAGATAACCGCGACACGCTGCTGTCTCGCTGAAGTGATAGAAGCGAATTTACAAAAAGTATTTTTCTTTACTTTTTCCTTTTATGAAATTCTGATTTCACCAACATAATCAGCATTAAACTCTGCGTATATTAGCATTTTAAAGTTTCAAATTACATTGCAATCATCGCGCCTTATCGCCGTTAAAAGAATTTCGTAATTTCAACTTGTGTTGAAAATCCGTAATTTTAATTTTTGCTGTTTTCAACGCTGATTACGATGGTGAAATTGAATGTTCAAAAAACTTTAATGCAAACAAATATGAATTTTTGAAGATTTGAAATTGCCACAAATTTGAAACTGTCGAAGAAATTTCGCTGGTTAACGAATTTTTCCAAGCTCATAACCAGTTTTTGTGACGTGTTTGAATAAAATCAACCATCGCGAATATGAGCTTGCTAAAACACACACATGCACAAAAACACACACACACACACACACACAAACATATATGAGCATATATATATTATTGTTATTATTTGCGTATAAACCATGTTCGATCACGCAAAGCACTCCGACTCATGTCTTGTTCCTTCTAATCCTCTACACCTCCCTCATCCTGTCCCCATGGCTCCTCCTCCGCTTATCCGTCCATTTTACCCCTGCTCTCTTTGGGATTTCATTCTCTGGGATTTTCTACCCAAGCATCGTTCTCCTGTATGCGTTCCTGTCTTCAATGTCTGTTGAGTCTATTTCTGCGTCATGTAGGTCTATTCTGACGTGTGATCCACGACGTTGTTGATTTTACTCTTTGCACATACTTAAGGATTCTGTTGGGAGTCTACTGATGTGTCCGTATTGATTGATCCTCCTTCTGATATCTGCTGCCAGGTTCGATATCTTCTCTGTGGTCTTCCGGGAGTGCAACCTATATCCGTCTTCCGTTAATCTCGCGCCAAGGATCTTCCTAAAAATTTTGCGTTTTTCCATCAAAATGTCTTCCATGGTACCTTTTGTGTGGAGTGCCAGCGTCTCGCTTGCATATAATGCCTCCGGTTTTTATGACTGTATGGTAGTGTCTGATTTTTGTGTGCGTCGTCATACATTTCTTATTATAGATATCACGCGTTATACCAAGAGCTCTCTTCATTCTCAGTAACCGAACCCTTTGCGCAGCCTTCTCGCCACCTGTGGGTTCAAGAATTTCTCCCAGATATTTCAAGTGCTTGACTCTGTTTATCTTACCATATTTTGTGTTTAGTTCTTTAATATTTAATTTTGAACAGAAGAATTCGGTTTTTTGAAACGAGATCTGTAGACCGACCCTCTCTGAACATTCCTTTAGGACTTCTATCTGTTTAATCGCTGTTGTTTCATTATATATATATATATATATATATATATATGTGTGTGTGTGTGTGTGTGTGTGTGTGTGTGTGTGTGTGTGTGTGTGTGTGTGTGTGTGTGTGTGTGTGTGTGTGTGTGTGTGTGTGTGTGTGTGTGTGTGTGTGTGTGTGTGTGTGTGTGTGTGTAGGTTCCTGGCCTGGATGTTACCGTGATTGAAAGCTCCAGTAATTTATCTTTCCAATGGAAATTCGTTAATGAGATACCTCCAGCCTTAAGTTCGTGTATTAAAATTTAAAAGTGTGTACTTTAACATTTTGTTTCCTTTTAAACTAACCTGCAACTACTGCACGATGATTTAGTATGTACTTGTATCCAGTGGGAATAAATTTGAAAAATAAATATCAAAAATATTTTTATTAATTTTCAATAATTTATTGTATTAATCTATAACAGTTTTGTACATACGTAAGTAAAAGGAATATACAATTTCAAATTATCCTAAATTTATCAAAACTAAATTAGTTAAAAAAAAACGTGATGAAACGTTTTACTTTTTTTAAATAATTTTTTTTGACTGAAAACGGTTTTTTTTTAAACATGACTTGGGCAAATTGTTTCTTATTTAACAATTTGGGCAAATTTTAAAAATTTAACAAACAAAACGTTTTCGTGAAAATAATTTTTCTTTGACAATTTGAAGCACGGCGTTTTGAAAATTTAAAGTACTTGCATTTTAACACCGGTTACAATGGTGAAACCAGATTTTGAATAAATTGCAGACCTAATGTAAAAAAAATGTATTTTAAAATACAAATAATTCTTTTAACTGAAGTCACCGAAATTTAACACTTTTTTGAAATTACATTTCACAAAATATTCTCTCGCCGTATTTTCCATCCGTAATGTTATATCGATTTTTTTTAAATTAATGAATTTTTAAAAATTAATATAAATAATTTTCCTTAAAAATAATTTGGGACATTATTCTTTTTGAATCCCATGATTTATTAAAGGCATTAATTTATCTTCAAATTTCGTAGATAAATAACGATCATTCCCTAATTTTGTGCACAATAAATATTTTTCTGTTATTGTATACTGGTAGAACTTTAAATTGTTCCGTTACGTTGTGCCTTTGATAAGTTTTTCGTACTGATAAAATATACCTGAACATCATTTTTCCTGAAGATAATTTGATGATTTCCCTCCTGAATCCCGATTTTTATTGCATTCATCTTTCAAATTTCGTTGGTAAACATTTCAGGAACCACAGTGACTACAATCAGCTGATCACAAGACGCGATAATTTCTTAATTTTCTACATAATAAAGATTCTATTGTTACTGTATTTTTTGGCAGATAGTTCTACTCAACAACTGATTAGTTCTCTGACTTTAAAAGTCAGTTTTCGAGCAGGCAAGAAGCTCATTGTTAAATAAATAAGCTCATAATTTTACATTCTTACGAAAAAAAATAGCCTAAAAGCAGTGAACCCAGTTTTAGCCAACTACTAACGCTCTTCCTTTTGCATGGGGCGCATATGCTGCGTAAGACATGTTCTTGTTGTTAATAAGGCAACACATGGAAACGTTCCCGTGATAGTCCATACTAATGCCGATAAAAAGATAAAATTTAATTTTTACCGGTGTAATCGTCTCATCATCAAATACTCTGTAATATCGGTCGGCCAAGATAGTTCGCAAAAGACCTTCAGCGTCCGGCTTCTTTTCGCTGGTGTGTTCCATTTTAGTTATCACGGCGAAGTTTTCTTTGTACATGTAATGGTTCAGCGGGCGCCAGTTCGGATCGATGTTGTTGTTTATAAACTGATTGTACAATCGATTCTCCGGGTGGACAAAGTTATTCGCGTAGAACAAAGCGGCGAACAGTTCGTGCATGAAAATAGTTCTGGTTATTTGTCCGTACGGTAGTTTGTCTTTTATCTCCTTGAGTACTCTTTCGAGGTCCGATTGCAAACTAATAACTTTCCTTATAAAATATTCGTCCATACTCCAATACTGGGTGTATACCGAATCGAAAAAACCCGAAAATCTCCTTAACGCCTGACTGTCGACTTTAAAATTCTGATAGACGTATCGTATTATTTCCCTGTAAAATAAAGCTCTATTATTCATATTGGTTATTTTCATTAGCTTAGAATCTCTGAGTTCCCTGTAAGATAACAGCCCTTGCTCGTAATAATACAAAAACACCAGCTCTCTTATATCGCCGGTCAGGTTTTGAAATCCTAAATAGAATTCGTGCAACGTGAATATATCTTCCGGCGACAAATCGTAAAAACTGTCGACGTACACGGTCTCGTTCTTCACCATCCTAACGATACTGTCCCTTATCTTCGGATAGTTGAAGAGGTTCCGAAGTATGGCGATTCTTGGTGAGTTTCTGTAGTGGCTGTGGAATTTTTGGTTTTGTAAAAAATGCAGAATAGAGTACGGGTTGTAGAGATTGACGCCCGTTTTGCTAACGAACCCTCCGAACCAGTCCCTAGCGTCTGAAATGAAATCCACTAAGCCGAACTTTACAAAAAGTGCGTGGATTTCGGACTCCGTGAAGCCGCAATAATTGACCATAGAATGGTCGTCCAGGAATTTGTACACGTCGAAATTTTTAAGAAAATCGTAACCTATGTAAGTGGTTCCGGTCATGATGACTCTTTCCACTCGACTGTCCGATATAAGTCTCATTGTCTGATTGTTAATCATATCTATGATTTCCCCCAAATCTGCCGATTTCGCTGTAAACATAGCCCGATTAATGATAGCATCGTAATCGTCCAACAATACGTACACTTTAGTTCCGTTGTGATGTTTGTATAAGAGTTTAATCAGATTATGGAAACCGTCGAACACTTCGTCTTCTTCCAAATGTTTGAAGTCAATAAGTTTACACCATTCTTTGACCGCGAACTGTTCGTATCCCCTCAGCATCTTACTTTTCTTGAGGTACATGTGTCTCATATAAGTGTGATGGATTTTCTCGCGGTACAGTGCGTACGCTTGTTTGAATGTTTTAACGGGATTGACGTGTCTGAGGTTCACGTACAAAACGGGGTACTGGGCAAAGTGTTTGTCGAAAAATGTCGGTTCTTGTTTATAAATGTTCAAATTTTTGAATAGCGCTAGCGTTCTTCTGAACTCACTGATGTTAATCGGCCTGGACAAGAACATGTTCAACATGTCTAAGTTTGCCGTTTTACCGAACCTAGGCGCCGCTGTGTACAGGACATTTTCCCTCCCTTCCAGTAAATCCTTCAACATCAAACTCTTATCGACAAAAGTCGGCAACGTTGTCAGAGTCGAGAAGTTAGTTTTGTATCCAAAGATCTTTCTACTTGATATCTGAAAAAAATAAAAGCTTAAAAATTATAAAGTATTGTAATCACTGTAATGTTTCTTTTTTGACAATGTGGTCGCTTGTAAGTATTACTTGGTTGTTTACTGAATCAATTAACGTTGCTATCATTGAAATTTGTAATAACTCAGCCTAACTTATTCACTGATACAAATTTACGAGGTGTGTTCAGAAAGTAACGAGAATTTTAATTTTTTGAACAAAATATTTATTTATTCTTCTACATTGATGTTGTCGCCTTCAAAATAGTCCCCATTGGAGATTATGCTTTTGTGCTTCTTCCAATCCTCGAAACTTTTCACAACCTCGATCTTTGATATAGCCTTTAGTTCTTTCAGCGATGCGCTTTTAATGTCATCTACGGCTGTAAAACGACGGTCCTTTAAGGTTCTCTTTATTTTTAGAAATAGGAAAAAGCCAGGTCTAGCGAATATGGAGGCTAGGGCATCGTTACAGTACTGTTTTTGGTTAAAAATTCACGAACAAGCGATGAAGTGTGAGCTGGTACATTATCGTGGTTCAAAAGCCATGAATTGTTTTTCCACAGATCCGGGCGTTTTTTTCGGATTGCTTCACGCAAACGGCATTGAACTTGTAGATAGGAACCGTTTCACCTGGTGGCAGGAATTCATGATGCACTATGCCATTAATATCGAAGAACACAGTGAGCATAACCTTCACGTTCGACCGCGCCTATCGAGACTTTTTTGGTCTTGGCGAGCCAGAATGCCTCCACTGGGATAATTGAGCCTTAGTTTCGACGTCATATCCGTAAACTCATGTTTCGTCACCTGTTATAATACGTTTCAGTAATTCTGCATCGTCGTTGACTTCATTTAGTGACTCTTGAGCAACTTCCATTCGCCGCTGTTTTTGTTCAAAATTCAGCAATTTTTGAACGAACTTTGCTGCCACGCTTTTCATACACAAAACACTGGAAAAAATGTCATGACATGATCCAATCGATATGCCAACATCATCAGCAACCTCTCTAATTGTGATTCGGCGATTGTTCATAACCATTTCTTTCAATTTTTCACGTTTTCATCAGTTGTTGATGTGCTGGGGCGTCCAGGGCGTTCATCTTCAACGTCTTCACGGTCTTCTTTGAAACGCTTATACCACTCGTAAACTCTTGCTTTACTCATAGCAAACTTACCATAGGCCATTGTTAACATTTCACACAATTTTTACACAAAATTTGATACAAATTCTTTGATCCATTTCTTTTAACAAACGAAAATCGCCGTGCTCACAAAACACGTTTAACCTTAGTGGCTGTCACAGACAAAGTCAATAATATAAGCAGCTGAAAGTTTTATCATACTTCAAGGGCATGTATACCAACATAATAAAAAAAATGTTTGACAGTCCGACTCTCCAAGCCCGAGAAATTAAAAAATTATCGTTACATTCTGAACACAACTCGTATACAAAAAAGAACAACATTGAATAACATCAAGTCTACGTGGTATTCGACAAATGCCACTTTTGGTCAAACAAAACGTACGAAATAAACAAAGTAATTTTAGTGATCAATTAGTAAACTAGCCAAAACATGTTACGTATGATATTATGTTATACAGAATCTTGTATAGTTAACAATAAAAGCAAAAACATAAGTTACATAAAATTAACAAAGATTATGAGTATATTTTAGTAATAAACATTTAAATGTAATTTTCTGTTATACACAAAAGCAAACACATATAGTCAGTATTACAGTAACACAATGGTGACCATGTTTTTTAATAAACTAGCCTAAATATGTTATGTGTAATTTTCTGTTATACACAAAAATAAACAAATATAGTCAGTATTACAGTAACACAATAGTGATAATGCTTTAGTAATAAACTAGCCCAAATATGTTAAGTGTAATTTTCTGTTATACACAAAGGCAAACACATATAGTCAGTATTACAGTAAAACAATAGTGACAATACTTTAGTAATAAACTGGCCTAAATATGTTAAGTGTAATTTTCTGTTATACACAAAAGCAAACACATATAGTTAGTATTACAGTAACACAATGGTGACAATGTTTTAGTAATAAACTAGCCTAAATATGTTAAGTGTAATTTTCTGTTATACACAAAAATAAACAAATATAGTCAGTATTACAGTAACACAATAGTGATAATGCTTTAGTAATAAACTAGCCCAAATATGTTAAGTGTAATTTTCTGTTATACACAAAGGCAAACACATATAGTCAGTATTACAGTAAAACAATAATGACAATACTTTAGTAATAAACTGGCCTAAATATGTTAAGTGTAATTTTCTGTTATACACAAAAGCAAACACATATAGTTAGTATTACAGTAACACAATAGTGACAATGTTTTAGTAATAAACTAGCCTAAATATGTTAAGTGTAATTTTCTGTTATACACAAAAGTAAACAAATATAGTCAGTATTACAGTAACACAATAGTGACAATACTTTAGCAGTAAACTAGCCTAAATATGTTATGTGTAATTTTCTGTTATACACAAAAGTAAACAAATATAGTCAGTATTACAGTAACACAATAGTGACAATGTTTTAGTAATAAACTAGCCTAAATATGTTATGTGTAATTTTCTGTTATACACAAAAATAAACAAATGTAGTCAGTATTACAGTAAAACAATAGTGACAATACTTTAGTAATAAACTGGCCTAAATACGTTAAGTGTAATTTTCTGTTATACACAAAAGCAAACACATATAGTTAGTATTACAGTAACACAATAGTGACAATGTTTTAGTAATAAACTAGCCTAAATATGTTAAGTGTAATTTTCTGTTATACACAAAAGCAAACACATATCCGTATTACAGTAACACAATAGTGACAATACTTTACTAATAAACTAGCCCAAATATGTTAAGTGTAATTTTCTGTTACACAAAAGCAAACACATATAGTCAGTATTACAGTAACACAATAGTGACAATACTTTAGCAATAAACTGGCCTAAATATGTTCAGTGTAATTTTCTGTTACACAAAAGCAAACACATATAGTCAGTATTACAGTAATACAATCGTGATAATGTTTTAGTAATATTAAAAAAAAAATATTTTAAGGCGAAAAAGACACTGACGCTATTATCGCCTCTCTATATGTAAAAGTGAGAGTAAAAAGTCTTAAGTGTAAGTCTTAAGTCTTTCATGTTTATATGTGTGTTAGACTCGGATACCGCGAGGGACGTCTAAATCCTCTCAATAGGTGCAGCTAGTCGGCACCCCTTGCTGGTGTTTCAGTAATAAACTAACCTAAACATGTTACGTGTAATTTTGTGTTACACGAAAGCAAACATATAGTCTGTATTACAGTAAAACAATCGTGATAACATTTTAGTAACAAACTAGCCTAATAATGTTAAGTGTAATTTTGTGTTACATGAAAGCAAACATATATAGATTGTATTAAAGTAACAAAATCATGATAATGTTTTAATAAGATAGCCTAAATATATTGTATAATTTTATGTTATACATAAAAGCAAACACATATAGATTTTATTACAGTAACACAATAATCATAATTTGTTTATAACCTAAATTTGTTAAATGTTGTGTACACTTAAAATTGTTAAATTTAATATTTTTACACGATCTTTATTAAATGTGTAACTAAAGCAAAAACATAGGTTTTATGAAATCGTAAAGAACATTATATTTTAGTGATAAATTGGCGTAAACATTTACAAGTATACTTTTACGTTATATGTAATCTAATTCATATTATATTTCTGAAAGTTTGTGTGTTTGTTTGTTATTTAATCATGCTTTAACCACTGGACCAATTGAGATGAAATTTGGTACAAATATGGTTTAAGTGTCTGAGATAAACATAGGCCTATTCCCGTGTTAAAAGCTTCATTATACTACTTACCCAGCCCAAAATATTTATTAGTATTTCCTTTTGTGACATGTGTTAACTGTAGTTAGGTTTAATTACTATTTACTGGACATGAGATTTAGGCACCTGAGATGGACATAAATCTAATCACATTTTACAAATCTTAATCTGTGTTTTATTTATTGCAAAATTATTGTTTTTAATGTTACATTTTCATCTAATAATCACAATCTGGTATTTTTCATTTAATACTTTTCAATTTTTTCGAAGCAGAGTGCATAATATATAACATATACAATTTTTTTAGGATACTTTAATTGTAAGGTAGTATATACATATTTGTGTAATTAAATTATATGAAAAAATGGTTAATATGCAGTGTAGCGTATATTGGATTTTGCGATATTTTTGTTACTAAAATGCTCTATTATGTGCCCAAAAGCAAGAATCCAAAATATGAAAGCACGAGAAGTACGGTAAAAATCGAAAATAAAAGTGACCAACATAACCTCAAAACTGCTACCCGGCGAAAATCGGTACCGTGTTGTAGATCGGTAAAACAATAAAAATACGTCTAACACGGGTTTTGGGTAATAAGAAACCCATTTTTTTAAAGAATACTGCATAACCTAACTGACACGGTTGTTAGGCCTAACACGGTGATGTGTGAACAAACTTTTAAATTTTTTAAAGAATGCTAACTATCCTAACGTTTGTTAGGCCTTAACGGTGATACGTACAAAAACTGTTATATTTTTTTAAAGAATAATACATATCCTAACTGACATGGTTGTTGGGCCTATCATTGTGATGTGTGGAAAAAAACCTTAATTTTTTTAAAGAGTACGCCAAACCTTAACTGACACGGTTGTTAGGCCTAACATGGTGATGCGTGAAAAATCTGTATATTTTTTTAAAGAATACTCCATAAGCTAACTAACATAGTTGTTAGACCTAACACGGTGATACATTAAAAAAACCTTTATTTATTTTTTTAAAAAGAGTACTCCATAATCTAACTGACACGGCTGTTGGGCCTAATACGGTGATGCAGGAAAAAAACCTTAATTTTTTTTAAAGAGTACTGCATAACTTAACTAACACGGTTGTTAGGCATAACACGGTGATGCGTTAAAAAAAACCTTTATTAAAAAAAAAATCACCTTAACCTAACTGACACAGTTGTTGATCTTAACACAGTGATGCGTGATCTTTATGTATATTACGATTGCGGGCAAAGCCGTGACGGGTAACAGCTAATCATATTATATTTCTGAAAGTTTGTTTTTGTTTATTTGTTTGTTATTCAATCACGCTTTAACTACTGGACCAAATGAGATTAAATTTGGTGTGAACACGCTTTAGGTATCTGAGATAAACACAATACTATTCCTGTTTAATTGTGTAATAGTGACTTTTTAATAATACTGTATTTCATTAAAATATGACAGGACCCTGTTTTAGAGTATCGAGTAGCAAAAATTTATATTTCTTGGCCGAAAACCATAAATCGTATAATATTGTAAATAGAAATATATTAAAATGAAATGACCTATTCTGATTTTTTAAAATCGACTATAAATTTTATTGCCTACATTATAATTGCAGGCAAAGCCGCAACGGGTAACATCTAGTTTATAAATAAGTGACGACAAAAGAATGCGTATTAATGTTTTACGAAATCAAAAAAAACTATGATAATGTTTTAGTAATATAACTAGTGTGAACTTGTTAAGTATAATTTTACATTCTATACGATTCTCGGATAAACATAAAAAATGTAGTTTGATAGAAATTAACATAATTGTAGTAGTGTTTAAGTAATAAACTAACCTAAAAATTTAAGTGTAGTTTAATGTTATACACGCTTCTTCTATTCGTACGTATACAGGTTATATTATAGTAACAAAACGATGATGTTTTTTGTAATAATAAACTAAGCGTAATTTGATGTTTAAAAAATACAAGTTCTTTCTACATGTATAAAATAAATTAAACAATTTTGTTATTCTATAATTAATTAACTATTGTTTACATGTTATTGTTAATATAATATAGTACTCGCCCTTTGAGTAACAGACGAATCAAACACATGCAAGAAGGATAAAATTAACAAAATCATTTTCATTGTGCTACTATAAGAGGCAACGAAAAGGCCTCTGTCTAATCCTGGTGTATTATCTCTAACATTTGGCATTCTTGTTAAGATAAGATTGTAGCCTATTGGCATTCCTACATTATACTGAAAACAAATAATTTGAATAAAACGCCTTTATAAGTTACGTTTATATTGCGTAGCAATTGAAAATGAATTAACTAAGCTTCTTTTAACTAATCAGACGGATTGTTATTGATTTGTCAGTGAAAATAAGCTATTGAAGTGGTCATTATGGTAGGACCCGGGATTTTAAAATGAGCCCCGATCTCGCGTGAATTTACACTAAATGTACTAATACGCACGTGAGTTACATTAAAAATCGGTGTACAAATGTTCGACACAATTGTTTCTAGAAGAAACGTTGTTCCGTATGTTTCGTCAAAATCGTATCTGTGGCATCTTCGAGGTTGTTCTCGCTTCAAGTCTAAAGACGAAATGAAGGAAACTTTCACACGCCAACTCCTTTTATAAACTCCTACAACGCGAATAGAAAGTGGGCTGGCTTAGCTGACGTAGATCGGGCTGCTTAGGCCCATTTAAATTGGCACAGGCTTTAGCAAGATTACAACCAGTTTTAACCCAATTGACGACACTCCTCCATTAAAAACCGGTGTACAAATTTTCGACACAATTGTTTCTAGAAGAAACGTCGTTCCGTATATTTCGTCAAAATCGTATCTGTGGCATCTTCGAGGTTGTTCTCGCTTCAAGTCTAAAGACGAAATGAAGGAAACTTTCACACGCCAACTCCTTTTATAAACTCCTACAACGCGAATAGAAAGTGGGCTGGCTTAGCTGACGTAGATCGGGCTGCTTAGGCCCATTTAAATTGGCACAGGCTTTAGCAAGATTACAACCAGTTTTAACCCAATTGACGACAGTCCTCCAAACAACAGGAAAATTACTGGTGTGGTCTCTTCTTCAGTTCACCCTCTTCATTTCAATAACCTTAAAACAATACTGGTCTTCTAATTTTTTACACTAGCTGACTGTCTCAAAATCTATGTTTTGGACTGTTTCTCTGTGATGCTGGTAGATCACACAAACACACACACATATATACAAACACACCATACACACAAACGCGCGCGCGTACGCACATATACACACATACACACACACACACTTACACACACATATACACACACATACATACACACACGCGCGCACGCGCACACACACACACACATACATACACACACATACATACACACAGACAGACACACACACACACACACACACACACACACACACATACACAAACACACATAAACACACATACAAACACACACACACGCACACACACACACACACACACACACACACACACATACACACACACATAAACACACATACAAACACACACACGCACACACACACACACATACACACAGACACACACATACACAAACACACATAAACACACATACAAACACACACACGCACACGCACACGCGCGCGCTCGCTCTCACACACACACACACACACACACACACACACACACACACACACACACACATACATACACACAGACACACACATACACAAACACACTTAAACACACATACAAACACACACACGCACACGCACACGCACACGCGCGCGCGCGCGCACACACACACACACACACACACACACACACACACACACACACACACACACACACACACACACGTTCGCAACCTTGGTGATTTGATTCAAACTTTGCACAAATATCTATTTTGCTAGTAACTTGGATAGGTCGTTATCCAGCAAAATCTGTTTCAAAATTGCTTCAAATTAAAAACGTAAGTCGTTTACATTAAACTCTTTTAAAAATCTGATTTTACCATCTTTGACAGCGCTTATATCTGGAAAATGTCGCATTTTTAAGTTTCAAATTCAATTAGTAATACGAAAACGAAACTGGCGGCCATCATTTTTCATTTTTTTGTTTTCAGTTTAATTTAGAAATTTAATATGCTTATTTATCCAGATTCGATTCGAACTTTAGAGCACCAATCGATTTCCATAATAGTGTGTAATCTAGTTAGTTTTACAGCAAAGTCCGGTCAAGGTGCCAAAATGGCGGTCATTAAAAATCTTTAAAAAAATCATATTTTTGTTGTTTTTTAACGGTCATCCTTTATGCTAGTTAGACTAGTGACGACGAGGGATCAGCGTTAACGGTACAGATAAAGCAACGGCAGTAACTGTGTTTCGAAACCACATCATTGACGTGTGCATTTCATAGACGCAGCCTTAGGCACATCGACCGCCGAGCTGTAAGTCCAGTAAAATTCGTTTAATCGTTTCAAAATGGCTTTTCATTTGTTCTATTGTTGTCTGGTTACAGATCCTGAATTCGCTATTGTACCGAAACACATGTCAATAAAAAAAATGAGGAAATTGAACCATTGAGATTTTAAAATTCGGTTAAATTAAACAAAAAATATTTCAAGCATATTTAACAATATTAAGGACAGTAAATTTTTCAATAAATTGTTTGCAATAAAGTGGGTTTTTGTTAGGTACCAAAAGAAAGAACACAAATTTATAGTTGGTCCGTCCTAGCTTTTCATTTGGGATTGTCACCATCTGGCAACGTTGCATTTCCTGTTTTAATAATAGGCATCTTTCCTGATAACATTCTATTAAAGATTCTCATTGATCAGACTGGTAATAACTTAGAAAAAACTAGATTGTTTGTATTTTAGATAATATATTGATTCTATTTATTGTGCACTGTCATTTTCATACTCGGCTGTATCTTCCAATACTAACACATATTGTTTATCCTATCCTCATGATAGCCGGCCAATGTTGCCAACGTCAATTTCCGGTAAAAACTCACAATCCACAACAAACAGTTAAAACGGACCAACTTATAAATCCTGTAGTTTTAAAAGATGTTGCCCAGTTTGTTTTAATTGAACCTTGAAAAGATTCACGCGGACAAAAATGAATGAAACGGTTAAAAAATATACTGTTTAATTTTTATCGCTGTTTAACAATTCAAAAACGCAAAGTAGATTGTACAATAGGTACATTGTATTGAAAAATTCAGTATTTGAACAGAATAATGTAGATTAGTAGGGTTGCGAAAGGAAAAAAGAAGAGGGATGAAGAGGCCCGTAACTTGGCGTCAAGAGGGTTGAAATTACTTTACCCTTCTTCCTGTCTGTTGAAGAGGCGGTCGTTGTGCCCGGGCAAAATTTATGGCGCAGTATAACATTATGTTTGAAAGGAGTGAAAACAATGTTGCACAGTGTAAACACGAATGTAACAAAATATAATACGTTATATTTAATAACAGCCGTGGTTTAATATCCTGTCCTTGTTATTATTCGGGTAGCCTTAATGAATAGACGCATGTTTACAGGGCGTTTTCAGTGTTCCAGCTTTACTTCAAATATCACATGTATTTGTGATATACAGTGTGTTCCACGAAGAGGTGTGATCCTCCATTATTTTCTCATTTCTCCATTGATAATTTCGAAACTGTACATACTTTTTAAAGTACATGAGAATTGCATCTGGCTGATGTTTCTAGAAAAAAAATGGCGGCCAAAATAAATAAATTCTATCTCTCTTATTAAATCAGATTGTTGAACAGCTATTAATTCTTTATGAATTATGAAATGCTCATTGCGATTTAGTTTTCTTTTAATTAGTTTGTATCTAATTAAATTTAAAAAAAATAAAATTTCGTTTATAAAAAATAAAAAAAAGAACAATTCTATACTTTATTTTGGCCGACATTTTTTTTCTAAAAACATCAGCCACGTGTAATTCTCACATACTATTTCTGGTACTTTCTTTAAAAAGTACGTATGGTTTCAAAATGATCAATGGAGGAATGAGAAAATAAAGGAGGATCAAATGCGTAAACCTCTTCGTGGGACACACTGTAGATACGAGATGTGTTCAGAAAGTAACGAAAATTTTAAAATTTCGCGGAATTGGAGAGTCCGATTGTCAAACATTTTTTTTATTATGTTGATATACATGCCCTTGAAGTATGATAAAACTTTCAGCTGTTTTCATTATTGACTTTGACTGTGACAGCCACTAAGGTTAGACGTGTTTTTATGAGCTCGGCGATTTTCGTTTGTTAAAAGAAATGGATCAAAGAATTTGTATCAAACGTAAAAATGGAGTAAAGTGTAACAAAGTGTGTGAAATGTTAACAAAGGCTTATGGTGAGTCTGTTATGAATGAAGCAAGAGTTTACGAGTGGTATAAGCGTTCCCAAGAAAGCCGTAAAGACGTTGAAGATGACGAACGCCCTGGACGCCCCAGCACATCAACAACCGATGAAAGCATGAAAAAAGTGAAAGCAATGGCTATGAAAAATCGCCGAATCACAATTAGAGAGGTCGCTGATGATGTTGGCATATCGATTGGATCATGTCATGACATTGTTTCCAATGTTTTGTGTATGAAACGCGTGGGCAGAAAAATTTGTTCCAAAATTGTTGAATTTTGAACAAAAACAGCGGCGAATGGAAGTTGCTCAGGAGTCACTAAATGAAGTCAACGACAATGCAGAATTATTGAAACGTATTATAACAAGTGACGAAACATGGGTTTACGGATATGACGTCGAAATCAAGTCTCAACCATCCCAGGGAGGCACTCTGGCTCTCCAAGACCGAAAAAGGCTCGACAAGTGCGGTCGAACGTGAAGGTTATGCTATTCGATATTACCATAACTCACTTTGTTATTCGATATTAATGGTATAGTGTATCATGAATTCCTGCCACCAGGTGAAACGGTCAATAAGGAGAACTACCTACAAGTTCAACGCCGTTTGCTTGAAGCAATCCGAAAAAAACGCCCGGATCTATGGAAAAACAATTCATGGCTTTTGCACCACGATATTTAAATTTTTTTTTTTTTTTGTTTAACGTCTGACTATTGTGCACACTTGGGTTAATGCAGACAATGGGAAGATTTATAGCGTATGAAAATGCCAAGCCCTGGCCGGGAATCGAACCCGGGACCTCGGGGTGAAAGCCTAGTACGCTATCAACTAGGCCACCGAGGCGGCTAAATAATGCACAACAATAATGAACCAGCTCACACTTCATTGCTTGTTCGTGAATTTTTGGCCAAAAACAGTATTGTAACTATGACCCAGTCTCCATATTCGCCAGACATTGCTCCGTGTGATTTTTTCCTATTTCAAAAAATAAAGATAAGCTTAAAGGGCCGTCGTTTCACAGCCGTAGATGACATTAAAAGCGCATCGCTGAAAGAACTAAAGGCTATCTCAAAGATCGAGTTTGAGAAGTGTTTCGAGGATTGGAAGAAGCACAAAAGCATAATCTCCAATGGGGACTATTTTGAAGGCAACAACATCAATGTAGAAGAATAAATAAATATTTTGTTCAAAAAATTAAAATTCTCGTTACACACCTCGTGTGTGTGTGTGTGTGTGTGTGTGTGTGTATATATATATATATATATATATATATATATATATGTGTGTGTGTGTGTGTGTGTGTGTGTGTGTGTGTGTGTGTGTGTGTGTGTGTGTGTGTGTGTGTGTGTGTGTGTGTTTGTTTGAAATCGAGCTTTAATAACTTTATTCAGATTTAATTCAAACTTAAAAAAACATTGATTTTGATAATACCTTGAACAAGTTCGTTATGTTTTGAGTAGCCTTTCAACACCTAACTTTAAATTGCTATAGGAGTGCTAATTATTGCCGGTTTTTGTTGATAAGCAGCGTAGGCCTAATGTATCCTTGTAATTTCTGGCTGAAACCGGTACGCTTTATTACGATTGATAAGAGGTTCTACTGCTTTTAGGAAACTATTCGTGGGTTTAAAATTGCTATCAAAATAGCAATTTTGTCATGGGTTTGTATTGCTATCAAAAAAGCAAATTGTTCATGGGTTTGTATTGCTGTCAAAAAAGCAATTTTTCGTAGTTTTGTAATTTTTGTAAACAATTTGTATTGAACTTGTATAAAGAACAATTTGTATTGTTATGAAAAGAAACTATTTACTCATAGCTTTGTATTGCTATGAAAAAAGCAATTTGTTCATGGGTTTGTATTGCTATCAAAAAAGTAATTTTTTGTAGTTTTGTAGTGTTATAAAAAAAACTATTTACTCATAGCTTTGTAATGCTATCAAAAAAGCAATTTGTTCATGGGTTTGTATTGCTATCAAAAAAGAAATTTGTTCATAGTTTTGTATTGTTATAAAAAAAAAACTATTTACTCATAGCTTTGTATTGCTATCAAAAAAGCAATTTTCCATGGGTTTGTATTGCTATCAAAAAAGCAATTTGTTCGTAGTTTTGTATTGTTATAAAGAAACATATTTACTCATCGCTTTGTATTGCTATCAAAAAAGCAATTTTCCATGTGTTTGTATTGCTATCAAAAAAGCAATTTGTTCGTAGTTTTCTATTGTTCTGAAGAAACTGTTGTATTGTATTGTATAAAGAAACTACTTACTCATAGCTTTGTATTGCTATCAAAAAAGCAATTTGTTCGTAGTTTTGTATCGTTATAAAAAAATAGTTACTCGTAGTTTTGTATTGCTATCAAAAAAACAATTTGTTCGTAGTTTTCTATTGTTCTGAAGAAACTGTTGTATTGTATTGTATAAAGAAACTACTTACTCATAGCTTTGTATTGCTATGAAAAAAGCAATTTGTTCATGGGTTTGTATTGCTATCAAAAAAGTAATTTTTTGTAGTTTTGTATTGTTATAAAAAAAACTATTTACTCATAGCTTTGTAATGCTATCAAAAAAGCAATTTGTTCATGGGTTTGTATTGCTATCAAAAAAGCAATTTGTTCGTAGTTTTCTATTGTTCTGAAGAAACTGTTGTATTGTATTGTATAAAGAAACTACTTACTCATAGCTTTGTATTGCTATGAAAAAAGCAATTTGTTCATGGGTTTGTATTGCTATCAAAAAAGCAATTTGTTCGTAGTTTTGTATCGTTATAAAAAAAATAGTTACTCGTAGTTTTGTATTGCTATCAAAAAAGCAATTTGTTCGTAGTTTTGTATGGTTACAAAAAAAATAGTTACTCGTAGTTTTGTATTGCTATCAAAAAAGCAATTTGTTCGTAGTTTTCTATTGTTCTGAAGAAACTGTTGTATTGTATTGTATAAAGAAACTACTTACTCATAGCTTTGTATTGAAAGCAATTTGTTCATGGGTTTGTATTGCTATCAAAAAAGCAATTTGTTCGTAGTTTTGTATCGTTATGAAAAAAATAGTTACTCGTAGTTTTGCATTGCTATCAAAAAAGCAATGTGTTCATAGTTTTGTATTGCTATAAAAAAACTGTTTACTCATAGTTTTGTATTGTTATCATAAAACTATTTAGGCCTATTCGTAGTTTTGTATTGCTATTAAAAAAACAATTTATTCGCAGTTTTCTATTGTTATTAAAAAAACTATTTACTCCTAGTTTTGTATTGCTATAAAAAAAGCAATTTGTTCGTGGTTTTGTATTGCTATCAAAAAGCTATTTATTTGTAGTCTTGTACTGCTACAAAAATTTAATTATTCGTAGCTTTGTATTGCTATCAAAATACTGTTTACCCATGGATTTCTTTTAATGTAAGCCTAATTCTTACTCGTGGTATCTTATTAATTTCAGAATGGTTTGTGCTATTATTTTTTGTAGAAATAAAAAATCTATTTACCTGTCGTTCTCGTCTAATGCAAAAATGGTTTTTTATTTATTTTAAAAAGGCCATTTATTCAAGATTTATTTAATAACTGCAGCCTATTTACTTTTGGTTGCTTATTGATACGAGAATGTTTGTTATTGATTTGAAAAGGCGATTTATTTAAGATTGTTTGCTAATAATGTAGCCTATTAACTTTTGGTTGCTGATTGATACCAGACTGCTAAACTCCTGGTTTCTTATTGATTTCAAAAGGCGATTTACTCTGCTGAAAGGGCACCAATCTGCTGAACTAGGTATTTTTTTAAGGTTTACTTGCACAATAGTGCCTGGGGTTGTACTATCCCTTTCTCTAGATTCTAATCTAATCTAATCTAATGAATAACCAATTTCACAACCAAATGAATAACTTAGCATTTTAAATCGCTGAAATTCCATTGGAAATAGGAGAGGTCAGACGTTAAACACACAAAAAAAATGGTCAAATTAGTTTTTTAAAATGTCTAAGGAAAAAACAATTAATTATTTTTCGAAAATTCGCTTCCATTACGTCAAACGCATGCGACAATCAGTGTTTTCTTATTCAACCGTAAAACTTTAAAATACTTATGAAATATTATTTTGATTTATTTTCTTCCGAGTTGGGAAATAAAACTTTTATAACTAATTGTAATAATTTCTTGTTGCCGCGCTGTGTGTAGAGGGGAAACTTTAATTCAACTCTAGGCCTGCACTAAAACCGTATTCACGCTCTGTTGAAAACCTTTGTGCGCTCTGGACTCGATGGCTGAAGTTCGCGCAGTAAAAAGAGATATAAAAAAAAATCAGAATTTACATAACAAAGCGCGGACTGTCTCACTTGCCTGAATTATACGAGCGCTGTCGGTGTTGCGCTAAATGTTCAAAGAGAATTTTAAGGTGAATTCCACAATCCTGCTCTTCATTATTGTTTAATAGTGTTTTAAAAATTATTACTCCAGTATAATTAAACTACCGCGGCACGCAGCTGTCTCGCAAACGTTATAGAAGCGAAATTTCCAAAAGTTTCTGTCTTGAAATTTTTGATTTTGAATTTCACTGTTATAATCAGCATTAAAATCTGAACTTATTAGCACTTACAAAATTTCAAACTACATTGAAAACACGAAAATGAACTATTTTCGTCAAAAAATTTCCTAATGCAAACTGGTTTTGAAAATTCGAAACCGAATTTTTACATTTTACAACGTTGATTATGATGGTGAAATCGGATTTTAACAAATGTTTATGTCAAAAAAGTTATGTTTCTTTCAAGATTTGAAATTGCCGCCATTTTGAAACTGTTGAATGAATTTTGTTCGCTATCGAAATAGTCTCGAGATTTTACCGACTTTTTTTTGTCAAGTTTGAATTTAATCGCATTTAAATTGCAAGCGTGATAAGATACACACGCACGCACGCACACACACACACACAAACACACACACGCACGCACGCACACTCACACACGCACACACGCACTCTCTCTCTCTCCTCTCTCACACACACACACACACACTCACACACACAGACACACACACTCACACACACACACGCATGCACACTCACACACGCACGCACACTCTCTCTCACACACACACACACACACACACACACACACACACACTAACTCTCTCTCTCTCTCTCTCTCTCTCTCTCTCACACACACACACACACACACACACACACACACACACACACACACACACACACACAGCAATCAGCGAGGCAGCATTGCACCGGAAAGTCTGGTTGCGACAATGATGGCTTCAGAGGCCAAAGTAAGGTCATGAAGAGGTTGAGGGCTGAGGATCGAGAAAGAAAAGCCAACGCTGTAGAAGAATAGGTGGTCAGACAGTCTACCTTCCCTCGAATTGGATAAATACCTGGCGGCAGTTGCGTGGGGGGGGTTTACAGAAGAGGAATGCTTTTGGTGGTTTTTTTAGTGGGTAACAATATATCTTAACTTGAGTTTGAACTTAATTTGAGTCACACATCTTACCCCAGGTAGTCTATAAAAGATTTTTTCCACCTTTTTTTGGCATCGCAAAACACACACACACACACGCGCGCACACACACACACACACACACACAAACACACTTTAGTTTGTTCTTAGTATTATTTGTTTAGTATAGCCTATGTTTTGTTTTTTTGTACAAGTAGTCTTAGTATTGTCTTGATAAATAGGTATCGTTAATGGCGGTTTTTGTTTGTTTTTTAAATTTTATGTTAGCCTAACTGAAGAAGCAATAGCTACATAACAGGTCAGCCAAGAGCATTGGTCCACAGTTCACAGTTTAATTTAACAGATATTGAAAAGTAGCAGTAGCAGTTTTCACTGATAGCAATATTTCACAAACCTTTAACAGCTATTTTATTATAAATTATCTTAAATTATCCTACTTTTTACACAATACTTTAGAGTTTTTATTGTTGTTATTTTAAACGTAACGGTAATGCTGTTACAAAACACTTTTTGAAAAGGAATTCTTCGAAATTGTATTAAGTCACGGTTCACTTTACGATTTTTATTGCGTAATAAAAAAAACATTTGCATATAAAATCTTTGTTTATACGATGTATATTGTTACTTTTTGGAAAATCGCTTTCATCACGTCAGACTGTGTGCAGTGATTTTTTATAAATTACCTCACAGTATCCTACTTTTTACATACAACACACTTTAGAATTGTTAGCATAAACATAACGGCACCGCTGTAACACAACACTTATTGAAGAGGAATTTCTTCTGACTGTATATCAGGAGCTGAGGCAAAGGTCTGTCGGCGTTAAGGTCCAATCCAATATTAGCTAAGGTGAACAATATCAATCTATAGAATATCTCCGCGAAGTAATACAATTTCGAACTATAACTTATTAGAATGGAATAAACTATTAGCACTTGACTTCAGAACTATCTAATTAACGTAACTCTTTAACAATTGTATAATAATCACCCAAGATACTTTATCTTAATTGTAAATATTTATCTTAATTGTAAATATTTCAATTACTAATACAACTCGACTAGATGTAGATAACGTGAAGATTGGTGCGTTATTTCACATTTGTACGTACGATAGATTAATTTTGATTGAGGTGGAGCACCTTTATTTCTTTACCAACTTGTTACCTCCTATTAGCAAATTTCCCCTCCTCTCGCTCTCTCTCTCTCTCTCTTCACTCTCTCTCTCGCTCTCACTCTCTCTCTTGCTTCATTCTCTCTCTCGCTCTCACTCTCTCTCTCTCTCTGTTGCTTCACTCTCTCTCGCTCTCACTCTCTCTCGTTCTCACTCTGTCTCTCGCTTCACTCTCTCTCGCTCTCACACTCTCTCGCTCTCACTCTATCTCGCTTCACTCTCTCTCGCTTCACTCTCTCTCGCTTCACTCTCTTTCGCTTTCACTTCCTCTTTCTCGCTTCACTCTCTCTCTCTCGCTTCACTCTCTCTCTCTCTCGCTTCACTCGCTCTCACCCTCACTCTTTCTCTCGGTCTCCCTCTCTCGCTCTCATTCTCTCTCTCGCTTTCACACTCTCTCGCTCTCACTCTCTCTCGCTTCACTCTCTCTCTCGCACGTTAAACATCAAAAAAAAAAAAACTCTCTCTCGCTTCACTCTCTCTTGCTCTCTCTCGCTTCACTCTCTCTCACTCTCACTCTCCCTCGCTTCACTCTCTCTCGCTCTCACACTCTCTCGCTTCACTATCTCTCGCTTCACTCTCTCTCGCTTCACTTTCTCTCGCTTCACTCTCTCTCGCTCTCACTCTCTCGCTTCACTCTCTCTCTCGCTTCACTCTCTCTTGTTCTCTCTCGCTCTCACTCTCTCGCTTCACTCTCTCTCACTCTCTCTCGCTCTCACTCTCTCGCTTCACACTCTCTGTCGCTCTCACTCTCCCTCTCTTCACTCTCTTTCACTCTCACTCTCTCTCGCTCTCACACTCTCTCGCTTCACTCTCTCTCGCTTCACTCTCTCTCTCGCTTCACTTTCTCTCGCTCTCAAGCTCTTTCGCTTTCGCTCTCTCTCGCTCTCACTCTCTCGCTTCACTCTCTCACTCTCTCTCGCTCTCACTCTCTCCCGCTTCACTCTCTCTCGCTCTCCCTCTCTCTCTCGCTCTCACTCTCTTTTTCTGTTTGTGTGTGTGTGTGTGTGTGTTTGTGTGTGTGCGCGCGCGCGCGCGAGCGAGCGCGTGTGTATACAAGTGTATGTATGTGTTTGTTTTTTACACCTATATCGTCCGCAATTTTAGTCCGATTTTAGCTTCTACAAGTTTTGATACTCAGCAAGAATTACAGATGTTATGATGGTTGAAATGGGATTTTCAAAATCTCGTTGTATGTTAAACAGTAATTGTTGGAACTGATGTGCATATTGTCTTGGCTGTTTGTTTGGGGCAGGATATTTATCTAAAATATTGGTAATGAAAACACAATAATTACAATAATTACTTTAGACCAGTTATTTAAGCAATTCCCTACTAAAAGTTTTAATCAGTTATTAATATCTTATTTGTCGAATCGGTATTACCGTGTGAAACAGGATGCTAATTCATAGCTAAAGGACATAAACACAGGAGTAATACAAGTTAGTGTTTTGGGAACCAGAGGTACCCCAGTGCAAAACGATGCCAGACATATTAGCAGATGATACTGCGGCGTTATCTGCGGACGGTACAGTTGAGAAGTCAACCGAGAACATGCAAGAAACCATAAATCTAATAAACAACTGGACCAGAAAATGGTGCATAACATAATTAAACGTTTGTTTCACGAATAAAAGGATTCAACACCTTCCAAATATCGTCTTAAATGGAAAATATATCCCCAAGTTATAGCTTGGTTTCTGCAAAATAAACAACGAAATTTTAAATAGGGAACCAGAGGTACCCCAGTGCAAAACGATGCCAGACATATTAGCAGATGATACTGCGGCGTTATCTGTGGACGGTACAGTTGAGAAGTCAACCGAGAACATGCAAGAAACCATAAATCTAATAAACAACTGGGCCAGAAAATGGTGCATAACATAATTAAACGTTTGTTTCACGAATAAAAGGATTCAACACCTTCCAAATATCGTCTTAAATGGAACGTATATCCCCAAGTTATAGCTTGGTTTCTGCAAAATAAACAACGAAATTTTAAATAGGTTAAAATGAACAGATAAAAAGAACTTTTAGCAAAGACCATTTGACCTCTGGATTTATTTTTTTTTTACAAAAACATATGCGTTATAACTCAGCAACCTGGGTATCACACTTGATGTTAAACTGTGATAGAAGTATCATATGAAAAAAACAAAGAACTGAACATAAAATTAAGCAAATTGGCTGTTAGATAGAAGATCAGGATTACCACTGCATAGTGTTATACACACAAGTCCTGAAATCCACTTGAGCCTGTGGCTTCCATCTGTGAGGGATGTACTAAGAACGTAAACATACAAAATTATTCCCCGCCTTCGCATTGGTCACTCCATGTTAACGCACGGATTTCTGATGGAACGCGGGGAGCCACCTGAATGCGAGTTCTGTAGGGAAACCATCACAATAAAACATATATTGCTCGATTGTGATGGTTTACAAAATGTGCGTGTTATGTGTGGTCTGAGCAACTGTTTGCAGACGATGTTGGGAGATAGTGCCTCGGCCGTTGATCGGGTTCTAGACTTCCTTCATCGTCTGAATATTTTAAATAAAATTTAATTTATTATATTTGTAATTTCTTGTGTTATTTTATTTATTTATTTTATCTAAATAACTTTATTTCTGTTATGGTTATATATACTTTTACGAATTGTTATTAAATTTTATTCATTGTTATTTAGTTCTTAAGTATTCGTTATTGTAATATAGTTATACCTGTTATTTACATTTTTGTTTAATTTATTTTACTATTATAGTTTGTTGTAGTTTTGTTGTCTTATTTCAGTAAATTTTGTTAAAATTTTGTTTTTTATACTTTCATTTTGCATGACGGCGATGATAGCCCTAACCTTAACGGTTTTTCGCCGGAAAAAAAATACAAAATTATTCAGCATATTTCAAAATAGTGTTCTGCAAACCATGTTTAATACGCCATGGTATATTCGTAATAATGATCTCCATCGGGACTTAAAAGTGAGAGCTGTCTCTAAAGAAATAAAAAAATGAGCTTAAAGTCACGAAAAACGGCTGAAATATCATGTTAACTAAGAGGCGTCTAGGCTACTCGATAACAAAGAATTACAGACTCAAGAGGATTAAACCTTTTGAACTCGTAGTGTAGTCAGCACAGACTGGAAGCGCCGGTGGGTTAACCTGGACTGTTTATTTTACTTGTCAAGTGCAAACTAATTGTTAGTTTTGTAATTAGTTTCAGTAAAAAACAAAATCGATAAATAAATAAATAGTTGTTTATATTTCCGATAGTCGAACTGATATCTTAATGTGAACAATTAAAATACAATTAGTAATGATATACTTGTATTTTTTAAGTTATTTTCGTAAAAAAATTCGATAAACAGTATAACTTCAAATGAAATAATGTTATAGAAGGAACAGCTGTGGGTGGACTTTATACAGGTAACAATTTATCACTTCAATATTAGACTGAATACATTTTTCTTCTTGTAGAGCTACACAAATAATTATATTTTTGTAATTTAAAACAGAACACGTCTAAATCAGTTTTAATTTTGATGCTGTAAACAATTTTGTAATAAAAAAATAAATCCAGAGGTCAAATGGTCTTTGCTAAAAGTTCTTTTTATCTGTTCATTTTAACCTCATTTAAAATTTCGTTGTTTATTTTATAATCTTTTCGAAATATTAAAAAAACATTGTTTTCTATATTTCAGTTATATTAGAAAAGTCAAGCTTATGAACTTACATTATGTCACTAACTGAATTTATTTTGCGGAAACAAAATTTAGTTTTTCCAAAATTTTCACCTTTACGGGATCCGTACAGTAAGCTTTTCAGTAGAAAATATCGTATGCATGTTAAATAACATTAGGCCTAAATGTTAAAAGCAAAATTTTACTTTAAATATGAAAAACGTTTACGGTAGAAGCCCATTCACGTCCTCGCCAAATATCAATGCCGGTAGGGAAGCACTAAATAAACATATGCCGTTGTAAAAGTTGGAACAAAGTTTCGAAACTAAATAAAACGAAAGTAGACCATAACAATTAAGAACATAGATAAAACCGAACACTTTGAGCCAGCTGGTAGTGTCATAACGGTAACAAGCAACATTTTCCGGGCAGATTAAAAAACTAGCCTGATAGGTACTTTAAAATTAGCTAATAAGTCGAAACTGGAGAGAAAAACTTTGGTTCGAATTGGCTAATAATTAAAAAATATTAAAGAGTCCTTTGTAAATTCAGCCAATAATAAAATAGGAAAATATTATGGTATAAAACATCGTTTTGAAGTGGAAGATCAAAATTGGGCATTCGACAATTAAATTTTACAGGAGAGGCTGCTATCAAATTACGAGTATAAAATCATGGTTCGAAGGAGAGTCTAGAATAAAATTTTGACGTAAGACGTTTGCAATCTATGTTCGAAGAGTCAACAATCAAACTTTGAAGAGTCTCAATCTAAGTTGAAGGGATCAGTTACCAAGTTCAACGGAAGAGTCTACAAACTTCTATGAGACTGTCCAAAATCAAACTTGAAAGTTACAGCCTGGCATCAAAATCCAACTAAAGAGTCAATAATGTAAGTTTGATATGAGCTGCAATCGTAATTCAACGGGAGAATCTACAGTGGAACTTCGACAGAAAAACGTACAATTATATTTTGGCGGAGTAGTCTACAATCAAACGTAAAAAATCAATATGTAAAACTCGACAGTAGGGTCAACAATTAAATTATAATTAGACGGGAGAATCTACAGTGAAACGTCGACATAAAAGCCAACAATTAAAGTTTGGAGAAGCAGTTTACAATCAAACTTAGACTGGACAGTTTATATGCAAATCTCGACAGTAGGGTCAACAATAATTATAATTAGACGGGAGAAACGTCGACTACAGTGAAACGTCGACATAAAAGCCAACAATTAAAGTTTGGCAAAGCAGTTTACAATCAAACTTAGACTGGACAGTTTATATGCAAATCTCGACAGTCGCGTCAACAATTAAATTATGATTAGATGGGAGAATCTACAGTGAAACGTCGACATAAAAGCCAACAATTAAAGTTTGGAGAAGCAGTTTACAATCAAACTTAGACTGGACAGTTTATATGCAAATCTCGACAGTAGGGTCAACAATAATTATAATTAGACGGGAGAAACGTCGACTACAGTGAAACGTCGACATAAAAGCCAACAATTAAAGTTTGGCAAAGCAGTTTACAATCAAACTTAGACTGGACAGTTTATATGCAAATCTCGACAGTCGCGTCAACAATTAAATTATGATTAGATGGGAGAATCTACAGTGAAACTTCGACAGAAACCTACAATTAAAGTTTGGCGAAGCAGTCTACAATCAAACTTAGACTGGACAGTTTATATGCAAATATCGACGGTAGGGTCAACAATTACATTATAATTAGACAGGAGAATCTACAGTAAAACGTCGACAGAAAAGCCTACAATTAAAGTTTGGCGAAGCAGTTTACAATAAAACTTAGACTGGACAGTTTATATGCAAATATCGACAGTAGGGTCAACAATTAAATTATAATAGATGGGAGAATCTATAGTGGAACTTCAACAGAAAAGCCTGCAATTATAGTTTGTTGGAGCAGTCTACAATCAAACAGACTGGATAGTCTACATGCTAACCTCGAAAGTAGAGTCAAGAATTAAACTTCGACATGAGAGTCTGCTTTCATAATTAGACGGGAAAATCTATAATCAAATTTTGACAGAAGAGTGTATAATCAAACTTCGATGGAAAGTCTACAAACTTTGACACAAAACGTTGACCGTACAGTTCAAAATAAAACCTGGATGAGAGAAACTTACAATCATAGTTCAACTGGATTGTCTACGACCAAACTTCGACAATCAATGAAAGTACAATCATTTTTTCAAACTTCCATATGGAAAACTACATAATTCACTAGATAATTTTGAATTTGTACACTTGACCGGATAGTGCAAAAACAAACTTCCACTTTTTTACGATCAATCTGGATTGTTTACGATCAAACTTCGACAATCAATGAAAGTACAATAATTTTTTCAAACTTCCATATGGAAAACTACATAATTCACTAGATAATTTTGAATTTGTACACTTGACCGGATAGTGCAAAAACAAACTTCCACTTTTTTACGATCAAACTGGATTGTCTACGACCAAACTTCGACAATCAATGAAAGTACAATCATTTTTTCAAACTTCCATATGGAAAACTACATAATTCACTAGATAATTTTGAATTTGTACACTTGACCGGATAGTGAAAAAACAAACTTCCACTTTTTTACGATCAAACTGGATTGTTTACGATCAAACTTTGACGGGAGAGTCTACAATAAAACTTCTACCAGAGAGGGTAAAACTAAACTTCGACAGGAGGTGTAGACAACCATGGTTCAACAAGAGCGAGTATAATCAAATTTCGATGGAAAAGTGTACAGGCAAAGTTTGACAAAACAGTATAAATCAAAATTTGACGGAACAGTCTAAAATCAAATTTTGTTAAAATAGTCTAGAATCAAACTTTGTTGTAGTAGCTTAGAGCCAAATTTCGACAAGAGAGTCTGCAATCAAACTTTGATCACAGGTTGGCGAGGAAATATAGAATCAAACTTTGATGAAAGCGTCTACAAACAAAATTCGACTGAGAAAATTGAAATTAAAGTTCGACGAGAGAGTATACAATTAAAGTTTTATTAAAGAGCCTTCAATCAAAATTCTAAGGAAGATAATACAATGAAGATCGATGAAAGAGTCTACAATTAAATTTCGATTGAAGAGATTTAAAATGAAAGATCGATTATCGAACTTTTGTGAAAGAGTCTACAATTAAACTTCGAAGGAAGAAATATAAATCAAAGGTCGATGAAAGAGTTTACAAACTATTATTAAAGTGTCTACAATTAAATTTTATCGAGTACACAACTATAGATTAACAGAAGAGATTATAATTATTAATTTCTAATTAATTTAATTATTAGGTCTAATATTAATTTAAATAATTATAATTAAACGTAGCAAAGTTGAATCAAAGTAAAATTTAAGATTTCTACGGCACACGATGTAGATTTGTGTACAGAACAAACAAACAAATATAATTTCTGCTTTATATTATGTGCACAAAAAGTAAATACAACTAACGCTCTTCTTAGAGTGAATGTCCTGTTTGCCTAACACAGAAGCTAAGGCAATCATTGCAAGATAATTTATACAACTCTGTTTGTAGGTTAAAGTTCGTTCTATTTTACATTGCAAACCCGACTTGATTGCAAATCTTATACAATGTAACTTTATCTTGCGTCGGATATTTCTCTCGGCACTCTGTACGATTTGTTGTTGCAATCAAAACGTTTTTATTTGCAACTAAATTGGATCGCTTTATTAAGTACTGATTCAATGATTAAATGATTCAAACGTATTTAATTGACAACACAACAAACGTTTGTTTTATTTACTGTAAATCGAGTTTAACACTCAATTGAACACATTACAGTGCAGATTAAATAATTCATTGTGTTACCAGTTAAATGACACATACAATTTCGATTAATTTATAGCAACCAGTAACGCGTTTGGTACTTATTTATTCAGTTACAGGGTGTTCAAAAAGAGATGTTACCTTATGGGGAAACAATATAGTTACTTTATTCTACGAGTTACAAAAACTGTTGAAGTGGGCTGCATTATGCGATTCACACAACCTGAATACATGGCTGTATTGTATGTGGGGAAATTGCAGCAACCCATCGTTTTAATTCTCCTTGCAGTTCGGGAATGGTGCGAGGATGAGTTTTGTAAGCAGAACCTTTAAGTTGTTCCTACAAGAAAGACCGGTGGTGGTGAATCAGGAGACCGAGAAGGCCGCAACCCCTTCGAAATCACTTTTCCATGAAAATATTATTCCAATGAAGTTACAATGTTGTTGGCTGTATAAGCCTGTACTGCTGAAACCAGTTGGTGTGAGTGGATGTATTTACGAATTGTTGCACAATCTAAATGTAGCATTGTTTAGACGTATCACTGTTTAGATGTAGCATTGTTTAGTCGTATCACTGTTTAGATGTTGCACTGTTTAGATGTAGCATTATTTAGATGTAGCACTGTTTAGATGTAGCATTGTTTAGACGTAGCACTGTATAGATGTAGCATTGTTTAGACGTATCAATACTTAGATGTATCATTGTTTAGATGTAGCATTGTTTAGACGTATCAATGTTTAGATGTAGCACTATTTAGATGTAGCACTGTTCAGATGTATCACTGTTTAGATGTAGTACTGTTTAGATGTAGCATTGTTTAGATGTAGCACTATATAAATGTAGCATTGTTTAGATGTAGCACAGTTTAGATGTATCACTGTTTAGATGTAGCACTGTTTAGATGTAGCACTATATAAATGTAGCACTATATAAATGTAGCACTATATAAATGTAGCATTGTTTAGACGTAGCACTGTTTAGATGTAGCACAGTTAAATGTATCACTGTTTAGATGTATCACTGTTTAGATGTAGCATTGTTTAGACGTAGCACTGTATAGATGTAGCATTGTTTAGACGTATCACTGTTTAGCTGTATCATTGTTTAGACGTATCACTGTTTAGATGTAGCACTGTTTAGATGTAGCACTGTTTAGATATAACACTGTTTAGTCGTAGCACTGTTTAGATGTAGCACTGTTTAGATGTAGCACTGTTTAGTTGTAGCATTGTTTAGATGTAGCACTATTTAGATGTAGCACTGTTTAGTTGAAGCATTGTTTAGACGTATCACTGTTTACATGTAGCATTGTTTAGACGTATCACTGTTTAGATGTAGCATTGTTTAGATGTAGCACTGTTTAGATGTAGTACTGTCGTAAAAAATTTAAGATTTCGTGATATTGCACACCAAACATCTAATTTTTACATGTTCAGGGGCCTTGATGTATCTGATGTGGATTGTTCGTAGACCAAATGCGATAATTCTGTGAATTTACTTATCCTTCAAGATGAAACCATGCTTTGTCAGACCAGAACCAATCATTGTGCTGTACACCATCGGGCGTTACAGAAATAATACACCACTGACAGAAAGCTTTACGTTTTACATCGTCTTCAGGTATTAATGCGTGAATATAAGCTATGTATGGATATATCTTTAAACGCTTGCGTAATGCCATACAGTCAGTAACAACGGAGAAATTATACTGACTAGTATCGATACTTTTCTTTCGATACCTAGTATTTTTTATCGATACTTTCATTCGATACTTTTCTTTCGATACTTATTATTTTTAATCGATACTTTCATTCCATACTTTTCTTTCGATACCTAGTATTTTTTATCGATATTTTTATTCGATACTTTTTTCGATACATAGTATTTTTTATCGATACTTTCATTCAATACTTTTACAAATATCAGTAGTAAATAAGTTACCAGTAGTAAATAAGTAAATAAGTAACCAGTAAATTAACAAGTTGAGTTA
>CM040191.1:55298188-55300688 GCA_022606455.1 Callitettix versicolor
GTATGTATGTATGTATGTATGTATGTATGTATGTATGTATGTATGTATGTATGTATGTATGTATGTATGTATGTATGTATGTATGTATGTATATGTATGTATATGTATGTATGTATGTATGTATGTATGTATGTATGTATGTATGTATGTATGTATGTATGTATGTATGTATGTATGTATGTATGTATGTATGTATGTATGTATGTATGTATGTATGTATGTATGTATGTATGTATGTATGTATGTATGTATGTATGTATGTATGTATGTATGTATGTATGTATGTATGTATGTATGTATGTATGTATGTATGTATGTATGTATGTATGTATGTATGTATGTATGTATGTATGTATGTATGTATGTATGTATGTATGTATGTATGTATGTATGTATGTATGTATGTATGTATGTATGTATATGTATGTATGTATGTATGTATGTATGTATGTATGTATGTATGTATGTATGTATGTATGTATGTATGTATGTATGTATGTATGTATGTATGTATGTATGTATGTATGTATGTATGTATGTATGTATGTATGTATGTATGTATGTATGTATGTATGTATGTATGTATGTATGTATGTATGTATGTATGTATGTATGTATGTATGTATGTATGTATGTATGTATGTATGTATGTATGTATGTATGTATGTATGTATGTATGTATGTATGTATGTATGTATGTATGTATGTATGTATGTATGTATGTATGTATGTATGTATGTATGTATGTATGTATGTATGTATGTATGTATGTATGTATGTATGTATGTATGTATGTATGTATGTATGTATGTATGTATGTATGTATGTATGTATGTATGTATGTATGTATGTATGTATGTATGTATGTATGTATGTATGTATATGTATGTATGTATGTATGTATAATATATGTATGTATGTATGTATGTATGTATGTATGTATGTATGTATGTATGTATGTATGTATGTATGTATGTATGTATGTATGTATGTATGTAATAATATGTATGTATGTATGTATGTATGTATGTATGTATGTATGTATGTATGTATGTATGTATGTATGTATGTATGTATGTATGTATGTATGTATGTATGTATGTATGTATGTATGTATGTATGTATGTATGTATGTATGTATGTATGTATGTATGTATGTATGTATGTATGTATGTATGTATGTATGTATGTATGTATGTATGTATGTATGTATGTATGTATGTATGTATGTATGTATGTATGTATGTATGTATGTATGTATGTATGTATGTATGTATGTATGTATGTATGTATGTATGTATGTATGTATGTATGTATGTATGTATGTATGTATGTATGTATGTATGTATGTATGTATATGTATGTATGTATGTATGTATGTATGTATGTATGTATGTATGTATGTATGTATGTATGTATGTATGTATGTATGTATGTATGTATGTATGTATGTATGTATGTATGTATGTATGTATGTATGTATGTATGTATGTATGTATGTATGTATGTATGTATGTATGTATGTATGTATGTATGTATGTATGTATGTATGTATGTATGTATGTATGTATGTATGTATGTATGTATGTATGTATGTATGTATGTATGTATGTATGTATGTATGTATGTATGTATGTATGTATGTATGTATGTATGTATGTATGTATGTATGTATGTATGTATGTATGTATGTATGTATGTATGTATGTATGTATGTATGTATGTATGTATGTATGTATGTATGTATGTATGTATGTATGTATGTATGTATGTATGTATGTATGTATGTATGTATGTATGTATGTATGTATGTATGTATGTATGTATGTATGTATGTATGTATGTATGTATGTATGTATGTATGTATGTATGTATGTATATGTATGTATGTATGTATGTATGTATGTATACAAATTGCAGAGTAAAGTGTAAATTATACAGTGTAAAATATACAGTATACAATAAAGACTATAAAGTTTATAATGTACCATATGCAGTTTGCAATGTAAAATATAATTTATAAAGTGAAGAGTAAGCAGTATAAAAGGGTACACAGTTGAGAACGTAAAATGTCGATTACAATGTGTAAATATATAGTATACATTAAAAAGTATTCAAGTATGCCTTATACAGTATAAAATGTATATTACACAGTGCAAAATAAACATGAAGTGTACTAAATGTGCACTATATAGTGTAAAATGTATATTATACAGTGTGAAATACTGTGGATAAAGTGTACTACGTATACATTACACAGTGTAAATCGTAAGTTATGTAGTTTAAAGTATGCAGATTACAGTGAACATTATAAAGTGTATAGCATACATTGGTACGTGTTTGTTACACAGTGTAAAGTACAGTGTATACGGTATGTAGTATAAAGTGTTTAAATTAATTATACAGTATACAACTTACAGTTTACAGTATGAAGTGATACCATAAGTAACTACTATACATTTACAGTAAGTGAAATTATTGAAGTAAGAGTAAGCACAGT
>CM040191.1:55305688-55310688 GCA_022606455.1 Callitettix versicolor
TGGGCTAATGCAGACGATGGGATGATTTATAGCGTAAAAAAATGCCAAGCCCTGGCCGGGAATCGAACCCGGGTCCTCGGGGTGAAAGCCCAGTACGCGATCAACTAGGCCACTGATATATTCTCCACTTGATATTAATAACAAAATAGTGCACTGTGAAAATAACGTCAATTATCTCTGAATCACTCTTCATTCCAGACTTTGCTAGAAGGACCATATGCATAAGATAATAGCAGGGACTTAAGTACAGACAACGCTATTGACTATTAGGAAGGAATTCCGCTAACGGTACAAAAATAATTCAGATTTACAATAAAATACTTTTTTTTTTTTAACGTCCGACTATTGTGCACACTTGGGCTAATGTAGACGATGGGATAATTTACAGCGTATGAAAATGCCAAGCCCTGGCCGGGAATCGAACCCGGGTCCTCGGCGTGAAAGCCCAGTGCGCTATCAACTAGGCCACCGAGGCGGCTCAATCAAATAATCAAACCAACATAACTTTATTGTATGCAATTGTGGGTATGAGCTAACCCAAATAATGTAAAGCAAATTAAGAATAGGGTTTTGCGAAATATGGTAAACGCCCCCGTGGTATGCGCGTTATCAGGATATCCATCGAGATCTAGGTATTCGTGTGGTACTTGTGGAAATTAGGAAGTTTGCTGGTAGGCATGGACTAGCATATTAATGCAGACGCTATGATTTGCTTAACTACAACCATTTAGTTAGAAAGTTAAAAAGACCTTTTGAACTGGTTTAAGACTGGATTAACTTAAGCCGATTTCTACAAATATTGCAGCATGTTAGCGGCTAGGAAAGATCTTCGGACAAGACAGAAGAAAACTTGGAAATCAATGAAGTTATTGCAATCCGACGGAGGCAGCTGAAATGAGCTGCCCATCAGGGTTTAAACCCATCAGGGTTTAAAGATGCCACCGTACCTGTACATAGACATGTATAAACAATCACTACCCTACAAAACCTGGCTAACTTTAAGCAGTAAATCGACCCGTACTGATGGAGTGTAACACCGGCTTAATGGTGTATCAAACGGAGCCTTGGGATACCTGGCAACCACCCAATGTACTTTAGTCCAAATGCACGCAGGGTTTTGTGTGGGCGGACATAATTTCCCTAGTTACTCATGTTTCAATAGTAAGAATGTAAATTGAATGAGTTGGAACTAATCCCACAAAAAGATAAAATGCCTGTAAATAAAAAAATTATAAAGTGTCTCCGTTAGAGCGCAGCACAATGCAGGCGTAGGTGACAGAAAAATTGTGTGTGTACCAAAACTGCTTATTGTTAAAAAAAACGCGTTGTTGAAAGTAATATTTAAATTATTACTGTCTCCGAGACAAATAAATATTGACCGAATCAGTTTTGAAAGCAGAATCGGTAAGACAATCTGTGTCCAAATTGGACACAACCTCCGTGATAAGGGTCAAGTGTAAGAGAGAGAAATTGAAAGGCAGAGAAGGTATCTACACGTACTTCAATAATGAATTGGGAGTTCATCAATTAAAAGTGGAGGAGTTATCCATCTTCAATCCTCTTTAATCCTAGACTCTATGAAGAGTATTGGAGAAGGCGTTGTAACTGATCATCTCAGAAAATATAGAATGGTGGCGCAAATAGATCTTCAAGGTCACAGTGTAAGTAAGAATAATATTACAAAGTCATTCATTCAAGTTATTGCTAATTTAGGTTAAACTGATTAGACGAAAGTTAATTGTTGGTCCTTGACTAGTTTTAATTGTTTAAATAAAAAAAAATATTTGTATGCACACAAAGTAAGTGTAATTTGTAAAACTATTTACAGCTTATGAACTTTCTCAGCTGTTATAAACGAAACATATACACTTTCAAAATCTTTGGTACATTATTACGCTAAGCATTCCGATCGGTTTTGCATCAAACATAAGAAAAACGGTACTAAAACTACATAATTGGAATATCTGTAGATTAGAACTCCAGGAAACACTCATACTTGTAGATTTTAAGATTATACAATAAAATAAAACGGACTTAAAACTGATAAAATGCCTGTAAATAAAAAAAGTATAAAGTGTCACCGTTAGAGCGCAGCACAATGCAGGTGCAGGCGTAGGTGATAGAAAAATTGTGTGTGTACCAAAACAGCTTATTGTTGAAAAGAAAATACATTGTTGAAAGTAATATTTAAATTATTACTGTGTCCAAGAAAAATAAATATTGACCGAATCAGTTTTGAAAGTAGAATCGGTAAGACAATCTAGGTCAGTTCTAATATGTAAATATTGTTAAATAAAAGTATCTGCTTTTAGTAAACAGTAAATACTGTAGCCTAACTTACGTATGTAATGTAAAATCCTGTTATAGTAAGTTTCATTTTTAAATATTTCAGTAAGGTACAATGTTAGCATTCAGTTATTAATTTTATAGGATGTAGTTGTTATAAACGAAATATATCGATCAACTTTCTGAATCTTTCGTACATTATTACGCTAAGCATTCCGATCGGTTTTGCATCAAACATAAGAAAAATGGTACTGAAACTACATAATTGGAATATCTGTAGATTAGAACTCTAGGAAACACTCATACTTGTAGATTTTAAGACTTTACAAAAAAATAAAACGGACTTAAAACCGATAAAATGCCTGTAAACAAAAAAGTATAAAGTGTCTCCGTTAGAGCGCAGCACAATGCAGGAGGTGACAGAAAAATTGTGTCTGTACCTTTTTTTTAACAGCTTATTGTTAAAAAGAAAACACATGGTTGAAGGTAATTTTAAAATTATTACTGTGTCCGAGACAAATAAATATTGACCGAATCAGTTTTGAAAGTAGAATCTGTGTAAATATTGTTAAATAAAAGACTCTGTTTTTATAAAACAGTAAATACTCAATTTACTTACTCAATTGTAGCCTAATTTAGGTACGTAATGTAGGTATGTACTAAAATCCGGTTATAGTAGGTTTCATTTTTAAATATTTCAGTAAGGTACAATGTTAGCATTCAGTCAATAATTTTATAGGATACAGTTTTAAATACGAAAGTATAACAAAGTAAGGGCTTTTGTATTAAGTAATCTAAATATAATGAAAAACATTGCTTTATTAACAGGTCATGTAAGTATTAAATATAACTGAAACGTCTATTTTAACTAAAGTTCTTATTGGTTTGAGCCGCCTCGGTGGCTAGTTGATAGCGTACTGGGCTTTCACCCCGAGGACCCAAGTTCGATTCCCGGCCAGGCTTGGCATTTTCATACGCTATAAATCATCCCTCATAAGTTAAGTCTTTCGCAAAGGTTCATATAGAAGAAACTCCCGAACGAAAATTGTCTGAGGATTCTGTTGTCACTTCGAACATTGTTTACAAAGAGGCGCTACAACACTGTTCATATTCTTGCTGTTCATCGTTCTATATTATTCGTTTATTTTTTCCATTAATTGCGAAAGACTGCACTGGCTCACTAATACTTCTTAAAATGCACTGGATAAATACGAGATGTGTTCAAAAAGTAACGAGAAATTTGATTTTTTGAACAAAATATTTATTTATTCTTCTAAATCGATGTTATCGCCTTCAAAATAGTCCCCATTGAAGATTATGCACTTGTGCCAGCACTTATTCAAATCCTCGAAACACTCCTCAAACTCGATCTTTGAGATAGCCTTTAGTTCTTTCAGCGATGCGCTTTTAATGTCATCTACGGCTGTAAAACGACGGCCCTTTAAGGTTCTCTTTATTTTACGAAATAGGAAAAAGTCACACGGAGCCATGTCTGGCGAATATGGAGGCTGGGGCATCGTTACATTACTGTTTTTGGCAAAAAATTCACGAACAAGCAATGAGCTGGTGCGTTATTGTGGAGCAAAAGCCATGAATTGTTTTTCCTCAGATCCGGGCGTTTTTTTCGAATTGCTTCACACAAACAGCGTTGAACTTGTAGGTAGTACTCCTTATTGACCGTTTCACCTGGTGGCAGGAATTCATGATGCACTATTCCATTAATATCGAAGAACACAGTGAGCATAACCTTCACGTTCGACAGCACTTGCAGAGCCTTTTTCGGTCTTGGCGAGCCAGAACGCCTCCACTGGGATGGTTGAGCCTTAGTTTCGACGTCATATCCGTAAACCCATGTTTCGTCACCTGTTATAATACGTTTTAGTAATTCTGCATCGTCGTTGACTTCATTTAGTGACCAATCGCCGCAGTTTTTGTTCAAAATTCAACAATTTTGGAACGAATTTTGCTTCCACGCGTTTCATACACAAAACATTAGAAACAATGTCATGACATGATCCAATCGATATGCCAACATCATCAGCGACCTCTCTAATTGTGATTCAGCGATTGTTCATAACCATTTCTTTCACTTTTTCACGTTTTCATCGGTTGTTGATGTGCTGGGGCGTCCAGGGCGTTCATCATCTTCAACGTCTTCACGGCCTTCTTGGAAACGCTTATACCACTCGTAAACTCTTGCTTTACTCACCATTGGCCTTTGTTAACATTTCACACACTTTGTTACACTTTACTCCATTTTAACGAAAAATTTGATACAAATTCTTTGATCCATTTCTTTTAACAAACGAAAATCGCCGAGCTCATAAAAACACGTCTAACCTTAGTGGCTGTCACAGACAAAATCAACAATGAAAACAGCTGAAAGTTTTATCATACTTCAAGGGCATGTATACCAACATAATAAAAAAATGTTTGACAATCGGACTCTCCAAGCCCGCGAAATTTAAAAATTCTCGTTATTTTCTGAACACACCTCGTACATTCTATTAAAAAAAGAAATAAATCTCACATTGACAATCTGACAGTCTTAAAACGTAATTATTTAAATATTCCAGCCCCCTGAATTTCAACTTCATTTGTCTTCTTTGTTCGTCAATTAGCTATTCAGCGCTAATTAGTTTTGACTTAATGGAAAATAATCGTTGCACGCAACTGTTTTGCTTACGCGATGAAGCGATTTTCTAAAAGTACTT
>CM040191.1:55330688-55333188 GCA_022606455.1 Callitettix versicolor
GTGAACCGAATATATAGACCTGAATTTTAACAATTGCACGGATAAATTCGTTAACCATTAAAGTTCAAGCGTTTCAAATCTGCTGTCACTATCTTTAAAAATTCGTAACTTTTTTCCCTTAAGATTTTATTTAAATATTTTACTTGAATATCATAAAAAATATATTTAAATATTTTTGGAATCTGATTTCACCATTGTAATCAAAATAAGAAAACAGTAAAAATAGCATAATTTTTATTTTTCAGAACTACCGAAATAAATAAGTTTAATTTGATGGCGGTCAGGGTTCATTTTCGTATTTAAATGTAATTTAACAGTTTAAAATGCAAATGTAATGGAAATGTTAATGATGACAATGATGTATTTAAGAAAAAGGTTAATCTGTTAACCAGCTGTTAGTCGAAACTATTTATAAATATGAAAACTGAGTTTTTCTTAATTATTTTAAAATCATTTTATTACAACATATGACAATATGTCGTTTTATAAGATAAACTCCAACATATTGGACATTGTCATCGGTGTATTTATCATGTACAGAATTACTTTTGATAGGTTAAGTGCAGCCATAATGGATAAAATAAAGTCACTTTAATCGCGTAATCCATGCATCGACGTCCTGTATGCATTAGCATTACGGAATTCACTTTGTTATGTTAATCCCCCCCTTACCGCTAGATAGTTCGAGATTTCTACAATAGACGACCCAAGATAAATACTGTGGAAACTCTATTCAAAACGAAATTTATCAACGCGTTATCTAGCCACTGCTTTTCTGAAATAGGTCAAATTAGTATTGTTTAATTTTGTTAGCTAATTTACATAGTTAAAATAAGGAGCCGCCATCATTGTAAAACACAGACCTGGTGTTACGTTATGAGGGGACGTTAAAATGTTTGTATGTTCTGCATACGTTGAATTTTGTTAGTAATTTTAAGTTCGAAATTTGGTTTGATTTTCATTGAAAACCTTGAACGTATTCGTTCAAAAAAATTATATTTTTCGAAATCTGATTTCACTGATGCGATCAGCGTTAAAATTTTCCTAATTAGGCATAGAAAACTTTAACATTGCGGTGGTTAGAGTTCATTTTCGTTTATGACGTAATTTGAAAATTATAAAGTGCTAATATACGCGGATTTTAAAGCTGATTGTGAGGGTAAAATCCAATTTTGAAAATGAGTTTAACAATAATTCTAGGAATATTTCCAGCTATCGTGATGGGATAAGTCATTTAAAAGTGTAGGCTTACGATTTTTATAAAGCCACAATCTCCAACATATAACTAATATTGCAAAACTGTAGCAATTGATTAATTTTTGACGCCCTTTTCCTGGATTAATTTTTAACGCCTCTTTTCCCCGATTCATTTTTAATGCTTCTTTTCACCAATTAATTTTTAATGCCTCTTTTTTCAATTAGGTTTTAATGCCCCTTTTCCTTAATCAATTTTCCATGTCAGTTCACTGTTTTTAACATATGTTCACGGTTTTATGATCACTGTGTTCTTCGATATTAATGGCGTAGTGCATCAAGAATTCCTGCACCAGGTGAAACGGTCAATAAGGAGTACTACCTACAAGTTTAACTCCGTTTGCATGAAGCAATCCGAAAAAAACGCCCAGATCTGTAGAAAAACAATTCATGGCTTTTGCACCACGATAATGCACCAGCTCACACTTCATTGTTTGTTCGTGAATTTTTGGCTAAAAACGGTACTGTAACGATGTCCCAGCCTCCATATTCGCCAGAAATGGCTCCGTGTGACTTTTTCCTATTTCCAAAAATAAAGATAACCTTAAAGGGCCGTCGTTTTACAGCCGTAGATGACATTAAAAGCGCATCTCTGAAAGAACTAAAGCTTATCTCAAAGATATAGTTTGAGAAGTGTTTCGAGGATTCGAAGAAGCGCTGGCACAAGTGTATAATCTCCAATGGGAACTATTTTGAAGGCGACAACATCAGTGTAGAAGAATAAATAAATATTTTGTTCAAAAAATTAAAATTCTCGTTACTTTCTGAACACATCTCGTATGTATACAAATAATGATAATTCGAGTTTTACTTAATTATTGCCGCTTCAAGCCGGCGGAATTAATACAGTTGCATTGCAGAAATGCGGTAAATCATAATAATATCAAACGAGGCAAGGGAAATTTAATTTGCTCTGTGTTTGGCAAAACTGTTTGCGCGGCAAAATTTATTGTTTAATATCGTCGTATGTGCTCCGAAATCACTGTGAATATATTAGTCGCATAAATCACCCATATTGCTTAACACGAATAATAATTTGTTTTTTAAAATTTGATTTAACTTTGATTTTGAGATACGCAAATCGTTTACGAGTCGCAAACAACTGTTTAACATACTTTAAGCTTCGTATATTTATCCATGTTCTATTTGTATATTTGGAGTTTTCAAAAGCGAAAACTGAAAATAATTTCACGGTAAATCACAATAAGCGATGCACGCAGTTGTCTCGCTGACGTGACGGAAGTGA
>CM040191.1:55335688-55360688 GCA_022606455.1 Callitettix versicolor
ACTGTTTAATACTTTAATACGGATAGATGTCAGATATTATTTATCAAACTCCATTGTGTAAGTGACTCTCATTAATGTTTCTGTACTTTTAGGAATAAATGTTAAATAAAATTCAACAATACCATTCTTTAAAGCAATAATCTTTAATGCTCTAGTACGTTTAAATATAGATGTTAGATAATATTTTTCAATCTCCGGTCTATAAATGTTTTTCCTTAATGCTTCTGTATTTTTAGGAATAAATGTTGAATACAATTCAACAATACCATTCTTGTTAAAGCAATAATCTTTAATGCTTTAGTTAGTTTAACTATAGATGTCAGATAACATTTATCTAACTCCGATCTCTAAAGGTTTTTCCTTAATGCGTCTGTATTTTTAGGAATAAATGTTGAATACAATTCAAAAATATAATTCTCTAAAGCAATAATCTTTAATGAAATTCAACAACACCATTCTTGTTAAAGCAATAATCTTTAATGCTTTATTACGTTTAAATGTAGATGTCAGATAACATTTATCAATCTCCGGTCTATAAATATTTTTCCTTAATGCTTCTGTACTTTTAGGAATAAATGTTAAATAAAATTCAACAATACCATTCTTGTTAAAGCAATAATCTTTAATGCTTTAGTTAGTTTAACTATAGATGTCAGATAACACTTATCAAACTCCGATCTATAAATGTTTTCCCTTAATGCTTCTGTACTTTTAGGAATAAATGTTGAGTAATATTCAACAATATCATTCTTTAAAGCAATAATCTTCAATGAAATTCAACAATACCATTCTTGTTAAAGCAATAATCAATTTAATGCTTTAGTTAGTTTAAATATATATATCTGATAACATTTATTAACTGTTTTCTGTGAGGTTTAGATGATACAAAATTATCTAATCTGTAAGGGATTATCATTAATGTTTCTGTACTTTTAAGAATAAATGTTAAATAAAATTCAACAAATCCTTTCATTAAATCAATATCATTTCATGATTAAGTGTTTAAATATAGATATCTGATAGTATTTATCAACTCTAATGTGTAAGCGACTCTCATTAATGCTTCTGTACTTTAATGAATAAATATTAAATCAAATTCAACAATTCCATTCATCAAATCAATAATTTTTAATGCTTTAGTGTTTAAAGATAGATATCAGATAACATTTAGCAAACTCTGATCTATAAATGTCTTTCCATAATGCTTCTGTACTTTTAGGAATAAATTATAGGTAAAATTCAACAATGCCATTATTTAAGGGATAATCAATTTAATGCTTTTGTACGTTTAAAGAAAGATATCTGATAACATTTATCATACTCCAATGTGTAAGTGACTCTCATTAATGCTTCTGTACTTTTATGAATAAATAAATATTGAGTAAAATTCAACAATGACATTCGTTAAAGCATTAATTTTTAATACCCTAGTAAGCTTAAAGATATATGTCAGATAACATTTACCAAATTCCGAACTATAAGTGACACCCCTTAATGTTTCAATATTTATGGATAATTTTTATCAAATAAGATTCATAAAACCGGAACGTACGAGCGACAATCATTGATGTAATGATATGTTTTAGATCAGATGTTAAAAAAAGTATGTAACAAGATATTAGTTAATCGGGGGGTTCTGTAATATGTCTTTAGTTTGTTACTTATTACAAAAAATTTATGAGCTCTATCTTTAGAGTGAAACTCTTTAAAGCTTAAGTATACGTAAAATTATTATTACATGAGACTAACCGATCTTAAATAAAAGACAAGATTGCACGGATTAAGATTATCTTCAGCACGACATTATTTCATGTTTTAGTACCTTAGGAATACACGTTTGAAAGAAATGTAATCTTACTAGATGTAAAGGTCAACTGTAATATACTAGTAAATATCTGAGTGAGCCAAGATAATTCAACATCAGCTTTCTGAGCTTATTTATATTTCAGAACTTTTAGGGATAGAAGTTACAGATGATCAGGTAGTCTTAATTGCACTCGAAGTCATCTGAATTAATAATTATTCTCTGATAGTTCAACTGAGTTCATTTATATTTCAGAAAGTTTAGGGATAGATATTGGAGAAGACTAGGTAATCACATTTGGAGTAAGTCACCTGCAGTAATAATTATCAGCTGATAGTTGAACTGAGTTTATTTATATTTGAGAAGTTCAGGGATGAATGTCAGAAAATACTGAGTTGGTTTAGGTATTAACTGGAGTAAAAATTAGGTATAATAATTATTATTAGTTGAAAATTTGCTTGAGTTTGTATATATTTCAGGACGATTAGATATAGATGTTAGAGAACTTAATTAGTACTTAACTAGCCTGCTGTAGTAATAATTATCAGCTGATTAATAGAAAATAAGCTAATAGAAGTCTAGACAATCTTAATTAGAGTCAATAATTAGCTGATAATTAGAATAAGCTAATTTATATTTAAGGACGTTTAGACATAGATGTCATATAGGACTAGGCAATAATTAGAGTCAAACCAAAGTCTGCTGTAGTAATAATTATCAGCTGATAATTGGAATAACCTAATTTATATTTCATGACCTTTAGGAATAGATGTGGTATAGAACCAGACAATCTTAAGTAGAGTAAAACTAAAGTCTTATGTAGTAATAATTATCAGATAAATACTAGAATAAGCTAATTTATTTTGCAGGACGTTTAGGGATAGACGCCATGGAGGACTAGGCAATAATTACAGTCAAAAAAAAGTCTGCTGTAGTAATACTTATCAGCCTATAATTGGAGTAATTTAATTTACATTTTATGACATTTAGGGATAGACATCATAGAGGACTAGACAATCATTATTATAGTCAAACCATAGTCTCCTGTAATAATATTTATCAGGTGATTATTAGAATAATGTAATTTATATTTCATGACGTTTAGGGATAGACGTCATAGAGGACTGGACAATCTTTATTAGAGTCAAACCAAAGTCTGCTGTAGTAATACTTATCAAGTGATTATTAAAATAAGGTAATTTATATTTCATTACGTTTACGTATAGATGTTTAAAGGTAATCTTAATTAGAGTCAAACCATAGTCTGCTGTAGTAATAATTATCAGCTGATAATTAGAATAAGGTATTTATATTTCATGACGTTTAGGGATAGATGTCATAAAGGACTAGGTAATCTTAATTAGAGTCAAACCATAGTCTGCTGTAGTAATTCTTATGAGCTGATAATTAGAGTACGCTAAATTATATTTCATTACGTTTACGTATAGATGTCTAAAGGTAATCTTAATTAGAGTCAAACCATAGTCTGCTGTAGTAATACTTATCAAGTGATTATTAGAATAAGGTAATTTATATTTTATGACGTATAGGGATAAATGTCATAGAGCACTAGGTAATCTTAATTAGAGTCAAACCATAGTCTGCTGTAATAATACTTATCAGGTGATTATTAGAACAAGGTAATTTATATTTTATGACGTTTAGGGATAGATATCATAGAGGACTAGGTAATCTTAATTAGAGTCAAACCATAGTCTGCTGTAGTAATACTTATCAGGTGATTATTAGAATAAGGTAATGTATATTTTATGACGTTTAGGGATAGATGTCATAGAGGACTAGGTAATCTTAATTAGAGTCAAACCATAGTCTGCTGTAGTAATACTTATCAAGTGATTATTAGAATAAGGTATTTATATTTTATGACGTTTAGGGATAGATGTCATAGAGGACTAGGTAATCTTAATTAGAGTCAAACCATAGTCTGCTGTAGTAATACTTATCAGGTGATTATTAGAATAAGGTAATGTATATTTTATGACGTTTAGGGATAGATGTCATAGAGGACTAGGTAATCTTAATTATAGTCAAACCATAGTCTCCTGTAGTAATACTTATCAGGTGATTATTAGAATAAGGTATTTATATTTTATGACGTTTAGGGATAGATGTCATAGAGGACTAGGTAATCTTAATTAGAGTCAAACCATAGTCTGCTGTAGTAATACTTATCAAGTGATTATTAGAATAAGGTAATTTATATTTTATGACGTTTAGGGATAAATGTCATAGAGCACTAGGTAATCTTAATTAGAGTCAAACCATAGTCTGCTGTAATAATACTTATCAGGTGATTATTAGAACAAGGTAATTTATATTTTATGACGTTTAGGGATAGATATCATAGAGGACTAGGTAATCTTAATTAGAGTCAAACCATAGTCTGCAGTAGTAATACTTATCAGGTGATTATTAGAATAAGGTAATGTATATTTTATGACGTTTAGGGATAGATGTCATAGAGGACTAGGTAATCTTAATTATAGTCAAACCATAGTCTCCTGTAGTAATACTTATCAGGTGATTATTAGAATAAGGTAATGTATATTTTATGACGTTTAGGGATAGATGTCATAGAGAACTAGGTAATCTTAATTAGAGTCAAACCATAGTCTGCTGTAGTAATACTTATCAAGTGATTATTAAAATAAGGTAATATATATTTCATTACGTTTACGTATAGATGTCTAAAGGTAATCTTAATTAGAGTCAAACCATAGTCTGCTGTAGTAATACTTATCAGCTGATTATTTGAATAAGCTATTTTATATCTTAGGACGTTTAGGGATAGAATCAGAGAAAACTAGGTAATCTTAATTTGAACCAAATTTAGCTGTAGTATTTGTAATTATCAGGTCATAATTCGATGAAGATTCCAGGACATCTCATGCTTCAGGAATATTTTGCTTTTGTTGCAAGGGATGAACAGGGGTGTATGATTTAGCCTCAAAATGTATTCTAACTTTAACAATTTAAACAAACTCACATAAATCTTGGTTACGGTTTTTAAAATATAGCAACTTCTTATAATCCGTTACAGCCGCCTCGATGGTTTAGTTGATAGCGTACTGGACTTTCATCGCGAGGACCTGGGTTCGATTCCCGTTCAGGGCTTGGCATTTTCTTACGATATAAATCATCCCATCGTCTGCATTAGCCCAAGTGTGCACAATAGTCGAACGTTAAACACAACAAAAATATTAAAATCCGTTACAATAGGCCTAAATATTTAGTTTCGAAAAGATAAAAACGCGTTCTTCTAACTTATTGAATTCCGCTTCCGGTTCTGTTCCGCTCAGCTCAGCCAGTTCCGCATTTGGCCTAAGCAATAATAGGCCAAATGAATAAACAATTAATTGCTTTTACTGTTTCTTCACTATTAAAATGAGTATTCATTTTTGCTCTCAGTGTGAGCATTTGCTCCTGGACACTATGAGTAAAAAAGTGTGAGTAATTACCCTCATAATTACGAGTCTGTTCAGTAGTAAACTGAAAGTTAAAATGGCGCAGTTTCATCAGTTAATTTGCTTCGTCAAACGGTTTTTACCTCAATTACCTAATTTCGAGACTTCCCACTGCCGTAGCCTTTAACCTTTTCGTTACCGCCGATCCTTCGTCTTCATTAATCTAACGTGAAGTATGTACGTGAACGTTAAAGGGAATAATTCATAACGAATCCAGCATTTGGTTTTACTCGAGAGGAAAAAACGTTTAACACTCATTTTCAATTCAGACGTATTTGGAAATTCGAGTCGAATGATTTAGTTGAGATAAAGTTGTACTGGAATAAGTTTAACAAAGGTTTAACTGAAAGCACTTACGATGTATTCATTTGGTTAAGTGTAGGAACATCTGATATTCTGTTGATATTGGAACCTTAAATTTAATTAGGTGATAATTGTGCGAATGTGCGTCAGGTGATGTATTCCGAGCGGGGGGGGGAGACAAACCAGCTGCGCTTCAAAACGTGTTTAAATTTAATTAAAGAGCCGCACTGTAACACATTTATTGTATTACGAGAATACATTGGATCCTCTATCATTAATTGTCTAACCGAATAAGTTAGAACAGAGCAGTAATTCTAAAGTGTGACGTTAGACGCGACTACTTATTAAAGCGGAATTACAAGACAAAGACGAGCAAAGCAGAAAGTTGGAAGTTACAGTACTTTGTTGAACTTGTTCGGGAAGGGGAAAAGTGCTTTAATAAGGAAGTGAACTGCGGGTAATGGTTAAAAGATGAAACGTATAATTGGAAACAGCAAAACAGATTGAAATCTATGTTTATGTTATAAGGATTAAGTTAGATTTATCGGAAATATAAACGGAAAGTAATGCAACGCCGGGAAAGCAGACTGGTTGTTGGGTCAGCGCGAAATATGCTATTGCAAAGAGAATTGTAAAGTAAATATACTAGCGCATCGGTTCGAGTCGTAAACAAATAAGTTTTTTTTGTGTTTAACGTCCGACTATTGTGCACACTTGGGCTAATGCAGATGATTTTTTTTTATTTTACGCTACAACTAAGTAATAAAACTTATCTAGCAGCTTAAATCTAATAACAGTTAACTATTAGGCGGAATTTAGTCCACTGATTTAAGTCCACCAGATATCCACTGCGGGAAACAAAGTATCATCACTGCACTAAATCTACAGGCTTGGTTCTCTTAAGTCTCCTTATTACCGGTTCTCTTAAGTCTCTTTATTACCCTGTTAGCCGCCTCGGTGGTCTAGTGGATAGCGTACTAGGCTTTCACCCCGAGGATCCGGGTTCGATTCCCGGCGAGGGCTTGGCATTGTCATACGCTATAAATCATCCCCACCGTCTGCATTAGCCCAAGTGTGCACAATAGTCGGACGTTAAACACAAAAAAAAAAAAAAAAAAAAAAATTACCCTGTTGGTATTTGAGATCTGGAGAACTGCTGGATTTTCATGATTAATAAGCTTCTTTAAATGCTTAATTGCAGTAATTTTAATTTCCTCATTTACTGTGTTCATCTTTAAATCTCTGTGGATGTCATCATTCCTAATATACCAAGGGGCGTTAACAATTCCACGTAGAAGTTTTGTATAATTTTAATATTGGATTTCTTGGTGCAACCCCCAAAGTTGTAAGCCATACCTCCAGATTGGTATATGCAGATGACGGGGTGATTTATAGCGTATGAAAATGCCAAACCCTGGCCGGGAATCGAATCCGGGTCCTAGGGGTGAAAGCCCAGTACGCTACAACTAGGCCACCGAGGCTGACTTAGGCCAATGAGGGACGAGTAAGTTAGAGGGGGTTTGAAAAATTGGAAAATGGCGGGAGTTTTTTCGAAAATTTGAAGCAATAAAAACGTTAATTAATAAATTGTAACGATCCTGTAATAAAATAAAATAAAATTTATAAGTATTTAAAAAAGAAAGAGAAAAGTATTTTTTTAAATAAAAGTGGCGTTTCTGTTTATAAACGGTTTGGTGATATTAAAATGAACTAAAATTTGTGCTTGAATCCATACAGACGTAATTTACAATAGATCAGTTGCATTGTGTTTCAAGTAAATTTTGTTTTTTGTATGAAAAGTAACTAGAGAATACATATAGAAAAATTAAAGTCAAGGAATTCTTTTATCAATTTCTTCTATTTGGAGAACTGTTTCGCGTATAAATTGACTCAATTTTTAAACTTGTAGAGTTTTTGTCACTGCAAGATATTGGTCAGCTTTGAGTACCTTTCAGGTTATGCGAGTTTGTGCTAATTGCGAAAAAAACAATTATACTTTCTCCTCAAAAATATCCAACTGAGAAGGTACCGTACAAAAATATAGAAAGTTTGACTAATTATAGAAATCATTAGATTTCTTTTGAGTTTTTGTCGCACTCAAAAATTCTTAACTTTTTTGAAATAAATTAAAAATTTTAAAAAAATAAAGTTCTAAAGTAAATCGAGAGAACGAAATAAACCCGAGGGCGGTCAGGTTTTTTTTCGATTTAACCCCAATTAATTTATTACACTGATTTGTATTATGAGTCTTCGCATCTGATTGAAATTTGAGCGCTTTTGCCCGTTTTTTTTTACAATAGCTCTTGTACTATTTTTTTGTACGATATAGTAACCAATATTTTTTTATTTTTGTACATTGAGCAAAATTTCATCGAAATCGATAACGCCAATTTTGAGAAAAATCAATATTGAAGTTTTTTTAGCGAAAAAAAAAGAACCTTAAGAGCAGTTCAAGGTCCTGCGCACAGGGACGACTGCAGGTAAGCGCCGGAAAACCACCTCACGTAAAAGTTTCCGAAAGTTAGAAATTCCAACCGAATTCCTGACCGCACCCTGACCCGATCCAGAAGAAAGTTTCGTCCTACGAGAACGGAGACATTCTTTTAGGCAATACGTTTACCGCAATCCTCTGTGCCCACAGAACTGTCATGAAAGCACCATATTAGCAGCAGATGGGACAGAGCGGCAACGAAAGGAATGTAACACACAAATATATGATACTTTGCAGTTCTAGATTTAGTTTTTTTTTATAATTAATTACAACTGAGGCGTGCCCCATCTAGTAATTTTTCTTTATCATTGTGTTCACTGTGTGCTGGGGTGCAGTCCGACGGCTGGTCCCAATGTGTTTACGGCCTGGAGAGGTCAATTGGCTTGGTCCTCTTCAGCCTTCTTGTGATGTTGTCACTGCGGCATAGTAGTTGGACAATCTCTGTATTATTATGCTGTTCTAACCTGCAATAATGCTTAACCGAGAGCTTTTTAATGACTTCCTGAACAGATTCAACACCTAGGTCCTTATATATGTTTTCATTTCTCACATACCAAGGGGCGTTGACAATCGTCAAGTTATTTTGAAAAACTTGAATAATTTTACTATTGCTTTTTCTTGTACATCCCCAGAGTGGTGCACCATAGGTCCATATTGGTCTTAGAACTTGCTTGTATATCAGTATCTTGTTGGCTATCGAAAGTTCTGAATTTCTTCCAATTAGCCAAAACATTTTATTGAATTTGAGCTGTAGCTCCTCTTTTTTCTTTTTTACATGCACCTTCCATCGGAGCTTTGCATCGAGTGTCATTCCTAGATATTTAGCACTGTTTGCATATGTTATACTCCTTTCGTTTAATATTATTGGTAATGGTTCATATTTTCTACTCGTAAAATTAATGTGTACAGTTTTTTCTTCATTAAGCTTTACTCTCCATTTTTTTTTGTCCATTGACTTACTGCGTTGGTGGCATTCTGTAATTTCTCTGTGACTTGTAAAATATTGTCCCTAACTGTTAAAATTGCTGTGTCATCTGCAAACGTCTAGATTTAGTAATCACAGAAAACTGTATCTGTACACAAGGTATTTGGGAATGTTAACTGGGTTTTTAGTGTAGTAAATAAATCAGCTGATATGGATTTTTTTTTTCATTACATAGCTTCATTACAAGCTTAGAGGGTATACCCGGGCGTGTGCCCATTATACCCCCAGCTGATATGGATTATTGGATGCAGACACATGATGAGAACCGGGTGGCCTTCCAAATGTAAAACGGAATGCGCATTCAAAATTAATCTAATATTTTACGGCCACTGAAATCGTAACGAAGTCAAGCGGCATCTCTGGGCTCCTATACGCGTAGCTTCGGTTTTATCTAGTTCGGTTTTGAAGCTGACTCGGCTTACCCCACCATGACGCCAAACGCTATTTCTCGTTACATACGTTATTTTGTTTTCTCGATATACTCTGGAACTGATATTTTTTTCACTCCTAAATTGGCGAGAAAAATCTTTCAGAGCGACAAAAATTTAAGCGAACCTTACAAAAAAATTATTCCAACCTTCTTTATTTGTTTACGGTACCTCCTCAGCCGGGTATTTTTTGGGGAAAATAATCGAAATTGCAAATATTTGTGTTTACGCAATCCATCTTCATTGAACTGTAAATTTACATTTCGCTGTTTACGTTGGCAAATTTTCATTTTAAAAACGTTAAAAAAATATAATGCGATTTGAAATAGCCTACGGCCGAACAGGCAGTGTCAACAACTCTATTTTAAATGTAGGAAGGCATGTTCCTATTGATTACTCTAAGAGTAGGAGGAGAGTGTCTGCGACTGGTAAACTCTTTGCTCGCGCCTGCGCAAAGCGCGCTCACTCAGTGTAAGCGAATATCACTCAGTCGTGGCGTGCTTAGTTAACTGTTTACACGATTTTCGTTTACGAGTGAATAAATCGATATTTACTAATCGATTTTAAAATGTAGAAAAAAATTCTCCACACGAGCGGACGAAAAAAACTTTATTATTGTTTTCGAGGTTGATGATTTTTTTAAATTTAATTTTTCTTGAACAAAATAATACGGACATTGTTATATTACAATCGAAAATAGTTATACGAGATAATTATTTAAAAAATGTAATTCAGAAACGGAAAAGGTAAAGGAGTGGTTAACTTTTTAAAAAACAGTAATTGTAAACGAATGCTTTTTATCGGTTGGGTCAGTAGATGATTTGTGGTAATCAGCAATCGCACGTTTGCATTCAGCTTCCCTCTATTAGTCATTGAATCTGATTTATGGGCTTTGTTTTGTCGAAACGGAAAATTAATTTTGTGATAGGCTACCAGTGAACAAAAGCCGGATTTAAAAGTACACGTTTATGGATTTCAATTGTTGAAGGTAAATAACAATACTTTTAATTACAATGTTTTGTTAAATGTTTAGATAAATGTACCGTGTTAGGCCTATTCAATTTCTATGTGTTTTTATTTTAATTTCTATCATAAAATATTTAAAGTCATTAATATATTTGTTAACAAAAATACCATGTCAGTTACATAACTATCACTAAACCGATTCCTTAACCTTAGGGCAATGTTTGCCTCACTACGATAAATTTAATATTTTATGTAGCTTCTCTATATAACAGTTAATCAACGTCTGTATTACTTCGCGTTGATATGGTTATTTAGTCTATCCATGCCTCGGAACTTATGATTAATTAGTTATTAAAAGTTTTAAACTGTTTACATCATCACACGCATGAGGCTATTAAACTTCTCTGTTTTAATTATATTTTTAAACCTGCTTGGTTTATAAATAACAATATTCTTAAAGATCATTAAATATTTGTGCTTTTTAACATTACAACAAAAATTCTTGTCAGTTATATAAGAATGTTTCACTGAAAGTTCTCTACGTTTTTGATAAAATATAGCTCCAGTCCTGTGGTTCTTACTCTTTTAAAATTGGGATTATTCTTCTTTATTTGTTTCACCCAACCTTGGGGTACACTAAATCAATCACTTTTTAATGTTCTGTGCCTTCTTCGTAGCCCAGTATTGTTTCATTCGTTGTGATCTTGCTTTTCTTTCTTCGTCAGAGATTTGGATCGTTCGTTTGGATTTGACTTTGCCTTGGAACCGTTGCTTCTTGTCCTTGGTTATTGTTTTGTCCATGAGCATAGTGTCAGTGATTTGTAGTTCTGTTATGTCTTTCTCTGTTTCTCTAAACCATGGTTTGGCTCTTCTATTGCGAAAGTAGTCAAACATTTTTTTTTGGTTAGTTTATTTTTGTCCATTCGGAGGATGTGCCCATAAAAATCAATCCTTTTTCTTATTGTGTCTGATAGTGTTTCAGTTTTTTGGTAAAGAGTTTCATTCCTGATGTGGAGTAATTTGTTGTTACGGAATTTGGGGCCTAAGAGTTTTCGTAATATCTTTTTTTCTTTGATCTCCAGCCTTTCAAGTGGGCCCTGGGTTGTGAGAGATAATGTTTCAGCTGCATATAATGCTTCTGGTTTAATTACCGTATGCTAATGCCTTATCTTTGTATTCCAGGAGAGGGACTTCTTATTGTATGTGTCTTTGGTAAGTTGGAACCAATTAATTAATAATAATAATTAAGATTATTATTATTATTATACATCTAAATCACTCAACGTTCATACGGTTATTTAGCTGCTATTCATAAGCAACTTGCGGTAGTTGTTATAATTTCAAAAATGATTAAGTAGATCTAAATAGTTCTAATGATACCAGTTTATTAAAACCTGTTAAAATCTATGTGTTTAGGTTACAATATTTATTTTGGCTTTTTTTGACTTGAAGATCATCAATATTTATGTTGTGTATAATTCAACAAACCTGTGCAATACACTACATGTCAGTGATATATCTTTACGTGGGAATACATTTCACTGAATGATTCCGTAACCTTTGGGTAAAATATAGTCCCAGTCCAATGGTTTCAATCTTTTAAATAGCCTCTATGCATTACAGTGCTCCAACACTGCCATGGTTAAAACCCCTTTACTCGCGGTAGTTCTTATAATTTCCCCAATGATTAAGTAATCCCCAGTAGGTATGCCAGGCACGTGTTTATTAAAACCATATTTCTGTTAAACTGTACATTTGCATTACAATATTTCTTTTTTGTTGACTTATGCGTTTGAAGATCATTAATATTTGTGTTACGTAACATTCAACGAACCTATTTAGTAGATTACATGTCAATGATGTACCTTTATGTGGATACATTTCACTGAACGACTTCGTAACCTTTGGGTAAAATATAGTCCCAGTCCAATGGTTTCAATCTTTTAAATAGCCTCTATGCATTAACGTTTTCCAACACTTGCATCACTCAATGTTGAGATGGTTAAATCCTCTTGACCTGTGTTGAGGCTATTAAATTTTTTATAATTTAAAAATCAATTTTTCATATTTACCCTATTGAATAAGCAATTCGCAGTCTTGAAATTAACTTAGTATTTCCAACTCGTTCCACATAAGATTTTACAAAAAGTTGTTACAAATGAATGAACGTGTTTGAACTTGTTCTTGTAAGAGTTTTTTATTTATATGGGCCTATTGTATATATTTTCTTTAGTTCTACAATACGTTAAGCTAGAAATTCCATACTTGATACATCTGTAAAACAGTAAGTTATTGTTTTATAAATACATTATATTGTTTAAATATTTACTTTTTTATTTACGTTCAAATGAGGACTCTAGTTTCAAAACGTCCTATGTGCATTGTTGAAAATTTTCAGGAAATCACATAAAACATTTTCAGATGGAAATTCGTTTTGAATATAACGTTAAATAAGTGTTTAAATTATACTTCATGTCTCTAGGCAATTTTAAACCGAAGGATAAGACTTTTACACTTTTAGTTTATTAATAAATAAATACATTCTTTTTATATTCTTCTTCTTTTCTGCTAGGATTATTGTCACTATATTCAGTATCATTATACTGAATATAATGATTCATCCTATGGGTGTAAACAGGTTTTCAATTTTCCATTCGAGAAGAAATAACAATCATATATATATATATATATATATATATATATATATATATATTTGTGTCCTATGGGTGTAAACAGGTTTGCAATTTTTCCATTCGAGATGAAATAACACTAACATATATATATATATATATATATATATATATATATATATATATATATTTATTTAGAGCCATCCAGAGATATTTGGAGCCAAAGTTTATCATTATCTGCCTTCTCTAGCTTCGTCAATTCTACTTTCGTTGACGCGTTTCCGAGAACCTATGGATGGAAGATGGAGGTTCTCCGAAACGCGTCAACGAAAGTAGAATTTACGAAGCTAGGGAAGGCAGATCATTATACTGAACATAGAAATAAATAAATCTATATGGACAAGGGACATTTTGATTGTGAAGAGTGTACAAGAGACGTTTTGAAAAAATGTTAGCATTAGATACTGTATAGCAAAATCCATAGTAACGTCTCATTTATTAAAACAAATATTATTGAAACACTAATAAAATACAAAAATATAAATTAAAATTTAAAAAATAATTTTTATTTAAACGAATTGAGTCAGCAAAAATATCTGATTATTGTAAAAATTTAGACTATTGTTTAAGAAAGTGAATATTATAATTATATTTATTAAGAAAAGTAATAATAATAAAGTCATAATAAATTGAAAAAAAACCTTTTCAGTGGTAAAATTAATAAAATATAAAAAACAATACACGGTACTACGAAAATAATAAAAATAAATATGACACAAAATCACGATCAAAACATACAAAATTCGGATGCCTTAAACGCGTAACTTCTAAACAACACCAACATAATCCTAAGAATCACAAATAAACAATTTCATGCTTACAAGCAGGGTTACCACTCTTTAAAATACACATGAAACAAAGAGATACAAACAGAATTAATATTATTTTTAGTATTTTTCCTAAGGTTGTAATGTTGACATGTCAGTGGACAAAATACAGTTTGAAACTAAAGTGAACAAACACCATTCACGTACTGAAGTATTGCTGGCCATTTTGAAAACAAAAACTGAATCTAGTAGTTAATTCTAGTCGGCCGTGTTGGTTGGACAAGACATTTTGATTCCAAACTACATCTTTAAACTCAATTATCTATAATACGTTTTGGTTAAAAATACGCTTATATTTTCTATAGGTTATGTATAAAGAATAAGTATAAATAAAAATATCGATTTCGTCAACCAATGGACAAAGGACGTTTTGAAACTAAACTCAACAAATTATGCGTAATGTAGTTTGTATTATTTAATTAGATTGATGACGCAGCCCGTGTACTGCGAAACGTGTAGCTTAAACAAATATGAAAAAAATACTACAAAATGGAAGGCGTTTATAAAAAAAATTGTAACTTATTGTAAGGCATATTTATGTTAAGTAGTTTTAATAACCATTATGGGATTTTCGTTTCATTTTTTTGCAGATTTCGAAAAAAATAATATTTTTTGTAAATTAAAAAAAAAATTTTAACACGATAGGTTTGCGGTTGACTATTTTAGTTTAGTCGCCAACAATTTGTGTCCTATGGGTGTAAACAGGTTTGCAATATAATGCAAATTTTTCCATTCGAGAAGAAATAACAATCATATATATATTTTTTTTTTTTTTTTTGGTGTTTAACGTCCGACTATTGTGCACACTTGGGCTAATGCAGACGGTGGGATGATTTATAGCGTATGAAAATGCCAAGCCCTGGCCGGGAATCGAACCCGGGTCCTCGGGGTGAAAGCCTAGTACGCTAACAATCAATCATATATATATATATATATATATATATATATATATATATATATATATATATTATGATATGTATATGATATCATATATATGTATATGATTTGTATTTGTGTCGTTGGGTGTAAACAGGTTTGCAATATGATTCACATTTTTCCATTCGAGAAGAAATAACAATCATACACACACACACACACACACACACACACACACACACACACACACACACACACACACATATATATATATATATATATATATATATATATATATATATATATATATATATATATATATCCTATAGGTGTAAACAGGTTTGCAATATAATTCAAATTTTTCCATTCGAGAAGAAATAACAATCATATATATATATATATATATATATATATATATATATATATATATATATATATATATTTTGGAGTCAAAGATAATAATAATTGTCTTTTGAAGTCCTATTCTCCCCTCTCTGATAAAAAGAAGTTAGAGACGAATAGTGAATTTGACATATTATCTATCTAAACTCTTAAGACACAATTAATTGTTACTACTTACATATTAAATAAAGCTACAGTAAAAAGTCAAAAAAAAACCATAAAAAATGGGATGAGTTTAAAATGTAAAAGAATTAACTTAGGCAGACTTAATTGTTCCTTTGCCTTCAATCTGGCCTAGTTTGCAAAATTATTTACCCTTTCAACCTGTTTAGCAAATTATTTAATAAAAAGTAGTCGTAAATTCATTCGTGAACTATAAAAAAATTGCTCACTCTTTCTCTTTTGATTGAAGCACAAAATAAATCCGGATTATAAAAGCAGTGGTTATCGATTAAGTGAGCACTTGAGCTTGCACACCGATCTCAATAAACCCTGTAAACTATTTTTGTTTTGTTTTGCAGAAAAGACCTCGGCGGGGCTCCCAAACAGTGGCGCGCTGGGATAAAATGACCCGGTTGACCCTTTTGAGTGGGCCTGTGTACATTAAAAAAATCAATGTTAATAGTTAGGGCAAGTCGGTAACCCAGAAAAGTTAGTTCAACTGTCTAAAAATGGTAAAAACTTTGAATTTAACGACTCACGACTTATAACGTTTTCTGGAAATATTATGTACATTTAATTGTAATATGCGATGAAATCTGCATAGAAATTTTTAATTTAATTTGTAAAATTGTAGTTGCAATTTGAGTTATTCAGATTTTAATTTAACTTTCTGAAAAGTATGTATTGAAACAAATATTGTTTTGAAATTCGCATTCATAAAGTCAGTCAGTCTGTCTCGCAGCTGCTATGTTATAAACTTTTCCGTTATGAATTAAACATGAAAGCGCGGAACATATTCTACGTCCAAATAATTTGGTTTATTTACTCTCGCTAGTGAATTTCAATGTGGTAATTAACTACTGAAATTTCAGTTGGGTAATGAACTATTGTTTGTATAGTTGAATAATGAAATATTGCGTGTATATTTGGGTAATAAACTACTACCAGTTTAGTTGGAAAATGAAATATTACCTGTACATATGGGTAATGAAATATTGCCTGTAGAGTTGGGTAATTAAATATTGTCCGTACAGTTGGGAAATTAACTAATGTCTGTAGAGTTGGGTAATGCAATATTGTCAGTACAGTTGGGTAATTAAATATTGTCCGTACAGTTGGATAATTAACTATTGTCTGTAGAGTTGGGTAATGCAATATTGTCAGTACAGTTGGGTAATTAAATATTATCCGTACAGTTGGATAATTAACTAATGTCTGTAGAGTTGGGTAATGCAATATTGTCAGTACAGTTGGGTAATTAAATATTGTCAGTACAGTTCGATAATTAACTAATGTCTGTAGAGTTGGGTAATGCAATATTGTCAGTACAGTTGGGTAATTAAATATTGTCCGTACAGTTGGATAATTAACTAATGTCTGTAGAGTTGGGTAATGAACTACTGCTAGTTGGGAAATGAAGCAATAGCAATAGCATTAAAGTAGGGTAATGAACTATTTCCTCCACAGTTGGATAATTAACTGTTGCCTCTAGAGTTGGGTAATGAACTAGTTAGTTCATTTGGAAAATGAAGCAATAGCAATAACTTTACTGTTGGGTAATGAACTATTGCCTGTAGAGTTAGTAATGAACTACTGCTAGTTCAGTTGGAAAATGAAGCAATAGCAATAGTTTTACTGTAATGAACTATTGTCTGTAGAGTTGGGTAATGAACTACTGCTAGTTGGGAAATGATGCAATAGCAATAGCTTTAAAGTTGGGTAGTGAACCATTTCCTCTACAGTTGGGTAATTAACTATTGCCTCTGAGTTGGGTAACGAACTACTGCTACTTCATTTGGGAAATTAAGCAATAGCAATAGCTTTACTGTTGGCTAATGAACAATAGTTGTCTATAGAGTTGAGTAATGAACTACTGCTAGTTCATTTGAAAAATGAAGCAATATAGTAATAGCTTTACTGTTGGGTAATGAACTATTTTATGTAGAGTTGAGTAATGAACTACTGCTACTTCATTTGGGAAATAAAGTAACAGCATTAGCTTTACTGTTGGCTAATGAACTATTGCCTGTAGAGTTGAGTAATGAACTCAACTTCGCTAGTTCAGTTGGAAAGCGAAACAATAACAATAGCAATAGCTTTCCTGTTGGGTAATGAACTATTGCCTGTAGAGTTGAGTAATGAACTACTGCTAGTTCAGTTGGAAAATGAAGCAATAACAATAGAAATAGCTTTACAGTTGGTTAATAAACTATTGCTTGTATAGTTGGGTAATGAACTACTGCTAGTTTGGTTGAGAAATGAATCAATAGAAATAGTTTTAAAGTTGGGTAATGAACTATTGCTTCTACAGTTGGTAATTAACTATTGCTAATTCAGTTGGGAAATGAAGCAATAGTAATAGCTTTACAGTTGGGTAATGAACTATTGCCTGTACAGTTGGGTAATGAATACTATTGCCACTTCCGTTGGGAAATGACTTTTGTGTGTTATTTTTTAAGGCGAAAAGCACATAGAGGCTATTACCGCCTCCCTAAATGTAAGTATGAGTGTAAAGTGTTAAAGTCGTAAGTGTAGTTTTGTAAGTGTAAGTGTGTGTTATGACTCGGGTACCGCGAGGGACGTCTAAATCCTCTCAATATGTGCAGATAGTCTGCACCGTCCAGCGGGGTAAGTTGGGAAATAAATCAACATCAACAGATTTACAGTTAAGTAATGAATTATTGCTGTACAATTGGGTAATGAATTATTGCCTGTACAATTGGGTAATGAATTATTTTCTGTATATTTGGAATATACGCTATTGCTTGACAATTGGGTAATGAACTATTGGCGCTGCCATTACGATATACCCAGACTGGTGACTTAAAATTCAATGTCCGTCGCATAACATTGTAACCTCTAGAACATGTTTTGAATGAGCGATAAATTCGTTTTAGGATTTTAGCTTTGGCAAATTTAGTCAAATTTGACTTGAAATTGACACAAAAATCGATATTAGGCGGACGCTTAGACAAGTCCGTTAGCCAGCAAAATCCGTTTAACTCTCTCAGATATTTCCTATCTTACACGTTTTTATAAATACAAGTTTACCATCGTAGGGTAATGTTAAAATCTGCATAAACTATTTTTTTCCTTGATAAATGCTGATATATTCAAATTTTAAAGCTCTGTAAGGTGGCGAGATTATACTTCTAATGAAGTTATAATTATGTGATATTGTTACTTTTTGAAAATTCGCTCCCATCATGTTAGTTAATCAGTTGCGCTAGCGCATGTGTGCGTGTTATTACCTTTACGTTACACATTTCAGTCAGATTCGATTCTAACTTTGCAAAAAACCTTTAAAAAATCATAACGTTTTTGTTACACTACAATAAGGGCTTATTTCTGTAAATTTAAAGTGCTAATTTAGGTAGATGTGATAGTGAAATAAAATTTTTTGAAAAAGTGTGCGAGTAAAAACATTATTCCGCCATGAAAAACGGCAGCGAGAGAGATGAGTGAAGCCATTATTGTAATTTAATCATTAACAATAAACTGCTCCGTTTTCTCAGCCCCATTCGGGGTTTAATACTTGTCAAATTTTCGTTGTAGCAGTTCATTTATCAAATGGAAAATCGCGAGTGGAACTTGTGCTTATAGATAGCAAAGAACTTCTAAAAGAAAATTAAAAAAAAATTAAACAATGCGACAAAACGCATGAACTTTCTCTCAAATAATAAACCATATGGCGTCAATGTACGAGGTATTCAGAAAGTAACGAGAATTTTAATTTTTTGAACAAAATATTTATTTATTCGTCTACATTGATGTTGTCGAATTCAAAAACGTCCCCATTGGAGATTATGCACTTGGGCCAGCGCTTCTTCCAATCCTCGAAACACTTTTCAAACTCGATCTTTGATATAGCCTTTAGTTTTTCCAGCGATGCGCTTTTATTGTCATCTACGGCTGTAAAACGACGGCCCCTTAAGGTTCTCTTTATTTTTGGAAGTAGGAAAAAGTCACACGCAGCCATGTCTGGCGAATATGGAGGCTGGGGCATCGTTACAGTATTGTTTTTGGCCAAAAATTCACGAACAAGCAATGAAATATGAGCTGATGAATTATCGTGGTGCAAAAGCCATGAATTGTTTTTCTACAGATCCGGGCGTTTTTTTCGGATTGCTTCACGCAAACGGCATTGAACTTGTAGGTAGTACTCCTTATTGACCGTTTCACCTAGTGGCAGGAATTCATGATGCACTATGCCATTAATATCGAAGAACACAGTGAGCATAACCTTCACGATCGACCGCACTTGTCGAGCCTTTTTCGGTCTTGGCGAGCCAGAATGCCTCCACTGGTATGATTGAGCCTTAGTTTCGACGTCATATCTGTAAATCCATGTTTCGTCACCTGTTATAATACGTTTCAGTAATTCTGCATCGTCGTTGACTTCATTTAGTGACTCCTGAGCAACTTCCATTCGCCGCTGTTTTTGTTCAAAATTCAACAATTTTGGATCGAATTTTGCTGTCACGCGTTTCATACACAAAACACTCAAAACAATGTCATAATATGATCCAATCGATATGCCAAAATCATCAGCAACCTCTCTAATTGTGATTCGGCGATTGTTCATAACCATTTCTTTCAATTTTTCCACATTTTCATCGGTTGTTGATGTATTGGGGCGTCCAGAGCATTCGTCATCTTCAACGTCTTCACGGCCTTCTTGTTAACGCTTATACCACTCGTAAACTCTAGCAGACTCACTATTGGCCTTTGTTAACATTTCACACACTTTGTTACACTTTATTCCATTTTTTACGCAAAATTTGATACAAATTCTTTGATCCATTTCTTTTAACAAACGAAAATCGCCGAGCTCATAAAAACACGTCTAATCTTAGCGGCTGTCACAGACAAAGTCAACAATGAAAACAGCTGAAAGTTTTATCATATTTCAAGGGCATGTATACCAACATAATAAAAGAAGTGTTTGACAATCGGACTCTCCGAGCCCGCGAAATTTAAAAATTCTCGTTACTTTCTGAACACACCACGTACTTCCTAAGAAGTTTAAATGGTATAAAAAAGGTGAAATTTAAGAAAATCAGCTCAACCGGTGTCCTTAAAATTAGTAATATTTTAAGAATCATTAAGTGTAAAAAAAATTGAAATAAAAAACAATTACGGTTTAAAATAATAAAACGAAGTTTGAAAATAAACTTCAAACATAGACCGGCAAGACAGAAATGTAAACAAATACACTTTTCATCTTCGGGAACCTGAAAAAGAAAGAATTTTAAAAAAATCGAAATCGGATATTGAATTACAATGCCTTCTATGCACCTTTGTGTAGTGATTAATTGAAAGGACGAAGCTTTCGATAAAGGACAGAATCACTGACTACGGCGTGAAGTGGCATTGATAGACGTACAGACATTTTAAAAATTCTTTCCCTGTCTGCGTGACGTAATCAATACCGCGTGATAATCAAAATTGAACCTGATTAATACTCTTGAATAAACGGTTTTTTATTTTATCGGCAAAAAAGGTTTTTAATAAATTTTAACAGAGGAAAATAAATTATAACACGATAATTAATTACCAGTATGTTTTATATAGTCTCGTTCGAAAAGCGTTTGTTTTTAAAACAAACAATACAACAATGCTTGTCAACAATCACGTTTCAGTTTGTGGTATTTGTATCTCAGTTGCTAATAATACTCAAGTAGACAAAGCAGCGGCATTCTCTGTGCCGCAACTTACCGCAAGCACTTGGAATTGGCCGCAGTTAGAAATAATCCTCTGCAGATTGAAAACGGGAAATTAGAATATTTATCTCTGGAACGAACTTTTTGCAGTCATCTCGCTACAGCTCTTCGTTTTACAGGCGAAACTAGCAACAGGAATAATTCCGCTCAACTAACAGCTATTTCAAGGAAAACTCGGTGCAATCGCTCGTAATCCTCGACTTTGAAAAATTGTGAATTCTCTACGCCATCTACGTCAAGATTTTACAGATTATATTCTAACGAGAAAACGTAACATTTTATGAAAAATCCTCTACGGATCTATCTTTAGAATGTTCTAAATAATCGTTTACACAGCCGAATTCGGGAAGTTGTAAAAATTAACTTTTAAATCAACACTGGGAAGTTGTGAATAATTCTGTACGAAGCCAACTCCGGGAAGTTGTGAATAATTCTGTACGAAGCCAACTCCGGGAAGTTGTGAATAATTCTGTACGAAGCCAACTCCGGGAAGTTGTGAATAAACCTTTATAAAGCAAACTTCGAGAAGTAATAAATAATTCTTTACGGAGCCAACTTTGGGAAGTTGTGAATAATTCTCTACGGAGCCAACTTTGGGAAGTTGTGAATAAACCTTTATAAAGCAAACTTTGAGAGGTTATAAATAATTCTCTACGGAGCCAAGTTTGGGAAATTGTCAATAATTCTCTACGGAGCCAACTTTGGGAAGTTGTGAATAAACCTTTATAAAGCAAACTTCCAGAGGTTTTAAATAATTCTCTACGGAGCCAACTTTGGGAAGTTGTGAATAAACCTTTATAAAGCAAACTTCCAGAGGTTTTAAATAATTCTCTACGGAGCCAACTTTGGGAAGTTGTGAATAATTCTCTACGGAGCCAACTTTGGGAAGTTGTGAATAATTCTCTACGGAGCCAACTTTGGGAAGTTGTGAATAAACCTTTATAAAGCAAACTTTGAGAGGTTATAAATAATTCTCTACGGAGCCAACTCCGGGAAGTTGTGAATAAACCTTTATAAAGCAAACTTCTAGAAGTTATAAATAATTCTCTACGGAGCCAACTTTGGGAAATTGTCAATAATTCTCTACTGAGCCAACTTTGGGATGTTGTGAATAAACCTTTATAAAGCAAACTTTGAGAGGTTATAAATAAGTCTCTACGGAGCCAACTTTGGGAAGTTGTGAATAATTCTCTACGGAATCAACTTTCGGAAGTTGTAAATAATACTTTATGAAACAAACTTCGGGAAGTTGTGAATAATCCTGTACGGAGCCAACTTCGTTAAGTTGTGAACGAACTTAGAAGTTGCTTTATGAAGCAAACTTCGAGAAATTGTGAATAATTATGTACGGAGCCAACTTCGGGAAGTTGTGAATAATCCTCTACAGAGCTCACTTCGGAAAGTTGTTAATAAACCTCGAAGTTGCATTATGAAGCAAACTTCGGGAAATCGTGAATAATCCTCTACGGAACCAACTTCGGAAAGTTGTGAATAAACTTCGAAGTTGTATTATGAAGCAAACTTAAGGAAGTTGTGAATAATCCTGTACGGAGCCAACTTCGTTAAATTGTGAATGAACTTCGAAGATGCTTTATGAAGCAAACTTCGAGAAATTGTGAATAATTCTCTACAAAGCCAACTTGGGTAAGTTGTGAATAATCCTCTACGGAACCAACTTTGGGAAGTTGTGAATAATCCTCTATTAAGAACACTTTTTAGGAATTCGTCAAAACGTCTGTACAGAGCCAAAATCTTGTAAGTTATCAACAATTTGTCAACTTCAGAAAGATGTGAAATAGGCAATAGACAGTAGGAAAACTCAACCAACAGTGGCAATTTCAAAACGTGAATAAATTTCTTCAGGGTAAACTTAGGGATTTTCTGAATAATATTCTGCGAAGTTGTGATTATATTTTTCCGAAGCCATAACTTAGATATATGTATCTACGGAATCAATTTGCATACAGAAGTTGTGAATAATTGCATGCCTTATACGAAGCCATTTCCGGTATGTTGTAAATATCTACGGCAGAAACTTCTGGACATTTTAATAGTCCTCCATTGAAACCAAGTTTTTTTTTGCGTTGAAACCCGCTTCTGGACGTCGCGAATAATCTTCCAAGGAAGCAACTTCGAAAACTTGTGAAAAACCTAAAGAAGCCAAGTGGTAAGTCGTAAATTATCCGCTGTGAATACAACTTCTGTCTTCATTATTACCTTTCTGCTTTTATATTTCAGAACTATGCATTAGTGCACTCTTAATTATAATGCCATAAATTCTAACTCTAAAAGGATTCCTTAGTTCGTTGCTACATTTTATGTTCAAACCTCGTTAACCTTCTTCCTTCATTTATCCTGAGAGATATATCTCTGTTATTCGTTTACAGTAGCTAAAGGAAACTGTAACATATTCGTCTGGAAATTTACAATTCTGTAGTTTTTATCGCTTTTCGAATAACATTCTTCAAAATTACAACTGAATTTTATTTTTATTTTCAAGAAATAAAAAAATGAATATAAATGAGGTTAGTTTTTGAATTTTCAATACAATTTTAAAGTTTGATATGATAATGAAGGTCGATTTGTTGTGCATTATTGTGCATGTGTTTGTTTACATGCTGTGCATGACTAGTATGTAATGGATGTATGCATGATGTATTACAATATTTTTTTGAATTAAATTATTATTATTATCGTTAGCGTTACCGTTACCATTACCATTACCATTACGGCGATGATAACCTTAACGGTTTTTCGCCGGGAAAAAACCATTACCATTACTATTACCGTTACCGTTGCCGTTACCGTTGCTGTTGCCGTTACCGTTGCCATTACCGTTGCCATTACCGTTGCCGTTACCGTTACTATTACCATTACCATTATCATTATCACTATCACGATCACTATCACTATCACTATCACTATCACTATCACTATCACTGTATCACTATCAATATCACTATCACTATCACTATCACTGTATCACTATCAATATCACTATCACTATCACTATCACTATCACTATCACTATCACTATCACTATCACTATCACTATCATATCGCTATCATATCGCTATCGCTATCGCTATCGCTATCGCTATCATTATCATTATCATTATCATTATCATTATCATTATCATTATCATTATCATTATCATTATCATTATCATTATCATTATCATTATCATTATCATTATCATTATCATTATCATTATCATTATCATTATCATTATCATTATCATTATCATTATCATTATCATTATCATTATCATTATCATTATCATTATCATTATCATTATCATTATCATTATCATTATCATTATCATTATCATTATTATTATTATTATTATTATTATTATTATTATTATTATTATTATTATTATTATTATTATTATTATTATTATTATTATTATTATTATTATTATTATTATTATTATTATTATTATTATTACTCTTTCGATGAGGCCTGCTAGGGACCACGTGACAATTTCAATTCTTCACACTTAGCTGCTTTCTCTTCCGTTCCCTCTAATATTCCCTCATCCTTTCACTATACAGCTTCTTTCTGTCTTCGGACCACTTCACACCAGGTTTCTTCTGCAATCTTCCTTGGAATCCCTCCATACTCAATATCCTCTTTCTAAAAATGTATTATTATTATTATTATTATTATTGTTATTATTATTATTATTATTATTATTATTATTATTATTATTGTTATTATTAGTATTATTATTATTATTATTATTATTTCAAATTATATGTATGTCCATATAAAGTATGCGTGTATATATGATATATGAACATTTAAATGTTTATATCAGCGCAGAAATTCTTTGCGTGAATTTTTTTTGGCTT
>CM040191.1:55365688-55415688 GCA_022606455.1 Callitettix versicolor
CGCTGGCACAAGTGCATAATCTCCAATGGGGACTATTTTAAAAGTGACAACATCAATGTAGAAGAATAAATAAGTATTTTGTTTAAAAAATTAAAATTCTCGTTACTTTCTGAACACACCTCGTACAGTGAAACTTCTATTATACGGACACTAACGTTCCCGATTTTTTTGTCCGCCAATAATTCGTCTTCATACATTATAGAGAGGAAGAAAAAAATTGTTTTTGAAAATTGCATAGCTTAAAAAAACAATCTAGTTACCACAAATATACAATTATAGCTGTATAATTTCTGATATATCACTGTACTTTTCACAGTACATAACAATAATATGACACTGGTATAATAAAAAGTATTCTGTGTAGATAAAGTACGTATTTTATTGTTCGTAATCTATACCTACCGTACTGTGCTTCATAAAAATTGGTTTAACATTTTTTGAAACTACTAAGTACTTTGGCTGCACAAAAACCATTATTTGAGAAGGAAAAAAATATAAACTTACCACCTTAGTAGGATTCCGGACGGTATAGCCCCGCGCTCTGATTGGCCGAGTGTGACTTCATGGTGTGACGTAGGGGTGGATGTGTGACATATGGTACGCGCCTAACCAGCCCTGAGACGGTGGATAGTGTGTTATATAAACATATAAAGTACTTCAATCTATGGTTACCACCGGCATCCGTGCCCCGGGCCTGTGGATAGTGCATCATACTCCATTCTATGGCCGCCGCCGCCATCGTGTTACGTGCCTCGGGCCTGTGGATAGTGTGTTATATAAACATATAAAGTACTTGGCAGCCGCCATCGTGTTACGTACCCGAGCCGCCGGTGGATATTAATTAATCGAATAAAAAGTTGCGCGTTTCTGGCAAGGCTCGAACCGGGGACGTTGCGCGTGTGAGGCGCACGCTATGACCACTGTACCACGGGAGCGTCTTGGGAAATTAGAGCGATTCGAGATATACGAAACGAACACCGATTCCGCTCGGGTTTGCCCGATCGCCATCGTGGTACATGCCTAGCCCGCCCTGAGACGGTGGATAGTACGTTATATAAACGTATAAAGTACTTCATTCTATGGCCGCCGCCATCCGTGCCCCGGGCCTGTGGATAGTGTGTTATATAAACATATAAAGTACTTCATTCTATGGCCGCCGCCATCGTGTTACGCGCCCAGGGCCTGTGGATGGCGCGTTATATAAACATATAAAGTAAGTTTATCTATGGCCGCCGCCATTGTGGTACGTGCCCCGGGCCTGTGGATGGCGCGTTATATAAACATATAAAGTACTTCATTCTATGGCCGCCGCCATCGTGTTACGTGCCCCGGGCCTGTGGATGGCGCGTTATATAAACATATAAAGTACTTCATTCTATGGCCGCCGCCATCCGTGCCCCGGGCCTGTGGATGGTGCGTTATATAAACATATAAAGAATGTCAATCTATGACCACCTCTCTCTCTCTCTCTCTCTAGCCGCCGCCGCCATCGTGTTACGTGCCCGGGGCCTGTGGATGGCGCGTTATATAAACATATAAAGAATGTCAATCTATGACCACCTCTCTCTCTCTCTCTCTCTCTAGCCGACGCCGCCATCGTGTTACGTGCCCCAGGCCTGTGGATAGTGCGTTATATAAACATATGAAGTAAGTCTATCTATGACCACCTATCTCTCTCTCTCTCTCTCTCTCTCGTCTTACGTGAAAAATAAGGAAAAAAAACAACAACAACAACAACATTTCGTAAAATAATGATATTTTTTATTATCAATTATCGATTTGACACTCGAAAGATTTGGTACAATTTTTAAAAACGCAATTGCAAAAAGCTATTTCGTCTTTGCGACTAGCGCAGCACTCTACCAAATCGCGAAACGTGAAGCGGGTACATCGTTTCCTGCAGCAGGCGTAATCGTCGACTCCTATCTTGTACACGGGTAGTCTGGCAAAATTCAATTTCATTTGTACGGTTCTGCAACGGCAATGGCAGAAGGAAAAACACTGGCAGATTTTGCACGCTAGCCCGTCTACTTGGCATTCGGGCGCGACGAAGCATTTCAGTTCGCAGCAGTATTGAGCTTTGTCTGTAAAAATAAAAAAACAACGTCATTCTCCTCCGGTGCACGCTGGCAACACTCACAGATGCACATGTTGGCAACATGCACCTTGCGGTCGACAGCTGCAGGCCTTCAGTTGCAGCCATGTCGTGGAGAAGGAAAGAAGCTCTTAAACAGTACAAGGCGGACATATTACAATCGTTTACTAGGTAAAATCGAAGTTATTGTTCACTCTGTGTGTTTGATTTTTAAAAAAAAAATATGCGTATGTGTATAAAAAAATGTTTTTTTGTTTTTTTTTCAGGGCGATAGACGAAAAATTCAAAAGTATACGGCGTTTGGAGGATGTTGAAACAATAAAGACCGATTTCGGATATAAAATCGAAATCGAGATGGTAGACGGCGTGCAAGTACATCAGCACGACCTCCAACGGTTATGGCAACCAAAAATGTCCAACCGTCGTCGTCGTCGTCCTCGCCCTCGTCCACCAACACAGCCCCCGCCACCACCACCGCCACCACCACCACCACAGCCCCCGCAGACTGACCATGACTTTGACGTAACCCCGACCCTAGACATCCTGGACACTGACATGCTGGACTCCCTATTACAATCGTTATCCCCCGACATAACCCTTAATACACCTCCACCTCCTTCTGCTCCTTGAATTCGAGGAGCAGCGTACAAATGGCCCTTTTCAGGGCCCGCATAAACATATTCATGATTGTCCTCTGTGTTTGTACACGGGGTTGGAACCGTCGTACGAGGTGGTGAAGCCGCCGTCGTAGCCCACATTACAATCCGGTGTTAAGCAGAAGGCTTAACCCTTGAGGAAGTAGCCCCAAACCATCGCTACTCCCGGTGACTACCACTCCATGACAAAATTGTAGTCTCCCAAAAAAAAAATTTTTTTTTGCTTTATATTTTTTAATGTTTTTTTGTATTTTTAATTTTTTGTTAGGTTATTACAATAAAAGATTACACCGTCAGCTTAGCGTACGCGCACGCGCGCAATGGAGAATCAACTCCACACAAAACCCAGGTTTACGGGAGAATTAACTCCGCGCCAGTGACCTCCAAACACACACACACACACACACACACCCCAGGTTTACGGGAGAATTAACTCCGCGCCAGTGACCTCCAAACACACACACAACCAAGGTTTACGGGAGAATTAACTCCGCGCCAGTGACCTCCAAACACACACACACACACACACACACACAACCCAGGTTTACGGGAGAATTAACTCCGCGCCAGTGACCTCCAAACACACACACAACCAAGGTTTAGGGGAGAATTAACTCCGCGCCAGTGACCGTCACACAAACATCTCTTTGGTTTACGGGAGAATTAACTCCACGCCAGTGACCTCCACACACACACACACACACACACGTCTATTAGGTTTACGGGAGAATTAACTCCGCGCCAGTGACCTCCTAGACATAAGCGCGCGCTCGCGTACACTAAGCATCGAGTAAATCGTAATAATGTTTCGCGCTCTGCAGAGCGCACTTACTACTATCGCTATTATGACGGGGTAATATGCATTTGAAATATGTACATTCGACGTTATTATCCAACGTTTCGGGTAATTCCAAAACGTTCGGATGGTAACGGCGTAAAAATTGCGCTTTTTCCGAACCTTTAGTGTACAAAGTGGAAAAAGGTCTGAACATCTCGCGTACCGCGTTCTCGTCGAACGGTATATCGCCGTCCGCCCACTCTATACAGTGAAAATATTCGCGTAACCAGCGAGCGATTTTCTTACTCTTTTCGTTCAGCGTGTGAAAACCGTAAGGCGATTTGAAAATCGTAACCGCGTACGAGAAACGGCTGACAACGGCCAATTCTTTCACTATATACTCGCCGCAATTATCAACGTACGCGTGAAATTCAACTACCGCTAGCCGGTTCTGCTGCTGCTGCTGCTGCAGCATGTTTTTTGAATAAGACCACTTCGTCGTACAAACGGTCCGCTTCGGGCAGACTACTGGACACGGGTTCGTCGCCGCCGTCGCCGGCCAGACACTCGATGATGTACGCGATCAAATCTTTTTCGTTGTAAAACAATTCTTTGATACGACGCGTCACCAGAGGCACACTGTCGGCGAACAATTTCCACTCGTCGGCGGTCAACGAAACGGTATGCGGACCGCTACCGACGCCGACGCCGCTGTACAACTGAACGTATCTCTTACCGAACACTTTCCGGACAATCACGTGACCTTGACTGAATTTAAATTTTATCGAAGCGGTCGAAGCAGCAGCAGCCGCGGCTGCCGACGTTATATTCGTCAGTTCGTTCAGCAATTCGTTGAACGTGAAATAGGTGAAGAAAACGAATTTATTTTTACCCGACTGCACCAAAACGCCCAGCTCGTGTGCGGCGTGCTGGAAAAGACCGGTCACGATAAATTTACTGCAATCGCTGTTTAAAAATTCACCGTTTTCAAATAAATACCTAAAGGCAAGTTTGGCGGCACCGTACGTCTTGTAGACTGCTGGCGATCCACGTCCATACGCTCCGGCTCCATGACTCGCACTGAACGCTGTAACACTCATCTCGCACCTACCTCACTTCTCCCCACTCCTCCTCCTCCCCCCCAGCCTAAAAACCCGCTATATTTTTAATGGCGCCTGTGAGTAGGGAATAGCTCATGTGCTTATCGTAAAAGATGACGCAATAGGCCGTCGTATTGGCGGGAAAATTATCGGAAGCTTCGATTTCCAGTTTCACGTCGACAGGTCCCGACCTGAACGAATCTTTGTGCTTGGAACAATCGATTACGAAAATCGGTGTTTTCTCTTTGAACGTTTGCAAATCGACACAAGGGGACGGTTCGCGACCGTAATAGTACTGTTGGAAATCGCAGAATTTGTGGTACGCTAGCGCCGCACTACCGCGTACGCGTTCGTAAGGGTGAAAATCCGAATTCAGATGAACGCGTACGTCCGTGATGTTGCAATAATCGAAAGCGGACGCGTCTTTAGCGATCTGATTGGACCTATCCGTTTGAAAGACTAACGCTATGATCTGGGGCATCTGGTCTATAGTGGCCGTCTTGAGGACCCACGATTCGTGTTTCACGGCCGGCCACCACGGTCGTACTATAACGTCCCATCCGCGATACGCAATGTGCGCCGTGATGTTGTTTTGAATCTTTCGCAACGTGTCCACTTCGTGTTTCCCGTCCACGGTAATGTGATGCAACAACCACGTGATACCGGTAATCACGAGGTCAACTGTGGTCGCGCCGTCTTCGCTGTAAACGGCGTTCAAATCGGTAGCCGATCGTAAGAGTACCAGTTCCTGTTTCACGTTGACCACTATCCGTCGGTAATCCTCAAAAAATCCCATCAACATTTTCAACGGTACGAGTACGGAAAATTCACCGCTACTACTATCGGGAGACACGTACCTACCGGGACCCACCCAACCGGCATTTTTGAGGTTATTCACCCTGTACTCGGGCGTGGACAGCAAGTTTTTCACCGTACTCACGATACCCAATTGACGCGTACCGTCCACTTCGTTGCCGGCAATCTCGTATCTGATATTGTCGAATAGAAACGCCACGCCGTTGTTGACAAAGTCCACCTTAGCCTTGGCACCGTTTTCCTTTTTCCCGTCAACGTACCCGTAATGTAAAGCATACTCTCGTGCGGTAACGTCATGACGTCCTGTTGGTTAACCGGTATGCGGATCTCATCGTTATTGCGGAACGTGGACGACGCGTACGGTTTGTGGTAATGATATTCTTTACCGGTGATCGTATTATCGTACACAGGTTGTCTTTCGAGCGCTAGCATATCCATTATTTCGGAACGATTTTAAAGCCGAGAGAGCGTAGAAAACGTATATTCCTAGGTGTTAACACTCTCGTGTTTGTCCGCGGACTAACGTCGTATCTATACGTATCCCGGTTAAATACGAGACCCATTCCGCCTCGTCTTACCGACGTCTTCTCAAATGCAATCTGATCGAAATAGTTTCGTTCCGGAAATCCACGAGATCGCCGTTCTGATCTTTCAGGCTGACGGTAAGGTTGTGAATCGATTTCACGTTGACCGGTAAATATATTACGGTTCGCGGGATCTCGATAATCTTATAGCCGGGCGGTACGCGGGGATAAAATTCGTGTATAACGTGACTCTCTACGCCGTTTTGAAACGAACCCGACGCCACGTTACATTCGATTTGTATTACACTGACCTTGATGATGTCCACCGGCAGGTCGGAAACGTGCACATAACCGGGTCGTAGAATTTTCCTTTCGAAACCGAGTAACGTGCCGATCGAACGTTCGCCGCTGAAATCTACCGTTTCCGAACAAAATATCTCCGCCTTTAACGTGTTATTGTTCGGTTTCAAAGAGAACACGATATTCGAATCTAGTTTCGATTTAATGTACTTTTCAATGTCGTCGATTTCGTACGAACCCGTAGGCAATTTTACGTCTACCGTTTTAGACGAAACGGTCGAATCGTCGACGTCAGTAGTAGTAGTAGTAATTAAACGAGCGGATCTTGTATTTTCCGTGTCTTTGTCGGCAGCAGCAGCACCAGCAGTAGCGGGTGATGAAAGTTTTCTTTTCTTTTCTTCTTCTTCTTCTTCTTCATTTACAGTAACATATTCCAAATTTTTCAAAAAGAACAGAGATCGTTTATCGCGACCGTCGCCACTCGTAAACAATCGAAATTCGTTATTAACGCCGTCTTTGATATTCGGAATAGAATTGTACGTAGCCAAATCGACCAGACCGATTTCCCATTGACCGCCGCCACCGTCGGAGACGTCGATCGGCGGAAAAATCGCAAGAAAGTTCGGAACTGTTTCCGTTCAAACATATGGACATGACGACGGTGTCGTGAGAAACTTTAGACACAGATGACCGCAAACGACTGAATCGAAAAGCTGGTATCTCGTGTAATTATAGCGAATATCGGCTGCTGGACCGAAATACGCGATCAACTCTTTCGGCGGTCTCAGATTACCGAAACTATCGAAATACTCGACCGTATCGCCTTTCTTTTTATAACATACCCAGTGAGTACCGTCGCCCGACACGCTGTCCAAATTCACGATAGCCGATTCGTTTCGCCACGGTTTACCGCGCGGTAACGTGTCGCGCATGAAAACACCGCGGAACGCTGCCACGCCGCCCAACGTTTCGCGTACTTTTCCAATTCCAAATTCGTCAACGGCCTGATGGGTATCGATTCGATCAATAGGTTGTTGTTTTTTTTCTTAGTCGTCCTACGACGCTTTCTGCAACCGCCGCCTACCTTCTTCTTGTACGGTCCGAGATAAAGACCTTTTCCCCTTAAACCGGAAATGAGTTGAGTAATAGTGCGTCGTTTTTTAGCCGTCGACCTCTTCTTCTTCCTCTTTCTCCCGCCACCCCCTAATTTCGCTTTCGCTTTCATCGCGGCCGCTACCGCGAGCGCTGTCGCTCGTTCCGCTAAAGAAGCGTCACTCGCTTTGACACGGTTCCAAGCTTTTCCCGCCAGACGATTGTCCGCCTCGCTGCGATTTTGTGAATCGCTGTATCGGCTGTAGGCGATATCGTGTTCTTTGCACGCTTCGTCCAAAGGATTTATACCCTTATCGCCGCGAGCTAATCTCTTCTTCAATTTAGTTCCCGGACCGCAGTAGTTGTACGTAGGTATATGTAGTTCGACGGGTAGTAAATCGACCGCTTTGTTTATAGCGGACGGTAGTAAATCGACAGCTGACGAAATCAATCCACGACCTTTCCTAATCGCTCTCCGTTTACGACTGACACGTGTTGCCTGCTTACCGACCATTTTAACACTAAACACAAATTACTACGACTAGCTCTTTAAGTAAAAGAAGAAGAAGAAGAAAATTTCGATTAATATTTATTCTTCCCACACTTGGCGCCAATGGGATAAAAGATTCTGTTTAGGGTCATCGTGACTGTAACGTTTCCTTATTTCCTTAGCCAAAGAGATAAGTTCTTTGTGAATATCACTCGTCGTACCAATCATTGCCTTATTAATCGCTATTTCTACAGCTTCGGTCATCTGATTGTAAGTGACAGCGTCGTTATCGCTCGACCCTTTGCCCATGTTCCTGATAGGCTTATATTCAGCATCAAAGTAACCCTTAACACCGCCGCCGTTTAATGTGTTAAAGGCAACCCACATTTTTAATGTTTTCCTCTTGTTTGTGTAATTGCTCTACGTTGACAGCGTCAATAGGCTCCACACCTGCAGGTACGTTTGTGATTCTTTTACTATTAGCGTTGAACACATCACCGGTCGGCAGTCGAGTGAGAAAGAGCGAATTTTGCATTAGAAAATCTAAATTGACAGCGTCTTTAGCTAATACAGGATCCTCTACATGACCGACACGTTTATTCTGTAGATGCCAGCTCTTGCCGCTTGTAACGCTCAGTACGCGACTGTCCACGTACGATTTTGTAACGGCGTCATTTTTAGCCGTGGGTGTTTTAACGTTACCGATAACCGATCCACCGGCGTCAAATTTTCCACCACCATCTTTCACGAGCATATTTTCTTTCGCATATCGGATGTTGACAGCGTCCCCGTCCAATTGCGGTGCGCCTACATTACGTAATCGAAAATTTTCAAACGAATAACTGTCGACCAGTTTAATGGGGATTAAAGATTCCAAGTACTCTTTGGTCACGGCGTCGTCCGCCGCCGCTGTCGGTTTAGCTAGACCGCCGAGAGGATTATTTTTCGCGTGATATTTTGCAATCACCGAGTCGAATGTTAAACAACGTTTCATCATCGTACCCCTATTTACGGCAACTTCGTCGCCGCCGCCGTCGTCGTCGTCGGGCGTGTAGACATTACGTAACGCTTTGTGTTTTAAATCGTAATCTCCGTCCTGAGTAAGAGCGAATCCGATCCCGGGTGGTCCTCGGCGTTCCGAATTTCTGCTGCCGTCGCCGCCGCCGCCGCTATAACGTCCAAACTTGTCGACACTCATCGTATCACTGCTCGTATTTTTCTATTTCCCGAACCTTTTATCAGTCCCGCCTCTTTGAGTTCTTCTATAATGGACGCTATCTCGTTGGCGTGACCCGTATGACCGGCGTCGTACGACATGAGCAAAAGCTTTAATCTGTCGCACAATTCGTTCGGATCGTCCCAGTACGCGTAACCTTGACCTTGTTTAACACGACTCGTCGTCACCGTCTTCGTCTTCTTCTTATTTTGTTTTGCCGGCGGAAACAGGTATTGTATAACACGTTTGTATTTAACCGAAGTGTGGTTGCGGTTGACCGGCGCGTAGGACTTGTATTTCTGGAGGTGAGCGTTTGTTTGTATACAGATATTTTTGTACGCGGCGGCGTCTTCGGTCGTGTACTCGACGGGATCCCTCATGAATAGTATTTCGTATAGGCCTGGTGTACCTTTGTAGGTTGCGTCATCGATAACAATGTCACCGTCGTCGTTGAACTGTATCGTTTTCGAACCGACCATTATCGAGTCTTCTTCTATTCGCGGTCCGTACAGATTATCGATTTCTCTTTTCCTCGCCGTATCGGTAATCATTTTCAACATGTATTTACGTACTACAGGGTGGTTAAACGTCTTGTTTATCCATTCTATCGATTCGTCACGTCCTTGCGGTGTCGACACATAACTAGCTACATTTTGCTGATGCTGCGGAGACACTTTCGGAAGAGCAGCAGCAGGAGATAAAGAAGTAGATCCTGATGATGATGTTTCCGCAATGACCGGCGTATCAAGAAAGCTCGGATATGATGATGATGTTTTTCTTTTCGGTGTCGACACTGCCGACATCATGGAACGGTCTTCTTCTTCTTCTTCTTCTTCTTCTTCTTCTTCTTGTTTTTCAGTTTTCGTCATAACGGGTAGTAGCGTCTGCGAGGCGTCTTGTATTTTCGTCAACTCTTTGATGATGGGTTTGTACTGTCTTGTCAATTGTACGTCCATATCGGCATCGCCGAATTTCATCTGCATATATTTTCGCTTCAAGGCGTCTTTCAACCGATCGATTTCGAGCGTAGCCAGATCACCGGTTAACGTCATATCGTCGAATGAACAGCTGTACCGTTATGTAGCGTTATTTATATGTTCAGGGCAATTCCAGCGATCTAAAGAAAAGTGGATACTTTTTCGCGGACAACAGATATTGTATAACGTCACCGGCTGACGCGTACAAAAACCTTTTACCCTCCCAACGCAACCCTCTCAGATAACGGTACATATTGTTATCGAAAAAAGGGATCCGCATAGTTTTACGCGCGTCCGTAAAAACAAAGGTGCGTTTCACGTTGTCACGCCACTCCGGTATTTCGGCTACCAATAGGTGATCGTCTCGCGGCGTATCCTGCATGTACTCTTTCAGCCGAACTAGAGGACGTATCGAAGATGATGAGGCTAAAAGATACGAATTCAATAAGAGGAATTCGTCTAAATTCGCACCCGTATAATTACGCCATGTTTCCAATTGTCGTGAGTCGACGACCTTGTAACGGTGACCGTCAAAAGAGAGACCGAAGTGTCGGCATTGTTCGACGACGCTCGGCAGGGCGACTTTAAGAAATTCTACCGTAAACATACCTTGCGCTTTGTTGTTCACCGCCTCGAATGCTCTGCCCCGTGTATTGTGAGGCAAAAGCGGCGGCACGGGACCGTATTTTACGTTATAACTCACGTCAATCATACATCTCGAACTTGTAATCAGTCTGTAGGCTTCCACGGGTTCGCGTATGGGTATACTTCTTTCTGTAATTACCACACATCTGCACGCGTTCGGGAATAAACAGCCGTACTGCAACATGTCCAAATAGACTTGAGTGTACTCGAGGTTACCGTGACCGGGTGTGACTGTACGGTTAAAAAGATCCGGAAACGGTCTGAATCGCGAGAGTAGATTTTGAGGGTGTCGCACTGTACCTTTGAGCATGTGTTCGTTGTAGATCACCAGCTCGAACGGGACTCCGCGTTTTTCACTCTCGCACAGAAATTTCATCCAAATATCCCTGTTGTAGATGCGCGAAGCGCTAGCGATCATCAGAATTACGACAGGCGGAACGGTCTTACTGTAGCCACCGCGCCTTTTATGGCGCCAACAACGTCTGTTGAATACGTCACCGTGTTTTCCCGATCTGCTACAGTAATTGCCGCAATACCGTTTCCTATCCGCGTAATACCACGCGCACAGGTTCGATTTCGGTGGCTGTCGCCGCGGACGTGTAGACATGTTCTTATACGCGGCTATATCGTTGTACGTGTATATTCTCATTGCAGGTCTTTGAAGAAACGATCGAATCCTATCCTGTACCGGCCCTCTTCTATCTCGCTGTCTTTGTCTATCACCAAGAACCCGTGTTTCTCTTTCCACGCAGCCGCGCAGATATCTTTAAAAACACCGAACGTAACGTCCGTGTTTACGTGATCGTTGTAAATGTGTCTCAAATTGAGTTCGTCCTGTTTAAATACTACCAGCAAGTTGGCGTTGTCGCGCACCAGCTGCTTCGGAATCCTACTGTACGTTTGGCCTAGATAAAATGAGTCTATATTATTGTGACGCCCCATTGTGAAATATTTGCGTATATTATCGTGTCTCTCGCACGCTATATCGTCGAATATCATTACGGAATTCGGTTCGGCCTCGCTGGGGTCGATGACACTTTCGTTTTCTGTACACGGGAAATAACCTATACCCGTGTCCTCGGTGAAAACCGTTTCCAATAGTTTGTATTTCGGCTGGTGCAGAGATTTCGAAAATACGTAAACGTTCGCGAATCTCAAACCGTTCGTGTCGAAAAGTAAATTGAACACGACGTTAGTTTTACCGCAATTGGAAGGACCGCATACGATACAACGAATAGTGTCGGGCAAAAGCGAGCTATGACGTTTACTCTTGCCGCCGCCGCCGCCGCCGCCTACAAAAACGTCGAAATTTGAAATTTGCAATTTTTCACGCGACGTCTCGATACGCATTATCGTTCGATACTGAGCCGCTCGTGTGCGCGCGTGTCTAATAAATAGTAGGCTTTGTCCGAATGCGGCCGCGTGTGGAGACACAGGAAACGGATATCCCGTTTCAAGCGATTAGTTTGCGCTTATCGATCCACGAGTTGTGCGACTTGTCAAAGCCTAACCACTTTACCAGAACTTTGTTCCCTTTCGATCGCAATACTTTTTCCACGAGGTAAACATCGCCCACATTGGTTTTACTTAATTCTTCGGCGTAAAACCCGCCTTTCAGAATCTCGCCTTTCGAGTCTTGTAAAATGTACGTGGTAGGTGCGGTCGGGACTACGGCGTAAATAGAAAACACCTCGTTCGTCCAGTTCGGTAGGTAGCCTTTAGCGAAGGTCTTCTTATACTTGGAAATCCTTACTTTATCGTCCACGTTAAATTTAGTCTTTTCCAAAGTGCCACCACCACCACCCGGACCGTTTACTTTTTTCAAAAGTTGGTTTTCGTGTTTTCGCGTCACAAGAATCGGTTTCATACCGATGGTGCTGTGCACGGTGTTATTGTAAGACCGAACTACCGATTTTAATAAATCTACCCACTCGTATGTGCCGCGAGCCGTAAATTCGCGCCACATTTTCGTTTTCAAAGTACGATTGAGCCGTTCGACTATAGACGCTTTCTTATCCGTATACGTGGTGTAATGGTTTATGCCGTATTTTTTCATCAGTTTACCCACGTGAGCGTTGAACCACTCTTTACCCTGATCGGTCTGAAAATGGCGCATGGGGTGTTTTTCGAGTATCGGCTCAAGAGCGGTCGCCACTTCGGCGCTCGTCTTTGTTTTCAACGGAACGGCTATAGCGAATTTCGACAGACAATTTATCATTGTCAGTATATATTTGTAACCTTTGTTGCCCTTAGCGTACGGGATCATTTCCACCAAATCCGCCTGATATAAATCGTCCACACCCTTCAGCGTGACACGACGTGTTTTGAAATTTCTTCGCGCCGGCTTATGCAGCTCATCGGCTATATCACGTCTCACGTTCATACCGACTGACTACTGTCTATCTGAAACAAAAGATTTTATACTTTTTTTTTATGGAGGGTGGCCCCAACCTTCGCCACCCTCGCGTGGTATCCATTCCAAAAAAAAAATTCCTATTCCTCTGCTGATACCTCCGTTTTTTTTCTTTTTACCGTCTTTCTTATTGCACCATACGCCTTACGGGTAGTTACACCTCGTCAGAGGGACATTCACCCTTACGAGCGCGGTCACGCTTCGCCAGAGGGGACATTCACACATACACACTCATGTTTACGAGAGAATTAACTCTTCGCCAGTGACCTTGCATTCAGCAATAAGAAAGAGGGTAAAAAATATTTTGAAAAAAAAAGTGTTCTGTCTGTCTGTGCCTCTCTCTCTCTCTACTCTAAACGTTGTTTTTTGCTACGGTGACCGTACGGTAGTGTATCGAAATCACCGCAGCGTTTTCTTTTCGCACCTGTCACCCGAAATATTTTTGATTCGTTCACCGTGATCACTTGATGATCTTTGGTGCGACGAATCCTTTTGTCTGTGACCGTAAGAGTTTCCGGTTGTTTATCGGCGTCGTCGTCGTCGTCGTCGTCGACATTGAGAACCATTCTCTTTAAAGACTCGAAATTTACTACGCCGGACGTGCTGAGATTCAATGTGAGTCCTTTGACCTTGCATACGGTGACCAGTTCGTTGTATTTGGTAGACAAAACTTTGTAACCGTAGACTTTCGGTCCACCGGATACAAATTCTGTAATATACGAACCGGGACCGTACTCCAGGAGTTCGTCCGTCATCTGCCCTAAGTAGTCACCTGTCTCTACCTTGTGTGCACCTTCCAGGTAGAGTACAGAATCAGTGTCGTAGTAAACGGTCTGTCTGTCAAGGGCATCCAGGTGTTCGTACAGTTTAAGTCGAGCCTGAGCAGTCGTGAAAGCGGCGAGTACGACGTTGACCGTCGGAAGTACCTCGCAGACGTCTTCGACGTACTCCCAGTTCACCACGATGGTTTCGTCGTTCACCTCCTGGATATTGTTAACGCGAACGGACGGACTGACCAACATTTTGAACAACTCGGTGGGTTGTCTGACGATCGCGGTCTTTGTCTGGTTTTCCCGCTGGCCGAATTTTCCCCAAAAGGAATTCAACATCAATTTGGCCAGCGAGCGTCGGCCCTCGTTCTTTTCGATTTTACCGCTTCCAGTGTCACCCGTTCGGCCGTGAAATAGTCGTCTATGTATTTTTGTCTGTCCTCGTCAGTCTTACACCAGTCGGGGTAGCCGGAAGCTTCTTGTTTTATTTTTAAAAATTTATTAATGAAATCCGTAAATAGACCACCGCCCTGGTCGAAAGACGCCATTTTGTACTGCCACATTTCGAACATTTCCAAAATGACGTAACCCTTGTCCACGGCCTTACGGATTTCGTCCATAGTCCAAGTCCCTGTCAGCGCTCGTCGGTCGACGTCGTGGTCGCAGTCGGAGACGTTCAGCGTTTCCGCGCACGTGCGGCACAACACGAACATCAGTTTGTCATGCATCTTTACCGGCAGCACGGGGTGGTAGAGTTCGCGAGGCGGAAGGACGGTACACTTCAGCAGCCCGTCCGCCTCCATGCCCGCCCTCCTGCAGTCAGCATCGCCTACGTGAATTTTGGGGTGACCTAAGGGGTATCTACCGTACTTGCACACCCACGGGTAAAGGGAGCACACGTCCACGTAGTGGATTTTTCTCCTCTTTGCAAGCGTGATAGGTGCGCACGTTACCCGTACGACCGCCGAAGAAAGCGTCTCTAGGATTCAAGGGTGCCGTGGGTTGGAAGGCGAGATGAGGCGGTGCCTTGAACTCGCACTCCCACATCTCCACTACCGAAGAGACCAGACGTGACAGTTTATCGATTTTTGCCTTGGTTCTCTGCAAACGAGCGTCGAGCGTGTCGGATGGGTCGTCCTCTAGGGGCTCTTCGCGCCCGTGAGGGAAACACCGTTGGCAGCCGTGCCAGTAGCAGCCGTGGAACTCGTATACGGTGTCCGTGCGGGCGCAATAACCGTCCACTTTCATGCCGGCAATCTGTTTCTCCCTGCCGCGACCGGCGTGTTCCAAACGGTAGTCGTCGTCGTCTCGGCGGTCCGCTCCCGCTCCTTTTCCTCTACCGAGGCCAACCATTGCAGAGCGGCGAGCGACTGTTTGTCGGCCAAACGGTAGCCGTTTTTCGGAACTATGCCGATGGTGTCGGCCTTCAGAAAGTTACGTCTGAACGCCACGTTGCACGCGCTGGCGATGGTCACGGCTTCCAGGAAAGGGTCCACTTTGCATTCCTGCAGAAACGAAGCGCGGAACTTTATGCACGCTTGCGCCAGTATATCCACGTCCGAATAACAGTATTCGAAAATCTCTTTTTGAAAATCGAACACGTATTCGTTGCGCACCTGTTCGTCGTACCATTTGGAAAACTCCTTGTGGTTCTTGTCGAACATGGAGTCGGGACAGTAGTACTCGCGGCCGGGCATGGGACCTACGTAATTTTGATTGGCCAGAGTGTTGAACAGATGGGGGAAATAGCCTTTTTTGTTTTCCGGCGGCAGATCGAACGCTTTGGGGAGTTTCGATAGAGCCATAGGCATGTAGTTTAGAGAGTCGATGAATTTCACGTTATCCAATTCCATGAGGATGACCTTGGAGCCGCGCGTGATGAGTTTCGGCGTGAATTTCGTCTCTTCGAGCACGTACTTGAAAATAAATTGGTGGTCGAACGCTTGACCGTTGTGCGCGATGACGCACACTTTTTTGTACGTCTTGCGCACGTCCATGACGTAGGACATGAACCTGCGGACCGGATCTTTTTGGAACACGCGCGTTCTGGTACCGCAGTGGGGGCAGTCTTGCGTCAAGCGTATCATACACTCCCAGCAATACTGTTTGGACACGCACAAGGTGACTCGGTGTACGCGAGCCGTGTCCAGAACTTCGTCTTGGCGCGTCTCGAAGTCGAAAAATACGAACAGGAAGTCTCTGATCATAGGCTTACGAGTGTCGACCGTCATGTAGCATTGGTGGCCAGACTGCTTATAGTCTTTGCACACCTTGCAATAAATTTCACCGCAAACGTGCTCGGTTTTCCGTTTTTTAGTTATAATCAGTTTGTTACATTTCGGGCATTCCTGTACAGACTGACAGACATAACCTTTGTGGGCGGTAAAACAATTTTTATTTTTAAAATATCTATTGCAATCGCTGCAATGGATCGCGCTGTCGTCCTTTACGCACGGCGGCGTCCGCTTACAAGCGTTGCACCGCGCCTGGCATCTGTGCTCATCTCGGGAGTTGTAAGGGGCGTGACAAGTTACACAATAATAACCGCAAGCGAAAGCAGCCGTTAGGCTAGTGATCGTATTGTAGTGGCCGTTGTGAAACATCAAATTTATAGCGTACTGCGCGTTCGGGGCGTCGCCCTCAAAGTACACGCTACGACCGCGGCTGTCGTAATTGTAGACGGTGATTTTATAATCGGTCAGGAATGTTTGGAACCGCTGTAATTCTACCACCCCTGCCCCCGCATCCCCTATGTCAACACCTGCGTCGATCATCAGTTGGCGGGCCGCGATGGTCTGTCTTTTTCGCTTATTTTGTCTGATGGCCTTGTAATCTCGGTCTTTGTCCGCATGCGCTTTACCCACTACCAGTGAGCACGGCAGGCACAGTGAATCGTTGTTCTTAATCACCACGATCCCCCTTCTAGCTTTACACTCTTCGGCAAAGTTATTGAAGAGCCCCGGTCTAATACGATTACGCCCGCGACCCAGTGGAACGCTCACTTTGGTGCAATCCACTTTGAAAACGTCACTGGTAGTGAACGTTTCGGCATTGCTTTGAATTATGCCGCCGAAAATATTCCAGAGGACGTCAGCGGTCACTTCCGTTGCCGGTCTAAAAGCTACGTAACCGGGTTCGCGATTTTTAAAATTCAAGCTGGTCAGAGTGAAACCCAAACGATCTTCCTCGGTAGCGTCTTTTGTCATAACGTCCACGAGTTCCGTCAGACCTTGTTTGACCCATTGAATCTCGTCAGCGTCTGAAGGCGGCCGATTGAATTTAAACGTCACTTTGGTCCCGTGCAGACGAAACTTTTTCACATACGTCGACACTTTGGACACTATAAAAGCGGCCATTATTAGAAAAAAATCGGTACTGTTTATTATACAAAAAAGAAAAAAAATATTATTTAATAGACTTTAATTTTTTCGAAAAAAAAACGGTAGTGTTTACCTATTATATAAAAAGAAAATTATTATTTAGTAAACGTTATTCTTTCGAAAAAGATCTTGTTTACCTAGTACATAAAACTTTATTATTTTATGACAGAACTAGTGTTTATTATTTAGACAATTATTTTTAAAGTACAGAGATAGTGTTTATTATTATTAAAAAGTTATTCTTTAGTAAGTAATGTTATTAGCTATTATATAAAAAATTATTCTTTTACAAAACTTATAATTAATACAAACACACAAGCAATGAGAGAGAGAGATAACAACAGACAGAATAGAATATAACTTACGAACAGCGATCATTCCAGTGTCTAGCGCAAAAGGCAAATGGGTTTGACGCCCTTGTTACGCCCGTATTTATAACACAATTGTTTATTTCATCATGCCACGGTAGCGTTGGTTGACCTTCACTTTATAAACTGCACGTGTCAAATGTAAAACCTACTAGGCTGGTGCATTTGCATCACTCCAGCGTTGAAGCAATTTCACGAATCACCATATGTTAACCGCACATTCAGGCTTCGTATTACGGGCAAGGTCATTCACTTTAATGTTAAGGCTGGATACATTGTGTATAAGCGCTGCGTGTTCTGGTTTCCCTATATATACTCGAATTAAAATCTACCCCTGTCATTGTACGTTTTTCAGTTCGCCTAGCTGTGTCGTGTGTGCGCGCTTGTGTTTAGTTTACGTTATTTTTTAAAAAAAAAACTGTAAGTATGACATCGTCATCCTCAAAGAGTAGTTCTTCCTGTTCTAATCTGATCGAACGTTTTAATAACGTTAATCCGATAGTCACGGTGCCTATTAGTTCGTTAAATATTGGTACTCCGTTTCCTATACTAGGTGTGAAACAGGTACCGACAAAATTTGGAACGTCTCTTTTGATTGAATTTAAAAACGAAAACGGCGACTTGAATAGCGCGTTTCTTCCTAAACGATACGCTGATAAGTTTTCCTTATCAGAGCTAGATCTATTAATCGGTAAAATGATGACTGTGATCGCTCATGTTGGGCAAACTGTAACTTTACGTATCCAGTAATTTTTTGAATTGTGGTAAATATTAGGTTAGTGATATGTTTTTTCAAAATATTTTTTCCGATTTGAGGCGATATTAGAACTTATAGATATGTGTATATACTTCGGATAACAAAATTAAAAAAAAAAAAAAGGTCTGAGGCACACTTTTTAGTAATTTTTATTTTGTTTATTTGTTGTACAGATTCTGTTGCTGATTGTTTTCTTACAATGACGCACGTTTTCCAATATCCGCCTATTTTCCGAAAAATATTATCATATTTGGACAAAAAGGATCAGATGGAATTTGCTATCGCTGTAAATCAGATAGACAATATTTTTTAGTAGCTATAACAAGAGGCGATGACGATTTCGCGTGTGTCATTTTACGTACGTACGGGCACTACATATCCGAACGTTTTTTGATTTGTTTTCTTTATTACACTGGGCCAATATATCGCGATGTAGGTACTTCCCCATTGAAAAAATTATCCGATATAAGGAATACGTAAATTGGTATGAACTATGTTCGAATCGAGCGCTAAGCGAGTGTTTTCTTAGACAATACAGCACTTTTGTCAATTGGACTGGTGTAGCTAAATTTCAAAATTTGTCGAACAATTTCATACGTGATTTTAAACACGAAATAGATTGGTCTGAAATGTGCAAGCACCAACTATTTTCTGAAAATACTTTACGAGAGTTTCATTCGTTCTTACATTGGACGAATGTCAGTATTTTTCAGCGTCTATCTGAATGTTTTATAAGAGATTTTGCTGATAGAGTAGACTGGTTTGAAATTTCTAAGCGACAGACTTTATCGGAATCTTTTATTCGCGAGTTTCGAGATCGCGTATTCTGGCAGCGTATATCCGTATTTCAGACCTTATCGGAAGCTTTTATAAGAGAGTTTCAATATTTTCTCGACTTGGAAGAAATTTTTCTACATCAAGTACTGTCGGCTGATTTTATGTTAGAATTTTTGGGGCGCCTTACTTTACCTACTTTCAATCGAATAAATGCGGAAACGTTACACCGTCGGCTACGTCATGACTACCGTCCTCTTTTCCTACACATGGAACAGGAAGGAATAGACTTTGTGCAATGGTTTATTTTTTTCTTTTTTTAAAAACGTTTTTTTTTTTATTAAAGTATACACGGCACAGTACAGGTTACCATTAAAAGTATTTTCTACAAACTAATTCGATGGAGAACCACAGTAGACCACCTGTAAGTATGATATATATATACACATATTTATATCTCTTTTCTAATATTTTGAAAGAACATTTTTCAAAAAAATTTTTTTTTATTAGTCTTCTCCTGCTGATCGACAAACTGATCAATCTCCTCCTGCTGCTGCTTCTGCTGATAGACAGGCTGATCAACCGTCTCCCAACCCTTCTGTGAGTTCCTCGGCATCCACCTTTGTATTTTTGGATGTACCAGGGTCGGTTAGTGAGAGCGGCTTTAGACACTTTCGGCGCGGACGACTGACCTCACCAGGATTTATGTCTCGTTATATTTCCTTCAATCAGCGATATAGGTTGAGGGTTTCTGTAAGTATTTTTTTTTTGGGAAAATGGGAACACAATAATACCTTTATTTTCAAATTAATATATATAAATTAATTATGTTTTTTTTTTTTTTTTAGTGTCGTCGATGTTTCAGAGAATACACAGAGGATGATCTCCCTCCTACACCAGTCACATTGAATGTGATTCGTGACACTGTGGAGAATTTACGCACAGCATTCGTCGATTTAGAAATGGTTTCTAGGTGCTCTCCATACAGTACAGATCGCCTATTTGCCGTACAGAACTACAGACTAGCTGCGTTTGAACTCAGCCGTTCCTTCTCTGTAGGATTTGACAGACTGAACCGTCATGGACCGCGTCCTGTGGACATACAAACTGCTTTCATTTTACCGAGAACTGAGGGTTGTAATCCACGTCGTTTGCCGTCTCATTGCCCTGTTTGCCTAGACCAGCCTCAAGACACCGCTTTACTCCCCTGTGGACATGTTTTGTGTGGTGAATGCTCGAATCATTTACAACGTTGCCCAGTTTGTCGTACATTTATTGTGGACGTTCAGAAATTGTATTTTTAACTATTTGAGCACATGAAAAGAAAACATTTGTGATGCATTGTTATGTTTCCTAACTGTATAACATTACGTTGTGCGCGAAATATGTATTTTTTATCTGTTCATTATTTTTTTTTATTTGTACCTTGTAACTGATTTGTAAGTCTTTTTTCCATTAACTCAATATTTACCATAATTCAACTATATGTCATGTATTTTAGTGTCTTTTTGTTTGTTTTGCAAGCAAAAGGTATTTACATTAAAACAAATACAATTTTATGTTTACATCTTTGTTTCTTTTTCCTTATTTTTCACGTAAGACGAGAGAGAGAGGTGGTCATAGATTGACATTCTTTATATGTTTATATAACGCGCCATCCACAGGCCCCGGGCACGTAACACGATGGCGGCGGCGGCTAGAGAGAGAGAGAGAGAGAGTGGTCATAGATTGACATTCTTTATATGTTTATATAACGCACCATCCACAGGCCCGGGGCACGGATGGCGGCGGCCATAGAATGAAGTACTTTATATGTTTATATAACGCGCCATCCACAGGCCCGGGGCACGTAACACGATGGCGGCGGCCATAGAATGAAGTACTTTATATGTTTATATAACGCGCCATCCACAGGCCCGGGGCACGTACCACAATGGCGGCGGCCATAGATAAACTTACTTTATATGTTTATATAACGCGCCATCCACAGGCCCTGGGCGCGTAACACGATGGCGGCGGCCATAGAATGAAGTACTTTATATGTTTATATAACACACTATCCACAGGCCCGGGGCACGGATGGCGGCGGCCATAGAATGAAGTACTTTATACGTTTATATAACGTACTATCCACCGTCTCAGGGCGGGCTAGGCATGTACCACGATGGCGATCGGGCAAACCCGAGCGGAATCGGTGTTCGTTTCGTATATCTCGAATCGCTCTAATTTCCCAAGACGCTCCCGTGGTACAGTGGTCATAGCGTGCGCCTCACACGCGCAACGTCCCCGGTTCGAGCCTTGCCAGAAACGCGCAACTTTTTTATTCGATTAATTAATATCCACCGGCGGCTCGGGTACGTAACACGATGGCGGCTGCCAAGTACTTTATATGTTTATATAACACACTATCCACAGGCCCGAGGCACGTAACACGATGGCGGCGGCGGCCATAGAATGGAGTATGACGCACTATCCACAGGCCCGGGGCACGGATGCCGGTGGTAACCATAGATTGAAGTACTTTATATGTTTATATAACACACTATCCACCGTCTCAGGGCTGGTTAGGCGCGTACCATATGTCACACATCCACCCCTACGTCACACCATGAAGTCACACTCGGCCAATCAGAGCGCGGGGCTATACCGTCCGGAATCCTACTTAAAATGTGTGTTTTATAAATCTGCGCAGTTAAATATTTTTTAATGAATATGATCTATACCAATTTTTTTAATTTCATAAATACAAAAATTATATTTTTTTATTATAGTTAGACCATTAAACCCCTTCCTGCATGCATCTAAATTTTTATAAAAATAAATCATAACAGTGAAAAAGTACACAGTCAGGCATGCCAAAAGAAGTAGTCACTTCTGTCAGCCAGTTCCGCTGTCTATATTTTTTTGTTGAGTGATATTTACCGCGTAAGATCAAATTTATTGCGATGAATATGCTATAAATTACAATTTTTAACCATTTATTTACGGTACTATATTCTGACGTCCATTTTTAGAAAGCAGCCCAACTTTATATCCGCTGCAATAACACTCTTTACAATGGTTAGTAGTTTTTACGGAATACTAAACTGACTTAAACACCCAACAACCGAGTCGAGTTAGTTTCTGTGTTTTTTTTTTTTTTTTAAAGAAAAATATTACATTATTAATTACATGCATTTAATTAATCGATTTCGTGATAAACAACACGTTTCCTACTTTTGCGCTGTAGCATTTTGAGGCTATGTTTGTCATTTTTGTGTGTATTTTTCCGTCATTTCCGCTCTTTTTTATTTTGGATTATTAATAAGCGTTTTGGTGCAAAAATTACCAGATTTGACAATAATCCCGGAAACTGAGTTTTACCTAGATATTTTTGTTAATTACACACACACACACACACACACACACACACACACATATATATATATATATATATATATATATATATATATATATAAAATGTCAGTAGAAATCGCATGCCTAGCTTTCGCAGATGACCTGGCCATACTCACAGATAATGAAACAACAGCGATTAAACAGATAGAAGTCCTAAAGGAACGTGCAGAGAGGGTCGGTCTACAGATCTCGTTTAAAAAAACCGAATTCTTCAGTACAAAATTAAATATTCAAGAACTAAACACAAAATATGGTAAGATAAACAGAGTCAAGCACTTCAAATATCTGGGAGAAATTATTGAACCCACAGGTGGCGAGAAGGCTGCGCAAAAGGTTCGTCTACTGAGAATGAAGAGGGCTCTTGATATAACGCGTGATATCTACAATAAGAGATGTATGTCGACGCACACAAAAATCAGACACTACAATACAGTCATAAAACCGGAGGTATTATATGCAAGCGAGACGCTAGCACTCCACACAAAAGCTACCATGGAGGGTATTTTGAACGAAGAACGCAAAATCTTGAGGAAGATCCTTGGCCCGAGATTAACAGAAGATGGGTACAGGTTGCACTCCCGAAAGACCACAGAGAAGATATCGAACCTGGCAGCAGATATCAGAAGAAGGAGGCTTCGGTTCTATGGACACATCAGTAGACTCCCAACAACGAGACTTGCCAACAGAATCCTTAAGTATATACAAGGAATCAAATCAACAACGTCGTGGATCGCACAAGTGAGAAGAGACCTAAATGACGCAGAAATAGACTCAACAGATGTTGAAGATAGGCACGCATACAGGAGAAAGATGCTCGGTTGGAAGGTCCCAGATAATGAAATCCCAAAAAGAGCAGGGGTAAAATGGACGGAGGAGCGGAAGAGGATCCATGGGGACAGGATGAGGGAGGTGTGGAGGATTAGAAGGAACAAGACATGAGTCGGAGTGCTTTGCGTGATCCAATAGGGTCTATACGCAAATAATAATAATAATAATATATAATGTCAGTATGTCCGCTCAACAGAGGGATTAAAAACAACAAAATATGACAACTTTTACTGTCCTTGTCCTGCCAACAAAGTGTCCGTTTAAGGGATGTTAAATGCTTAGTAAATGTCCGCGTATCGAATGTCCATTGAAGGAGGTTTTACTGTTTATTGAAATATCGAAGTTGGTCTAAGTGTATCAGATTTATCGAAATTTATTGAAGTATATAAAATATATCGAAACATATTGAAGGATCGAATTTATCAACATGGTGAAATATGTATAAATAGCTTGTATCACGTATTTTTAAATGTATTGAAGTATATAAAATATATCGAAATACATAAAAATATATTGAAACTTATCGTATCGAAGGATACCAAAATATATTGAAATATATCGAGAGATATTGTCATCTGACTTCGTAACTGTCCAAGTTTGGGAACCGTATCAACGTATAAAATATTTTGAGTCAGTATATATCGAAATATATTAAAACATATCGATGTATTGAATAATATCGAATATATCAAAATGTATAATTTTTTTGAAATGTATTAAATTATGTAAGATATATCGAAAGTTATAAAAATATATTGAAACATATCGAATATGTAGAAATATATCGAGAGATATTGTCATCTGACGTCATAACTGTCCAAGTTTTGGAACCGTATCAACGAATAAACTATTGCGAGTGAGTAAATCACGTAAACTATTTAATTAAAAAGAATAAAACTTTCTTAAAGTTTCGAAAAGAATTTTAATTCAACTTAAACTTTTCTTATTAAAATATTAATTGGACATTATGTAATATTGCTTTAACGCTAATGATTATGTTATTTGCGCCGGTAGTAGCGTTTTGTTTAATTAGGATTTTTACCAGTTGCGGATTAAACGGCGAAACAGTCGCGCCCTGCTGCTGCACGATACTATAGTCGAAGGTCGTTTACGTTAAATTAATTGGAAATCGATTTTCTCCGTCTGTTTCAAATAACGACCATTTATTTTTTTTAATGTAACAAACGTTCTTCCCTCCCATACCAGTAGAAAATGTTTGGGTTAATGCTGTGTAATTTTGTTTCCAAAAATATACCGTAGTTTCCGTTTATTATCTTAACAGATTTTTAGTGAGAACCGAAACACTTTAAATATATTATTAATTTTTTTGTGTTTAACGTGCGACTATTGTGCACATTTTGGGCTAATGCAGACGATGGGATGATTTATAGCGTATGAAAATGCCAAGCTCTGGCCGGGAATCGAACCCGGGTTCTCGGGGTGAAAGCCCAGTACGCTATCGACTAGGCCACAGAGGCGGCTATATATTATTAAAAACAGCTAAGGCCATACACTTCAAAAAGGCCTTTTTTGAAAGGCAAAATTGAACCTTTCAAACTCTTATTTTAGTGTATCATAAATTTATTTATGCTTTGTTTTATTATTGGTAAACTGTAAATAACTTATTAAACTGTAACCCTACATTCTACCAGATCAAAGTTTTTTTTTAAATTTAACTTTAAGAAGTTGTATTCTTTACATGAGCGATCATAGATTCGTTACATTTAAATATGATTTCCATTTTAAGTGTAGTAACCTCGTAGCAAAAGAGGTTAAATATATATCCAAAGTAGTAAAATATATTTTTTTTTTATTCGTAAAAGCATCCCTGCTTCAGTGATCACAGAATTATTCAGTTTCGAAGTATATATTCCCCTCAAAGCGCTTACTGTTTATTATTAAAAGCAAAATATGTTTTTGTAATTAATAATAGTTTATTCCTTTAAAACTAAAAATATTTTATATAATTTGTGTTTAGGAATGAACCGGCCAACGTTTAGAGTTGTGGTGGCAAATTTTAAGTGGGAAAATTAAATTTAAAAAATATCAAAAAAATAATAAAAAAGTTTTCACGCTATAAGAATTATTCAGAGTTAAACCTGCATAAAAAACAGTCACATTTACTGCGGTTGTGTGAGCCAAATTCTAAAGTAAGTTAAAATTTAATTCCGTAGATTTTGCACAGAATTTACAAGTATTCAATTTTAAAATCACCAAGTTAATGTTTCCTGGCATTTAGCGATAACAATATTTTTTCATTGAATAAAATAATCATTGAACTGATTATTGGTTTGCGTACTGCCCACAACGTAGTCAGGAAAGGTCAAGGCCGCAGGTTGAAAACAATCGCAAATTTGGTCTGCAAAGCTGTTACGTGTCAACTAGGTCAATAAAATTCGAATCGTTATAACAACAAACTATAACGTGTACACAAACATTACATCCGTTGATGTTTTTGTTTCGACAAATTTCCTATAAAATATTTAATATGGAAACTAGTGTTTAGCGACCAATCATTAAATCGATGATAGTAATAAACCATAAAAAGTCTTTACAAGCAATTTTTCCCAATTTGAAATCATTATTAAATTGCAGACTATTACCAACTTGTGCAAGAAAAATTTATTGTGTTTATTGACATTTTTTCCACTATTGTAAGTATACAATAGTATAGTAAAACTATCTTGATAATTTTACTAATATCTGCTTTAATATATATATATATATATATATATATATATATATATATATATATATATATATTATAATATATAATTATATAATATCTGCTACTATATCTACTTTATATATATATATATATATATAATATATACTAAGTCTTCAAGTTCAAAAGTCCAAAAGGGCACGGTGGTCAAGTGACCAAAGCATCGGTCAGTGTAACTGCATCACTCAACTGAGCACTAAAGATTCTTAGTTCGAGCCGCAGTTGCTCCCGTTGCTTTTCCCTTACTGTTAACGCTGGGTAATTTTACTAATATATCTGCTTTAAGTCTTCAAGTCCAAAGGGGCACGGTGGTCGAAGTGACCAAAGCATCGGTCAGTGTAACTGCATCACTCAACTGAGCACCTAAAGATTCTTAGTTCGAGCCGCAGTTGCTCCCGTTGCTTTTCCCTTACTGTTAACGCTGGGGAATTTTACTAATATATCTGTTTTAAGTTTTCAAGTCCAAAAGGAGCACGGTGGTCGAAGTGGCTAAAGCATCGGTCAGTGTAACTGCATCACTCAAATGAGCACCTAAAGATTCTTACTTCGAGCCGCAGTTGCTCCCGTTGCTTTTCCCTTACAGTTAACACTGGGTAATTTTACTAGTATATCTGCTTTAAGTCTTCAAGTCCAAAAGGGGCACGGTGGTCGAAGTGACCAAAGCATCGGTCAGTGTAACTGCATCACTCAACTGAGCACCTAAAGATTCTTACTTCGAGCCGCAGTTGCTCCCGTTGCTTTTCCCTTACTGTTAACACTGGGTAATTTTACTAATATATCTGCTTTAAGTTTTCAAGTCCAAAAGGGGCACGGTGATCGAAGTGACTAAAGCATCGGTCAGTGTACTGCGTCACTCAACTGAGCACCTAAAGATTCTTACTTCGAGCCGCAGTTGCTCCCGTTGCTTTTCCCTTACTGTTAACACTGGGTAATTTTACTAATATATCTGCTTTAAGTCTTCAAGTCCAAAAGGGGCACGGTGGTCGAAGTGACTAAAGCATCGGTCAGTGTAACTGCATCACTCAACTGAGCACCTAAAGATTCTTAGTTCGAGCCGCAGTTGCTCCCGTTGCTTTTCCCTTACTGTTAACGCTGGGTAATTTTACTAATATATCTGCTTTAAGTCTTCAAGTCCAAAGGGGCACGGTGGTCGAAGTGACCAAAGCATCGGTCAGTGTAACTGCATCACTCAACTGAGCACCTAAAGATTCTTAGTTCGAGCCGCAGTTGCTCCCGTTGCTTATATCTACTTTAAGTCTTCAAGTTCAAAAGGGGCACGGTGGTCGAAGTGACCAAAGCATCGGTCAGTGTAACTGCATCACTCAACTGAGCACCTAAAGATTCTTACTTCGAGCCGCAGTTGCTCCCGTTGCTTTTCCCTTACTGTTAACACTGGGTAATTTTACTAATATATCTGCTTTAAGTCTTCAAGTCCAAAGGGGCACGGTGGTCGAAGTGACCAAAGCATCGGTCAGTGTAACTGCATCACTCAACTGAGCACCTAAAGATTCTTAGTTCGATCCGCAGTTGCTCCCGTTGCTTTTCCCTTACTGTTAACACTGGGTAATTTTACTAATATATCTGCTTTAAGTCTTCAAGTCCAAAAGGGGCACGGTGATCGAAGTGACTAAAGCATCGGTCAGTGTACTGCGTCACTCAACTGAGCACCTAAAGATTCTTACTTCGAGCCGCAGTTGCTCCCGTTGCTTTTCCCTTACTGTTAACGCTGATCCCTCGTCCTCATTAGTCTAACTGGCATAAAGTGTGGACGTTAGGAAAATTTAATTCAAGTCGAAAAAAGCGATTTGACACTTATTTGTGCGTGTGTTTTAATGAGTATTATGGAAAAAAAGCTTTAAATCAAAAATATGAATTATATCCTGATAGGAATAAAAATATCAATCAAAACCTTTTACTTTATAGTAAAAGCAAATCCTTTCTTTGTTGATTAATTTGCTTTATCAGTAGTAAAAGGTTATGAATAAAGACCATTTAATTTTAATGAAAATCAAATCCTTTGGCAATGATGAATCTAGTCAGTAGGAGATTAACCTTTGAAGTAAATGCTTATATTGTATTTTCCTTATTGCCATAGCTGAGTTAGTTGAAATATAATAAATCAAGTTCTTCTCTACATACTGGAGGTTTTAAAAGCTTATATAATTCCGAATAATAGAATGTGTAGTGGCTAACAAACGGGTATCTAGTGAAGTAGTGAAAAGACTCAAGGTGAATTTTCTTTTCATCATAAATGATGATGTTTGCGTAACTGAATCTGGGTATCAAAAGATATTGATAACGAACTTGTTGTGGAAAATATTTAAAAGTGTCATAAGCTATCGATTTGATACATTTCCTGCTACACTAGAAGCGTTTCAGTTCTGCATTGATATGCATTTCACTATTAGCTATCTGAAAAACATTTTCTTTATCACTTGAAGAAGACCTAACTTTCCTACAGTGTACACGTATAAAATACAAACACAATCAGAACGAAACAAACAGACAACCAGTTAGGTATATTTAGAAAAACTAACTCCAAACAGTAGCCTTATATGAACGTTATGTCGGTTGATCCTTTTACTTCTAGACCGAAAGGATTTACTAGTATGTTTTTTTTGTGTTTAACGTCCGACTATTGTGCACACTTGGGCTAATGCAGATGATGGGATGATTTATAGCGTATGAAAATGCCAAGCCCTCTCCGGGAATCGAACCCGGGTCCTCGGGATGAAAGCCTAGTACGCTATCCACTAGGCCACCGAGGCGGCTTTTACTAGTAAGCAAAAGATGTAGTAATTACTCATGTGGAATGAAAGTTATGTTTTGTTTCGTTCTATTTATAACAAAACCTTTTCTTTGGAGCATTTCCTTCTGTTTTATTCATACGGCTCATTGTGTGCACGTATCAGGAGGCAATACGAATTGACTGATTTTAATAAAATTTGGCGAATTTGGTTTGTCTACATTTCGGTATAGAAGGCGTAAAAATCGGATTTTCTCAAAAGCAGCTCTAACAATTTTAACCTTACCGACAATTTTTGTTTGAAGGCTATAGAGGAAGTGAAAAATTAGTCAGATTTTACTAAAATATTTATCTTATAAAAATGCCTAACTCAAGTCCGCGTAAGAATTAAACTGTTTATGATTAAACAGAATTAGAAACTGGTATTAAATTTTATCGTATTTTGCGTTTTTCGATTTACACTTCAACCGTAAATATCGTAAAACGAGTTGATTATGGATCTTTTTTGCGTGGGTCAACATTTTATCAACATTTAGTGAACCGAAATCCCGATTTGTTGATAACTTCTGAACCCTATATTTTTGGGAGAAACGAACGAAAGTTTGTGCAGTGTTTTTTTATATATATTAAGTGGTTTGTTTGCAATATAAATGTATAAAACATACTTCAGTATTTGCTCGCTTAATATGCGACAAAATAAATTACGTTAATTTGCTTTGGGATCAAAATTATAAACAGTAATTAATGAAAAAACGAAATGAATTGAGACGAGAAAATCGGAACAATAAAAACCATTTTCTGTAGATTAAATACAGTATAATAATTGAAACAGACAGGGTGGAACATCCTGCTGAAAAAGGAAAGTTATTACTGTTTTTTTTTTTTTGTGTTTAACGTCCGACTATTGTGCACACTTGGGCTAATGCAGACGATGGGATGATTTATAGCGTATGAAAATGCCAAGCCCTCGCCGGGAATCGAACCCGGGTCCTCGTTGTGAAAGCTATCTACGCTATCCACTGGGCCACTGAGGCGGCGAAGTTATTACTGTTCGACCATTTTATTCTGTACTTGTCTCCTGAAGCAATCGTTCGATTTAGTACATATATATACTAAATCATACTAAAGATCAATTCTCTTTTTAAGATTCTATTTTAAGAAGAAATAATAATGATATTATTTGTACAATCGGATATTTACCGTTGTCTAGAAGTGGATGTCACTACCAGAGCCCAGGCTTTGAAAGAGGACGACAGGTTTGCTTTACCTAACGAGCCACCAGATGTTTGCGCATCCTTTACCTAACTAAGTACTGAAGGCGTTCTCATTACATTACCAATGCACTAAGCCCGTCTGTTTCTCTCTTCACCAAGATTGAAGATTGGATTTTAGATGAAGCGAGCCCTTTATAAGTTTTAATGTTATATCTCCTGATGTGTTGTGTGATCTAACAAAAAATTTGATTTTAACTAAAGCCAATTCAATTTTTTTTTAACGTCCGGCTATTGTGCACTTGGGCTAATGCAGACGACGGGATTATTTATAGCGTATGAAAATGCCAAGCCCTGGTCGGGAATCGAACCCGGGTCCTCGGGGTGAAAGACCAGTACGCTATCTACAGGCCACCGAGGAGGCTCCAATCCCATTGGACCGATAGATGCCACATATAAGGCAATATTCTCAGAACTTTGTGATTAATTTGTCGGCGGTGTAAATTTTTCTCTATTTTCCGCCTGGACAGACTGATGTTCGTACAAAAACGGAAAATATTTCCCTCCTTATGCAGGTTACGTGCATTAAAATAATTGAAAAAGACGTTACTCAATTAATTTTTTTTTTTTGGTATTTAACGTCCGACTATTGTGCACACTTGGGCTAATGCAGACGATGGGATGATTTATAGCGTATGAAAATGCCAAGTCCTGGCCGGGAATCGAACCCGGGTCCTCGGGGTGAAAACCCAGTACGCTATAAACTAGGCCACCGAGGCGGCTTTACTCAATTAATAATTAAAGCAATACTCAACACGTCTGTACAATACAAAAAACTATTAATTATGATAAGTTGTTAATTTTTTTAACAATTCGTAATAAAAATTATAATAGGCCTAAAACTGTTAAAAGAATTGATTATAAAAGTAGTGGAAATAATTACAATTCAAAGAGTTTAATTAAAAAAAAATTGAAAACGCTATTTCAATTTATGTATTTTTTGTAAAATCAAATGGAAATCAAAATAAAACATTAATTGTTCTAATTTAAACCACGACGTAAACACATTTACGTTTAGTATAATACTTGCTAATAGTTCAGCAGCTAAAACGCCTTCTATTGCTCGGATACTATACGCAACACACGGCCGTATGAGAAACAAAACTACGTTCCTTCTCGTGACTTGCGAACAATAGTTTGGTATTACAGTCAATCAGTACTGTACTTTGTTACCAGCTATAGTCTGTTTTATGACGTAATTTTGTTGACATAGAAGTTTTAGTCATTATATTTTGAACATAAGTCTGGCCTTGGGTCTGTTGGTCTGTTACTGCGGAACTTGTGATGCGAGGAACATGTTTATATTGATATATAATAGTATATGTTGCGCGTTGCAAGTCTCGTATTAAATTAATTATAATTAAGAATTACTGTTTCCTTAAGGGATCGAATCGGGGACCTTGTGCGTAATAACCACTACACTACAGAAACTACGAAGGCGTTTGACCGATTTAAATATATGAAATGAATCGTTAATTTAACTTTGATAGTTATATTAAAAGATCAGTTGTTTTAATTATTCGTAAAGATCAGCTGATTTCATTGAACAGCTGATAGGCTATAAGTTTCAGGTTATGTTGTTAAAAAACTAGCCGAGTTAATTTATCGTGCGTTCGGACAAATTATCGTAATTAAAATTAAAAAAAAAAGAGAAAACATAATACATGATTTTTATTTTTGATTCAATAACAGAATTGTTTTAGGTTAGGAATTCGATAACGAGAGTAGATGACATGATAATATATTTTCTCGAAACGTCGTGTGTTGTTTTTTATACGCAAATGAACGCAAGTTAAACAAGTTTTAAGTTTCAAGTGCCATTAGAACCATTGCTGAAAAAATGAAACGTAAAACATACCTTTTTCATGGTGAACAATAAAATAAAACAGTTATTCTTTCCACTGTGTAAATAACCCTTGTTTGTCTTTTACAGACAGCTGTTCGTTGAAGCGAAGGACAAAATGGAAAGATCAAAGGAACGAGGAGACTTTGAAAAGTGTAGCTGCCGACGGAAAAGAAATATATTAAAGTACTGTACTAAAAAGCACTGGTTTCAAAAGTAAACGTCAAAGCGAATCTAAAGAAAATGTAAAGGAAAACGTGTTGGAAAAACAACGAGGCTGTGAATTTATCTAAAACTATCGCATTGTTACGACTAATATATTGTAAAGTGGAACGAAGTAGTTCATAAATTGTGTATATAAATAGAAATTATTGTTTTGTAGGGGTGTTTTATTTTAATAATGGAATTTTACTTCGATCCGATAACCGTAAAATTTAGAAAACTAACCGTAAGTGTGATTAACGGCTTTGTTTTTCTTTTTTGCGTTTTTAAAATTACGGAAAGCGGGGGCGGCAACACGCTAACCAGAATAGTCGACACACGTTTCGGGAAACTGCAAGGGGTCACGTTTCCTATGAATCCGAGCAGACATTTGAAGCCGATTGAGGTATTCCTCGGAGTGCCTTACGCGACGCCTCCCACGGGCAACAACCGCTTCAGTCCGACCCGCACCGCGTCGCCATGGGACGGTGTACGTGTGGCGAACAAAACCGGGCCGGTGTGTCCCCAATATTTACCGGATATATCTAACGAGACGGCTGCTTTGCAGAGGATGCCGGCAGGCAGGCTGCACTACCTCAAGAGAATACTTCCTTATTTGAAGAACCAAAGTGAAGACTGCCTTTACCTCAATATATACGCTCCTGCTCAAGGTAAATATTGTAGGCTTAAAATAATGATAAGAGTTAGCGTATCCGAGGTGGTTAAAGCATCCGTCAGTTTGCTACGTATCCGAACTAGCGCACTTCAGGTTCATAGGTCCGAAACTGGCGATACTGTAGTTACCGTTAACGACATCCCCCGGGTCCTCACTAGTCTAACTGGAATAAAGTACATATGTACAGTACACATACGTATATAAACATTGATAATTTAATTAAAATATTGATCTTAAAATTTTGTTAACAGAGTAATTCTTAAATACCTAATACTTTAATACTTTCATACTCAATACTCAATACTCAATACTCAATACTCAATACTCAATACCCAATACCCAATACCCAATACCCAATACCCAATACTTAATACTTAATGCTTAAAACTTAAAATTTAATACTTAATACATAATACTTAATACTTAATACTCAATACTCAATACTCAATACTCAATACTCAATACTCAATACTCAATACTCAATACTCAATACTCAATACTCAATACTCAATACTCAATACTCAATACTCAATACCCAATACCCAATACCCAATACCCAATACCCAATACCCAATACCCAATACCCAATACCCAATACCCAATACCCAATACCCAATACCCAATACCCAATACCCAATACCCAATACCCAATACCCAATACCCAATACCCAATACCCAATACCCAATACCCAATACCCAATACCCAATACCCAATACCCAATACCCAATACCCAATACCCAATACCCAATACCCAATACCCAATACTCAATACTCAATACTCAATACTCAATACTCAATACTCAATACTCAATACTCAATACTCAATACTCAATACTCAATACTCAATACTCAATACTCAATACTCAATACTCAATACTCAATACTTAATACTTAATACTTAATACCCAATACCCAATACTTAATACTTAAAACTTAATGCTTAAAATGTAATACTTAATGCTTAATGCTTTATGTTTAATGTTTATTGCTTACTGCTTAATACTTAATACTTAATACTTAATACTTAATACTTAATACTTAATACTTAATACTTAATACTTAATACTTAATACTTAATACTTAACACTTAACACTTAACACTTAACACTTCATAATTAACACTTAATACTTAATACTTAATACTTAATACTTAATACTTAATACTAAATACTTAATACTTAATACTTAATACGTAATACTTAATACTTAATACTTAATACTTAATACTTAATACTTAATACTTAATACTTAATACTTAATACTTAACACTTAACACTTAACACTTAACACTTAACACTTAACACTTAACACTTAATACTTAATACTTAATACTTAATACTTAATACTTAATACTTAATACTTAATACTTAATACTTAATACTTAATACTTAATACTTAATACTTAATACTTAATACTTAATACTTAATACTTAATACTTAATACTTAATACTTAATACTTAATACTTAATACTTAATACTTAATACTTAATACTTAATACTTAATACTTAATACTTAATACTTAATACTTAATAATACTTAATACTTAATACTTAAATACGTGAAGGTTATTTTAAATTTATGAAAGCGATTTTCAAGAAGCAGACGTTGCCTCTAACATTTGCAATTTCAATACGACTGCATCCGTTTTAAAAGTCAACAATAACTATCTTTAAAATAAAGACTACGCGCCTTCGAAGTTAATATTGTTAATGACGCTGTTTACACCAAAATTTGAATTTCAATTGAGGTTATGTTTATTGTTTTTGTTTTTACGAATAGAATAATAGACAATTAATAATAATTATGTACTATATATGTTATTTTTTGTATTAATAAAGCAAGAACAGTAAACATAACCTCAATAGAAATGATATTATTGAAGCAACTGCTGTTGTGCGAAATCAGCTGTTATAAAGAACACGCCGCATTGCACCTTAATAATTTTTTCATTGCATATCCAAACGTGTGTTATTATATATTTTATAGTTTAGGTAAATAGCTTTAAAATAATATTTCAGCTATTTTATTCATTTTAACATTTAGAATTCTAACTCTAACATTGATTTGTTTAATATTTATTCAATTCTCGTCCTTCAGTATTCGAACTAAATAGTCGCTTGATTTTGTAAAACATATTATTGTTCTTTACTGACTGGCAAATCTGTCATAATCAGCTGTTTCAACTATCAGCTGTTTCATGAATTCTTCATTTCCTTCTGTTACTCTCAATTCGATTTCATTGCACCGCAAAAGGAAACAAAATTGAGTGCATATTGGCAATTAAAGAACAAATAACGAAATCAGCTGATTATATAATTAAACCAAATGTTTCTTTTTTAAATTTCTTTGTCGAATTAGCGAAGTTAACTTTAACCTTATTTGAAATAAAGATTTTTTCCTTTAAAATCTACAATCTAATTGGCAGTTGTAATTTCGAAAATTTTATTTCGTCCTTTAAATAAATATAGGCTGTTCGTATTGTTTTTGCATAGTTACCGCAAAGGCCCAAAGTTAAACGCATACTTCAGTTTATTTTTAATGTATTTACGCGTTCGTAATTTTGGCCCAATTCGTTTAAAATTTGGCACAAAAATCGACTGTAATAACAGATTGGACAAGTTTGTTAACCAGCAAAATTCGTTTAACAGTTTCAAAATGGCGGTCATTTCAAATTTCTAAAAATTAATAACACTTTTTTAAAAATATTTTTGAAAACGCAATTCCACCATTGTAATCAGCGTTAAGAACTGCGTAAATTAACATTTTGAATTTTCAAAATCCGTTGAAGTTACGAAATTTAAATTTGACTGTCAGGGTTTCTTATTTTCAATGAACCTTGAAAGTTTGAAGTGCTAATATATTTTAACGCTGATTGAGTTGGTGAAATAAGAATTTCAAAAAAGAATAAGATAAAGACGAATATTTTTAAAAATTTGCTTCTATCACGTCAGCGAAACAGGTGCGTGCTGAGATTACTACTTTGTGAAGGGAGTTTTTACGCAAAATTAGTCTACCTGATAGAGTCGACGCAGCCTATTGTTAGGTCTTTAAAGGTTGGGGTAAATTGTACGGTAATAACTCCTGTGTTGCACCTGCGACCTCGAGATGCGCAATTTTAGAAACAATGCAGTCTGACAGGTGCTTTCACAATCTAGTCGTCGGTTCCCGCAACAAACACAAATAATTAAAATTATAATTTTAATACCGAACAATAAAATATAATAATGTGTTGTACGTAACGATGGCATGCATTTAAATTATTTCCGTTTTCACTGCAGACGTTTCCGGCGGCAAACTAGTCAAGTACCCGGTGCTGGTATTCATTCACGGCGAGTCCTATTCATGGAACTCAGGAAATCCCTACGATGGCAGCGTCCTCTCCAGCTACGCGGATATGGTAGTAGTTACACTAAACTACAGGCTGGGAATATTAGGTAGGTTAAACAGAATAGATAAACAGAATAGATTAAATTGCTCTATATTATATGTTTGTTTGCAGTGATTTACTTTTAACTACAGAATAATGGTGTATATTGATCTATCACAAAATTAATGTAACTGAGCTATTCTGTTTTAAAAATTGTTTTTTTTAGCCACCTCGGTGGCCTAGTTGATAGCGTACTGGGCTTTCACTCCGAAGACCCGGTTTCGATTCCCGGCCAGGGTTTGGCATTTTCATACACTATAAATCATCCCATCGTCTGCATTAGCACAAGTGTGCACAATAGTCGGACGTTAAACAAAAAACAAAAAAACAAACAAAAAATTAAAAATTGTTAATTATTACATTTATAATTATCTGTTATAACGTTTCACGTCTTCCTTTCGATCCTACCAAAGATCTGCTATTCTCATACGCCTCATTTCTTCATCAACTCCTTTCTGCCAGTTCTTTCTAGGTCTGCCTGGCTTTGTTTTTCCTCCTAGTCTCCAGTGAAGACAGTCGTTATTATTGTTTCTGCCATTTTCTGAACGTGACCAAGCCATAATAAATTTTCAATTTAATGTTTCTTTTATATAAAGTTTCACTTCTAATATTCTGTTTTGGCATCCTTTCCATCCTTTATCTGCCTGTCCTTTTCCTACAAAATCCATTTCTGCAACTGTTAACATTTTCGTTTTTTTACATGACTAAACTTACGAACTAGAATTAATGTAGTGTTATATATTACTACAGCTCTTTACTGTAGTGTTATATATTCGTTCCTTGTTTTCTTTTGAAACGCTTTTTACCTACAAGATACTCTTCAAGAGAGTAATAACGTTTCACCCTGTATATTTCGTACTCGAATGGCATCATCCAATGACCAATTTTTTTATTACTCTTAATCCCATTCATTTCCGTTTCAATATAGCGGCCTTTTATTTAACAATTATTTTTCCCAGTTTTAACAAAACGCATTAAACGATTGTTTTGAAATATTTTACGAAAGTACCTTGTATGAAGCCCGAGCGACATAGGAGTAATATTTTCCCCATTTATTTCCGTTTCAAGTTATTCGTTCTTCACATTTTAAAATTGTTAATGATGAAATATTCATGTTATTGACCGAGTGAAGCAATGTATCTGTTTCAACTCGACCGCTCGGCATTTGGTTTGTGTGTTTGTTGTACAGTTTTGACCGATTGATTTGAAATTTGAGGAAGATACCTAGTGTAAAGCCCAAACGACAATATTTCAAATTTTTCCCCATTTGGCGTTTGAATATGGCGGTTTCTGATTTAAAGATTCACGCAGTTTTGCCAAAAGTATTGACCGATTTTTTAAAAAAAGTTTTACGCAGATACCTTGTATAAAGCCAGAACAACAATGTGTAATTTTTTCTCGTTTATTTCCGTTTCAAGATAGCGGCCTCTGATTTAACGATGATGTAAGCAGTTTTAGCAAAACACACTGACCGAATGTTTTGAAATATACGAAAGTACCTTGTATAAAGCCCGAAAATGTGTAAGATTTTTCCGATTAATTTTTTGTTTTTTGTTTTTTTGGTGTTTAACGTCCGACTATTGTGCACATTTGGGCTAATGCAGACGATGGGATGATTTATAGTGTATGAAAATGCCAAGCCCTGGCAGGGAATCGAACCCGGGTCCTCGGGGTGAAAGCCTAGTACGCTATCAACTAGGCCACCGAGGCGGCTCCTGTGATTTACGTAATCACGTAGTTGCTGGATGTTTCCTGTTATAAGGGGTGAACTGCAAGACCTATTATAATTCTGACCGCTTCGCGGAGAAAGAGCATAAAATGAATAAAGGTAATCCAGTAACATTTTTCCTGAATATTACGGTATCCGGTTAAATTGCCGGAAACGATTACGGGCATTGTTATGGAGCGTGGGCCAGGCAATACATTAAGGAACTGCGTGGTCTACAGTTCTTTGAACTACTACTTTTAATTGCTTATTAGGAAAGTTGCCGTCATTTGTGTACATCAAAACAATCAAAACAATTTAGAGAATATTGATCAAATAAAAACAAACACTCGAGATCAATACATTGAGTGGTCGAATAAAAAAAACTAGAACTGATCAGAGGAACAAATCACGAAGAAAAGTAAAACGTTTTGATCAACAGTTGAACAATACTATATTAAAGTGTATGCTGGTCAAAAGAAAACAGCTGATGTCATTTTAAACATAGGCTTATGCTTTAGTTGTTTTGTTTATGATTTAAATTAGGTATTCGAAAATGAAAATCGATTCATACTATCGAAATATCATTTATTGTTTCTATGTACTTAAATTAAGGCAAATGACCAAATAAACAATAATTGAAAAACGAAGTTTATACTATAGGTTTCAGTATTACTGTATACTATATTACTGTATACAGAAATTTAATATATTTCTTCACAAAGTAAACAGTATGTTATAAAGTAACTATAGTTAGCTACATTTTTGGTTTTTAAACATTTTTTTAATTTATTTTATTACAATTGAAACTGAACTTAGTCCATCTATCAATATATCCATGAAATGAAAGCGTTAGTTGGTTGCACATCCTATGACACACTCCAAAATCCAAAAATCACTTGATCTTGTGACAGTTGTATCAATCTTGGTCAGTACAAATCAAACGGTTTTATCCTGTCCAACCGCCGAACTTGAACCGAATTGTCGAGAACTTGTAGCATCTCAATGTTATGGTACTTAAGCAGTCTTTCTTCATGCTTCTTAGCAAATCACCGAACTTCTTCATGAACTGTAGCAATTTGTAAATCCTTATGAAGATCATCATTGCATCTACCATGGGCATTAACAATGCCACTCAGTACTTTATTTTGAAACGTTTGAATAATTTCAATATTGCTTCTTTTCGTGCAGCCCCAAAGTTGCACACCATATGTCCAGATGGGTTTTAGGACTTGTTTATAAAGTAATAGTTTATTGTGCACTGACAACCAGAATGTCGCCCAAGAAGCCAATGCATTTTCCTTAGTTTCAGATTCAGTTCATTAGGTTTCTTTTTGACATGTACCTTCCAGCGCAGTCTTGCATCCAGTGTCATGCCCAAGTATTTTGCATTATTATCTTCTGGGATCACTTGTTGATTGATAACCGCGGGAAGATAATTGAATTTTCTGTTAGTAAAAGTAACATGAACAGATTTTGTCTCATTCAGCTTTATTCGCCATTTTTTAGTTGTCACAAATGCCATTGACAGCTATCTGCAGCCTTCGAGTAGACTCCTCAATGCTATTTCCTTCGCGGAGTAAACTCGTTGCTACATTCGCGGATGATACTGCTGTTATTTCAAATTCTGAGATGAGGCCATCAACGATGGCCTCATCGCAGACTGGAATATCACTTGTATAAAGCAAGTATAAGAAGGGCCCCAACACACTTCCTTGCGGAACTCCGGCAGATATCCGCTTCAAATCAGAGTAACTATCTTCATACTTGATTCGAAAGTGCCTTCCTGAAATATAGGACTTCAGCAATTGACTATGTTACACGATAAAATAAGCAACAATAAAAATTCAGTAAAATATTTTTGTTTAGCCTCTATGCAATATTTAAAAAAATTTTTTTATTAAATCTACAAAAAATTATCTTTAGGAATAGATAAGATAATAAATTCGTACATGCATAAAAATTCCTACACGCATATTTTATTTTAGTTTTGTAGGACGTGATTGCAAATACAACTTTTGTCCCCCCCCAAATACAATACAAATACAAATACAATACAAATAATTTTGTAGCACTATTTGTCGCAAAATGAAAACTAACAGCTAAAGTTGTATCAGATTTTAATTGATTCGTTTTAGTGATAATTCTTTCGTTTCAAATTAGTTTAAATTTTGTAAGAAAGAGATCACCTTTTTGTACGTGTATCAAATACAAATAATAATAAAATATATCTTAAAAAGAAGAAAAAACATAAAGCAATCAAAAATTATGTTTTCAGTTCATCCATCAATCAACAGTAAACATTAAAAGAAACAACATTTTTATTGGAGTTATATAAGGTGGTCATTGAATGTATATTGTAAAAATAATCAATTATTAATGAATTCCTTTGGAAAAATGAGATATCGGAGCTGCCATCGTGGTAAAACCCAGACCGGGACCTTGAAATGAGCACCCTTTTTGAGGGTTCGATAAAATAAGGTGTGTGTTTGTGTGTGTGTGTGTGTGTGTGTGTGTGTGTGTGTGTGTGTGTGTGTGTGTATGTGTGTGTGTGTGTGTGTGTGTGTGTGTGTGTGTGTGTGTGTGTGTGTGTGTGTGTGTGTGTGTGTGTGTGTGTGTGTGTGTGTGTGTGTGTGTGTGTGTGTCGCAATATATGTCCGCTTTGATTCAAATTTGGGTCACAAATTTATTACTGTTATAACTTAATCAAGTTCGTTAGCAGGAAAAATTCGTTTTAAAGTTTCAAATTGACTGCATTTCAAATCTTTAAAAACTCATACATTTTTATCATGCCTTTTTTTGAAGAAATGATTTCACCACCGTAATGCCATCATTACGACAGCTGATGTCATTTTAAACATAGTCATCTAGGCTTATGTTTTAGTTGTTTTGTTTATGATTTAAATTAGTTATTGGAGAACGAAAATCGATTCGTACTATCGAAATATCATTTATTGTTTCTATGTACTCAGATTAAGGTAAATGACCAAATAAAAAATAATTGACAATCGAACTTAATACTGTAGGTTTCTGCAAAAACGGCATAAATTATCGTTTTGAAATTTTTTTAAATCCGTTTGAATTAAGAAATGTTTTGACGGTGGTCATGGTCAATTAATCTGCGGGACTAGATTATTTCTCTTTATAACACTTGAAAAACTATATAAAACATACCAAAAGCGAACTTAATGTTCCATATACTTTTACAATTATGAAACAAAATGGCGAATACAGGTTATATTAAAAGGACTTCGTAAACAATTAACTGAATGTTTTTTTTTTTTGAATTTAGATTCCAAAATGTGCAGCTCCAGTTAGTGTTTTTTGTGATACAGTAAGGATAATTGTAAGAACTTTTGTTGGTGTTTAGTTAATGTTTGCTTTTAAAATGGTCACAGCGTAACAGTAAAATTACAAATACTTTTTAATAAGTGATAACGTTTAATAATTGATAACGTTTCCGAACAGGTTTCCTTAACGCCAACGTGGCTCCTCACCTCAAGGCCAGAGTGGCTAACTACGGCCTAATGGATCAGATGGCCGCCCTACATTGGGTCCAGCAGAACATCGCTCTGTTCGGCGGAGACCCGGGTTCTGTCACCCTCGTGGGACATGGTACGGGAGCAGCTTGCATACACCTATTGATCATGTCCCCTACGGTCATGCCAGGTAATATTTAAAATATAAGGAAACCAAATCCTAACAGTAATATTTTGGTCACTGTTTTGCAATAATAATTGCAACGTATAGCTCTTTCGCTGACGTGATGGAAGCGAATTTTCAATTTCTATCTTAACCTTTTTTGAAATTCTGATTTTTTCATCATAAACTGCATTTTAAATTTTAAAATTTAAATACGAAAGTGAACCCTGACCGCTGTTAAATTGAATTTCTTAATTTCATTAGTTTTTGAAAATTCTAAATGCTAATTTATGCAGTTTTTAACGCTGATCACGATAGTGAAATTTGATTTTCAAAATAAATTAAGACAAAAACGTTACGAAGTTTTAAACACCGCCATTTTGAAACTGTTAACTAAATTTTGCTGGTAATTAATTATTACCAAAATTTATTTTTGTGCGAAGTTGAAATGCATTTTATGGACTCAGTCTAACAATGTCTGACCTTCATATTTTCATTTCTGACCCCTGTGCTAATAAACTGTTTAAATGTTTCCTAAAAAAATACTACAGCTTCAACAATTCTATTGTATAGTATGTAGTAAATATGCTTAAGACAGTAACTTTGTTTAAAGAATATTATGGTTTCTTTGCTCAGGTTTGTTCCAACGCGTGGTCCTACTCTCCGGATCCGCTCTGAGCAGCTGGGCAGTCGTCGACGACCCTGTACACGCAGCGATGCGTCTTGCGCGACAGCTAAACTGTTCCATTCCGGAAGACCTCTTCCGCGACCAGGAAGACATCGTCAACTGTCTCAGGGACGTGCCGCTGTCGGATCTAATGAGAGCCGATATCTCCGCGCCGGCGTATTTAAGTTCTTTCGGTCCCAGCGTCGACGGAGTCGTTATAAAAACCGATTTCCGGGAGAACCTTCTGACTCACTTCCTGCCGGACATGCAAGGGTTCAGTTCGAACGTGAAACGCAGCGGCGAGTTCACCGGAGCCAACAGGTACGACGTACTGTTCGGCGTTGTGACTAGCGAGGCTTTGTGGAGGTTCTCCGCTTCGGACATTCAGGCCGGCTTCGACTTCGAACGACGCGACAAGATTCTAAGGACTTACGTGAGGAATGCTTACGTTTACCATTTGTCGGAGATATTCCTGACTGTGGTCAACGAGTATACGGACTGGGAACGGACTGTAGTGCACCCGATCAACACCAGGGACGCTACTGTCGGGGCTTTGAGCGACGCCCAATTTGTAGCACCTGTTGTGCAGACAGGTGACCTGCTCAGCATTCCTCTTGCATCTACAGCAACATCTGCTTCCAACACAAAGTCTTACTTTTATGTGTTTGACTACCAGACTAAGGATGGTGACTACCCTCAGGTAACTGACCGATCTTCGACCTTTCGGAATTTGATTTATGTGTTTGTTTGTTACGCAATTATAGCAAAACCGATTGATTTGAAAATCAGTACGAAGATACCTTGTACAAAGCCCGAACGAAATATGTGTAAGTTTTTTTCTCATTGAATTCCGTTTCAATATGGCGGCCTCTGATTTATAATCAAAAGTGTACGCAGTTTTGGCCAAACGCGTTCACCAATTAATTGGAAATTTGGTACGATGGTACATTTTATAAAACCCAAAAGACGTGTGCGCAAGATTTGTCCCCATTAATTTCCGTTTCAAGATGGCGGTCTCTGATTTGACTATGTCGAATAAACGGAGTTTTGGCCAAAAATACTGATCGTTTTGCAATTTGGTACGAAGGCACGTTGTACGAAGCCCGAACGAGCGCATAATATTTTTTCCCACACACTTCCGTTTCAAAATGGCAGCTTCTGATTTAACGGCAACCATTTACATCCAAACGCATTGATTAATTGTTTTGAAATTTAGTACGGAAGTCTTTAGCCTAAACGTCTTTAGTATAAGATTTTTTCCCATTCACTTCCGTTTCAAGAGAGCTGTGATTATAATTTTGTCCTGTTTATAGAATTTTTGTTCAATAACGTTTTCCTAAATATTACGGTTACAGGCTAAATTGGCGGGAAAATTTACGAGACCGTCAGAGCGCTGTTGTGTATCGTGGCCAGGCAAAACATGTTGCGAGGTCTCATTCACTTTACGTACATAATTTAAAAAATCGCTTTGTTTATAATTTATATTTACGTACATAATTTATATAAATAGCTTATTTATTTTGTACTGATTAGGGTTACACTAGGCCTATATGAAGATACAATAAGTATAGTTATTGTTCCTGACCTAGCCGCCTCGGTGGTCTAGTGGATAGCGTACTAGGCTTTCACCCCGAGGACCCGGGTTCGATTCCCGGCGAGGGCTTGGCATTTTCATGCGCTATAAATCATCTCATCGTCTGCATTAGCCCAAGTGTGCACAATAGTCGGACGTTAAACACCATAAAAAAAAAAAAAAATACAGAAAAACGAATTTTACTGATCTAGAGTAAATAAAAAAAATGCTAGTTTTCCTTCCATTTTTACAAGTCGTAAATTTATTTCGAAGTTATTGCAATTATAAGTCTACCTATATGACCGAAATTTCAGAAAATTCCCAATAAAAATTCTCTAATAACCAGCTAGTTCTAGCGAAAGATAATACCGACTAATTATGCCAGTGCTATATTAATATCTTTGTACTGTATGCACACAAACCAAACTGACGTATTGCTTGTTTGTATAAAACTTTAAATGTTAGTTCACATGCTCGCATCCTTAAATATTAATTTTAAACTTTGTAATATTCTGATTGAATTTAGAAAAAAAATCACTTTAATTTTCCTGAAAACTGTTATTATGAAGCAGAAACTATTATTATGAAGCAGAAACTATTATTATGAAGCAGAAACTGTTATTACGAAGCAGAAACTATTATTATGTATTAATTTATTTCAGAAAATCGGAACGGTACACGGAGAAGAGTTAGCATATTTTCTTGGTGCGCCTTTGGTCGACAAATTCAGCCACTTCACAAAGAACTACACGAAGTCAGAGATAGCATTATCAGAGTCTGTGATAACCTATCTTTCTAACTTCGCGAGAAATGGGTATGTATATTATTGTATTTTTATAAAACCACCGTTAGGATTACTAAAACAGTATTTAAATGTTCACATATATTCTTAGTATACAGATAAGAAATTCATTCTGCAAGTCCTAACAGAAGCGAGTTGGTTTTACGTTGCGAAAAGAGACTTGTCAAATCGCTACTTATAGAATGAGACAGCTATTCCCACCCCTTAAGTTAGTGTTGAGTCAGTGGGTGGAACTAAACGTCTTCATTCAGTAAATCTATCATAAACTTCTCCCTGCGTCACCGCTTAACTCTGGGTCAAAAGCTTTCCGTCGACCATTTCTGACATAAAAGCCAAATCCTGAAAATGGCATAATAAGATATTCAAAGCTAAGAAGTCATCGCGTCGACTGGTCTTTCAGGATAAACAAGACAACCGTTAAATAGTTCGGCATAAAAACAATTTAATATATAATAATCAAAGCACGCAGCTGTATCGCTGAAGAAATAAAAACGATGTTTCAAAAAGTAGAAAAAAATAATGATTAGGATTATATACCTATTCTTCCCGTCAGTGGTCTATCAATTCACCTCATAAAGGCTATCGCGGTTTCGAAACTTTATAGTTTTATCTTCAGGCCATACAAAATGTTAAATCCCTCTGTCGAGGTCGTCACAAAGTCGAACAAAATATTAAAACATACATCACAAACACTGAGCACAATTACACATTTAAAATATTCGTCATGAAATTCGGCTTGGCCAAGCTACACACGCGACTCGTACGTCGTTACATTCCGGACTCATTTACGGACTCATTAGAGTCCGGAATGTAACGACGTACGAGTCGCGTGTGTAGCTTGGCCAAGCCGAATTTCATGACGAATGTTTTAAATGTGTAATTGTGCTCAGTGTTTGTGATGTGTGTTTCAATGTTTTGTTTGACTTTGTGAAGACCTCGACATAGGGATTTAACATTTTGTATGGCCTGAAGATGAAACTATAAAGTTTCGAAACCGCGGTAGCCTTTATGAGGTGAGTTGATAGACCACTGACGGGAAGAATAGGTATATAATCCTAATCATTTGAATATGTGGTCCGGTGGCTATGTTATAATAATGAGAAAAAAATAACATCAACGCAATCTATAGTATAATTTTTTGATAATTATTTTTCACCATTGTTAGGAATTAGGGATCCCATCCTAACTCGGGTCCTGTAAAGAATTAACAAAGCCTTTAATATAACGTAATTACATTGCATTACATTGCATTACATTAATTACAAATTGCATTAATACTCTTATGTTATCACGGCTACACGTACAATTGATAACAACCCCAAGAATTAACACTATCGTATTATTCTACCAACATGTTCCCATAAAATATGTCCCAAAATCCTCTTTCGAAACCCGTATCCCAATTTATTTAAAGTAAATAGAGAAAAGGGGAGGACGTGTACGCAAAAAATGTCTACATAGACTGCCGATTCGTTGTTCCTCAGAACCGCCTGACTGGAATGTTCTTGGAGCACTTCCTGGCGTACGGTTATCCTAAGGCCCTTCGGTCTCGCCCGGAATCGACTGACCTTCCGGTCCCCTTAGAATCGACTGTCCATTTTCCAAACTTTTATTTAAACTGCTGTTCTACACACCTTATTGCTTATTGCAACAGGCAGTATGTCAGCAGTTTCGTAATTTGCCTACGTCTTTGTCAATAGTGTTCATTCTTTTGGCTGTGATCTCATTACAATATTTAAAACAAATAATTAAATTACAATTTTTAATTCCTAACACCAATATAATTAGCGTTAAATTAGCATAAATTTGCACTTAAAACTTTCAAATTACAATGAACATTCGATAATATTAATATGTAATTTAAAGTATGGAATGACAGTCATTTTTAAACGATTAAAAAAATTTGCTAGTTAAGGAAGCTGTTCAAAGAATTACCAAAATCGATTTTTCAACCATGTTTTCTAATTTTTAAATCTAAATTGATAATTTTAAATTGCTAATCTCTTATATAAAAGGCAATGTCCTGACTGACTGACTGACTGATCAACGTACAGCCCAAACTATAAAACCTAGAGACTTGAAATTTTGAGGATACCTTCGTTTTAATATGTAAGCGCGTACTAAGAAAGGATTTTGCAAAAATTGATTTTAACTCCATTAAACTAATAACCCAGTCCAAATTTAATAAACAACGTACAGCCAATACTATTATAGCTAGAGACTTGAAATTTTCAAGGTACATTCTTACAACAATGTCAAGGTGCACTAATAAAGGATTTTGTAAAAATTTATTTTAACACCATTAAACTACTAACCCAGCCAAATTTAATAATCAACGTACAGCCAATACTATTATAGCTAGAGACTTGAAATTTTCAGGGTACCTTCTTACAACATTGTCGAGATGCAATGAAAAAGGGATGCGCTGAAAAACGATTTTCCAGTATGCAACCCCTAAAGAGGTAAACATGAGGTACAACAATTTTTATTGGAAAAAATATGTTTTTCATCTGACCTTTTTAAAACGAAACATAGTCACTCTTAAGTATAAGTAATGAAATATATTTTTCAACTTTTCCCCAAAACGCATCCTCTAAGGAGATTGAAAGAAGGTATAAAATATAAAAAAGAGGTACAATTTTGTATTGAAAAAATATTTTTTTATCTTATATTCTAGAAATATGCTATGAAACACATATTTCAACTTTTTTCTGAATTCATCCCCTAAAAGAATAAAAATGGAAAAAGAGTTATCATGGGAGAAAAAAGAGTGTTTGCATTGGAGAAAAATATTGTTTATCAAATTTTCTTATAAGTAAACAAAATATTTAAAACACAAATTATGACACACGCAATTCAGTATTTTCACCCGAATTCATCCCCTAAAAGGACAAAAATATAGAATAGTTATAAATGTTTGTATTGGACAAAAATATGCTTGATCAGATTTTCTTAAATTCGAATGGAACACGTTTGAAGACAATAAAACAACATATTCAGGTTATAATATTTTTTCACATTCACTGTAAAATAATCACGAATTTAGATGATCACGCTTTTATTAATATATTTTTTTATGTTTCTAAATTATTACATTACTGAAACAGTTTAAGTTTTGTGGGCGAAGCCGCGACGGGTAATGCTAGTACTGTATACCATTTTTAACTACCTGTCATAACTTGTTCTCAAGGTCAGGATCAGCGATAATTTCATGATATTTTTGACAGTACATTACCGTAATAGCATTCCAGTAGCATTTTTTCAAATTAAAATTCATTAATATAAGTTAATGTGGTCATGTAAATAAGACGAAATAGCGGACTACGTTATTAGGTAATTTGAAAAATTAGGTTACTTTGGAAAATGGGTTTTCCAACCACATAAAGCTACATTGTTCTATAAAATAAAATTGAGATATGCGATAACTTATAATACAGTTAATCAGCTGAGTGGCCGATATTGATACTTTAGCAGATATTGATTAAAACCAAAATAGGTTAGACAAACGGTATTTTATAATGTAAACTAATACGAGTTAAAGAAAAATCCAAATAATATAATTTGGATCAATAGTTACTGATAAACAACACCGTACTAAGTGAATTAATAAAACTAAAACTCAGTTTTGTAGTTTAATCTAGTAAACACAGTCACTGACTACTGTCAAATAATAGCGTTACCAATAACGAAATATCTAATAAACACAATTAATGATTACTATCAAACAATAGCGTTGCCAATAACGAAATATCTAATAAACGCAATTACTGATTACTGTCAAACAATAGCGTTACCAATAACGAAATAACTAATAAACGCAATTAATGATTACTGTCAAACAATAGCGTTACCAATAACGAAATAACTAATAAACGCAATTAATGATTACTGTCAAACAATAGCGTTACCAATAACGAAATAACTAATAAACGCAATTAATGATTACTGTCAAACAATAGCGTTACCAGATACCATATGTCTAATAAACGCAATTACTGATTACTGTCAAACAATAGCTTTACCAATTACGATATGTCTAATAAACGCAATTACTGATTACTGTCAAACAATAGCGTTACCAGTTACGATATGTCTAATAAACGCATTACTGATTATTGTCAAACAATAGTTTACTAGTTACGATATGTCTAATAAACGCAATTACTGATTACGGTCAAATAATAGCGTTACCAGTTACGATATGTCTAATAAACGGAATCACTGATTACTGTCAAACAATAGCGTTACCAGTTACATTATATCCATAAACGCAAACACTGATTACTGTCGAATAGTAGCGTTACCAGTTACCATATGTCTAATAAACGCAATCACTGATTACTGTCAGACAATAGCGTTACCAATTACGATATGTCTAATAAAAGCAATTACTGATTACTGTCAAACAATAGCGTTACCAGTTACGTTATATCTATTAAACGCAATTACTGATTACGGTCAAACAATAGCGTTACCAATTACGTTATATCTAATAAACGCAATTACCAGTTATTACAATAGCGTTACCAGTTATGATATATCTAATAAACGTAATTACTGATTACCGTCAAACAATAGCGTTACCAGTTACATTACATTCATAAACGGAATACTGATTACTGTCAAACAATAGCGTTTCCAGTTACGTTATATCCATAAACGAAATTACTGATTACTGTCAAACAATAGCATTACCAATTACGTTATATCTAATAAATGCAATTACTGATTATTGTCAAACAATAGCGTTACCAATTACGACATATCTAATAAACGCAATTACCAGTTATTACAATAGAGTTACCAGTACAATAATATCTACAATATCTACAATATATCTAATAAACGTAAGTACTGGTTACTGTCAAACAATAGCGTTACCAGTTACATTATATCCATAAACGTAACTACTGATTACTGTCAAACAATAGCGTTACCATGTACGTTATATCTAATAAACGCGATTAATGATTACTGTCAAACGCCGTGTTTTTAATTTAACGGCGGTCTGAGACCATTTTTGCATTTTCAATATAATTTGACATTTCGAAATCCTAATATATTTAGATTTACGATTTAGGATAATGCACGCTGATTAGATGGTGAAAAATAAGTATTTCAACAAAAAAATAAGATAAAGAATTTGGAAATTTGCTTCTATCACGTCAGCGAGACAGCTGCTTGCGATGATTATATTAATTTTAACTGATAACGCCTTTCAATAAGAACAAATAATCGCGGGTAAGTGTTGAATTACAACCAGTCGCTATTTGCAAATGAACGTCAAGATATGCGCAGCGATCTCTATTCGAAGAAACGCGTTATAATAAACATGTGAACAACG
>CM040191.1:55420688-55425688 GCA_022606455.1 Callitettix versicolor
GAATGAAGCCTCGCATGAAGAACCATTTCAGAGCGCACCAACTTTCAGTTTGGCTCCGTCTGATCCCGGAGCTTCACAGAGCGGGCATGGAAGATGCCGCGGCCCGACACAATCTCTTCCGTAACCACGGGGACTCGGACCTCTACGACGGCGTGGTACGGCCGGACCCACTATCTAGAAGCGAAGAAATCAGGAAACGACATCACCAGAACATTAACGGAACAGTGGCCGAGGTGGTTCTTCCGATAACCACCATGAAGACCATGGTCACAACGTGCGTCAGCGTGATCGGACACCAAGGTTACGTGTCCAATGCCTCGTCCGACACTCTGGCCAGCATAGAGGCCGCCGGGTATGCCGCCTACTCTACCGCCCTCAGCGTAACCATCGCCATCGGGTGTTCTCTGCTCGTCCTTAACATCCTCATCTTCGCTGGTGTGTACTACCAGAGAGATAGAACCAGAATGGAAATAAAGAACTTACAACAGCAAAGGAGTTTTTCAAACTTTGAGGGTTCGAGTAAACATTACCGTATTAACACCGCGAGCGTGATAGTCGACGTTAACAGAGACGCCCCGTCATCAATTATCTCACGCCATCATCTGATCTCTGCATCGACTCCGAAAGTGCCCCACATCTCTCCAACGATGCCCAACGAGTACATCAAAGTTCCTTCAGACAACCAAATCACGTCGTCGCCTCCGAACGGCTCCGTGACCCTACACATGTCACTGCCGAGGCCGCCGCCTCCTCCGAAACAGAAGAGTCCTTCCCCTGATAACAACCCGCCCAGAAGTGCTTTAAAGGTTCCCGCAGCAGCTATGAGTGAAATGCGTGTATGATAACTGCCACTGTTACCAATAACACTTGAGCACAATCAAGTTAAGTTTAGAGTTTGTGTAAATAAAAGTGAATGTAAGTTGATCACTGTTTAATTTAGTTTTTATAATAAAACAGAAAAAATATTATTTAATAGTTATTTTAAAGTATAATACTATACAAAATACCTTGTCCGGTTTCAAGAACGTTCTACTCAATGTTACGTTTCAAGAACGTTCAATGTTACTAGGTATTACGTTTCAAGAACGTAATAATTTAATGATAAATTATTTGAAAGACTTTTATATTTAAAGTAATTTTAAGCCTCATTAAACACAGAATTGGGTTAAAGAAACTTATGTTTACAAATCACTCTTTAAAATAACAGAGCTTTAAAACTTTAATATGTTTAAATGTTGTGTTGCTGGAACTTCTGTTAAAATTTAACGGTCCGTTATACGCTTGTTAAAGTAATTTACATGTGCAGCTCGTTTAAATGTCAAACAAAACTTAAATATATTTTTAGAGGTTATGTTTTACAATCGATAAAAGTGCTTACAGTGTTGTATCAGTTTTGTTAAACTTTAGTTTTAAATAACCATTCTTTTTTGTGAAAATCACATATTTTTTTTAATAATTTCTGATTATTTTATTTAAAAATACAAAAATAGCAATAATAAAAAACTACTGCTACGAGAAACAAAATAAAAAAAACGAATGCAAACAAAACAAATAACCTTGAAAATAATTTTACAAATAACCTGTAAAGGATCAGCTGTTCGTCGGACGGCCATGTTGCCAGCCATTAAACAGTTCTTAAATTTAACAAAGCTTTAAACGTCCTTTACGTAAAGGTTTGTTAAAAATGTTCTTGCTACAGAGAAAACATTTAAAGTAACTTTAAATTTAAAGCCACTTTAAGTAACGAGAATTAAACCGGGCACCAATATCCTGAAAACATAAAAAAGAAGTTATACAACAAGATTTTACAAAATTTTAAGCAATTAAAATAATTTCTTTAGTACATTATTTCATTATATAATGATCATTATTATTTTGTGTTTTCAATTAAATTGTGTATTTCGTATAAACTGATATACCTAATGGTCAGGATTCTTACAGAATTTCCATTAGAAAATGAGCTTTTGGAATTGCCATTACTGTAAAGCTCAGACCTGTGACCTTGAAACGACAGCGATCTTGAACTCTAGAACAGTTTTCAGATATCGTTAAAATTAATTATGTTTATGTGTTTGGCAATCTAAATGTCGTTATTATGTTACATACTGATTCAAACTTGGCATAAACATCGAATATGGCAATAGTATAAACAAGTTTGTTATCCAGTAAACGGTTTCAAAATGGCAGTTATTACAAATTTAAAAAAAAAATAAAACATTTAAACCTTACAACTTTCTGAAGCATTTAAAATTAAACATTATAAAAAATCAACCTGATTATGTTAATGAAATCATATTTTCAGTTTAGTATAAATTGTTTTTTGTCGTTACTATTTTGAAATTCACTTCCATCACGTCATTCCAAACCTTTGAATAAATCATAATTATTTCATTTTTAATTTTTTTGAAAATTCGTTTTTCACAATCATAATGAAGCGATAAAATATGCATTAATTTGTTTTAAAATTTTCAAATTACATTAAAAAAATTAAATTATTTAAGCCGATTTTTCGATAGCCACTGATTAGGGGCTTATATATTAATATATATTAGTTTTTTTTAGGTACTGATTTAACCATTGTATTTTTTCTTTGAATAGTCTGATTATACGCCATTTAATTAAATTTGAACGAAAAATAATCCAAATTTGAAAAGTTTGTTTAGCAAAAATATTTCAGATGTTTCTGTAGATAAAGTAAAAACTAACTTTTTGGACTTAATGGACCTAAAAACACAAACGCCCAGCAAATTTGTGTTTTTTTAAAGATTTCCATAATTAGCGTATTTTATTAGAAAATGAGATATTTATAATGAATGGATGGAGATTTATAGCTATGGATTGATTGCTATTGGAGATTGATAGCTATTGATAGCTATTGGATGGATTTTAATAGCTATAAGGTAAAATTCATACCCGGGATCTTTAAATGGGCACTTATCCTGACTTCTAGATCAGTTTTTGAGGAGGTCGTTAAAATTTTATGTATGTGTAGCGCGAAAATCGATTTTGGTAATAACTTGGACACGTTTGTTAAACCATTAAAATTTGTTTAAGAAAACTGTTTAAAAATTGCTACCCCTTCAAATTTTGAAAGCTTCATAACATTCTTGTCTGAAATATTTTTGAAAATGTGATTTCACCGTCGTAATCAGACTTGACATTTTGAAATTTAAAAATTCGTTGAAATTATTAAATTTAATTTCACAGCGTTCAAGGTTCATTTTCGTATTTTCAATGTAATTTGAAACTTTAAAACGTTTATATATGCAGATTTAAATGCTGTTTATGCTGGTGAGAGTTTCAAAATAAGGGTAACAAAAAATTTTTTTGAAAATTCGCTTCCATCACTTCAGCAATGTGTGCCGCGATGAAAAAGTAAACGTTAAATTGTTTTGTTATATTTACGTTAATGTTTTCTTTGCAGAACTTCACGGCGCAGGTTATGCAAAATAGATACACGCCTTTAGTCTAATGCAGGAGTCTCCAAACTACGGCCCGAGGGCCACATCCGGCCCGCGAACAGATTTTGTCCGGCCCGCGGAGAGCTAGCATACTTGAAAACTCCTTTTAAAGAACATATTTTTTATAGCAAATTAAATTTAGTTTACTGAAGTATTCTAATTTTATGTTGAATAATTATTAATATGACATCTACATTGATATGGTCATGGGCTAACTACTCATAACATTGTTGTAGGCTTATTGTTATTGTTTTTGTGATAAGTTGGATAAAGAAACACAGAATTATAATGAGTAAAGACATGTATAATATGCAGAAAATTTAACTTCAGTATATAATAACTAACAAATTTTTGAAATGAATCCGTTGCGTACTTTTTCGGACTTTTTTTTTCATCAGTGGACTATTTCAATTTTTACCACCGGCAACAATGATAATATGGTTTTGGCCCTCGGAACTTACTGGAGTAATCAGTATGGCCCTAAGGCTGGAAAGTTTGGAGACCCCTGGTCTAATGGATACGCTGCATTGGTAAACACTTTGTTTTGGCTATTCTATTATTTACTACGAGCTATATGATTTGTATTAAATTATCGTATTTTTAGAACCTTTTTTATATTTCTGTTCCTTTTTCTTGAACTTTGAACAAACTGTTTGAAGTTATAAGAAAATAAGATGCATTAAAAAGTAAGTTAGGCACAGTAAAAACAAAGTTTTGTTTGCAAATTTTTTATTGGGATTATTAGCTATTGCAGAGGCCATATGGTGGTAGTGTGTGTGTGTGTGTGTGTGTGTGTGTGTGTGTGTGTGTGTGTGTGTGTGTGTGTGTGTGTGTGTGTGTGTGTGTGTGTGTGTGTGTGTGAACCTTAATCGTTGACATTTTAGTCGGAACTAAAAAATAACATTTTAATGACCCCTTAAAAAAGTAATATTTCAGCTAGGATCGATGCTCATTTCAAAAACCCCGGGTTTAGGTCTTACCACGATGGCTGTCCCAATAGCTCATATTTCCAATGAAAATTCTCTATTAAAAGTGTATCATTTTTATAATATTTTTTATTTGGAATTCTACGTTAAAATAGAAGAATATAGTTGCTACTTAGAAAAGCTTGCCTGTACGGTTTTCTTAACTTTTGAAATTTTAATTGTGTTATAACTTTCTCACAATAAAGAATTCAATGAAAAAATAACGTTCGCTAATTTTTTGGTATCCTGAATATAAAAAAAAATATTTTAACAATGTGTGCCTCAGTACAGATCGCTGGAACTATAAGAAATAAAACCATTGTAAATAGATCTTAATTGTTTTGGTTTTTCAGAAATTTGTTTGTTTAAATCTTTATTTCAGTAAAAAAATATTCAAAAATTTGCGCTGTAAAAAATTTGAAAATCATGTACGATTTAACAAAATTAACATAACAGATTTCTTTCAAATTTCGATTATTTTGTACGATGTTTTAATCAAGTTGGAGTACAAAATATGAAACAGAATTATAGATGGTGAGTTGATCGATGTAAAGTTAATTTGTTCTTTTCTATG
>CM040191.1:55433188-55605688 GCA_022606455.1 Callitettix versicolor
AAACTACTAACCCAGTCTAAATTTAATAACCAACGTACAGCCAATACTATTGTAGCTAGAGACTTGAAATTTTCAGGGTACCATCTTACAACATTGTCGAAATGCACAGAAAAATGGGTGCAATGAAAAACGATTTTCCAGTATGCAAACCCTAAAGAGGTAAACATCAGGTACAACGATTTCTATTGGAAAAAATATGTTTTTCATCTGACATTCTTAAAACGTAACATAGTCACTCTTAAGTATAAGTAATGAAATGTATTTTTCACCTTTTCCCCAAAACGCATCCCCTAAAGAGATTGAAAGAAGGTATAAAATAAAAAGGGGTACAATTTTGTATTGAAAAAATATTTTTTTTTATTTTATATTCTAGAAATATGCTATGAAACACATATTTCAACATTTTTCTGAATTCATCCCCTAAAAGAATAAAAATGGAAAAGGAGTTATCATGGGAGAAAAAAGAGTGTTTGCATTGGAGAAAAATATTTTTTATCAAATTTTCTTAAAAGTAAACAAAATATTTTAAAACACAAATTATAACACACGCAATTCAGTATTTTCCCCCGAATTCATCCCCTAAAATCACACAAATATAGAATAGGTATAAATGTTTGTATTGGACAAAAAAATTCTTGATCAGATTTTCTTAAATTCGAATGGAACACGTTTGAAGACAATAAAAGAACATATTCAGGTTATAATATTTTTTCATATTCACTGTAAAATAATCACGAGTTTAGATGATCACGCTTTTATTAATATATTTTTTTATGTTTCAAAATTATCACATTACTGAAATAGTTTAAGTTTCGTGGGCGAAGCCGCGACGGGTAATGCTAATATATATATATATATATATATATATATATATATATATATATATATATATATATATATATATATATATATATATATATATATATATACATACAACTTTTAAAATGAGAGATCAAACATTATTTTATTTTATTAAATAAGTAATTTGTGTTGTTAATTAATAGGGAATAATAAGCCATTGACAGAGCAAAGTGAGGTCTCTGTTTCCACTCGACCGTTCGTCATTTTGGTTTAGATTGTGTGTTTGTTTGTTACTCAGTTTTGGCCAAAACGTATTAACCGATTGTTTTCAAATATAGTATGGAAGTACCGTACATAAACCCCGAACAACGTACGAGTAAAATGTGTTCCGTTCACTTCCGTTTCAAGATGGCGGCTTCTCATTTACACTATAGACAGTACGTAGTTTTGTCCATTGACCGATTGTTTTGAAATTGTTATGAAATGCAAATTATGTACGTTTTTCCTAATTTCTTTTAATGGCGGCTTCTCATTGAACGACGACAAGTGTACGCAGTTTGGCCTAGCGCATTGACTGATTGTTTTAAAATTTAGTAGAAATATATCTTGTACAAAGCCCAAAAGACGTATGTATAAAATTTTTTCATATTTTTCAAGATGGTGGCCTATGATTTAAAGACAGATAGTGTATGCAATTTTATTTAAACGCATTGGCCGATTTTTTGGAAATTCAGTAAGAAGATACCGTGTATCAAACCCGAAACACGTATGTGTATTATCCTCCCCTATTACCTTCCGTTTGAAGATGGCGATTTTGATTCAACTGTTGGTTACTTCCTGTAACACTGGCTGAACGGCAAGACCTATCGTAATTTTAACAGCTACATGAAGGAAAAGCATAAAATTTCCAATAAATTTGGACCAGTAATATTTTTCTAAATATTACGATTATCGGTTAAATTGGCGGAAAAGGTTATTAAAGATTGACATAAAGTGGAAAAATATATTATTAATGATCGATAGTGTTGTTACGATAAATTTATTTAGGTATTAAAATAATTGTGTTTTGAATCATTCAACTTCTATTATAGAGAGGTCGCAGTGACCTTGACATTAAAACAAGGCGACGAAGCGTTAATTAATTTCAATCTAGAAGGATCGTGCTGATTAGAAGTCTGGATTACTTGCCCGATCAATCTAACAACTTGCTAGTTATTTATCAAAGGTTATCAACAAAATCATAACACTGTTTTAGTCGGTGACATAAACATAACAGAGATATATTCACTTCAGTTGGCAACACTGACAACTTTAAACAAGTCATGTGTGTTGTATATTACGCTGTGATCAAACAGAGACTAAACAGTCTGCCAGAAAGGTATTGAAGTTTTAAGACACAAACTGAACAACTGAACGACAGAGTTGCAATTTTTTGGATAAAATACTGTAAAAAGAGAAGGAATTTTTTTTCTCGGCAAAAAATAAACTATTGTGAAAAAAAATACACGTAGTTTTTTATTTAAACTTAAACCAATCTTGAGAAATTGTCATACTTGGGAAACTTTCGTAGATTACAAGAATGTTTTTTGAAACATGGGCGACTGAAAAAGTAGTGCGCGCAACGGAAACGTTTACAGCAGACACTCGTAGTCACTAAACGTAATAATTGTAAAACCACCGCCTTCTTTATATTGAAAGAAGACGACAAAAAGTAGAAATGAAAAGAGAGGTACAGCAAAAAGAACGATCTCGACGGAATATAATACATTAGCGCTGAAAGATCTATTGAAGCAACTCCGACGGACAGATTAGGATCTGTGCACAGAAATTGAGCAATTCCATGGATATTGCGTATTTTAGCACAGGACAGGAGGAAATGCCATACTAACTTAATAACAAATCAGGACAATAGATTCAAAGATAAATATGTCTAAAATGCTACGCTTTGTTGAACTTCGAAAAAGCAAAAATTACAAGAACTGGTTGAATTTTTGTTTTTTGGTGTTTAACGTCCGACTATTGTGCACACTTGGGCTAATGCAGACGATGGTATGATTTATAGCGTATGAAAATGCCAAGCCCTGGCCGGGAATCGAACCCGGGTCCTCGGGGTGAAAGCCTAGTACGCTATCAACTAGGCCACCGAGGCGGCCCTGGTTGAACTGTAATAGAACTGGTTGAATAGTAACATCCGAAGAAAATTTAAAGGCAAATCTGATTTACCAATAGAATTGTCTTGATTAGCCTTTGACAATCTACATGTTATCTTTCTTTGCAAAGAGCAATGTCATAAGAACTCGACATTTATCGGATACTAAGATATGGAAGCATAGATGCGCACTGGTCACTGGTAATCCAACAATTGGATCGTTGCACGGAAAACGCATTTAACATACGGAAGTGAAACTTGAGTCCTAAACAAAACAATTATAAATCGCCTGCAAATAGTGCAAAGAGAATAAAAAAGCAGTATCCACTGAAAGACAGACCGAAGAACGAAGGAGAATAGAAAAATAAGAAATTATGCGCGTGACAAATGGATTTCTGATGGCCATTGGAGAAATCAGTTACATAGTGAAATTTAGACCATGGACAAAGAAAAAGAGGAAGTTCTCAAAAATAAAACATCAAAAAACTAGCGGAATATAATTAGATGACGAAGGCTCAAAATCGAAACAAAAATTTTTAAGGGAGGTGTACATCCGACGAGGTGCACTTGATGACGAAATTATCGAAACATAATGATAGGAGACTGAATACGTTTCTTTGTGCTTTGCAACGTTGAAATGCAATCAATAATGGTCACGTTTCAGTAATAAATTTAACAATCCTATAGAAAGAAGGACAATAAAAGAGAGAAAATAGATTTCTTGGCAAGGATTGTCAAGCTTGTGACGCTGAGATGAATCATCAATTCGCATGTATTGTGTACAACTATAACAAACAATTGGGCATTAGTAGAGGCATTAAAACATAACGAAATGGTTTCTATGCTAATACTTTCCGAAACTAAGACGTAAATACACGTATATTTTTTATTTTAATTTAATAATTCTTAAAAGTACAAGAACAATGAAATAAGACCGAATGTGTTTCTTGGCGTTAATAGTGCTTTGAAACGCGGCGAGTCAGTCAATAATGGTCACGTTTTGGTAATAAATTTAACAATGCTTTGAAAGAAAGGACAATAAAAGGAGAGAAAATAGATTTCTTGGCAAGGATTGTGAGTGCCCGCGACCCTGAGATGCGTCTGTGCACACGTTTTTGTTCGCAACTATAACAAGCAATTGGAAATTTGTCCGAAGTCTATAACTAGAGGGAAAAAAATTAAAAGAACTTTGCGAGACTGAGATGCAAACAATAACACAATTTTTTTTTATTTAAAGGTTAAAATATTTGGGAGTTTTTTATTTTTGTTTAGAAAAAAAAACAAATTATTATCATGGCGTAAATAATACTCTGCAGTGACAATCACTAACAAACACGTTTTTGTAATAAATTTATCAAGTTTTTAGAAAAATATCAAGAACACAACAATAAGCCTAGATTCACAAAAGAGGAAATAGTTTTCCTGTCAAAGTGTTTTATAGCGCCTTACAATGCAAAGGTGCAATAAATACTATTATACACATTATTATTCAACAAGACTATTCATGTTCTTGTAAACTAAGCATTTAAAAACTATCCGACCTTTGATTTCTCCTTGTGTGCATAACTGAAAGACAACACTCCTAACATTGTGTATCAACGTGAGTTTTTTCGACTGACTAGTTCATATCCATCTGCTACATTTATTTTCACAGATGGTTCTAAGACGAATAACAATGTTGGGTGTGCATTTTACTCACTGGACGAAACGTAGGTATGAATTACCCTCAACTTGTAGTGTCTTTACAGCCGAACTCTTTGCCATCTTAAAGGCTCTAAACACTATTGAATTCGATAGTTTGCATTACGTAGTTTGTTCCGATTCCAAAAGTGCACTCCAGGTAATCCAGGATATGTGTTCGGTAAACCCTCTGGTTCAAGATTTTCTGTGTTCTGTCCATAGACTTGAACTACGAGGTGCAAGAATATCATTTATCTGGATTCCTGGCCACTGTGGAATATTTGCAAACAATGTAGCGGATAATGCGGCAAAGGAAGCAACCTTTCTGCCGCCATGCACTCAACGTGTAATCTTGTCTGAGTTCAACAAAGTGTTGAGTTGACAAACAATAAATGTTTGTCACGTAAAACATTTAATTCTTCTACAGTGCGAAAATGAATGGGCAGCTACAAGCAGTAACAAATTGAGGGTAATTAAAAATACTGTTCGTCCTTGGGGGTCGTCAATACGTGCAAGTCGTAGAGAAGAGGTTGTGGTTACCCGCCTTCGCATTGGCCACTCTATGCTAACACATGGATTTCTGATGGAACATGGGGACCCGCCTCGGTGCGGGTTTTGTAGAGAAACCATCACAGTAAGACATATATTGCTAGACTGTGATGGTTTCCAAAATATACGGCGTGTATGTGGTCTTGGGAACAGTATGCAGAGGACGTTGGGAGATAGCGTCTCGGCCATTGACCGGACACTGAAATTCTTTCATCGTCTGAATTTGTTAAATAAAATTTAACTTAAAATAATATTGCAAGGCCTCTTTACAGCCCTGCAACAAGTTGTATATTTGTCGATATTTATTTATCTGAATTTGTTATTGTTTGCTTTGTTTTCCTTGTTGTTTAGTTTTATTTATTTATTAAAGTTATATTTTATTGTTAACTAGTTTTAGGAATAGCATTTATAATTGTTATTGTATATTGTTTTAATTTACTGTTAATTTTTATTTTGTGATACTCCTAAATTTTATTTTATTAATATCGTGCCTCGGCGATGATAACCTTAACGGTTTTTCGCCGGGAAAAAAAATTAAAAAATATCCACGAACAATTAAAAAAAGAGAAGATTGTTTTCTTGGCAAGGATTGTGAGTGTTTTGCGACGCTGAGATTCAGTCAATAATAGGCCTAGTCGTGTTCTGTTACAAATCTTAGTAGCCTTTAAAGACACATGGACAGTAAGAAAGAAGGAAATAAGTCTTTTGCAAGGACTTTTAGTACTTCACAAAGGTGAGATGTAATAAATAATAGTTGTGTTATTTACCAAGCCTTTACAAACCACCAAAGGGTGATAAAAAAACTAAAATTGGTTTCTTGGCAAGAATTATGAGTGCTTTGCAAAGCGGACATGCAATCAATAATAGTCATGTAGAAAATTTGAGGCGCCTTTAGGAACCATTAAAGGTCAATGAAAAACTATAAAGAAGAAAATTGGTTTCCCGGAAGAGACTGATACAATTCATAATAGTCATGCTATTGTAGTAACTTTATCAAAACGTTAAGAACAACCAATGGGCAAGAAAAGGGAATATTGGTTTCTTGGTAAGGATTGTGAGTACTTTGCGACTCTGAGATGCAATCAATAATAGTGACGTTGTTCTAGTAAATTTACCAAGACTTTACAAGCCACCGAAGGGCAATAAAAAAGAAAAATATTGGTTTCTTAGCAAGGATTATGAGTGCTTTGCGACTCTGACATGCAATCAATTATAGTGACGTTGTTCTAGTACATTTACCAAGATTTTACAAACCACTAAAGGCAATAAGAACGAAAAAATAAAAATAACTTCTTGGCTAGAGACTGAAATTTTGTTGTTGTAAATTCACCAAGCCTTTACAAACCACCAAAGGGCAATAAAGAAAGAAGAAGATTGGCTTCTTGGCAATGATTGTGAGTCTTTGTTACGCTGAGATGCAACCAGTAATAGGTCTAGTCGTATTGTAGTAAATTTAAGGCGCCTTTAGGAACCACCAAAAGGCAATAAAAAAATAAGAAGATTGGTTTCTTGGCAACGATTGTGAGTGCTTTGCGACGCTGAGATGCAATCAATAGTAGGCTTAGTCATGTCGTTGTAGTAAATGTAAGGCGCCTTTAGGAACCACCAAAGGCAATAAAAAAAAAAAAATAAGAAGATTGGTTTCTTGGCAATGATTGTGAATGCTTTGCTACGCTGAGATGCAATCAATAATAGGTTTATACACGTTGTTGTGGTAAATTTAAGGCGTCTTTATAAACCACCAAAAGGCAATAAAAAATAAGAAGATTGGTTTCTTGGCAAGGATTGTGAGTGATTTGCGACGCTGAGATGCAATCAATAATAGGCTTAGTCATGTCGTTGTAGTAAATATAAGGCGCTTTTAGAAACCACCAAAGGCAATAAAAAATAAGAAGATTGGTTTCTTGGCAAGGATTGTGAGTGATTTGCGACGCTGAGATGCAATCAATAATAGGCTTAGTCATGTCGTTGTAGTAAATATAAGGCGCTTTTAGAAACCACCAAAGGCAATAAAAAATAAGAAGATTGGTTTCTTGGCAAGGATTTTGAGTGCTTTGCATCGCTCAGATGCAATCAATAAAAGACTTAGTCATGTCGTTTTAGTAAATGTAAGGCCTTTAGGAACCACCAAAAGGCAATAAAAAAATAAGAAGATTTTTTTCTTGGCAAGGATTGTGAGTGCTTTGCGACGCTGAGATGCAATCAATAACAGGCTTAGTCATGTTGTTGTAGTAAATGTAAGGCGCCTTTATGAACCACCAAAAGGCAATGAAAAATAAGAAGATTGGTTTCTTGGCAAGGATTGTGAGTGCTCTGCGACGCTGAGATGCAATCAATAATAGGCTTAATCATGTTGTTGTAGTAAATTTAAGGCGCCTTTAGGAACCACCAAAGACAATAAAAAAGAAGAAGATTGGTTTCTTGGCAAGGGTTGTGAGTGCTTTGCTACGCTGAGATGCAATCAATAATAGGCTTAGTCATGTTGTTGTAGTAAATGTAAAGCGCCTTTAGGAACCACCAAAGACAATAAAAAATAAGAAGATTGGTTTCTTGACAAGGATTGTTAGACTTTATAAAGCTGAGATGCAATCAATGGTAGTAATGTTGTTGTAGAAAATGCTTTATAAACCACCGAAGGGCAATAAGAACGAAAAAAAGAAAAAGAAATTCCTGGCTAGAGACTGAAATAATTAATAATATTTATGTTGTTGTTGTAAATTCACCAAGCCTTTACAAACCACCAAAGGGCAATAGAGGAAGAAGAAGATTGGTTTCTTGGCAAGTAGTGTGAGTGTTTCGGGAAACTGAGATGCAATCAGTAATAGTCATGTTTTGTTGTAGATTGTAAGAGCCTTTTAAAATTACCCAATGGCAGTAAGATAAAAGAAAAATAGTTTCTTGGCAAGGATTGTTAATACTTTGCTAAGTCGAGGATGCAATCAATAATAGTCGAGTTGTAATAAATTTAAAATTAACGATGTAATAACAATAAAAATAAAGAAAATTTGTTTCTTATGATTGCAGTTTTGTTAAGGTCAATATAAATTTAAGGCGCGTTACATTAACTACAACAATATTATTATAATATTATAATATAATATTAATATAATAATATTATACTTAATATGAGTGTTTTGGGAAACTGAGATGCAATCAGTAATAGTCATGTTTTGTTGTATATTGTAGAAGCCCTTGAAAACTACCCAATGGCAGTAAGACAAAAGAAAAATAGTTTCTTGGCAAGGATTGTTAGTAGTTTGCTAAGGCGAGGATGGAATCAATAATAGTCGAGTTGTAATAAATTTAAAATTAACGATGTAATAACAATAAAAATAAAGAAATTTGATATTAAATTATATTAGTTTTTGTAGTAAAGTTAAAAAAGAGTTAGAAAGTACCCAAAAACAATTTAAAAAATAATACTACTGATTTTTGTTGTAAATGTTACGAGGCATTAGATATGACTCGCTGACAATGAGAATGAAGTAAAGAGGTTTTTTGATAGACATTCCGAGCGTACTGCGCGATGCTGTCATGTAATCAATAATTGATTGTACAGTTTTCAAGGCTTTAGAAAGGGATCAAGGACATCGAGAATAAACAGTAACGAAAATTCTTGGCAAGAATTTTGAGTGCATTGCGACACCGACCCGGTAAATAGTAAATAAAATCAATGATGGTAACAATTTCGCCAACCCTTCATAAATGGCCCGGAAACAATGAAACAATAAAATAAGTTCCTGTGCGAGAACAATACCTTTTTGCGACGCTAAAATTCAATCCGTTACAAACAAGTTTTGGTAATAAATTCACTAAACTTTCAGAAAACGGTCGAAGTACAACGAAAATTGAGGAAATTTTATATAACTTAAGCGAGCGATCGGACTGTTTTAGTTCAAGGACAGGACGAGAAGGAAAATATCAGACCTTTTGAAATGGTTCAAGGTCAACGAAAAACGAAGGAAAATTTACTTTGGCAGTAATTTTCTACGTGAAAAGCCAAATATATTAAACATGTTTTAGTTATAAATTCAATATATCTTAATAAAAATTTTCAAGGACAGAGATTCGAGAGAAAATAACATGGTTTTGTAACGGTTCAAGGACAGGGAGAAAAGAGGTGTATTAAGGGAACGTTGCGACAATGAGGGACAAGTAACATGTTTTTTTATAAGTTCAACAAACCTTAAGAAAAGATTCAAGAACAAAAAAATAAGAAGCTTTTGAAATGGTTCAAAAACAATTCGATAAGAAGAAATAGTTGGCAAGGATCAAAAGTACTTTGCAACGATGAGAAGCAATAAATAATAATAACGAATAATAATAAACAATAATAATAACGAATAATAATAAACAATAATAATAACGAAAATTAAGGAAATTTTATATAACTTAAACGAGCGATCGGACTGTTTTAGTTCAAGGACAGGACGAGAAAGAAAATATCAGACCTTTTGAAATGGTTCAAAGACAACGAAAAATGAAGGAAAATTTACTTTGGAAAGGATTGCCAGTAATTTTCTACACGAGAAGCCAAATATATTAAACATGTTTTAGTTATAAATTCAATATATCTTAATAAAAATTTTCAAGGACAGATATTCGAGAGAAAATAACATGGTTTTGTAATGGTTCAAGGACAGGGAGAAAAGAGGTGTATTAAGAGAACGTTGCGACAATGAGGGACAAGTAACATGTTTTTTTATAAGTTCAACAAACCTTAAGAAAAGATTCAAGAACAAAAAAATAAGAAGTTTTTGAAATGGTTCAAAAACAATTAGATAGGAAGAAATAGTTGGGGAGGATCAAAAGTACTTTGCAACGATGAGAAGCAATAACTAATAATAACGAATAATAATAATAATAAACAATAATAATAACGAAAATTGAGGAAATTTTATATAACTTAAACGAGCGATCGGACTATTTTAGTTCAAGGACAGGACGAGAAAGAAAATATCAGACCTTTTGAAATGGTTCAAGGACAACGAAAAATGAAGGAAACTTTACTTTGGAAAGGATTGCCAGTAATTTTCTACGTGAGAAGCCAAATATATTAAACATGTTTTAGTTATAAATTCAATATATCTTATTAAAAATTTTCAAGGACAGAGATTCGAGAGAAAATAACATGGTTTTGTAATGGTTCAAGGACAGGGAGAAAAGAGGTGTATTAAGAGAACGTTGCGACAATGAGGGACACGTAACATGTTTTTTATAAAGAAAATATCAGACCTTTTGAAATGGTTCAAGGACAACGAAAAATGAAGGAAAATTTACTTTGGAAAGGGTTGCCAGTAATTTTCTACTTGAAAAGCCAAATATTTTAAACATGTTTTAGTTATAAATTCAATATATCTTAATAAAAATTTTCAAGGACAGAGATTCGAGAGAAAATAACATATTTTGTAATGTTTCAAGGACATGGAGAAAAGAGGTGTATTAAGAGAACGTTGCGACAATGAGGGACAAGGTTTGTTTTTTTATAAACCTTTTTTTTATAAGTTTTTTTATAAGTTTTTTCAACAAACCTTAAGAAAAGATTCAAGAACAAAAAAATAGGAGACTTCTGAAATGGTTCAAAAACAATTAGATAAGAAGAAATAGTTGGCAAGGATCAAAAGTACTTTGCAACGATGAGAAGCAATAAATAATAATAACGAATAATAATAATAATAAACAATAATAATAACGAAAATTAAGGAAATTTTATATAACTTAAACGAGCGATCGGACTATTTTAGTTCAAGGACAGGACGAGAAAGAAAATATCAGACCTTTTGAAATGGTTCAAGGACAACGAAAAATGAAGGAAACTTTACTTTTGAAAGGGTTGCCAGTAATTTTCTACGTGAGAAGCCAAATATATTAAACATGTTTTAGTTATAAATTCAATATATCTTAATAAAAATTTTCAAGGACAGAGATTCGAGAGAAAATAACATGGTTTTTTAACGGTTCAAGGACATGGAGAAAAGAGGTGTATTAAGAGAACGTTACGACAATGTGGGACAAGTAACATGTTTTTTTATAAGTTCAACAAACCTTAAGAAAAGATTCATAAACAAAAAAATAAGAGGCTTCTGAAATGGTTCAAAAACAATTAGATAAGAAGAAATAGTTGGCAAGGATCAAAAGTACTTTGCAACGATGAGAAGCAATAAATAATAGTCAGTTTTTGTTATAAATTCAAGGATCCTTAAGGACCCCATCCCAGCACAACAAAATAATAATGTAAAAAAGAAGGCTTTTAAAATTGTTGAAGGACCGTTAAAAAAAATAATGATATTTCTTTACAAGTATTATTAATATTCGGCGATGAGAATCAATAAATAATTAACCGAGAGAAGCGAGGTCTATTTTTAAACCTTTCGACATTTTGTGTTTGTTGCACAGTTATGGCCAAACGCACGGCCGATTGTTTTGAAATTTTAAACGAACTTTGCATAAACATAGAACGACGTATGCGTAGGATATATTCACATTTACTTCTCTTTACCACACTTACCGGTTAAATTGGCGGAAAAGGTTACGAGCACTTCAGAGTGGTGGAGTGGCGCGCTCTGTGTATTAATTAAGAACATACTGCGAGGTCTAATGTTCTTTGAAATACTCAAAAACGATTCAGTAAGAAAGCCGGCTTTTTTAATAAAGTACTTTATAAAATGTAACGCATTCCAATATCAGTATAAAATATGCTATTAAATATGAAAATATCTGTATACGAAATTACATCTGACATATGTCCGCCATGATTTGCTCTGCATGTTGTAACTCGACCAATAAGATTTGTCATACCATTCCGGCAGGTGTTCTCCTCGATTAGGGAGGAATTCGTCAAGCTCTTCCTTTATTTGCGTTATTGTACGGGGATTGTTTTGATAAAATTGCGATTTTAAATATCTCAAAATGTATGTCACAGGGTGTTTGGTTACATTACTCTGATGGCTGGTTATGAACGAACCAGTGTGGTCTGGAAATTATGATCGGTGCTCATTTAAAAATCCCAAACCTAGTCTTACCATCATGGCGGCTCCAAAGGCCCAAGGGAAATTTTGGTTCAAAATTCAAAAAAACATCTATAAAAATGATTCAACGAAAATGTGCTGGAAAAACAAAGCTAAACTATTGGCACGATGGTGAATGCTTTGCAAATTTAGAAAATTTATTATTTTTACAGCGAAATTATTGGCCAAGATAGTGAGCGCCTTGCAAATTTAAAATATATTTGTTTAACAGCTAAATTATTGACAAAGATAGTGAGCGCTATGATAGTTTAGAATACAATTAGTTTAGAAGCAAATTTTTGGCAAAGATAATGAGCTCTTTACAAATTTAGAATGCGAATTAGTTTAAGAGCGAAATTATTGGCAAATGTATTGAGCACATTGCAATTTTAGAATACGATTAATTTAACAGCGACATTATTGGCAAATATAAAAAGCGCATTGCAAGTTTATAATAGGAATTAGTTTAACAGCGAAATTATTGGCAAATATATTGAGCACATTGCAAGTTTAGAATACGAATTAGTTTAACAGCGAAATTATTGGCAAATATATTGAGCACATTACAAATTTAGAATACGAATTAGTTTAACAGCGAAATTATTGGCAAATATATTGAGCACATTGCAAGTTTAAAATACGAATTAGTTTAACAGCGAAATTATTAACAAAGATAGTGAGCACATTGCAAGTTTAGAATACGAATTAGTTTAACAGCGAAATTATTGGCAAATATATTGAGCGCATTGCAAGTTTAGAATACGAATTATTTTAACAGCGAAATTATTGGCAAATATATTGAGCGCATTGCAAGTTTAGAATACGAATTAGTTTAACAGCGAAATTATTGGCAAATATATTGAGCACATTACAAGTTTAGAATACGATTAGTTTAACAGCGAAATTATTGGCAAATATATTGAACACATTGCAAGTTTAGAATACGAATTAGTTTAACAGCGAAATTATTAACAAAGATAGTGAGCGCTTTGATAGTTTAGAATACGAATTAGTTTAACAGCGAAATTATTGGCAAATATATTGAGCGCATTGCAAGTTTAGAATAGGAATTAGTTTAACAGCGAAATTATTTGCAAATATATTGAGCACATTGCAAGTTTATAATACGAATTAGTTTAACAGTGAAATTATTGACAAATATATTGAGCACATTGCAAGTTTAGAATACGAATTAGTTTAACAGCGGAATTATTGACAAATATATTGAGCGCTTTGCAAGTTTAGAATACGAATTAGTTTAACAGCGAAATTATTGACAAATATATTGAGCACATTACAAGTTTAGAATACGATTAGTTTAACAGCGAAATTATTGGCAAAGATATTGAGCACATTGCAAGTTTAGAATACGAATTAGTTTAACAGCGAAATTATTGGCAAATATATTGAGCACATTGCAAGTTTAGAATACGAATTAGTTTAACAGTGAAATTATTGGCAAATATATTGAGCACATTGCAAGTTTAGAATACGAATTAGTTTAACAGCGAAATTATTGACAAATATATTGAGCACATTACAAGTTTAGAATACGATTAGTTTAACAGCGAAATTATTGGCAAAGATATTGAGCACATTGCAAGTTTAGAATACGAATTAGTTTAACAGTGAAATTATTGGCAAATATATTGAGCACATTGCAAGTTTAGAATACGAATTAGTTTAACAGCGAAATTATTGGCAAAGATAGTGAGCTCTTTGATAGTTTAGAATATGAATTAGTTTAACAGCGAAATTATTGGCAAAGATAGTGAGCGCTTTGATAGTTTAGAATACGAATTAGTTTAAGAGCAAAATTATTGGCAAAGATAGTGAGCTCTTTGATAGTTTAGAATACGAATTAGTTTAAGAGCAAAATTATTGGCAAAGATAGTGAGCTCTTTGATAGTTTAGAATACGAATTAGTTTAAGAGCAAAATTATTGGCAAAGATAGTGAGCGCTTTGATAGTTTAGAATACGAATTAGTTTAAGAGCAAAATTATTGGCAAAGATAGTGAGCGCTTTGATAGTTTAGAATACGAATTAGTTTAAGAGCAAAATTATTGGCAAAGATAGTGAGCGCTTTGATAGTTTAGAATACGAATTAGTTTAAGAGCAAAATTATTGGCAAAGATAGTGAGCTCTTTGATAGTTTAGAATACGAATTAGTTTAAGAGCAAAATTATTGGCAAAGATAGTGAGCGCTTTACAAGTTTAAAATACGAATTAGTTTAAGAGCAAAATTATTGGCGAAGATAGTGAGAGCTTTGCAAATTTAGAATACGTTTTAGTTTAACATGCCATTAAAATCGCTTCAAAGATAATACAAAAAGAAGATGTTTCTTGGCCAAGAAAGCGAGTGCCTAGCGACACAATCAATAATACACACGCTTTGTGTATAACTTTAACAAGCCTCTAGAAATGTTCTAAGGGGGAAGGAAAAGAGGGGAGTGAGGTTTTTCTGGCAAGCATTGTGGCGCTGAGATGCAATAAATAATACACATTTTTTGTATATCCTTAACAAGCTTCCAGTAATTGCCAATTAACACGGTTTCTACTTTTAGGTTAATGAACGAAAGCAAAAGTTTTGTAATTAATTGTTAAGCAAGTATCAAATTTTAAAATTATTAATTTGTTGTCAAAACATACGGTAATTGGCAAACAGTGAAGTTTCAAATTATTTGTTGTCAGTGTTCTTCAGTGACATTATAGTTGCAATGTGTACTTGTTTTCTTAACTTTAATACTTTATGCCAATTAGACTAATGTACACAAGGCGTTAACGGAAATTCTAAAGCTACGGCAGTAACTGCGTATCGAGCACACGACCTTGAGGTGTTGCAGAATAGCAGCAGACTGTGTGTTATAAGAGTTATATGTGTGAATATAGGCCAATATTAAAAATGTTTTAAGTAAATAGAAAGTTGTTTCTTACAAGAACGAACTAGTAAAACTTTACAAAAATTTAAAAATTTGAGGTGTTTATAGTTTTTAGAATAAATCCAAACTATCAAGCATTGTTGAGAGAATTACACCAATGCTAATATGGTAATATTTACCGCTCACATGATAATACCAAAATGAACCCTGACCGCTGTCAAAACGTTTCTTAATTTCAAAGTATTTTGAGAATTGAAAATGCTAATTTATGAAGTGTTTAACGTTGATTACGATGGTAATGTCAGATTTTCAATAAAGACCAAGGAAAAACAAATTATGGATTTTATAAAATTTAAAATCGTTGCCATTTTGAAATTGTTGAACAAGTTTTGCTGTTTAACAAACTTGTTCAAGGTATTAGTAAAATCGATTTTCCGGACCAAGAGAAAATGCAATCGGTCTAAAATTGAAAACTTAAGCGTGCTAACACAGATCACACACATGAACACTACACATGCACACACACACACACACACACACACACACACACACACACACACACACACACACACACACACACACACACACACACACATATGAGGTGTGTTCAGAAAGAAACGAGAATTTAAATTTTTTGAACAAAATATTTATTTGTTCTTCTACACTGTTGTTGTCGCCTTCAAAATAGTCCCAATTGGAGATTAGCCTTTAGTTCTTCCAGCGATGCCAGAAGCACTCTTAATGTCATCTACGGCCTCTTATTTTTGAAAATAGGAAAAAGTCACCCGGAGCCATGTCTGGCGAATATGGAGGCTTGGGCATCGTTAGAGTACTGTTTTTGGCCAAAAATGCACGAACAAGCAATGAAGTGTGAGCTGGTGCATTATCGTTGTGCAAAAGCCATGAATTGTTTTCCACAGATCCGGGCGTTTTTTTCGGATTGTTTCACGCAAACGGTGTTTATTGACCGTTTCACCTGGTGGCAGGAATTCATGATGTACTATGCTATTAATATCGAAGAACACAGTGACCATAACCTTCACATTCGACCGCACTTGTCGAGAATTCTTCGGTCTTGGCAAGCCAGAATGCCTCCACTGGGATCATTGAGCCTTAGTTTCGACGTCATATCCGTAAACCCATGTTTCGTCACCTGTTATAATACGTTTCAGTAATTCTGCATCGTCGTTGACTTCATTTAGTGACTCCTGAGCAACTTCCATTCGCATAGGAATGTTTTTGTTCAAAATTCAATAATTTTGGAACGAATTTTGCTGCCACGCGTTTCATACACAGAACATTGGAAACAATATCATGACATGATCCAATCGATATGCCTATGCCAACATCATCAGCGACCTCTCTAATTGTGGTTCGGCGATTGTTCGTAACCATTTCTTTCACTTTTTTGACGTTTTCATCGGTTGTTGATGTGCTGGGGAGTCGAGGGCGTTCATCATCTTCAACGACTTCACGTCCTTCTTGGAAACGCTTATACCACTCGTAAACTCTTGCTTTACTCATAGCACACTCACAATAGACCTTTGTTAACATTTCACACACTTAGTTACATTTTATTCCATTTTTACGCAAAATTTGATACAAATTCTTTGATCCATTTCTTTTGACAAACGAAAATCGCAGAGCTCATAAAAACATGTTTAACCTTAGTGGGTGTTACAGACAAAGTCAACAATGAAAACAGCTGAAAGTTATATCATACTTCAAGGGCATAAAAATACCAACATAATAAAAAAAAATGTTTAACAATCGGACTCTCTAAGCCCGCGAAATTTAAAAATTCTCGATACTTTCTGAACACACTCGTGTGTGTGTGTGTGTGTGTGTGTGTGTGTGTGTGTGTGTGTGTGTGTGTGTGTGTGTGTGTAATACGTTTCAAGTTAGCTATTTAAAACCTCTTCTTTTTTATTATACATTTTTTTTGCATTGTACCCTATTTACCACCGTATCTAATGTATATATTAGCGTTTAAAATATAGTTGAAAGTAAGATAATGAACCTTGACCGCCGTGACAGCTGTGTGCCGAGAATGTATAATTCCGCAACATAAATCCAGGCTGTTATAGATAGACTTGAGTGTGTCACAACTACGCGAGGAACAAACTTTGTCGATTTGCATATTTCAAACTTTGACGGTTCGAAATTTAAATTAGACTTGTAAGCTTGGTGCAGCGTGCAGCCCGAAATTGTAATGTGCTTCTTGAAGTGAAATTCGTAAGCATCTGCCAACCGATTTATAGTTCTAGCTGCTGATTTATAGTTACATAAATAATGCATATACCCATCTATATATCATGTAAAATACATAAATTATTTATATATATACAAAAATTAAAAAAGATATTAATTTCTCACTGAGAAAATACCACGACTTTTAAAAATAATTTAAAATTTAACATAGTTGAAGTTTTATTATTTGTTGTTGCCAACTGACCTTTTTACTGTTTACTGCCTCGCCTCAGGCTACAATCGCCAACTGACCTGTGTACTGTTGTCTCACCTGAGGCTAAAATCACCAACTGACCTTTGTACTGTTTACTGTCTCCCCTCAGGCTACAATCGCCAACTGACCTTTGTACTGTATACTACCTCGCCACAGGCTACAATCTTCAACTGACCTGTGTACTGTTGTCTCACCTTAGGCTAAAATCACCAACTGAGCTTTGTACTGTTTACTGTCTCGCCTCAGGATACAATCGTCAACTGACCTTTGTACTGTTTATTGCCTAAGGCTGCTATCACCAACTGACCTTTGTACTGATTGTTGTCTCGTCTCAGGCTACAATCGCCAACTGACCTTTGTACTTATTGTTGTCTCGTTTCAGGCTAAAATCGCCAACTAACCTTTGTACTGTTTGTTGTATCGTCTCAGGCTACAATCGCCAACTGACCTTTGTGCTGTTTGTTGTGTCGTCTCAGGCTACAATCGTCAACTGACATTTACACTGTTTACTGTCTCGTCTCAGGCTACAATCGCCAAATGATCTTCGTACTGTTTGCTGCTTCGTCTCAGACTACAATCTCCAACTGGCATTTGTACAGTTTACTGTTTCGCCTCAGGCTACATAGGATGCGTTTTGGTAATATGGTTAATTTTTAACCGGTTACAATCTTCTTGTTCAATAATGTTTAAAATGTAATGAAAAGTTGATTATGACTTCCTTAAATGTCTGAAAAAGCGATTTTGGTTCTTGTTTCAAAGGGTGTACACCGTAACCTTCTCTTTCTACGAGTTAAAATACATAATCTAATCGCAAATGAATCCGAATCACTACCAGATGACGACGAGACCATTGCTTCACTTTTATCATAATGGTTATTTCACTTCACACTCACGACTGATAAAGCCGATGTGCGCAGCTGCAGGATAAACGTACCACGGCGAACATCCACGTGCCAGCAGCGAGGTTGCAGCATAAACGTACCCTAAATAAAAGTTAAGCTGGAATCGCTTGTCAAGTACTTAGACCGAGGATAGAGTTTCCAAAACAGATCTCTTCATTTTGAGAGCAAATAAGGATTATTAGAGATAGGAAGTGGAGATAAGCAGAAGGCAGGTTTTCGTTGAGTGTCAAATAGAAGATGAATTCAGGAAAGTCCAGCACTTGTTAAGAACGATAGCGTCTAGGCTTGACGTTCTTGAAAAAGTAATGGTTGTTGAAATAAAGAGACTGTGCTGATTTTGCAGTAAGTCTAGTTCTTCTCACCAAGCAAGAAAGGCTGCCTGCAGTAGTGTAGTGGTTGAACTTTCTCGAAATTCTGCCGATAGAATATTTTGAACTCTACTTACGCGTATAATAAGAATACCAGAAACGTATCGTAAACTAGCGAAACACGGACCAATCACAGTGACGCTAATATTTATGAGAGATCGAATCGCTGCCATCCTGGTTTGGTAAGAGTGTAAGAGTTTAGCGGTCTTTAGAATCTAGACGCTCAGTCAATGCGAATCAATCAGAAACGAAATTTTTCACAAGAATCTTATTGATTTGACTCGCAGAAGTGAGCTGTCGAAAGCCGGGAGAAAAGCACTAAGTTTTAGCGTAACTAGCCGGGTGAAACCAGCAGATTGTGCCGGCGCATGACTCGATCGCTAGTTTCACAGTGATGTGTTCTTTCGCTAGGTTCCTACCTTGTTTCAGGTGACGACAAGAGGTGTCTTCTGTTTCAGAGGCCAGAGGTCCGTCAAGGCCCATATCGTTATGGAGTTGTTTTTTTTAAGGCGAAAAGCACATTGAGGCATATTATCGCCTCCCTAAATGTAAGTGTGAGTGTAAAGTGTTAAAGTCGTAAATGTAGTGTTGCGAGTGTAAGTGTGTTAGACTCGGGTACAGCGAGGGACGTCTAAATCCTCTTAATAGATGCAGCTAGTCTGCACATTAGTAAATGAGCTAGATTTCAACACAAACAACTCGCTATATATTAATAGGCTATAGCGAGTTGTTTGTGTTGAAATCTAGCTCATAATGGCAAATGCCGTCTTTACTCACGGACAAAAATGTAGCCTTTTCAAGTGTAACTAAATCAACTAACATATTTGTATCCATTAAAAAAAACGAAATACAAAAAGTACAAGAAGATTACATTCGTACATCAAATATCGTTTATAAAGAGATTTTGTAATACTCTGTAAAAATTTCTATTAAAAAACAATTATCTGTATTGAAATGTACATATACAATGACTCATAAATTTGTGATTAATATTTCAAACCGATCGCTTACCGATTTATTTTTTAAACATGTTTTCCGTTCCTTTCCGACTACCGCCCTCATCCAACGATTACTCTTATTCAAAAGGCTGTGTTTACTTAAAACTTTCACAATGCGAAATTTCGCACGGCCCCTGGTCTTAAAATTATATATGAAATTGCAATACTTATTACAGGTTTCTTTAAAATTAATTTTGTGTGTTAAAGTTTTTAGAGGTTACGATAAAATATTTTTTTTTAGAATTCATTATTTAATTTGTCATCATTATTTATATTATTTAATTACTCTTAATTACTCGTACAATACATTTATTATATTTATGTGCAAAGTATTTACCGCAACCGCCATTGCCGTTGCGGCCACATCGATGTGTGGAAAACTGATCGTTACCGCGACCACGTCCATGTACAGGAGCCTTTATTCGTTCTTGGGGTCGATATCATTTAGTAACTAATATTTATTTTTTTTTATTTTAAGGCGAAAAGCACATTGAGGCTATTATCGCCTCTCTAAATGTAAGTGTGAGTGTAAAGTGTTAAAGTCGTAAGTGTGTGTTAGACTCGGGTACCGCGAGGGACGTCTAATCCTCTCAATAGGTGCAGCTAGTCTGCACCCCCTGCTGGGTAGTAACTAATAATGAACGAGTTGTTTGTGTTAAAATCTAGCTCATAATACACGCATACATACAATACAGAACAGAAAACAATCTTGTAACAAGCAATCCAAACTTGTCGAATCAAATTTCACAGGATTTGGACAACTCAGAAGAGCCTATGTCTGTTGGGAGTCATCGCGCAATCCTTGACATTGACACCAAAGCTAAATTTCTACACGAACTCCCAAGGGAACTCACTACAAGAACTCCCAGGGGAAAGGCAAAACTTACATTTCTTCAAACATCACGTCCAAATTACTACTATTTATTTTTGATTAGCCATGTAATTTTAACAGTTGAAATTTTTGGCCGCAATCTTGAAACGGCCACGCTGAAAATAACATTTTTTCCAATATCGTTATGGAGTTTTTTATTTTAAGGCGAAGAGCACATTGAGGCTATTATCGCCTCCCTAAATGTAAGTGAGAGTAAAGTGTTAAAGTCGTACGTGTAGTGTTGTAAGTGTAAGTGTGTTCGTGTACGACGTGTAAGTGTTCACGTACGTGTAGACTCGAGTACCGTGAGGGATGCCTAAATCCTCTCAATAGGTGCAGCTAGTCAGCACTCCCCTGCGGGGTAAGTGATATACGACGGTGCCTCGTTCATACTTAAGCTTTCATATGACAGAAAAACTTTACTCGATTTCGTATCCTTTACCAAAACGTTAAGGTTACATTATTTTATTACAGCGATAAACAGAAAATAACGGCTGTTTTATTACACACTGGTTTATTTGTTCATTACGTTTTGATTTTTCCAACGTCTTAATAAAAACGTATTGCAATTTCGAATCAGACATTTTTAGAATTTAATTTTGCTTTTTACATCTTTCAACATAAAAATACGTTAATAGCGTTTGTCTTATTAATGTTCGGTGTGGTCGTTTATACAGTTAGACATTTTATTGGAAACGCGGGTTTAATTTTATGCTTCGTGTGACTTTAATAAGACTTTCATTTTGTTTTTCTAATATAAAGAATTATAATTACACTAAAATGATGGATAGAACGGTTTTATATTCCCATAAAAATGGGTTTCCTACTTTAGATTAAATGTATACTAAGTGGGAATGTGCGAACTTTCGCAGTTAATGGGAAAAATAAACGAATGATATACAACAATGTGCTTCACGAAGTTGAACAGTGAAGCACCTCTTTATAAACCGTGAATAAAACATATACATAGTTAAAGTATATGTATGACCTATGAAATGTAGCAATCATAAGTTTCCATTGAAACATGAACGAAAAGGAAAAGAGGTTAGGACGTTTTATCTATGAAATCACTATCCGCAATTGAACGTAAGAAGCATGAATCCCTTAAATAAAATAATTCAAAATGGCTGGTATTTAATGCCTATAAAACACCAATAAATATTTTTAATTTACGATTACTGTATTAATCTTCCTAAGTAAAATCGCTGCAAAACCATGTATGCCTAGTATTTATTGTCAATATGAACTTCCGTTAAAATAAACATTACAGTTATACTTAATACTTGTATACGAGGTGTGTTCAGAAAGTAACGAGAATTTTTAAATTTCGCGAACTTGGAGAGTCCGATTGTCAAATATTTTTTTTATTATGTTGGTATACATGCCCTTGAAGTATGGTAAAACTTTCAGCTGTTTTCATTATTGACTTTGTCTGTGACAGCCACTAAGGTTAGACGTGTTTTTATGAGCTCGGCGATTTTCGTTTATTAAAAGAAATGGATCAAAGAATTTGTATCAAATTTTGTGTAAAAAAGTGTGTGAAATGTTAACAAAGGCCTACGATGAGTCTGCTATGAGTAAAGCAAGAGTTTACGAGTGGTATAAGCGTTTCCAAGAAGGCCGTGAAGACGTTGAAGATGACGTATGCCCCGGACGCCCCTGCACATAAACAACCGATGAAAACGTAGAAAAAGTGAAAGAAATGGTTATGAACAATCGCCGAATAACAATTAGAGAAGTCGCTGATGATGTTGGCATATCGATTGGATCATGTCGTGACATTGTTTCCAATGTTTTGTGTATGAAACGCGTGGCAGCAATATTTCGTTCCAAAATTGTTGAATTTTGAACAAAAACAGCGGCGAATGGAAGTTGCTCAGAAGTCACTAAATGAAGTCAACGACGATGCAGAATTACTGAAACGTATTGTAACAAGTGACGAAACATGGGTTTACGGATATGACATCGAAACTAAGGCTCAGTCATCCCAGTGGAGGCATTCTGGCTCGCCAAGACCGAAAAAGGCTCGACAAGTGCGGTCAAAAGTGAAGGTTATGCTCACTGTGTCCTTCGATATTAATGGCATAGTGCATCATGAATTCCTGCCACCAGATTAAACGGTCAATAAGGAAGTACTACCTACAAGTTCATAAATGCCCGGATCTGTGGAAAAACAATTCATCGCTTTTGCACCACGATAATGCACCAGCTCACACTTCATCGCTTGTTCGTGAATTTTTGGCCAAAAACAGTACTGTAACGATGCCCCAGCCTCCATATTCACCAGACATGGCTCCGTTTGACTTTTTCCTATTTCCAAAAATAAAGAGAACCTTAAAGGACTGTCGTTTTACAGCCGTAGACGACATTAAAAGCGCATCGCTGAAAGAACTAAAGGCTATCTCAAAGATCGGGTTTTAGAAGTGTTTCGAGGACTGGAAGAAGCGCAGGCACAAGTGCATAATCTCCAATGGGGACTATTTTGAAGGCGACAACATCAATTTAGAAGAATAAATAAATATTTTGTTCAAAAAATTAAAATTCTCGTTACTCACTGAACACACCTCGTACATGTTTATAAAACAACGTTACTGATTATTTCTCTCTTGCTTATTACAATAGGCTTTACTTTGTTCTACTCTCCTATTTAAAACTACAACCTTTAACATTAATGACTGAATTCTAACATTGAGTCTTACCAAAATATTTACAGATGTAACCTAACCCAACCGTATTTTACATTACATACCTAAATTAGGCTAAAGTGTTTACTGTTTAATAAAATCAGAATCTTTTATTTAATAACATTTACATATCACAACTTGTCTAGATTTCCTTACCGATTCTATTTTCAAAAACTGATCCGGTTAATAATTATTTAAATCCTAAATGCAGTAGTAATCTAAATATTACTTTCAACAATGTTTTTGAAGCAATTAACTGTTTTGGTACAAACACAATTATTTGTCACATAAATCTGCATTGTGCTGCACTCTCACGGGGACACTTTATACATCTCCTACATTTTCGTTTATAGAGATTTTATCGGTTTTAAGTCGGTTTTATTTTTATGTAAAGCCATAAAATGGAAACGTATGAGGCGTGAGAGTTTCCTGGCGTTCTGACGAACCTGTAGGCACACTGTATACGTACTTTCAATAACGCGGGTCCTTATTTTCGGTACAAAATCGATCGGAATACTCAGCGTAATAATATATGAAATGTGCGTGGTGCGCGCGCGAGTGTGTGCGTGTTTTGTGTGCGCGCGCGCGTGTGTGTATGCGAGCGTGTGTGAGTGTGAGTGTGCGTGTGCTGCATATCGCGATTGTATTATTATTTTGTAAAGGAATTTCAATTGTATATTTTTATATAGAGCTACACACACACACACACACACACATATTTGTTATTTTAAGGCGAAAAACACATTGAGGGTATTATCGCCTCCCTAAATGTAAATGTGAGTGTAAAGTGTTAAAGTCGTAAGAGTAGTGTTGTTAGTGTAGGCTAAGTGTTTGTTAGACTCGGGTACCGGGACGTCTAAATCCTCTCAATAGGTGCAGCTAGTCTGCACCGCCCTGCGATATATATATATATATATATATATATATATATATGTGTGTGTGTGTGTGTGTGTGTGTGTGTGTGTTAATACTCTAACGTTACTAATTTTGGTCCGATTTTATTCAAACTAGAAGCTAAAATCGATTTTCATATTAATTTGGACAATTTTATTATCCAGGTAAAGTCCGTTTGTCAGTATCAGTCTATATCAAATCTGTAAAAACAATCATACTATCAGCGAAAAATCGATATTTTTAAAATTCGTTGAAGAAGGAAATCTAGTTTTGACTGCTTCGTCAACGTAATTTCAAAATTTGAAAATCAGATTTTAATGCTGTTATGTGGATTTAGATTTTCAATTGTTAGGAAAAATCGTTATAAATCCGCTTTCATCACGTCAGCGAGACAGCTGCGTGCAAATTATAAACGGTATTGAAGTTTTCGCAAAGTTACTTCAGAACGCGACGCGCTGGTGAAAATGAAAAAAGCACGTGGTTAATTACAACGTGCCAGTTTAATAAGTTAATAAAGTTAGACAAACAGATAACGCTGTCACTTAGTCGCTAAGCCGCGCTAAGGGATGAGAAACCGTGCTTTCTCTGAAGGATTAAAAAAGTTTCTCGGGCTTTGTAGCTCGACACTGATTAGTACAAATTACAACAGTAAAGTTTCATACAACTTTAGTCGTGTCAACTGTAATAACATAAAGTCATATATCATGCGGAATAAGTTAATTAATTTGTAATGTGTAACTGGACTGGTGGAATGTTCCAGCATATATTGCTTTATCTCCACATTAATAAATATTCCATATTTAATGTTTTATTTATAATTTCATTTCTCCGTACTGGATTCACGTTTTTTTAAAGTACGGAATGTAAAGTAATTGGATAGTAAATATATATTGAATAGTAAATATATATTATTATTATTATTTGCTTATAGAACCTGTTGGATCACGCAAAGCACTCCGACTCATGTCTTCTTCCTTCTAATCCTCCACACCTCCCTCATCTTGTCCCCATGGATCCTCCTCCGCTTATCCGTCCATTTTACCTCTACTCTCTTTGGGATTTCATTCCCTGAGATTTTCCACCCGAGCATCTTTCTCCTGTATGTGTTCCTGTCTTCAACATCTTTTGAGTCTATTTCTGCGTCATTTAGGTCTATTCTGACTTGTGTGATCCACGGCGTTGTTGATTTGACTCCTTGTATATATTTAAGGATTCTGTTGGCAAGTCTCGTTGTTGGGAGTCTACTGATGTGTCCATAGAATTGAAGCCTCCTTCTTCTGATATCTGCTGGTTCGATATCTTCTCTGTGGTCTTCCGGGAGTGCAACCTGTATCCGTCTTCTGTTAATCTTGGGCCAAGAATCTTCCTCAAGATTTTGCGTTCTTCCTTCAAAATGTCTTCCATGGTACCTTTTGTGTTTAGTGCTAGTGTCTCGCTTGCGTATAATGCCTCCGGTTTTATGACTGTGTTGTTATATATATACGAGGGTTGATCAAATATAAACGAGACTGATTTTTTAAAAAATTTATTGTTTACTTACAAATTATTCTTGATACAACTTATTTTTCTACATAGTCTCCCACACGAGTAACACATTTTTCCCACCGGATTGGAAGTTTTTTAATTCCATCTTCGTAAAAAGTTTTCGGGCGTTCATTGAGCCATTGGAGCACGAAGGTCTCCACCACAGAATCGTCTTCGAAACGCTGGCCTCCAAGCGCCTCTTTGAGTGGCCCAAACAGGTGATAGTCGCAGGGTGATAAGTCTGGACTGTATGGGGGATGTTCCATTGGTTCCCAGCCAATTTGATCGAGTTTAAGCCTCGTAGCGTTCGCCGAATGTGGTCGGGCATTATCGTGAAGAAGAATGACATTTCTCGCCGGTTTATATTTCCTTTTCCTACGAAAAGACTGTTTTGCGGCCTCTAAAACATCGCAATAATATTGTGCGTCGTTGATGGAGGAAATCGACGTGAAAGGCGCCTTGATTGTCGAAAAATACAGTGGCCATTACCTTCCCGGCCGACGATCGTGATTTGGCCTTCAGGTTTTCTACTGCTTCCCGTCCTTCGGCGAATTCCTTGTGCCAAGCAAAAACGCGAGCTCTTGACAGGTCCTGTCCCCGTATTGAGCCGTCAATCTACGAAAGATTTCAGTCGGATTGACCCCCTCCTTGGCCAAAAACTTAATAATAATTCTCTGCTCCACGGAAACGTGCACTTCACTCTCACTCATTGTATAGTTTTATACTGAAGGGTCCGAACGGAAATGTTGCCCGTCTACGCCCGTCCCAAACCTCCCAGGCTACCTGAAACCCCACCCTTTAGAGTTCAATGTCCAACGGAAAAGTTTTTAGAAAGTCAGTCTCGTTTATATTTGATCAACCCTCGTATATGTATATATATATATATATATATATATATATATATATATATATATACACATTGGACAGTAAAAATGTCGATTTGACTACACTTTTTCCGCTGGCAAATCATTTCATTCCTGTAGGAATTTAACGGCATAATTTTTAAAGCGAAGCGTTTAATGCTTTGGCGAGAGGAGTGAATAGAAAAAAACGTCTGCCGAACGGAAGAATGTAACGGAAATATGGAACGAACGAGCAAACGAATTTTGTCTCTCTATTTCTGTCTCTTTATTTTTGTAGCTCCTTTTCGATAACAGTACACGCGTATTATATAAAATTGTTGTGTTTTTTTGGTTTCGGTATTTTCCTTAGTTGAAGAACACGTGCACGTTTTAAGCGTTTATAATACATTCGAAATTAATAAACGTTTATAATAATCGTTGTCAATATTGCCAGTTTTAAACAACATAACCTAAAACTTAATACAGCCTATCAGCTGTTCAATAAAGTCAGCTGATCGTTACGGATTAATTTAAAACAACTGATCTTTTATTATAACAGCAGTAAATAACATCTAAGCTAGGTTCACGTATTTATTTATTTAAGCAAAACAAGATATTTGTAAATATATCTTCAAACTAATTGTATATTCAGCAAAGATATCGTCAACGAAAGCTTCGCTTCTGTCGGTAACGTTTTAAGTATTTAAGCCGTTTTTTCAAAAGAAAAAAAAATTGTTACATCAATGCAAGCCTACAGCTCCCAGGAATACACACTAATGAACGCTGTTGTAATAGCTTTTATAGTTTTACCGTACAATAGAAAATTATCAAAGAGCTATAAAAGTAAAATTTTGAAAAATGTTTATAGTTTCAGAGCAGTTTTTAAATTCAGGCGGGCGTAGTATATTTTGAAATGAGGAAAAACTAGTGTTAGCACCAATAGGCCTAACATAAAAAAACTGTATACACATAATTAGTATCCTTGAAATGAATTTAAGTCTACCAGTGAGCTGATGCTTTATAGTGCATTCGTGGTTCAGTGATGTAAAAGTAATGGAAGTTAACCGAAAGCCCGCCACTGATCACAATTGACTTTACATTTGATACTTATTTGCTTAAAGTTATGTATATAAATAAGTTAAATTTATGAATAACGCCATTACACTGCATACGCGACCCATCGTGAATTGTTTAAAGAGTTAAACATATCATAAATAAAATATAACCTACTGAGTCCTTTCTTATTAGATCATTAATAGTTGGATATATTGTGCAAGACTGGGGTTACATTTTTATATGAAGTAGATAAGTGTTTATTTCCTTTAATATCAGTTGTGTAAAATTTATATTTAGCAATAGTACCAGCAATATAATTCGACCAATAAAAATCCGCGAAGCACCCTGATTAATGTTCACAGCCGCCTCGGTGGCCTAGTTGATAGCGTACTGGGCTTTCACCCCGAGGACCCGGGTTCGATTCCCGGCCAAGGCTTGGCATTTTCATACGCTATAAATCATCCCATCGTCTGCATTAGCCCAAGTGTGCACAATAGTCGGTCGTTAACAACAAAAAAAATAAATAAATTTTCACTTCCCTCGGTCCGTTTAAACGCTTTAAAAACGGATTAATTAAAAAATATTTATAATTTTTCAATAAAAATAGGTTTCACTTTGATGAGTATATTGCAGTATACCTCAATCTGTTTAGCCGTGTTAGAGAAATAAATGTAGTAAACATGGCGAATATTAAAAGAAGTGTTTCCGGACTTATATTTATAGATACATTTATCTTTATTTTGGCCCATAAACTGCCTCCTAAATTATGTCAAGTTACGTAAAGAAGACGTTATGTGTGTAAAAGAGGATGTGTGTATGTTACACAATAACTTTCGCACTGTGATCGGTTTTGTACAAATAAAAATTTTGGTCCACATATTATTTACTAAGAATTCGGGAAAATGCCAATGCTCTCTTTCTGGTAAATCGAGTCACTCTTCAGTGGGTTCCCGGAGCATAAGGGGGCTCAGGGTAATGAAGAGACAAAGACTGGCTGAACTGGGATCTGCATCACGATATCTCTATCGTTGGCCGGGTCTGATATCAATACGTATATTAACAAGCAACACGTCATGGGGATTCCCATAGCAAGCGCTTCTTGGGTAAGATTCCTTATGGATGACATACATGGACGGTAGACGTCTTGGACAGAGTACAACTCAGAAAAATCATTTAGCGCATTACTGGGCACTGTGGTCTGAAGATGCATATGAACACGATAGTTATCACGGAGAAACTGTGTGTGGGTTATGTAGTAAAGAGGAAGAAACTGCAGAACCTCTTGGTTAAGGGTTAACCAAGATTAAGCAGGTTAAGGGTTAGGGGTTCTAGAAGCCTAGGGACCTTCAGCAAGGTGAGCTAATTGTATTGCTGGAACTTACTAAGGCAGTGGTCGGCAAACCGCGGCTCTTTGACTCCTTGGCTGCGGCTTTTCCACGAAATGTTTAATGCAGCAATAATATTTATTAACTTGCCTTGTAAGAGACGAATAAACTTTTTAAAACGCAGGCCTACAGAAAAGGGGCACATTTTCATTTGGGTCTGCATATTTATGCGAACAATCATTTTCAAGCATGAACTTTATCAAGAGTAAATTAATAAATCGGCTTGTCTATGAGAACTTGGAATCGTGCCTAAAATTAAAAACAACAAAATACAAACCTGCCTTACTTTCCAAGGACATGCAAGGCCATTGTTCACATTAGTGGAGTATTTGTAGTTTTTTTAAGGATAACTTTTATATTATTTAACTTGTTTACTTTTAAATAAATATTATCTTCATATAAATATGGTACCAAGTTTTATTTAATGTGCCGTTAGACATTTAGCAAAGGCAAGCTCGAGAGTGTACTTTTAATTCTAATTATTTCCATAAAAATGTCGCTATTAAAGCAAAACTTAAGTTTAAAAAGAAATGGCTCTTTGAATAAACTTCAATTTTGTATTGGTTATATTTGACTCTTTTTGATGAGGAGTTAGCCGGCCACTGTACTGTGCCATCTTGATTACAAAAGTAATTAAACAGGAATAAAACTATTATGAAACAGTTTTTAATAGTTTTATACTGAAATAATTGTAATATTAGAACACAATATGATGGACTGTAGAATGGCAAGGATGTTCGGATATCGCATACGATATTTGGAATCAATACTATAACGGAAAAATATCGATATCCCGATAATCTAATGAAATGTATCGATACTCGTAATGTCCAATATTTTTGACCAAAACAGTACTGTAACGATGCCCCAGCTTCCATATTCACCAGATATGGCTCCATGTAACTTTTTCCTATTTCCAAAAATAAAGGGAACCTTAAAGGGCCGTCAGTAGTAAGGAAATGCAAGTTCTGGGACAAGGTTTCAAGGTCAAAGGTCAAGGTCAGGTCAAAGGTCAAGGTCAGGTCATGGGTCAAGGTCAAGGTCGTGACCCCATTTTCGTGGGGGTCAAGGTCAATGTCAAGGTCATGACCCAATTTTCGTGGGGGGTCAAGGTCACGTGGTACGTAATCTTTGGCAACCGTCCAATGATTACATCATCTGGCAAGCGTTCAAGTATGACGTAAGTCTTGCAGGTGTTCGCCGATTACATCACCACCACCACCACTGCCGGCGACGCCGGTCTTTATAGATTTACAAACAAATATTTTTTCGGTTTATTAGAACGGCTGCGTGTGTATTACGTAATAATTTCAGTATTTAAGACCGGTTGTTGGAAAGGTTTTGAACTAGTTTGTTTTGAGAGTTAACATGGACAGTTCAACTTCATCTCGACCGAACACGCCCGAGTTCAACACAATAGAATCTCTAGAACAGGTGTTTCCCGGAGGGGCTTTAGCTGCACCCGATGTGGAAGACTATAGTTCTTATGTAATGAAAGATCAACCTATTAATACAGGATCAGTGTTTTGGTATTACGGGCTTAAACATTGTTATTATGTGTACAAAAGAGATGTAATTATAAAGTTATCAGACGATTGCAAGGAAAGGTCATGGCAAAGAAATAAATTAGATCGTTACTATAATTACGGTTTTTGCGGCCCTGCTGCCAGATACCTCGCTATGTTGGAGGGATCCTGCACACCGAACCCCGAGGACCACTCAATCTGTCCGTACAACACCGAGGAAAAGTGTACCTGTCCGGCTGCTCGACGTTATTGGATGAAACAACTTCAATATAAAATGTATGGAAATTAAATGTATTTGATTGTATAATAATAAAAACACGTATTTCATCTTTTTGTTTTACTTTCAATATCCCGAGTTGTTCTTAAAGTGTATAGAGAGAAAAGAGAAACCTGTTCAGTATCAAACTAGAGTTCAAATTAAAACCTTGACATTATGGAGAGTGAAAGTGATAATAGTCTTGCGACAACGCCGGAGGAAATAATTTTAAAAATTAATAAGTTAAGAAAAAGTATTAAAGCAAAACATTTAGCTTTAACGCGTAATATTGTGGAATCTGAAGAGTTTTTGGAAAAAAAATTTTCACCTATTGTTAAACCTTTAAAAATGTTAACAGGTAACGATGATGGTGGTGGTGATGTAAAAAATATAATCCCTAATATACCCAAAATTTACAAACCGGGGTAAGAGTAAGCACACCTATTAAACGTAATAGATATGAGACGAGCGATGAAGAAGAAGAAGATGAAAGTTTTTCGGGTTTCATAAAACGAAAAGCACCCAATTACGATCAAGGAGACAAAAGAAAAACGCTGGCTAAAACAAGTTTGGAAGAGCATTTAGATCCCGAAAATAAAGCCAGAAAACGGATAACGCCTAATCCCCCTCAAGGTGATAAAAGAAAAAAATTAGAAAATACAAACCCGGATCTTTATGCGGACGACTACGAGGATTATGATTATGAGGATACGGCTAGAACAGAGAGTAGAAAACGTCCTATGTTAAAATACGAAAGGTCAATGGACGATGAAGACGTTTCCGACAGCGAAATGGAAACAGATACTACAGAACAACCCTACTCCTTACCACCACCCCCAGAAACAATGGATATACCTCCTTCTGTTCTACCCTTAGACCAGATAAATGAAGATGTTTATGAATCGACCGAAACCGGAGAAGATCTAATGAAAACGCCTGAAGGCCGTCACAGAATTACAAAAAAACTTAAAAAAAGTCTTTCCGGTCACATATCCAGATATTATTTTACAAGATTTATAAAAGGGGGCAGAACAATTGATAAAACATTCGGAATACGCATAGAAGGAAATAATTTTAAATTAGGCGATAAAGTTATCGAATTAATAGAAAATGATTTAATTATTAACGGTACGCGTTATATAGGGACGGAAGGTCTATACGAGTTGATTATTATGAGCAATCCCGATTCTTTTATCTATTCAGAAGAAGATTTAGTTGCGTACAAAAATATTTTACTCGAAACTAATGTGTACCGTCAAAATTATTCGGCAAATGGAAAAGTGAAACCGAGTAAAAGTAGGAAATTTAAAAACATAATTTCAAAACTGATTTCACCTGTTGGAAGCGGTTTGGAACCACCGCATATGATATATTCAGATTCGAAACCACAATACGTATACTGGAACGATATCAACGAGCTCTGTGACAGATTAAAACTATTATACGCTTCACAGCAGGTGGGTAATACAGGTCACACGAACGAAATAAATTCTATTTTAGAGGAATTAGTTGAAGCTGGTGTTCTTATTAAGGAAGAATAATGAGTGTAGATAAATTTGGACGCCATTCGAGGTTTTTAAAACAAAGTCGCGGTGTTCGAGGACCGCCCGGCAGAGGATTTCAACTTACAAAAACAGGCGATTTTGACATTGAAAATAAAAGGTTATGCAATATTCAAGATTCGTTAGACGTCGGGGACGCTGTTAATTTGAAACAAATGAGAACCGAATGTTTAACGTCCGAAAATGGTATTTTTGATGGAAAACAAATGGTGATCAGAAATATAGCACCCCCCTCTGAAAATAACGATGTTGTTACAAAACAATTTTTAAAAGATTATCAGTTTCCGAAAAGGAGACATGAAAATAATAATTTACACCTGTCTTTTAAAAATAAGAAACTAGAAGATATTGCTAATCCCGAAGAAGACGGCGACGCTGTTAATTTGAAATTTTTAAAAGGAAACGTGTATATGAAAACAGACGACAGTTTGGTTTTAGATTTCAAGAATAGAAGATTAACGAATATAAAGACAGAGAGTTTAGATGATGTAATAACGTTAAGGCTGGTGATGAATTTGCTTTACGTAACATATTTACACAGAACACAAGAACTTGGCGGAACTCCAAAACCCTATGCAGATTGGATGCGAGATTATGACGTGGCCTTACCTGACGGAATAATTGAAAAGAAGAAAAATGATGAAGGTCCGGCGTAAATATCATGGGAGAGGGATAATTGGAGATGTTATTAATAAGGCTATTGACGTGTTACCGTTTGAATTACACCTGCCTGGGTACCAATTTTGTGGACCTGGCACAAACCTATCAAAAAGATTAGCCCGAGGCGATCAGGGAATCAACAAATTGGATAGCGCTTGCAAAGAACACGATATAGCCTACAGTAGGTACAACGACACCGAGAGACGTGCAATTGCGGACCGGAGGCTCGCCGATTCGGCTTGGGAGCGAGTTAAAGCATCAGACAGCGGATTAGGCGAAAAAGCAGCTGCGTGGGCGGTAACTAATATCATGAAAGCTAAACAAAAATTTGGCGGTGGTGCTAAAAGACAACGATCTAAAACCAAAAAATGTAAACGACAACGACGACGACGACGACGACGACAACAACCTAAAAAGAACACTAAAAAGATTACTAAAATGTTAGCGCAAATGAAAAAGAAACTCCAAAAAATAGAAGGTAAAGGATTGTATATACGGCCTTATAAAGGAAGAGGCTGTTATTCTAAAAAAAAAATTTAATATTAAAATCGATTCCGATCAAACCTTTATCCAATGTTGATATTATCATGTATGCGGATAAATTAAAAATTCCGTATTTTAGAGGTGTTTTTATGCGCGACGCTTTACCGAAAAAGGTGAGGAACAACGAGTCGGCTGTAGTGAATTTGGACAGTAGCAAAGGATTCGGCACACATTGGGTTTGCTATAAAAAACGAGGCAATAATGTAAAATATTTTGACAGTTTTGGGAATTTGCGACCTCCGACAGAGTTAGTAAAGTATTTCAATTCATCATCACCATCATCATCGAGCGTAAACATCAGTTTCAACTACACTGTTCGTCAGAAAAACATTTACTCTGTAAATTGTGGACATTTGTGTTTAGACTTTCTCGTTTCATAGTTGTTTTTATTATTATTATTAATTATAATGATTTGTATATCAGGCAAAAGTTCGTCTTTAACGTGCGATTTCTTTCCGCCAATAGATTTAACTTCATCATCAAAATGGGAAATCGGTTTAGTGGATTTAATGACTTATAATTCGATACCAAATATTGAATTAAACGTAAATGATAAATTTTATTTTGGAAAAAACCCCGAATCACCAATCATTTTACCCGAAGGCACCTACGAAATTGAAGATATACAGGACTACCTGAAACGAGAGTTAAAAAAAAATAATAATATTGCCGAAATTATTATAAAAGCGAATAACAATACTTTGAAAACGGAAATTTTTTCTAGCGAGGATATTGTTTTCAGAAAAGACAGTATAGGCGGGCTGTTGGGATTCGACGGAGACCACGTCTTGGAAGCCAGCCAATGGCACATGTCGCCAAACCAGGCGGCTATAATAAAAGTTGACGTCATACGACTTGTTTGCGACATTGTTAGAAATTCTTACAAGGACGGTGTTGAAGGCCATGTACTGCACGAGTTTTATCCGGTAGTGGAACCGGGTTTCAAAATTGTTGAAAAACCATCGCACGTAATTTACTTGCCAATCAATTCAAAAGGAGCGCTCAACAGAATACATATTAAATTGGAAGATCAAACTGGTAAACTGGTAAATTTTAGACAAGAAAATATAATTATTCGTTTGCATTTGAAAAGCGCCGCCACCGATTAGTTATGGGTTTTGTATTCACAGCACCGCACGCGCCGAAAATTGACGTGTATTATAACAGCAAAGAATTGGAAAAAATCGGAAACAAGAACGTCATTCAACGAGCAAAACTCGGTTCGTTAACACAGGAAAACCGTAAATTTCTGCAATCAATTCGCGGATATAAATTAAGGAAATAATGAGTTACATACTGAACATCGATTCTCAAGTTTATACTGATGACGCAATCACCGACTATGAATATCATTCTCACAGTCCGTATTCGTCAAATTCTTTTGAAATAGCGACGAAATTCGAATTCCTGTTCATCAACAAGACATTTACACGCTGCCCAGCAAGAGCTATTTGCTAATTGAGGGGAAAATTACAAAAACCGATGGATCGCCGGATTCTGTTACAAAATTTGTTAACAACGCAATTGCGTTTTTGTTTCAAGAGATAAGGTATGAGTTGAGCGGCACAGAAATAGACAGAAATAAAAATGTTGGCATAACTACTTTAATGAAAAATCTTTTGACTCTGCGCCGCAGCGAAGAAAACACTTTGGGAAATTTCGCGTGGACCTCGGACTGCCAGCCCTACACACAAGAAGGATCTTTTACCTATTGCATACCTTTACGCCTTCTATTAGGTTTCGGCGAAGACTACAAAAGTATAATTTTAAATGTGAAACAAGAACTGGTATTGTTGAGATCGTCTTCGGATAAAAATGTAATTTTCCAAACACAAACAACAAAAGACGATTTCAAAATTACTATAAATAAAATTTTATGGAAAATGCCTTATATCAAAGTAGATGATAAAGTGCGGTTGAAATTGTTAGAAAAAACAAATAGCGACGCCCCAATTTCGCTTATCTACAGGACGTGGGATCTATATGTAAATCCTGCAGTTCCACAAGCTATGACTGTATCGTGGACTGTGAAAACATCTTCTGCATCAAATAAACCAAGAGCGGCAATTATTGCTTTTCAAACTGACAAATTAGAGAACGACACTGCTATTGCGTCACATTTTGATATGTGTCATGTTAAAAAAATTAAGTTCTATTTGAATTCGCAATACTATCCTTATGACGATTTCAATGGTAATAAGGCACTTATGTATGACGCATACAGCAGATTCCAATCATCCTATTACCAAGGAAGTGATGACCAACCGCTTGTGGATCGTGACACCTTTATAGCTAAAACACCTATGTTTGTAATTGACTGTTCAAAACAAGTGGACACTTTGAAAACAGGATCTCTCGATGTGAAAATTGAAATCGAAGCCTCTCAAAATTTTCCAGCTAATACATCGTGTTATTGTTTAATTTTGCACGATGCGTTTGTACAGTATACACCATTGTCAGGAATTGTAAGGAAAATAATGTAACTCAATAAATACTGTTTTGTTTTTTTAACTATTTTGTTTATTATTAATAAACCTTTAACCCAATAAACATTACATTACAAATATATATATATACACACAGACAAACAAAGTTATATTTATTATTATTATTTACAAAATTAGTCTATTTTTCTCTCCAGATTGCTATTTACAGACAAGATGACTAGAATATACTCAACAGCAGAAATAAAACTGCAACATATATAAACAAGGTATTAATTATAAGTGATATATTAATTATATTAAACTATAATGACCGTAAGCCTTAGTGGTTACGCCATCTGAACATACGCAACGCTTATCATCATTCCCACTTAAAGCTAACTTATTAATATTTACAGTATACATTAAATGTTTTCTAGATCTAAACATCACCATCTCCTTACGCAACTTTATATTTTTAAATAAACATTTTTTATAATCGCTAAAGGTAATTTGATTCTTTAGAACAGGTTTAGTTACACCTTTAGCTTTTTTAACGATTTTGTCACCACATTTAAACGTATACAATTTCGGTCTCAGACCGATAAATTCAGATATTATGTTTCCGCTACATTCGTCTTTGAAACAACCCAACTTTTTTTTATTTTCATTTGAAAAATTTGGATGGTCCAAAGGATAGTCCGAAGTGTCAAAATGGTGTTTAATTTTCTCATCATTCAAATCACTGTACACATTTTCGGTAAAGATTTCATAGAAAAACGAGTCCGTGTCCAAATATAACAGTTTAAGGGATGTTCCATCGTATAGCGGTTTCATAATATGGTAATGAAAATTGTACATGTGATATTTACTTAACTCTAACACTGTGAAACCTATATAAACCGGTTTGTTGAAGGTTATCTTCTCTTTCAAACATTCTACAGCGCTCAGTTGCTCGCTGTAAATAATTCTATTGAGAAAATTTGGTTTTGCAATAAGTTTTTTCAAGCGTTTTTCATTATTTACCAGTTCCAAATTCATTCTGTTTCTAACGTTTTCTATGCTTTTGCCAAACATTGCATTATTTAGTAATTTATAAAAATCCTTCTCAAAATCGTTTTTAGCCTGTTTTCTTTTTTCAGTATTGAAAGCGATATATGGTTCTAACCATTTACTCTGTTCAAACTCTAAAACCCTGTGAATTTTTTTTAAAATAAGACAATTTTCAAGTGCTTGTTTAAGATTCATATAATGACAAACATAATGCTCTTTATCCTTCAAAGTTGTCAAGAGTTTTTCCTGTTTAGAATGTTCAGGACAACCTTTTTCAGGTAGAAAAGGTAAATCATTATGATCATCATGTAGGAATCTTGGATAAGCAATATCGCATTCAATAAAGTAGCCCACCGGTCCAAAATCGTCTACTTTAAGTACGTTAAACGTTTCCAATTCTTTGGCAGACAGCCAACGGAATGATTTTTGCGGCATAGGCTTACTCATTGCAAAACCATACAGATTGTTAGCATCAATGTATATTAAATATGAATTTGGTTTTTTGCTGTCATATGAGGACCCAATTTCAGGATTATTGGCGATAGCATGTCTTTTAACACATGTTGTAATACCGCCTCTAATCCCTTTCTCTATAAACAAATATTTATCATAGTCGTCAAATAATTCCAATTCTACATTTGTATATTTTAACATGGCGTCAAACGTTAAACTAGGAACCGACACATAGTAAGCCGGATCTAAATCATAATTTTCCAAACAAATTGTACGAAAATTTTCAAATATATCCGCTAATAGTAGTACATCTGTATGTAAATACAAATCGCTATATTCACCCAGTGTGCGACAGTTAAACCGCAACCAAACGTTTTTTGCATGTTCAAAATCTTCTAGACTGATATCTTCGTTTGTTATGTTGTTGAAAAAGTGTTCTCTATTTGGTAACTGTGTCTCATCCAATTTAGCCCATGTATTTGTGTACTCATAAGGATATACACCCTTTCTAGTTACCAACGGCATATCGTTTTCCGAATAAAATAAACTTGTGTGAAAAAATTTGTCTTTTGGGAGATTATTTGCAAGCTGACTTAAACTCGCGCTCAAAAACCTAAAGCTGTCTAAAAACCGTAATTTAATGTTGTTGGAAGTGTTTTTTGTGAAAGTAATGTATTTTTCTCTAGTATTTGGAATAACAGATATTTGTTCTCGGTCACAGTCCAACTGTCTTACAATAAAATGGCTGTCATAATTAGAACTGCCGTGTATGAATACGGGCAGGTATTTTTGATTTTGTCTTTTTAAATTACAGCTATTACATAACACACTCCTAAATTTTCCGGTTAAATGACAATGATCTAAAACAGGTGATTGAATCATTGAAAATTCTAAATTACAACATTCGCAATGCGTGGCATTTTTTACCTTGTTTTGCTCTTCATCGGTTAGAACAGTCATTTGTTTATTGATTTTCATTAAATCACCAATTTTATTCGCGATTGAAATTAAATATTCCATAAATTTTTTAGCAGCATCCTCGCCCCTATAGAGATAAGGTCTCGTAGGTAATTTTGATCTAATAGATTCTGGAACGCTGTTGTTGTCCATAACCAGATAAACACAAAAACTCATGGGTATATGTTGATCGATAAGGTTTGTAAATTTTGAAGCTTTTTTGTCAACTTTTTTTAGAATACATTCGAAATCGCAATACGCTACAATCGGAATTCGAAATTTGTATTGAAAATTTGAAAATTTCAAGATCGGAGCCGATTCATCAATATTTTCAGGCATTACAATTTTTGCCGGTTTTTTCAAATTACAATCTTTCTTGTGATTATCCAATTTTTCATAACGGTCCTTTCCCTGATAAAAAGCAAAACAACGTTTACAAAAATTTTTTTTGCGATAATTTTTTGTGACTTGACTGCCTATTAATCTAGAAAAATTAGATATATAACAATAATGATAATCGCCATTCGCATTGGAAATTAACAACAAATCAAAATGGTTACTCTTATCTATAGCGCATACTCTTAGCGGATATATTTCATTTTTATCGTTAAGCCCGTATACATTGATGCTAACACAGTCATTTAATTTCTCAAATAATTTCATTTGTTTCAACGGTGTAGGAAAACTTATTCCTTTAAAATTAAATTTATTTTCTAAATCAGTGTATCTAGAATTAACCCTTTCAACATGCAGTCCTGTAATATAGCGTGATAGAATTGCCCATTTGAAACATTTTTGGTCATTCAAGTTTTTAGGATTAATTACAGCTTTTTTATTTATAATTTTTTGTGGTAAAGGTAAATAAGAACTGCCGCGTAACGGTTGGTAACGGCTGAACCTCAAAAGAACACCATCTACAGATAATAAAGTCCAACCGCTTCCCTTGCCCTGATACTCGTGCTCTTCTGCACAGATCTTCTCAATCATTTCAAGTAAAATACTGTCTAAGAAACTCTCTCTGAAAACAGCAACATTTTCTGTTTTGAAGGCTCTACTCTGCGTTACATTGGTTGTCGGTTTCACAAACGTGCACTCGACAACAATGTTAAATTTTAATAAATCATATTTTTGTAGTAGATTTTGAATTAGAGTTTTCATTTTTTCTTTATTACTAATCAAAATCGGACAAATATCTTTTAAATCGTTGTTGTTATGTTTTAGAAAAAATGTTTTTAAAATTCCACCAAATGCATTTTCTAGCTCTATAAATTCGTTTTCAGGAATGTCAAGCGCTATTCTTCGCCGTTTATGTCTTAGACCTGCCTGCGAGAGGTCGACGGCTGGTGTATTTACACCACGAGTTCTTTTCATTGCTGAAAGAGAAAAAAAAAAATCAATTCACTCCGGTTGAACCAAAACCTTTTACGTTTCTACCTGTATTTTCAGATAGACTATCAAGTTCAAACACCTGGGGATAGAAACATTTTTCACAAATTAATTGGGCAATTCTATCGCCTCTATTCACAAGAAAATCCTGATCAGAATGATTGAATAATATTACACAAACGTTCCCCGTATAATCTCTATCAATAACTCCTCCTCCAACGCTTATGTAATATTTACTCGCTAACCCCGATCTAGGAGCTATTCTACCATACGAATTTTGAGGTAATTCTAATGCAATGTCAGTTTTAACTAATGCTTTTCCAAATTTTGGAACTACTAAAGAATAAGCGCTGCGTAGATCATACCCAGCAGATTGTTCTGTACAACGTTCAGGGGGATAGCCGTAATTGGTTAATTTTAAATAACCCAGCCGACAGTTGTCTGATACTGAAATCATTTATAAATAATAATAACAATAATAATATTAATATATTTTCTAATTTATATCAGAAAAAGTTACTTTTTCTTTTCAACTGTAAAAGATTCTTTTTTTACATTTTTAACTTTTAATGCTTTTTCTAAAGCCCTACTTAAAATACATGATATTTCGTTTAAAGATTTTTTATCATCAGAGTCTTTGACATTTAAGAGAAAGTAACCTTTTCGTGACACACATTGCCAAAAAGTTTTCTCACTTTTACATCGTTTCAAATCTTTAACATCCGAAATTTCAATTTTAATCAAGTGCGATCCCTCCTCCCCAGGTGTTGTTATTCTTTTACGGTTATCCCCCTTCATAATTTGAAACTGTTGGCTGATTACAAACGGAAGTTTTTATCAGATTTGTTAAATAAACGTAAAATGAATCGTTCTCTTCAAATCCGTCACTATCATCACTACCGCTATCACAACTGTCAGAATTCTCAGAACCAAAATTTTCAAACATATTTTCCGAAACTTTAATTTTTTTAACTTTTTGTGATGATTTACTATTACTGTTATTCTTCCTTTTCCCGCTTTGTAATGAGCCACCGGCTTCAAATATTTGGTATACAATAGAATATAAATTTTGAAGAACTGAATTTGGAAAGAGTTTATCTTTTATAGCCTTCTTTTTGAAAATTGAATTGAAGATTATATAGAGTTCTTGTAAAGATTTTTCCTCGCTTTTCAACGAAAACAGTTTGTCCTGACTAAGAAGTTCGGTATTACTGTAAAGTGTTTGGGAATATACAGTCAGCATGTCCTGTAATATTCCCAATATTAAAATAAGAGTAGGATTTCTCATAACGTCCACATGATTTCTTAAACCGTTTACCAGCAAATCCAGTTTATCATAAGATTTTAAACCTAACGTAAACAGCGCTTCAAACACATGAATAAACCGTAACATATTTCTCATACCGTTGTTTTGGTTAATAGACGTATGCTCCATATCCGTCCGATTGCTAGGGCCGGCCACATTCTCAAAATTCTGTAGTCCCTCATCCATATCCGTGGTAAGGTCTACAGCGGGTGATTGTCTTTCCATTTCACTAAATAAAAAAATAAAAAAAAAAATCAACGAATATTTTGTCAAAGTCTTAGAATAGAAAAATTAATTTAATTTTTGAATAAAAGTTTCAACAAATAAAAAAAAAATCAATCAACGAATATTTTGTCAATGTCATAGAATAGAAAAATTAATTTAATTTTTGAATAAAAGTTTCAACAATTTTGATTTTAGCAGGATTTTGAAATAAAAAACTTATATTATACTTACATTGAATTTACAAAGACGAAACGTTGAAACACTCAAAAAAAGAGCTGTGTGTTGAAGAAGAAGCTGCTGCTGGTGTTGGTAATACAACTAACGTAGTAGTAGTTATAATGATGCCTGAATCTCATTCTCTTTATATACACAATCTGTTGTGAAAGTAAATTACAGTTGACGTCAGTAGAACAAGGATAACAAGTCGTCACGCGCGCATTACCTTACCTCGCATCCGCCTAGGTAATCACTACAAGTCTTGCATCAATAATTTATTTGCATCCGCCTAGGTAATCACTACAAGTCTTGCACCATCGCCGCCAACACTATAATTTATTATTGTATACAAACTTGTTACAATGTGCAAGTTCATAAAATATATAATCTGAAATGTTTTCACTAGAATTATATAAAATATTTGTTTGTAAAAAGTTCTCTTCAGACACGTTGGTCCCATCAATAATAACAAGTTTGTGGTTCAAATTTGTTTTAGTCACTTTCTCTTCGTGTAATATATGCAGTTTTTCAATATAGTCCAATTTAATTTTGTTGATTTCCTCCGGGCGATTCCTTTTATTTATTCGTTCGTAACAAACTTCGGGTTCAGTTTTTATATAAATTGTACACAAACTATTACACAGATTATCAAAATGTTTTGGCATCATATGTTGTAGTAATTTAAATACATTGGCTTCGGTTCCGTTAACTATATTCTGTTCTTGAAGTAAAGGAAAAAACAATTCGGTTACTGAAAATGTTGACCTTTCCAAAATAACTGTATAACCTTCTTGCAGATATTTTCTTGCTTCAAGTTCATTAAGAACATTGTCCATTAACGCAATTGTTTGAAAAGTAAATGCCCACCTTTTCGGCTCGTTGTAGAACATGCTCAAGATGTTTTCACCATAAAAATTAGTCCATTGGTCTACAGGCTCCTTAATATATTTCACTCTACAACCGTGTAATTTCAATCTGTTTTGTAATAACGAAGCGAACGTACTCTTGCCTGCTCCAATATTACCTTCCAAAATAAATATCATTTTTCTCCTAAATTTGCACAAATATATCGAATCCAAATCTGTATCTTCCTTTCTGTTTAGGCCGTTCTTTGTCGATTACCACAAAAGCGTGAGTATTTCTGTTCCAGCCTTCGGAACACAAACGTTTAAATACTTCAAACGGCATATCCGAACCCACGTGATCTGAATAGATATGATGTAAGTTTTTATCGTCCTGTTTAAATATTATAATGAAATTCGTATTGTCACGAATTAATTGTTTGGGAATATAACTGTAGGTTTGGCATAAGTAGAAAATATCTATTTTATAATGTCTTCCCATTGTAAAATAATTTCGAATATTATTTTGTTTTTCGCATGATACGTCATCAAAGATGACTATAGAATTTAATTTAATTTCTTCCAAATTTGGAACTTCGTTATTTTCTGAAAATGGAAAATATCCTATTTCCGGCACACCACTTAAAACACAATCTAAAAATTTATATTTCGGTTGATTTAAAGATTTTGAAAATAAATAAACATTTTTAAAATACAGTCCTTCCGGTGAAACCAATAAATTAATCATTAAATTGGTTTTTCCAGAACTACTGGGTCCACAGATTATACACCTGATATTGTTTGGTAATAAATCTCCGTGGGTTTTTGATTTATTTCCTGTGTTTGATGAAAAAATTATATTATCAAAATTTAACATTGGTAATTTTAATTTTTGTTTTACCAATTTCATATCAGATCTTTTCTGTCAATCCAGGTGTCTCTCGATTTGTCAAACCCAAGCCAGCGAACAAGCAACTTATTTCCTTTTCTACGTAATACTTTTTCAATTAAATACGTATTTCCGTACTTCGTCTTACTTAATTCCTCTTGATAGAAACGTCCTTGTATGATATTATCTCTTTCATCTTTTAAAATATAAGTAACAGGGTTCGATTGTTTAATTTGCCACACAGTATACACCTCGTTACTCCAATTTGGTAAATAACCTTTTGTAAAGGGTTTCTTATACCTACTGATTCTAACTTTGTCACCTGTCTTAAACTTAATATTCTGTCGTCGTCGTCGGTTTCTACTATTTATTATTCTTGCTAACACCGATCTCTCGTTACTCTTATTTACGTCAACAGGTTTTATATTTATTGTTCTATGCACAGTATTGTTGTATTGATCAATTATAACCGGAAGTAAACTTAACCATTTGTAATTACCTTGTTCGCTAAATTTTTGCCACATTTTTCCTTTTAAAGTTCTGTTCAATCTTTCAACAATAGACGCTTTTTTCTCGGAAAAACTGGAATAATGATTAATATCATATTTACTTAACAGAGCTTTTATTTTTGAATTATAAAATTCTTTACCTTTATCGGTTTGCAAATTTCTCATTGGGTATTTATCTAAAATAGGTTTCAAAACTTTTTCTATATCATTTGCCGATTTTGATTTTACAGGAGCTGCTATAGCGAATTTACTGAAACAGTTAATTAAAACTAATATATATTTATATCCTTTATTGATTTTAGCAAACGGTATCATCTCTACAATATCGGCCTGATATAGATCAAATAAACCTTTTATTTCTACATGTCGACTAGGAAAATTCCTACGAACCTGTTTATGTAATTCCTTAGCTATTTCACTTCTGACATTCATTTTCAAGGTGAACACTAGAAATAAAAAGAAAACAATTTACCCAGTAAAGTATATTTATTGTAACAGTTTAGTTAGTTTACAATATGGTGCATAACGTCTGTGTTCTATTTCGGGACGATCTTCCTTCTGCCAGTCACCAATCGTAACACCGCATTCAATGCAAACAACGTTGTCCAGCTCGCCTGTGTAGTAGAATCCTGCTGATGCCAAATCCTCTGCTTTGGGTGATGATTTCGGCCAATTTATAAATGAATCACGTAATATTTCTTCCACTTCGCAAACGTTCACTTTATTGTCTGCATAATTAATCACATCACCCGGCGTAAGCTTACTAAGTGCACAGTCTGGATTTATTAGTTTATGTAAATTGTTTATTAATTTTATTGAAAACGGTTTATTTTCCGATGACCAGCCGCAACCACAACACACCACACTATTATAGTTTTTAGTACAGAAAAATCCTGATTTCACCAAATCTTTTTCGTACAATTAAATACAGGACAGCGTTCATCTTCCCCACTCATCGACATCTTGACTACTGGAGTTAATAAACTTTGTGTTGCAATAAAAACACCCGTTCTTGCGTAATTGGACGGTCCTATTATACATATTAAGAGACTTGTGCTCTTCGCAAAGAAAACTGTTTTTAATATCAGTATCGTTCTTTAAATATGGCGGCAGTTTGTCGTAAACATTTTCCACATCTTCGCAATGATTTATTAGAAACTCTTTAGGCAGGAACTTAATTAGTTCTTCCTGCATGTTTTTATATCCTTTACAATAGGCTTCTTTTATCGCTAAATTAACAGTCTCGAGTCTGTCTTTAACTAACTTTTCTAATTTCCACCACTGTAATAAAACTACCGCATTTATGTAAGCACAATTTTTTAAAGAACTATGATTATAAATACATGGTTTTGTTGTTATTTCATTCCAAAATTGTTTTCTCAACACACTTAAATTCGGACAGTAAAAATCATCAAAATTTAAAACTGTAACGTCAAATTTTTTCAACAAATTTGAAATAAATTTTTGTTTTTCAAGACCTTTAACGTACACTGTACCACTTAAGCTTATACCATTAAATATTTCATTCAAATCCGTGTAAGGTCTAATACCTGAATTCCATGCCAGACCGTGATAGTGTTTCTCCAACCAAACTACTTGTTTTTTCAAATTCGGTGGTAATTGTGTAAATCTCATTGGGGGTTGAAATAATTGTAACTCGTATACTTGTTCATTGCTTGATAGAAGAGCCAGTTCTTTAACTATATATTCATTGGTAGAATCTTTGAAACCTTGAAAATCTAATATAAACTCCATAATAAAATATTAAATTACACCAACTTATATATATGCACAATCGCGCATTCAGTTGAACTGTCTATGTTAAACCCCAAAACAAACTAGTTCAAAACCTTTCCAACAACCGGTCTTAAATACTAAAATTATTACGTAATACACACTGTTATTTCATTGATACTCATTAATATGTAAATCAGGTTTTGTGTGTGAGTAAAATAAAACAAAGAGATAAACAATATATATATATTTTTATTTTAACTATTTTAATATATTACATTTTTTTATTCTGTCTCCATATGTTCCGCCGCCTCTATCGCCTCCAGCGCCTTTACCGCCTCCGCCGCCTCTATCGCCTCCAGCGCCTCTACCGCCTGTGCTTCCTCCAAAGCCTCCGCCTCCTCCAAAGCCTTCTCGAACATAGATTGTTCAGTACTGGTGTCCTGATTCTTTTTTTCCTCAATTCTTTCAATCATGTCACTCAGGTTCTCGAAGGTTTTTTCGGCGGCTTCGACAGCTTTTGTTAAGTTGTACACATCACGTACCGTCTGTGTCATCAGCATTATAAAATCCTGATAATTTAATTTAGCAGGATTTTGAGACGATGTTGATGGTAGCCCTGCCGATGTTGATGGTAGCCCTGCCGGTGTAGGTGGTAGCCCTGTCGGTGTTGGTGGTAGCCCTGCCGGTGTTGGTGGTAGCCCTGTCGATGTTGATGGTAGCCCTGCCGGTGTTGGTGACAGCCCTGCCGGTGTTGGTGGTAGCCCTGCCGGTGTTGGTAGTAGCCCTGCCGGTGTTGGTGACAGCCCTGCCGGTGTTGGTGGTAGCCCTGCCGGTGTTGGTAGTAGCCCTGCCGGTGTTGGTGGCAGCCCTGCCGGTGTTGGTGGTAGCCCTGCCGGTGTTGGTAGTAGCCCTGCCGGTGTTGGTAGTAGCCCTGCCGGTGTTGGTGGCAGCCCTGCCGGTGTTGGTGGTAGCCCTGTCGGTGTTGATTCGGCATCCCAATCCTCCTCGAAATCTATCGGGGGAGGAATGAGCCCTGCCCATCTTGAAGGCGTTTCTTCTTCTTCTTCTTCCTCCTCTATCTCCTCTTCAAAGAAAGGGCCCTGTTCTTCTTCCATCAGTACATCTTCCACATCCGGCTCAATATCCAGAACAATTTTGTGTTGCAGGAAGCACATGGTAGCTGTAGTTGTAGTTGACTGATAAATGTGCTATGCGAAAGCTGACAATATATAGCCGAAGAAAACTACGTCATGTTGGAACTGTTCCAACAGGCTGGTTGTATAATTCCTACACCTCTCTCTGCTTATTATTCTTGCCGGATATTAAATGCGCGTCAAGAAGCTGTTTTATTTGAAATAAAATATTTTCGCTATTTAAACATTTTATACCGAAAATTGATAAATCGTTTTGTTTCACTCTTTCTACAGAATTAGTGAACTCATTAAATTCAAAAACAGAATTATTTTTAAAAACATACAACAAACCGTTAATATATCGAAAAACCGAGTCTGGAGCGGTTGGTAGACCATTAAATATTTTATAAGTAGCCCCATATTTCCTAACCCTAAAATAATCTTCATCTATTTCCATAAAGTAATTATCATCGAAAAAGAAATATGTTCTTCCTACATAAGTATTTACTAATCCTTGAAATCGTATGTTAGCTCTCCCGTATTGTGATTGTATTGTCATGGGATACCCGTTTATAAGTTGTAAAGAGGGAAAATCAATCATATATATTTGATGGTTTATAAACATTACAAGACGGCCGTTAGGTCTCTGATAAAGAAAATCTATTTTTTCAAAATTCTGTGGTAAAAATTGTAACCAGTCAGATATATTGCGTGCAACACTAATTGTTTTATCAATTAGTTGAACTGTCCAAAACCATTTTTCATAAAAAATATATAATTGTTGATTAATTATTAAAAACGTATTTACATTTTTTAAACTGCATAATTTCAGTTCCTGTGTTGACGTCGGTGTATTTTTAGGAACAGACTTGTCTGTTGATGTAATATTTTTCTTTCCATATAGGCTCTGTATCGCTAAAATATCGTCTCTTCCAAGACGAGTTCTGTCTGTGTAAAAAGGATACATTGTTGAATTAATTTCATTAGTATGCGAGATGCCTAAAGCATGGCCTATTTCATGAATTAAAACTGCTAATAATGCTACTTGATCCTCGGAACATTTTTTAACATCTTTTTCAAAACACCAATTTTCATCTTGATCAATATGAATTTCGACTAAAGCCCCATTTGTTGAAGGAAAAACGAATGTCCTAAAACATGTCCTTTACCATCAAATTCGGTTCCACAAAAATGTTTACTTTTTGAAATCTGTGTTTACCTCTTTTGTTTGAAATTAAAATATCGTTATTAACTCTGTCGTTAATAAAAGTTAAATCACAATATTTTTCCCATGTTTTAAAAAGCTAAATCGGCTATATCTAAATACACTTTACTGGATATAGCATAATTCCATCTTAACGTTTTCTTTTGCCACTTACTAATTGTTTTAAAATTGAAAACCCCGTCTTCTACACCACATCTCTTTTATATACATTATTTCTAAAGTTTCATTATTCAAATTTCCGTCTGGTGTAATACTGTAGTAATCTTGAAATTGGATTATAGCTTTTGTTAGACTGTTTGAATCAATATATTGTAATATTGTATCATTATTATTAGCCGGCTGTGGTGAAGCAAAATATCCATAATTATTTAGATATTCCAAAGCAAATAAAGTTTGGTTTTGCGATTTGCAAAAAACAAATAAAATTATAAATAATATTAAACGCAACATTGTGTTCACGTAACCAATGATCAATTAGGAATGAGCCTTGAACGTTTGCCAATAAGGAAATGTCGGTAGAAAACCTTGAGTAGGAAATACCAGTCACCAAGGTGAGCAACAAAGTAACAACCATTACGTAATACATTGCACAATATATTCTTAGAAAGCGGCGTGTGTTGGACATATTAGTCAAGAATAAATTACAACGTCTTCCCGGATGGGTTTGCCTAACACATTCCTAAACAGGAAAACAAATCTTGTATGCAAGTTAGCTGGTCGTTTAAAACTTCCACGTGCAAACAATAAGGAGACTAATAAATAATTACAAACACAGAATAACTAGAATTCAGATAGTATAATTTTATTTATTACATTCTATACAATTCCACTAAATCACATAAGGGCCATGCTTTTGCATGTTTTTCTTTTGGCACTTCGGTTTCTTTCCACCCGTCAATGAGTGTCCTGCAGCATATGCAGATAACAGAATCCTTCACCCCTGTGTAGAAAAGTCCGGCTTCGACCATATCATCGATATTAGGATACGGTTTAGGCCAAGAAGAAAATGTCTCTCTCATTTTGTTTTTAATTTTATAAATCGACGCATTAGCACTGAGAAAATGAGCACTGACACAATGCATTCTCAAAAAATCATTTAAACACCTCAATAATAATTTCTTATTCGCTTGACAATTATCTGAACACCCGTCCACGTTTTCAAATAACGATGATGACAACACTTCTCTAACATGGTTACGATTTGTTTCTGACATGGTTTTAAGCACACTGTTCATATCTGATATATAAGCCATAATAAATGTCACGTTATACGTACACGTTCGGTCTTCCTATGCACTAGAAATCGGATCGACACCGGATTTTATAAGAAAAAATTTCCTAATAAACCGAAAAAATATTTGTTTGTAAATCTATAAAGACCGGCGTCGCCGGCAGTGGTGGTGGTGGTGATGTAATCGGCGAACACCTGCAAGACTTACGTCATACTTGAACGCTTGCCAGATGATGTAATCATTGGACGGTTGCCAAAGATTACGTACCGACCTTGACCCGTGACCTTGACCCGTGACCTTGACCCGTGACCTTGATCCGTGACCTTGACCCCCCACGAAAATTGGATCATGACCTTGACCTTGACCTTGACCCCCACGAAAATGGGGTCATGACCTTGACCTTGACCCATGACCTGACCTTGACCTTTGACCTGACCTTGACCTTTGACCTTGAAACCTTGTCCCAGAACTTGCATTTCCTTACTACTGCCGTCGTTTTACAGCCGTAGATGACATTAAAAGCGCATCGCTGAATGAAGTAAAGGCTATCTCAAAGATCGAGTTTGAGAAGTGTTTCGAGGATTGGAAGAAGCGCTGGCACAAGTGCATAATCTCCAATGTGGACTATTTTGAAGGCGACAACATTAATGTAGAAGAATAAATATTTTGTTCAAAAAAATAAAATTCTAATTAATTTCTGAACACACCTCGTACAAACCTGCCTTACTTTCCAAGGAAATGCAAGGCCATTGTTCACATTAGTGGAGTATTTGTAGTTTCTTTAAGGATACCTTTTATATTATTTAACTTGTTTACTTTTAAATAAATATTATCTTTATACAAGTGTGGTACCAAGTTTTATTTAATGCACCGTTGGACATATTTAGCAAAGGCAAGCTAGAGAGTGTACTTTATTTCTAATTATTTCCATAAAAATGTCGCTACTGAAGCAAAGCTTAAGTTTAAAAAGAAATGTCTCTTTGAATAAACTTCAATTTTGTATTGGTTATATTTGGCTCTTTTTGATGACGAGTTTGCCGGCCACTGCACTGTGCCATCTTGATTATAAAAATATTTAAACATGAATAAAACTATTATAAAACCGTTTTTAATAGTATTATATTGAAATAATTGTAATATTAGAACGCAATATGATGAACTGTAGAATGGCAAGGATGTTCCGATATCGCATACGATATTTGGAATCGATACTATAACGGAAAAATATCGATATCCCGATAATATCGAATGAAAAGTATCGATATTCGTGAACCAATATTTGTTTTTTTTTTAATAAAATATTTACACTAATAATAATTAAACGTTATTATTATTTACATTATCGGTTGACAAATGGGGTGAACCTATGAAATTCGTGAAAATTACGCTCTGCCAATGTGAAAAAAACTAAATACACACTATATTTAATGCTATAAGAATTTACAAAAATTAGGTATCTTAAAAATAAAAATAATCGATATTAATTAAACACCTGAAAACGATTAGGAATTTTAACCCAATGTGAAACTAATTCTTGAAAATTGTATCTTACTAATTATAAATCTCATTGTACTAGGGGCATAAATCTTCTCGATATTAATTAAACACCTGTAAACGATTAGTTTTAACGTTATTGTGAAACTAATTCTTGAAAATTCTATTTTACTAATGACAAATCTTACTGTACTATGGGCATAAATCTTCTTAAGAGGTTTAGTTGCACGACCGTCGATCACAGTGCCTGGGATATTATGATCCTTTCTTGTAGTGTTCAGTCTAGTCTAATCTGTTTACTAAGAACAAATATTATGGTGTTAAAACAACCCTTGCTTACTCCACTACGAGGAGATGAGTGAATTTAGAAGGTGTTGTACACTTATTGACCGATTTTAGTATCGAATTAAAAAAAAATAAGTAACTCCGAGTAATCAGCTAGTTAGAAATTATAATTACACGATATTTATAAAATCACACAATAAAACAGTCATACAATGAATTCCAATAGATTGACGAAACAGGTGTTTGATTTTTTCCATAATCGTAAAACGAAACCGAACTGGTTTAAAGAAATTGAAAAAGACCTAATAGAATTAAAAATTACAGAAAATTCACTGCTTGACCAAACTGCTAAGATAAGTACCAAGGACGAAAGAATAAGATTCCAAGATAAAACCAAAATAAGACCTAAACCTATCATTTCGGAAGAGGAGAGGAAAAGAAGATCGGAAAGAATGAAGAGCTACTGGGAACAAAGAAAAGTACAGCGCACAAGAAATGATTGATTCAGCGTTACCCCAAAGAGGGTGAAACGAAAAGAAGAAGAAAACAGTCGTACACAAACTATACTTATGCAATTTTTATTTATTCGCAGAAAAATATTATATTTTTATAAGTAAACGCTATGTACTTCTAATTACCATGTTTCAAAATTTCATCTTCGGAACGCTGAAATATCAGTTTTGTTTTGAATTTCGTTCACCGTCACCGGTTCTTCTTTGGCGTACGTACGGATCTTGTATCTAATTGGGTACGTCAGCTGGTTACCGTTGTCCCAAGTGTACAGTTCCTGTTACAAAAAATATCTGTTAAAGTCACGTCACACAATATATGAACGAATCAATTAAAAATAAATTAATAATGTACTTTAAGTATTATATTCAATCACTGCTATTCTATTTCTCAATATCAAGCGTCCTCATTGATTAGCTAAATTGTTTTTTTCTAGACTTTTAAAGATATTAAAGATATTTCTGTTGTTTTTATTAGTAGAAGGGGAGAGAAAAGGGCGTAATTAATACAAGTTACAAGTTACAAGTTTGTAACAAAATATCTTGCGCCAGAACTTTAAAAAGTTAAAATTAACATTACTGATAGTTAAACTGTTCTTTACAAGAATACTAATAAAATATTTGATACGTTTTTTCGTAAAAATGTCAGGTAAACATGCGAAAATAATAACACTAAAAGAATTTCATTTTAAATATTATAATTATCAAGTTAGAAATTCAGAACAAGTAAAACGGTTACTACTTATAAATACAATATTTAATTTTCTATTAATTACTGTAAAATTCTTCAACCGATTATTTTGAAACTTTACGTTATAGTTTAATTTCAAACACGCTGATGTTTCTAAAAATAAAACGACGTAAAAACCCGTTGAAATATAATACCGCTTTGGTTACGTTTGGAAAAAAATTTTACTTCAACAAAAGTATTTTTGAAAACACCAAAGCTTTCTTTTGAAACGAACTAAAAAGTAATTATTTTTTTTAAACCATCGAAAATAAGATTACAAAAAATTATTCAGACTGTCATCCACACCAGTGCGCTGATTATAACGACTAAAAAATGACTCGTATGTCCTTGTAAAGTACTCTAATTACGCGGAATCCGATGAAGTTCCTCTCAGATAACGCTCGTAAAACTATCATCACTGTTTGAATTATTGGTGCACAGTGTTTTATATAGCTTCGCAAGGAAAACCTTTATATGAGCCAGTCTAAAACTACTTCCCGTGATCAATCCAACGTCCTTGAAGACTGTTCTTTAGTAATTGTTTCGCTGCATTTACACAGCGAAGAGATGCAACCTTGTTGAAAAATTGATTCATCCTCGAAACTTTAAAATGGGTTAATGTGAGCCCTTAATGGATTAAAGCCGTTCGTGAAGGAATGAGAAGACGAGGACCAGATTTGTGGAGCAATTCCTGGATGTCACTATCAACTTACAAAGAATTGCATACAGCCGCCGAATTGCATGCGACTGCCGACAGAAGTGACTACTTCTATCACAAAACTGAATACTAAATAATTCAGTTGCACTGGGTAAGTAGTATAATGTTATTTAAATTATTATTATTCACACCTACCAATTTATAATAACGTATAAAACGTCACTGTTACACAGTTAACACTTGTCATAAAACTGAATACTTAATAAAGTTGGACTGGGTAAGTAGTATAATGGCGTTTAAAATAATTTAAATATTTATTATTTATACCTACCAATATATAATAAACGTATAAAACGTTACTGTTACACAGTTAACATTTGACACAAAACTAAATAATTAAGTTGGATTGGGTAAGTAATATAATGGCGCAAACATACAAGTTTTCACTTCAAAAATACATTTTAAAACAAAAATATATACAAGAGCGTAATGCGTGACGGCAAACTGAATTTTTTTCTGTGCAAAACATAAATCCATACCCTGCCATAAGAAGTAGTCACTTCAATAAGAGCGTGATGCGTGACGGCAAACTGAATTTTTCCCCTGCAAAACATACATCCATACCCCGCCATAAGAAGTATTCACATCAAAAATCACAGTGAGCTAGTGTGGGTAAGTATATATGGTGTTCTAACACGAGTAGGATTCCGGACGGTATAGCCCCGCGCTCTGATTGGCCGAGTGTGACTTCATGGTGTGACGTAGGGGTGGATGTGTGACATATGGTACGCGCCTAACCAGCCCTGAGACGGTGGATAGTGTGTTATATAAACATATAAAGTACTTCAATCTATGGTTACCACCGGCATCCGTGCCCCGGGCCTGTGGATAGTGCGTCATACTCCATTCTATGGCCGCCGCCGCCATCGTGTTACGTGCCTCGGGCCTGTGGATAGTGTGTTATATAAACATATAAAGTACTTGGCAGCCGCCATCGTGTTACGTACCCGAGCCGCCGGTGGATATTAATTAATCGAATAAAAAGTTGCGCGTTTCTGGCAAGGCTCGAACCGGGGACGTTGCGCGTGTGAGGCGCACGCTATGACCACTGTACCACGGGAGCGTCTTGGGAAATTAGAGCGATTCGAGATATACGAAACGAACACCGATTCCGCTCGGGTTTGCCCGATCGCCATCGTGGTACATGCCTAGCCCGCCCTGAGACGGTGGATAGTACGTTATATAAACGTATAAAGTACTTCATTCTATGGCCGCCGCCATCCGTGCCCCGGGCCTGTGGATAGTGTGTTATATAAACATATAAAGTACTTCATTCTATGGCCGCCGCCATCGTGTTACGCGCCCAGGGCCTGTGGATGGCGCGTTATATAAACATATAAAGTAAGTTTATCTATGGCCGCCGCCATTGTGGTACGTGCCCCGGGCCTGTGGATGGCGCGTTATATAAACATATAAAGTACTTCATTCTATGGCCGCCGCCATCGTGTTACGTGCCCCGGGCCTGTGGATGGCGCGTTATATAAACATATAAAGTACTTCATTCTATGGCCGCCGCCATCCGTGCCCCGGGCCTGTGGATGGTGCGTTATATAAACATATAAAGAATGTCAATCTATGACCACCTCTCTCTCTCTCTCTCTAGCCGCCGCCGCCATCGTGTTACGTGCCCGGGGCCTGTGGATGGCGCGTTATATAAACATATAAAGAATGTCAATCTATGACCACCTCTCTCTCTCTCTCTCTCTCTAGCCGACGCCGCCATCGTGTTACGTGCCCCAGGCCTGTGGATAGTGCGTTATATAAACATATGAAGTAAGTCTATCTATGACCACCTATCTCTCTCTCTCTCTCTCTCTCGTCTTACGTGAAAAATAAGGAAAAAGAAACAACAACAACAACATTTCGTAAAATAATGATATTTTTTATTATCAATTATCGATTTGACACTCGAAAGATTTGGTACAATTTTTAAAAACGCAATTGCAAAAAGCTATTTCGTCTTTGCGACTAGCGCAGCACTCTACCAAATCGCGAAACGTGAAGCGGGTACATCGTTTCCTGCAGCAGGCGTAATCGTCGACTCCTATCTTGTACACGGGTAGTCTGGCAAAATTCAATTTCATTTGTACGGTTCTGCAACGGCAATGGCAGAAGGAAAAACACTGGCAGATTTTGCACGCTAGCCCGTCTACTTGGCATTCGGGCGCGACGAAGCATTTCAGTTCGCAGCAGTATTGAGCTTTGTCTGTAAAAATAAAAAAACAACGTCATTCTCCGGTGCACACGCTGGCAACACTCACAGATGCACATGTTGGCAACATGCACCTTGCGGTCGACAGCTGCAGGCCTTCAGTTGCAGCCATGTCGTGGAGAAGGAAAGAAGCTCTTAAACAGTACAAGGCGGACATATTACAATCGTTTACTAGGTAAAATCGAAGTTATTGTTCACTCTGTGTGTTTGATTTTTAAAAAAAAAATATGCGTATGTGTATAAAAAAATGTTTTTTTGTTTTTTTTCAGGGCGATAGACGAAAAATTCAAAAGTATACGGCGTTTGGAGGATGTTGAAACAATAAAGACCGATTTCGGATATAAAATCGAAATCGAGATGGTAGACGGCGTGCAAGTACATCAGCACGACCTCCAACGGTTATGGCAACCAAAATGTCCAACCGTCGTCGTCGTCGTCCTCGCCCTCGTCCACCAACACAGCCCCCGCCACCACCACCGCCACCACCACCACCACAGCCCCCGCAGACTGACCATGACTTTGACGTAACCCTGACCCTAGACATCCTGGACACTGACATGCTGGACTCCCTATTACAATCGTTATCCCCGACATAACCCTTAATACACCTCCACCTCCTTCTGCTCCTTGAATTCGAGGAGCAGCGTACAAAATGGCCCTTTTCAGGGCCCGCATAAACATATTCATGATTGTCCTCTGTGTTTGTACACGGGGTTGGAACCGTCGTACGAGGTGGTGAAGCCGCCGTCGTAGCCCACATTACAATCCGGTGTTAAGCAGAAGGCTTAACCCTTGAGGAAGTAGCCCCAAACCATCGCTACTCCCGGTGACTACCACTCCATGACAAAATTGTAGTCTCCCAAAAAAAAATTTTTTTTGCTTTATATTTTTTAATGTTTTTTTTGTATTTTTAATTTTTTGTTAGGTTATTACAATAAAAGATTACACCGTCAGCTTAGCGTACGCGCACGCGCGCAATGGAGAATCAACTCCACACAAAACCCAGGTTTACGGGAGAATTAACTCCGCGCCAGTGACCTCCAAACACACACACACACACACACAACCCAGGTTTACGGGAGAATTAACTCCGCGCCAGTGACCTCCAAACACACACACAACCAAGGTTTAGGGGAGAATTAACTCCGCGCCAGTGACCGTCACACAAACATCTCTTTGGTTTACGGGAGAATTAACTCCACGCCAGTGACCTCCACACACACACACACACACACACGTCTATTAGGTTTACGGGAGAATTAACTCCGCGCCAGTGACCTCCTAGACATAAGCGCGCGCTCGCGTACACTAAGCATCGAGTAAATCGTAATAATGTTTCGCGCTCTGCAGAGCGCACTTACTACTATCGCTATTATGACGGGGTAATATGCATTTGAAATATGTACATTCGACGTTATTATCCAACGTTTCGGGTAATTCCAAAACGTTCGGATGGTAACGGCGTAAAAATTGCGCTTTTTCCGAACCTTTAGTGTACAAAGTGGAAAAAGGTCTGAACATCTCGCGTACGACGTTCTCGTCGAACGGTATATCGCCGTCCGCCCACTCTATACAGTGAAAATATTCGCGTAACCAGCGAGCGATTTTCTTACTCTTTTCGTTCAGCGTGTGAAAACCGTAAGGCGATTTGAAAATCGTAACCGCGTACGAGAAACGGCTGACAACGGCCAATTCTTTCACTATATACTCGCCGCAATTATCAACGTACGCGTGAAATTCAACTACCGCTAGCCGGTTCTGCTGCTGCTGCTGCTGCTGCTGCTGCAGCATGTTTTTGAATAAGACCACTTCGTCGTACAAACGGTCCGCTTCGGGCAGACTACTGGACACGGGTTCGTCGCCGCCGGCCAGACACTCGATGATGTACGCGATCAAATCTTTTTCGTTGTAAAACAATTCTTTGATACGACGCGTCACCAGAGGCACACTGTCGGCGAACAATTTCCACTCGTCGGCGGTCAACGAAACGGTATGCGGACCGCTACCGACGCCGACGCCGCTGTACAACTGAACGTATCTCTTACCGAACACTTTCCGGACAATCACGTGACCTTGACTGAATTTAAATTTTATCGAAGCGGTCGAAGCAGCAGCAGCCGCGGCTGCCGACGTTATATTCGTCAGTTCGTTCAGCAATTCGTTGAACGTGAAATAGGTGAAGAAAACGAATTTATTTTTACCCGACTGCACCAAAACGCCCAGCTCGTGTGCGGCGTGCTGGAAAAGACCGGTCACGATAAATTTACTGCAATCGCTGTTTAAAAAATTCACCGTTTTCAAATAAATACCTAAAGGCAAGTTTGGCGGCACCGTACGTCTTGTAGACTGCTGGCGATCCACGTCCATACGCTCCGGCTCCATGACTCGCACTGAACGCTGTAACACTCATCTCGCACCTACCTCACTTCTCCCCACTCCTCCTCCCCACCAGCCTAAAAACCCGCTATATTTTTAATGGCGCCTGTGAGTAGGGAATAGCTCATGTGCTTATCGTAAAAGATGACGCAATAGGCCGTCGTATTGGCGGGAAAATTATCGGAAGCTTCGATTTCCAGTTTCACGTCGACAGGTCCCGACCTGAACGAATCTTTGTGCTTGGAACAATCGATTACGAAAATCGGTGTTTTCTCTTTGAACGTTTGCAAATCGACACAAGGGGACGGTTCGCGACCGTAATAGTACTGTTGGAAATCGCAGAATTTGTGGTACGCTAGCGCCGCACTACCGCGTACGCGTTCGTAAGGGTGAAAATCCCGAATTCAGATGAACGCGTACGTCCGTGATGTTGCAATAATCGAAAGCGGACGCGTCTTTAGCGATCTGATTGGACCTATCCGTTTGAAAGACTAACGCTATGATCTGGGGCATCTGGTCTATAGTGGCCGTCTTGAGGACCCACGATTCGTGTTTCACGGCCGGCCACCACGGTCGTACTATAACGTCCCATCCGCGATACGCAATGTGCGCCGTGATGTTGTTTTGAATCTTTCGCAACGTGTCCACTTCGTGTTTCCCGTCCACGGTAATGTGATGCAACAACCACGTGATACCGGTAATCACGAGGTCAACTGTGGTCGCGCCGTCTTCGCTGTAAACGGCGTTCAAATCGGTAGCCGATCGTAAGAGTACCAGTTCCTGTTTCACGTTGACCACTATCCGTCGGTAATCCTCAAAAAATCCCATCAACATTTTCAACGGTACGAGTACGGAAAATTCACCGCTACTACTATCGGGAGACACGTACCTACCGGGACCCACCCAACAACGCTTGTAAGCGGACGCCGCCGTGCGTAAAGGACGACAGCGCGATCCATTGCAGCGATTGCAATAGATATTTTAAAAATAAAAATTGTTTTACCGCCCACAAAGGTTATGTCTGTCAGTCTGTACAGGAATGCCCGAAATGTAACAAACTGATTATAACTAAAAAACGGAAAACCGAGCACGTTTGCGGTGAAATTTATTGCAAGGTGTGCAAAGACTATAAGCAGTCTGGCCACCAATGCTACATGACGGTCGACACTCGTAAGCCTATGATCAGAGACTTCCTGTTCGTATTTTTCGACTTCGAGACGCGCCAAGACGAAGTTCTGGACACGGCTCGCGTACACCGAGTCACCTTGTGCGTGTCCAAACAGTATTGCTGGGAGTGTATGATACGCTTGACGCAAGACTGCCCCCACTGCGGTACCAGAACGCGCGTGTTCCAAAAAGATCCGGTCCGCAGGTTCATGTCCTACGTCATGGACGTGCGCAAGACGTACAAAAAAGTGTGCGTCATCGCGCACAACGGTCAAGCGTTCGACCACCAATTTATTTTCAAGTACGTGCTCGAAGAGACGAAATTCACGCCGAAACTCATCACGCGCGGCTCCAAGGTCATCCTCATGGAATTGGATAACGTGAAATTCATCGACTCTCTAAACTACATGCCTATGGCTCTATCGAAACTCCCCAAAGCGTTCGATCTGCCGCCGGAAAGCAAAAAAGGCTATTTTCCCCACCTGTTCAACACTCTGGCCAATCAAAATTACGTAGGTCCCATGCCCGGCCGCGAGTACTACTGTCCCGACTCCATGTTCGACAAGAACCACAAGGAGTTTTCCAAATGGTACGACGAACAGGTGCGCAACGAATACGTGTTCGATTTTCAAAAAGAGATTTTCGAATACTGTTATTCGGACGTGGATATACTGGCGCAAGCGTGCATAAAGTTCCGCGCTTCGTTTCTGCAGGAATGCAAAGTGGACCCTTTCCTGGAAGCCGTGACCATCGCCAGCGCGTGCAACGTGGCGTTCAGACGTAACTTTCTGAAGGCCGACACCATCGGCATAGTTCCGAAAAACGGCTACCGTTTGGCCGACAAACAGTCGCTCGCCGCTCTGCAATGGTTGGCCTCGGTAGAGGAAAAGGAGCGGGAGCGGACCGCCGAAGACGACGACGACTACCGTTTGGAACACGCCGGTCGCGGCAGGGAGAAACAGATTGCCGGCATGAAAGTGGACGGTTATTGCGCCCGCACGGACACCGTATACGAGTTCCACGGCTGCTACTGGCACGGCTGCCAACGGTGTTTCCCTCACGGGCGCGAAGAGCCCCTAGAGGACGACCCATCCGACACGCTCGACGCTCGTTTGCAGAGAACCAAGGCAAAAATCGATAAACTGTCACGTCTGGTCTCTTCGGTAGTGGAGATGTGGGAGTGCGAGTTCAAGGCACCGCCTCATCTCGCCTTCCAACCCACGGCACCCTTGAATCCTAGAGACGCTTTCTTCGGCGGTCGTACGGGTAACGTGCGCACCTATCACGCTTGCAAAGAGGGAGAAAAAATCCACTACGTGGACGTGTGCTCCCTTTACCCGTGGGTGTGCAAGTACGGTAGATACCCCTTAGGTCACCCCAAAATTCACGTAGGCGATGCTGACTGCAGGAGGGCGGGCATGGAGGCGGACGGGCTGCTGAAGTGTACCGTCCTTCCGCCTCGCGAACTCTACCACCCCGTGCTGCCGGTAAAGATGCATGACAAACTGATGTTCGTGTTGTGCCGCACGTGCGCGGAAACGCTGAACGTCTCCGACTGCGACCACGACGTCGATCGACGAGCGCTGACAGGGACTTGGACTATGGACGAAATCCGTAAGGCCGTGGACAAGGGTTACGTCATTTTGGAAATGTTCGAAATGTGGCAGTACGAAATGGCGTCTTTCGACCAGGGCGGTGGTCTATTTACGGATTTCATTAATAAATTTTTAAAAATAAAACAAGAAGCTTCCGGCTACCCCGACTGGTGTAAGACTGACGAGGACAGACAAAAGTACATAGACGACTATTTCACGGCCGAACGGGTGACACTGGAAGCGGGTAAAATCGAAAAGAACGAGGGCCGACGCTCGCTGGCCAAATTGATGTTGAATTCCTTTTGGGGAAAATTCGGCCAGCGAGAAAACCAGACAAAGACCGCGATCGTCAGACAACCAACCGAGTTGTTCAAAATGTTGGTCAGTCCGTCCGTTCGCGTTAACAATATCCAGGAGGTGAACGACGAAACCATCGTGGTGAACTGGGAGTACGTCGAAGACGTCTGCGAGGTACTTCCGACGGTCAACGTCGTACTCGCCGCTTTCACGACTGCTCAGGCTCGACTTAAACTGTACGAACACCTGGATGCCCTTGACAGACAGACCGTTTACTACGACACTGATTCTGTACTCTACCTGGAAGGTGCACACAAGGTAGAGACAGGTGACTACTTAGGGCAGATGACGGACGAACTCCTGGAGTACGGTCCCGGTTCGTATATTACAGAATTTGTATCCGGTGGACCGAAAGTCTACGGTTACAAAGTTTTGTCTACCAAATACAACGAACTGGTCACCGTATGCAAGGTCAAAGGACTCACATTGAATCTCAGCACGTCCGGCGTAGTAAATTTCGAGTCTTTAAAGAGAATGGTTCTCAATGTCGACGACGACGACGACGACAAGCAACCGGAAACTCTTACGGTCACAGACAAAAGGATTCGTCGCACCAAAGATCATCAAGTGATCACGGTGAACGAATCAAAAATATTTCGGGTGACAGGTGCGAAAAGAAAACGCTGCGGTGATTTCGATACACTACCGTACGGTCACCGTAGCAAAAAACAACGTTTAGAGTAAGAGAGAGAGAGGCACAGACAGACAGAACACTTTTTTTTCAAAATATTTTTTACCCTCTTTCTTATTGCTGAATGCAAGGTCACTGGCGAAGAGTTAATTCTCTCGTAAACATGAGTGTGTGTTTGTGTGAATGTCCCCTCTGGCGAAGCGTGACCGCGCTCGTAAGGGTGAATGTCCCTCTGACGAGGTGTAACTACCCGTAAGGCGTATGGTGCAATAAGAAAGACGGTAAAAAGAAAAAAAACGGAGGTATCAGCAGAGGAATAGGAATTTTTTTTGGAATGGATACCACGCGAGGGTGGCGAAGGTTGGGGCCACCCTCCATAAAAAAAAAGTATAAAATCTTTTGTTTCAGATAGACAGTAGTCAGTCGGTATGAACGTGAGACGTGATATAGCCGATGAGCTGCATAAGCCGGCGCGAAGAAATTTCAAAACACGTCGTGTCACGCTGAAGGGTGTGGACGATTTATATCAGGCGGATTTGGTGGAAATGATCCCGTACGCTAAGGGCAACAACGGTTACAAATATATACTGACAATGATAAATTGTCTGTCGAAATTCGCTATAGCCGTTCCGTTGAAAACAAAGACGAGCGCCGAAGTGGCGACCGCTCTTGAGCCGATACTCGAAAAACACCCCATGCGCCATTTTCAGACCGATCAGGGTAAAGAGTGGTTCAACGCTCACGTGGGTAAACTGATGAAAAAATACGGCATAAACCATTACACCACGTATACGGATAAGAAAGCGTCTATAGTCGAACGGCTCAATCGTACTTTGAAAACGAAAATGTGGCGCGAATTTACGGCTCGCGGCACATACGAGTGGGTAGATTTATTAAAATCGGTAGTTCGGTCTTACAATAACACCGTGCACAGCACCATCGGTATGAAACCGATTCTTGTGACGCGAAAACACGAAAACCAACTTTTGAAAAAAGTAAACGGTCAGGGTGGTGGTGGCACTTTGGAAAAGACTAAATTTAACGTGGACGATAAAGTAAGGATTTCCAAGTATAAGAAGACCTTCGCTAAAGGCTACCTACCGAACTGGACGAACGAGGTGTTTTCTATTTACGCCGTAGTCCCGACCGCACCTACCACGTACATTTTACAAGACTCGAAAGGCGAGATTCTGAAAGGCGGCTTTTACGCCGAAGAATTAAGTAAAACCAATGTGGGCGATGTTTACCTCGTGGAAAAAGTATTGCGATCGAAAGGGAACAAAGTTCTGGTAAAGTGGTTAGGCTTTGACAAGTCGCACAACTCGTGGATCGATAAGCGCAAACTAATCGCTTGAAACGGGATATCCGTTTCCTGTGTCTCCACACGCGGCCGCATTCGGACAAAGCCTACTATTTATTAGACACGCGCGCACACGAGCGGCTCAGTATCGAACGATAATGCGTATCGAGACGTCGCGTGAAAAATTGCAAATTTCAAATTTCGACGTTTTTGCAGGCGGCGGCGGCGGCAAGAGTAAACGTCATAGCTCGCTTTTGCCCGACACTATTCGTTGTATCGTATGCGGTCCTTCCAATTGCGGTAAAACTAACGTCGTGTTCAATTTACTTTTCGACACGAACGGTTTGAGATTCGCGAACGTTTACGTATTTTCGAAATCTCTGCACCAGCCGAAATACAAACTATTGGAAACGGTTTTCACCGAGGACACGGGTATAGGTTATTTCCCGTGTACAGAAAACGAAAGTGTCATCGACCCCAGCGAGGCCGAACCGAATTCCGTAATGATATTCGACGATATAGCGTGCGAGAGACACGATAATATAAGCAAATATTTCACAATGGGGCGTCACAATAATATAGACTCATTTTATCTAGGCCAAACGTACAGTAGGATTCCGAAGCAGCTGGTGCGCGACAACGCCAACTTGCTGGTAGTATTTAAACAGGACGAACTCAATTTGAGACACATTTACAACGATCACGTAAACACGGACGTTACGTTCGGTGTTTTTAAAGATATCTGCGCGGCTGCGTGGAAAGAGAAACACGGGTTCTTGGTGATAGACAAAGACAGCGAGATAGAAGAGGGCCGGTACAGGATAGGATTCGATCGTTTCTTCAAAGACCTGCAATGAGAATATACACGTACAACGATATAGCCGCGTATAAGAACATGTCTACACGTCCGCGGCGACATCCACCGAAATCGAACCTGTGCGCGTGGTATTACGCGGATAGGAAACGGTATTGCGGCAATTACTGTAGCAGATCGGGAAAACACGGTGACGTATTCAACAGACGTTGTTGGCGCCATAAAAGGCGCGGTGGCTACAGTAAGACCGTTCCGCCTGTCGTAATTCTGATGATCGCTAGCGCTTCGCGCATCTACAACAGGGATATTTGGATGAAATTTCTGTGCGAGAGTGAAAACGCGGAGTCCCGTTCGAGCTGGTGATCTACAACGAACACATGCTCAAAGGTACAGTGCGACACCCTCAAAATCTACTCTCGCGATTCAGACCGTTTCCGGATCTTTTTAACCGTACAGTCACACCCGGTCACGGTAACCTCGAGTACACTCAAGTCTATTTGGACATGTTGCAGTACGGCTGTTTATTCCCGAACGCGTGCAGATGTGTGGTAATTACAGAAAGAAGTATACCCATACGCGAACCCGTGGAAGCCTACAGACTGATTACAAGTTCGAGATGTATGATTGACGTGAGTTATAACGTAAAATACGGTCCCGTGCCGCCGCTTTTGCCTCACAATACACGGGGCAGAGCATTCGAGGCGGTGAACAACAAAGCGCAAGGTATGTTTACGGTAGAATTTCTTAAAGTCGCCCTGCCGAGCGTCGTCGAACAATGCCGACACTTCGGTCTCTCTTTTGACGGTCACCGTTACAAGGTCGTCGACTCACGACAATTGGAAACATGGCGTAATTATACGGGTGCGAATTTAGACGAATTCCTCTTATTGAATTCGTATCTTTTAGCCTCATCATCTTCGATACGTCCTCTAGTTCGGCTGAAAGAGTACATGCAGGATACGCCGCGAGACGATCACCTATTGGTAGCCGAAATACCGGAGTGGCGTGACAACGTGAAACGCACCTTTGTTTTTACGGACGCGCGTAAAACTATGCGGATCCCTTTTTTCGATAACAATATGTACCGTTATCTGAGAGGGTTGCGTTGGGAGGGTAAAAGGTTTTTGTACGCGTCAGCCGGTGACGTTATACAATATCTGTTGTCCGCGAAAAAGTATCCACTTTTCTTTAGATCGCTGGAATTGCCCTGAACATATAAATAACGCTACATAACGGTACAGCTGTTCATTCGACGATATGACGTTAACCGGTGATCTGGCTACGCTCGAAATCGATCGGTTGAAAGACGCCTTGAAGCGAAAATATATGCAGATGAAATTCGGCGATGCCGATATGGACGTACAATTGACAAGACAGTACAAACCCATCATCAAAGAGTTGACGAAAATACAAGACGCCTCGCAGACGCTACTACCCGTTATGACGAAAACTGAAAAACAAGAAGAAGAAGAAGAAGAAGAAGAAGAAGAAGACCGTTCCATGATGTCGGCAGTGTCGACACCGAAAAGAAAAACATCATCATCATATCCGAGCTTTCTTGATACGCCGGTCATTGCGGAAACATCATCATCAGGATCTACTTCTTTATCTCCTGCTGCTGCTCTTCCGAAAGTGTCTCCGCAGCATCAGCAAAATGTAGCTAGTTATGTGTCGACACCGCAAGGACGTGACGAATCGATAGAATGGATAAACAAGACGTTTAACCACCCTGTAGTACGTAAATACATGTTGAAAATGATTACCGATACGGCGAGGAAAAGAGAAATCGATAATCTGTACGGACCGCGAATAGAAGAAGACTCGATAATGGTCGGTTCGAAAACGATACAGTTCAACGACGACGGTGACATTGTTATCGATGACGCAACCTACAAAGGTACACCAGGCCTATACGAAATACTATTCATGAGGGATCCCGTCGAGTACACGACCGAAGACGCCGCCGCGTACAAAAATATCTGTATACAAACAAACGCTCACCTCCAGAAATACAAGTCCTACGCGCCGGTCAACCGCAACCACACTTCGGTTAAATACAAACGTGTTATACAATACCTGTTTCCGCCGGCAAAACAAAATAAGAAGAAGACGAAGACGGTGACGACGAGTCGTGTTAAACAAGGTCAAGGTTACGCGTACTGGGACGATCCGAACGAATTGTGCGACAGATTAAAGCTTTTGCTCATGTCGTACGACGCCGGTCATACGGGTCACGCCAACGAGATAGCGTCCATTATAGAAGAACTCAAAGAGGCGGGACTGATAAAAGGTTCGGGAAATAGAAAAATACGAGCAGTGATACGATGAGTGTCGACAAGTTTGGACGTTATAGCGGCGGCGGCGGCGACGGCAGCAGAAATTCGGAACGCCGAGGACCACCCGGGATCGGATTCGCTCTTACTCAGGACGGAGATTACGATTTAAAACACAAAGCGTTACGTAATGTCTACACGCCCGACGACGACGACGGCGGCGGCGACGAAGTTGCCGTAAATAGGGGTACGATGATGAAACGTTGTTTAACATTCGACTCGGTGATTGCAAAATATCACGCGAAAAATAATCCTCTCGGCGGTCTAGCTAAACCGACAGCGGCGGACGACGCCGTGACCAAAGAGTACTTGGAATCTTTAATCCCCATTAAACTGGTCGACAGTTATTCGTTTGAAAATTTTCGATTACGTAATGTAGGCGCACCGCAATTGGACGGGGACGCTGTCAACATCCGATATGCGAAAGAAAATATGCTCGTGAAAGATGGTGGTGGAAAATTTGACGCCGGTGGATCGGTTATCGGTAACGTTAAAACACCCACGGCTAAAAATGACGCCGTTACAAAATCGTACGTGGACAGTCGCGTACTGAGCGTTACAAGCGGCAAGAGCTGGCATCTACAGAATAAACGTGTCGGTCATGTAGAGGATCCTGTATTAGCTAAAGACGCTGTCAATTTAGATTTTCTAATGCAAAATTCGTTCTTTCTCACTCGACTGCCGACCGGTGATGTGTTCAACGCTAATAGTAAAAGAATCACAAACGTACCTGCAGGTGTGGAGCCTATTGACGCTGTCAACGTAGAGCAATTACACAAACAAGAGGAAAACATTAAAATGTGGGTTGCCTTTAACACATTAAACGGCGGCGGTGTTAAGGGTTACTTTGATGCTGAATATAAGCCTATCAGGAACATGGGCAAAGGGTCGAGCGATAACGACGCTGTCACTTACAATCAGATGACCGAAGCTGTAGAAATAGCGATTAATAAGGCAATGATTGGTACGACGAGTGATATTCACAAAGAACTTATCTCTTTGGCTAAGGAAATAAGGAAACGTTACAGTCACGATGACCCTAAACAGAATCTTTTATCCCATTGGCGCCAAGTGTGGGAAGAATAAATATTAATCGAAATTTTCTTCTTCTTCTTCTTTTACTTAAAGAGCTAGTCGTAGTAATTTGTGTTTAGTGTTAAAATGGTCGGTAAGCAGGCAACACGTGTTAGTCGTAAACGGAGAGCGATTAGGAAAGGTCGTGGATTGATTTCGTCAGCTGTCGATTTACTACCGTCCGCTATAAACAAAGCGGTCGATTTACTACCCGTCGAACTACATATACCTACGTACAACTACTGCGGTCCGGGAACTAAATTGAAGAAGAGATTAGCTCGCGGCGATAAGGGTATAAATCCTTTGGACGAAGCGTGCAAAGAACACGATATCGCCTACAGCCGATACAGCGATTCACAAAATCGCAGCGAGGCGGACAATCGTCTGGCGGGAAAAGCTTGGAACCGTGTCAAAGCGAGTGACGCTTCTTTAGCGGAACGAGCGACAGCGCTCGCGGTAGCGGCCGCGATGAAAGCGAAAGCGAAATTAGGGGGTGGCGGGAGAAAGAGGAAGAAGAAGAGGTCGACGGCTAAAAAACGACGCACTATTACTCAACTCATTTCCGGTTTAAGGGGAAAAGGTCTTTATCTCGGACCGTACAAGAAGAAGGTAGGCGGCGGTTGCAGAAAGCGTCGTAGGACGACTAAGAAAAAAAAAAAAACAACAACCTATTGATCGAATCGATACCCATCAGGCCGTTGACGAATTTGGAATTGGAAAAGTACGCGAAACGTTTGGGCGTGGCAGCGTTCCGCGGTGTTTTCATGCGCGACACGTTACCGCGCGGCAAACCGTGGCGAAACGAATCGGCTATCGTGAATTTGGACAGCGTGTCGGGCGACGGTACTCACTGGGTATGTTATAAAAAGAAAGGCGATACGGTCGAGTATTTCGATAGTTTTGGTAATCTGAGACCGCCGAAAGAGTTGATCGCGTATTTCGGTCCAGCAGCCGATATTCGCTATAATTACACGAGATACCAGCTTTTCGATTCAGTCGTTTGCGGTCATCTGTGTCTAAAGTTTCTCACGACACCGTCGTCATGTCCATATGTTTGAACGGAAACAGTTCCGAACTTTCTTGCGATTTTTTCCCGCCGATCGACGTCTCCGACGGTGGCGGCGGTCAATGGGAAATCGGTCTGGTCGATTTGGCTACGTACAATTCTATTCCGAATATCAAAGACGGCGTTAATAACGAATTTCGATTGTTTACGAGTGGCGACGGTCGCGATAAACGATCTCTGTTCTTTTTGAAAAATTTGGAATATGTTACTGTAAATGAAGAAGAAGAAGAAGAAGAAAAGAAAAGAAAACTTTCATCACCCGCTACTGCTGGTGCTGCTGCTGCCGACAAAGACACGGAAAATACAAGATCCGCTCGTTTAATTACTACTACTACTACTGACGTCGACGATTCGACCGTTTCGTCTAAAACGGTAGACGTAAAATTGCCTACGGGTTCGTACGAAATCGACGACATTGAAAAGTACATTAAATCGAAACTAGATTCGAATATCGTGTTCTCTTTGAAACCGAACAATAACACGTTAAAGGCGGAGATATTTTGTTCGGAAACGGTAGATTTCAGCGGCGAACGTTCGATCGGCACGTTACTCGGTTTCGAAAGGAAAATTCTACGACCCGGTTATGTGCACGTTTCCGACCTGCCGGTGGACATCATCAAGGTCAGTGTAATACAAATCGAATGTAACGTGGCGTCGGGTTCGTTTCAAAACGGCGTAGAGAGTCACGTTATACACGAATTTTATCCCCGCGTACCGCCCGGCTATAAGATTATCGAGATCCCGCGAACCGTAATATATTTACCGGTCAACGTGAAATCGATTCACAACCTTACCGTCAGCCTGAAAGATCAGAACGGCGATCTCGTAGATTTCCGGAACGAAACTATTTCGATCAGATTGCATTTGAGAAGACGTCGGTAAGACGAGGCGGAATGGGTCTCGTATTTAACCGGGATACGTATAGATACGACGTTAGTCCGCGGACAAACACGAGAGTGTTAACACCTAGGAATATACGTTTTCTACGCTCTCTCGGCTTTAAAATCGTTCCGAAATAATGGATATGCTAGCGCTCGAAAGACAACCTGTGTACGATAATACGATCACCGGTAAAGAATATCATTACCACAAACCGTACGCGTCGTCCACGTTCCGCAATAACGATGAGATCCGCATACCGGTTAACCAACAGGACGTCATGACGTTACCGCACGAGAGTATGCTTTACATTACGGGTACGTTGACGGGAAAAAAGGAAAACGGTGCCAAGGCTAAGGTGGACTTTGTCAACAACGGCGTGGCGTTTCTATTCGACAATATCAGATACGAGATTGCCGGCAACGAAGTGGACGGTACGCGTCAATTGGGTATCGTGAGTACGGTGAAAAACTTGCTGTCCACGCCCGAGTACAGGGTGAATAACCTCAAAAATGCCGGTTGGGTGGGTCCCGGTAGGTACGTGTCTCCCGATAGTAGTAGCGGTGAATTTTCCGTACTCGTACCGTTGAAAATGTTGATGGGATTTTTTGAGGATTACCGACGGATAGTGGTCAACGTGAAACAGGAACTGGTACTCTTACGATCGGCTACCGATTTGAACGCCGTTTACAGCGAAGACGGCGCGACCACAGTTGACCTCGTGATTACCGGTATCACGTGGTTGTTGCATCACATTACCGTGGACGGGAAACACGAAGTGGACACGTTGCGAAAGATTCAAAACAACATCACGGCGCACATTGCGTATCGCGGATGGGACGTTATAGTACGACCGTGGTGGCCGGCCGTGAAACACGAATCGTGGGTCCTCAAGACGGCCACTATAGACCAGATGCCCCAGATCATAGCGTTAGTCTTTCAAACGGATAGGTCCAATCAGATCGCTAAAGACGCGTCCGCTTTCGATTATTGCAACATCACGGACGTACGCGTTCATCTGAATTCGGATTTTCACCCTTACGAACGCGTACGCGGTAGTGCGGCGCTAGCGTACCACAAATTCTGCGATTTCCAACAGTACTATTACGGTCGCGAACCGTCCCCTTGTGTCGATTTGCAAACGTTCAAAGAGAAAACACCGATTTTCGTAATCGATTGTTCCAAGCACAAAGATTCGTTCAGGTCGGGACCTGTCGACGTGAAACTGGAAATCGAAGCTTCCGATAATTTTCCCGCCAATACGACGGCCTATTGCGTCATCTTTTACGATAAGCACATGAGCTATTCCCTACTCACAGGCGCCATTAAAAATATAGCGGGTTTTTAGGCTGGTGGGGAGGAGGAGTGGGGAGAAAGTGAGGTAGGTGCGAGATGAGTGTTACAGCGTTCAGTGCGAGTCATGGAGCCGGAGCGTATGGACGTGGATCGCCAGCAGTCTACAAGACGTACGGTGCCGCCAAACTTGCCTTTAGGTATTTATTTGAAAACGGTGAATTTTTAAACAGCGATTGCAGTAAATTTATCGTGACCGGTCTTTTCCAGCACGCCGCACACGAGCTGGGCGTTTTGGTGCAGTCGGGTAAAAATAAATTCGTTTTCTTCACCTATTTCACGTTCAACGAATTGCTGAACGAACTGACGAATATAACGTCGGCAGCCGCGGCTGCTGCTGCTTCGACCGCTTCGATAAAATTTAAATTCAGTCAAGGTCACGTGATTGTCCGGAAAGTGTTCGGTAAGAGATACGTTCAGTTGTACAGCGGCGTCGGCGTCGGTAGCGGTCCGCATACCGTTTCGTTGACCGCCGACGAGTGGAAATTGTTCGCCGACAGTGTGCCTCTGGTGACGCGTCGTATCAAAGAATTGTTTTACAACGAAAAAGATTTGATCGCGTACATCATCGAGTGTCTGGCCGGCGGCGACGAACCCGTGTCCAGTAGTCTGCCCGAAGCGGACCGTTTGTACGACGAAGTGGTCTTATTCAAAAAACATGCTGCAGCAGCAGCAGCAGCAGCAGCAGCAGAACCGGCTAGCGGTAGTTGAATTTCACGCGTACGTTGATAATTGCGGCGAGTATATAGTGAAAGAATTGGCCGTTGTCAGCCGTTTCTCGTACGCGGTTACGATTTTCAAATCGCCTTACGGTTTTCACACGCTGAACGAAAAGAGTAAGAAAATCGCTCGCTGGTTACGCGAATATTTTCACTGTATAGAGTGGGCGGACGGCGATATACCGTTCGACGAGAACGTCGTACGCGAGATGTTCAGACCTTTTTCCACTTTGTACACTAAAGGTTCGGAAAAAGCGCAATTTTTACGCCGTTACCATCCGAACGTTTTGGAATTACCCGAAACGTTGGATAATAACGTCGAATGTACATATTTCAAATGCATATTACCCCGTCATAATAGCGATAGTAGTAAGTGCGCTCTGCAGAGCGCGAAACATTATTACGATTTACTCGATGCTTAGTGTACGCGAGCGCGCGCTTATGTCTAGGAGGTCACTGGCGCGGAGTTAATTCTCCCGTAAACCTAATAGACGTGTGTGTGTGTGTGTGTGTGGAGGTCACTGGCGTGGAGTTAATTCTCCCGTAAACCAAAGAGATGTTTGTGTGACGGTCACTGGCGCGGAGTTAATTCTCCCCTAAACCTTGGTTGTGTGTGTGTTTGGAGGTCACTGGCGCGGAGTTAATTCTCCCGTAAACCTGGGTTGTGTGTGTGTGTGTGTGTGTGTTTGGAGGTCACTGGCGCGGAGTTAATTCTCCCGTAAACCTGGGTTTTGTGTGGAGTTGATTCTCCATTGCGCGCGTGCGCGTACGCTAAGCTGACGGTGTAATCTTTTATTGTAATAACCTAACAAAAAATTAAAAATACAAAAAAAAACATTAAAAAATATAAAGCAAAAAAAAATTTTTTTTTGGGAGACTACAATTTTGTCATGGAGTGGTAGTCACCGGGAGTAGCGATGGTTTGGGGCTACTTCCTCAAGGGTTAAGCCTTCTGCTTAACACCGGATTGTAATGTGGGCTACGACGGCGGCTTCACCACCTCGTACGACGGTTCCAACCCCGTGTACAAACACAGAGGACAATCATGAATATGTTTATGCGGGCCCTGAAAAGGGCCATTTGTACGCTGCTCCTCGAATTCAAGGAGCAGAAGGAGGTGGAGGTGTATTAAGGGTTATGTCGGGGGATAACGATTGTAATAGGGAGTCCAGCATGTCAGTGTCCAGGATGTCTAGGGTCAGGGTTACGTCAAAGTCATGGTCAGTCTGCGGGGGCTGTGGTGGTGGTGGTGGCGGTGGTGGTGGCGGGGGCTGTGTTGGTGGACGAGGGCGAGGACGACGACGACGACGGTTGGACATTTTTGGTTGCCATAACCGTTGGAGGTCGTGCTGATGTACTTGCACGCCGTCTACCATCTCGATTTCGATTTTATATCCGAAATCGGTCTTTATTGTTTCAACATCCTCCAAACGCCGTATACTTTTGAATTTTTCGTCTATCGCCCTGAAAAAAAACAAAAAAACATTTTTTATACACATACGCATATTTTTTTAAAAAATCAAACACACAGAGTGAACAATAACTTCGATTTTACCTAGTAAACGATTGTAATATGTCCGCCTTGTACTGTTTAAGAGCTTCTTTCCTTCTCCACGACATGGCTGCAACTGAAGGCCTGCAGCTGTCGACCGCAAGGTGCATGTTGCCAACATGTGCATCTGTGAGTGTTGCCAGCGTGTGCACCGGAGAATGACGTTGTTTTTTTTTTTACAGACAAAGCTCAATACTGCTGCGAACTGAAATGCTTCGTCGCGCCCGAATGCCAAGTAGACGGGCTAGCGTGCAAAATCTGCCAGTGTTTTTCCTTCTGCCATTGCCGTTGCAGAACCGTACAAATGAAATTGAATTTTGCCAGACTACCCGTGTACAAGATAGGAGTCGACGATTACGCCTGCTGCAGGAAACGATGTACCCGCTTCACGTTTCGCGATTTGGTAGAGTGCTGCGCTAGTCGCAAAGACGAAATAGCTTTTTGCAATTGCGTTTTTAAAAATTGTACCAAATCTTTCGAGTGTCAAATCGATAATTGATAATAAAAAATATCATTATTTTACGAAATGTTGTTGTTGTTGTTTCTTTTTCCTTATTTTTCACGTAAGACGAGAGAGAGAGAGAGAGAGATAGGTGGTCATAGATAGACTTACTTCATATGTTTATATAACGCACTATCCACAGGCCTGGGGCACGTAACACGATGGCGGCGTCGGCTAGAGAGAGAGAGAGAGAGAGGTGGTCATAGATTGACATTCTTTATATGTTTATATAACGCGCCATCCACAGGCCCCGGGCACGTAACACGATGGCGGCGGCGGCTAGAGAGAGAGAGAGAGAGGTGGTCATAGATTGACATTCTTTATATGTTTATATAACGCACCATCCACAGGCCCGGGGCACGGATGGCGGCGGCCATAGAATGAAGTACTTTATATGTTTATATAACGCGCCATCCACAGGCCCGGGGCACGTAACACGATGGCGGCGGCCATAGAATGAAGTACTTTATATGTTTATATAACGCGCCATCCACAGGCCCGGGGCACGTACCACAATGGCGGCGGCCATAGATAAACTTACTTTATATGTTTATATAACGCGCCATCCACAGGCCCTGGGCGCGTAACACGATGGCGGCGGCCATAGAATGAAGTACTTTATATGTTTATATAACACACTATCCACAGGCCCGGGGCACGGATGGCGGCGGCCATAGAATGAAGTACTTTATACGTTTATATAACGTACTATCCACCGTCTCAGGGCGGGCTAGGCATGTACCACGATGGCGATCGGGCAAACCCGAGCGGAATCGGTGTTCGTTTCGTATATCTCGAATCGCTCTAATTTCCCAAGACGCTCCCGTGGTACAGTGGTCATAGCGTGCGCCTCACACGCGCAACGTCCCCGGTTCGAGCCTTGCCAGAAACGCGCAACTTTTTATTCGATTAATTAATATCCACCGGCGGCTCGGGTACGTAACACGATGGCGGCTGCCAAGTACTTTATATGTTTATATAACACACTATCCACAGGCCCGAGGCACGTAACACGATGGCGGCGGCGGCCATAGAATGGAGTATGACGCACTATCCACAGGCCCGGGGCACGGATGCCGGTGGTAACCATAGATTGAAGTACTTTATATGTTTATATAACACACTATCCACCGTCTCAGGGCTGGTTAGGCGCGTACCATATGTCACACATCCACCCCTACGTCACACCATGAAGTCACACTCGGCCAATCAGAGCGCGGGGCTATACCGTCCGGAATCCTACTCGTGTTAGAACACCATAGTACTTACCCACACTAGCTCACTGTGATTTTTTGATGTGAATACTTCTTATGGCGGGGTATGGATGTATGTTTTGCAGGGGAAAAATTCAGTTTGCCGTCACGCATCACGCTCTTATTGAAGTGACTACTTCTTATGGCAGGGTATGGATTTATGTTTTGCACAGAAAAAAATTCAGTTTGCCGTCACGCATTACGCTCTTGTATATATTTTTGTTTTAAAATGTATTTTTGAAGTGAAAACTTGTATGTTTGCGCCATTATATTACTTACCCAATCCAACTTAATTATTTAGTTTTGTGTCAAATGTTAACTGTGTAACAGTAACGTTTTATACGTTTATTATATATTGGTAGGTATAAATAATAAATATTTAAATTATTTTAAACGCCATTATACTACTTACCCAGTCCAACTTTATTAAGTATTCAGTTTTATGACAAGTGTTAACTGTGTAACAGTGACGTTTTATACGTTATTATAAATTGGTAGGTGTGAATAATAATAATTTAAATAACATTATACTACTTACCCAGTGCAACTGAATTATTTAGTATTCAGTTTTGTGATAGAAGTAGTCACTTCTGTCGGCAGTCATGCCACTGCCACCTTTTTTATTTCTTAAAATCGGAGATTCAGGGGACAAGATTTCACAGTGTGGAAGCGATGAAACCAAAAGCGACGGAGATTCTCAACAAGCTGACAGAAGAGGACTTCCAGGACTGCTTTGGACAATGGCAAATTCGTAAAAGAACATTGTAGGGATCGGCAAGGAGAGTACATTGAAGGGGATAAAATTGGTGATGCAATTGGTGATCAATAAAATGTTTTGCACCACCAGTCAGGTTATTTAATTGCAACAACTCGTACTTGTTGATTTAAAACTTGTTCATACTTCCGGTCGTGGCATTTTTATAGGACAGTACATCAGTGGTAACAGCACCCCACAAAGTAATTCCTTTTGTTTGAAAAGTTTTTGAACAAGTTAAAGTATTTTGCTGTTGTAATAATTACAGTTATGTCTATTTACAGTACTATTGCTGTAGAAATCGATCCGTCTAAGAAAGCAATACGCGTATGCCAATCAGGATCCTTCTCATGAAAGACAATGATGCGACTACCAATGAGATCTGACTTCAAATTCCATTTGTATTCACTTCATTTAAATTCGTACCGAAGACTTGTGCATAGAAATAAAATGCACCTTTTTGTTGTAAAGACAAAAACAAACAGTAAATAAAACACTGAAAAGATGGCACATCCCGAAAGGATTAAAGATAAACACAGTACCTTGCTTCTAGGATTATATCCTATTATTGTAGTATTACTGAAAGGATTTGTAAACTGAAGGTTGACATCTTCTAACAGCTTTCCTTCGTATAAATCAAAACCAAATCTGAAAATGGTTAGAGCATTTAGTTAATTATTGCTACAAAACGTTATTACTGTTAGAACTGAAAAAGACGAAATATATTTAAAAAAATTTTTTTAAATAGTTTGAGTGATGAGAGAATTAAAGTAACTTTGTAAATTTAAATTACAAGTTAATCAACGTGTGAGATAATTGTTGACTGTGCGGACCGTAGGAGGAGTAAGTGAAATGTCCATGTTAACAGAATGAACTATAATAGAGCTGTAAAAATTGCTCGGGACAATTGACACATCGGTAAGTAGAATATTAGATAACCTAAAAGTCAATAGAGCGACAATCTTGATTCTGAGGCAGTAGCGACGGAAAAACAAAACTTTGGCTAACAATGAAGAATGAAGAACGAAGAATGAAGAATTAGGAATGAAGAAGAAGAGGAGGGGGAAGAAGAAAAGGAAGAAGAAAAGGAAGAGGAAGAAGAAGAAGAAAAGGAGGAGGAGGAGGAGGAGGAGGAAGAGAAAGAAGAAGAAGAGGAAAAGAAAAAAAGAAGAAGAAGAGGAGGAGGAGAAAGAGGAAGAAGAAGAGGAGGAGGAGGAAGAGGAAGAAGAAGAAGAGGAAGAGAAGAAAAAGAAGAAGAGGAGGAAGAAGAGAAAGAAGAAGAAGAGGAGGAGGTAGAAGAAGAAGAGGAAGAAAAGAAAAAGAGGAAGAGGAGGAAGAAGAGAAAGAAGAAGAGGAGGAAGAACAGAAAAAAAAGAGGAGGAAGAAGAGAAAGAAGAAGAAGAAGAGGAGGAGGAGGAGGAGGAGGAGGAGGAGGAAGTAGAACAAGAGGAAGAGAAAAAAGAAGAAGAAGAGGAGAAGGACGAGAAAGAAGGAGAATATGAGGAGGAGGAAGAGGAAGAAGAAGAAGAGGAAGAGAAAAAAGAAGAAGAAAAGGAGGAGGAAGAGAAAGAAGAAGAAGATTAAGAAGAGGAGGAGGAAGAGGAAGAAGAAGAGGAAGAGAAAAAAGAAGAAGAGGAGGAAGAAAAAAGAAGAAGGAGAGAAGGAGGAGGAGGAGAAGAGAAAGAAGAAGAAGAGGAGGAGGAGGAAGAAGAAGAAGAAGAAGAGGAGGAGGAGGAGGAAGAAGAGAAATAAGAAGAAGAAGAGGAGAAAGATGAAGAGAAAGAAGAAGAAGAAGAAGAAGAGGAGGAGGAGGAGGAGGAAGAGAAAGTAGGAGAAGAAGAAGAGGGGAAGGAGGAAGAGAAAGAAGAAGAAGAGGAGGAGGAGGAGGAGGAAGAGAAAGAAGAAGAGGAGGAGGAGGAGGAGGAAGAAGAAGAGAAAGAAGAAGAAGAGGAAGAGAAAGAAGAAGAAAAAGAGGAGGAGGAGCAGGAATAGGAAGAAGAAGAAGAGGAAAAGAAAAAGGAGAAGAGAAAAAGAAGAAGAGGAGGAGGAGGAAGAGAAAGAAGAAGAAGAAGAGGAGGAAGAGGAACAGGAAGAGGAAGAAGAGGAGGAGGAGGAAGAGAAAGAAGAAGAAGAGGAGGAGGAAGAAGAGACAGAAGAAGAGGAAGAGAAAAAGAAGAAGAAGAGAAGGAGGAAGAGAAAGAAGAAGAAGAAGAGGAGGAGGAGGAGGAGGTAGACGAAGAAGACGAAGAAAAAGAAGAAGAAAGAAAGAAGTAGAAAGCAAACAATGCTTCAGGTAAATATTTTATTCATTTAAGAAAATTAAAAGGTGTAAAAACACGAAAGGTATTATTATTATTATTGTGAATTGATTATTGTTTGATAATAAAACTGATTTAGGCCGTGTGGCCACCAAATGCGGAGCGGAGTTGCGACGAGCCGAGCTGACTACGCATTCAAAACCTAACGTGGTGTGTAGGTGCAGCTACTGAAAACGTAAAGGAAATTAACGGAGTCAAGCAGCGTCGCTGGGCTCCGCTCCGCTTAGCTTCGACTCTGTCTAGTTCGGTTTTGAAGCTGACTGTGCTTCCCTCACCAAGCTGACCATGACTACAAACTTATTATTTCCCGTTATTTAAATTACCGTTACCTAGGTTATGGCTTTTAAACATAGTTTCCTAGAATCCGTTACCAGTAGGCCCAAATATTTAAATTTGAAAGATACAAACGCATTCTTTAAACTGACTGTACTTCCGTTTACCGTTCGTCTTCATTCCTCTCCGCTCGGCACAGTTCAGCGAAACTCTGCTCCGCATTTGGTGGCCGCCCGATCTGAATGTTAATTCTTAGTAAACATTCCTAAAATTGCACAAAAAATATAATAAATCAACAGAGAAGTAATTTTAATTCGCTCATCAAGTAACATTTATACGAGTGTACATCTAAATTTCATACAGTCTTAACCAAACAATATTACACAGATGAATGTGTATATTGGGAGCATGTACATCTGACATTTAAATTTCTACTTGAGATAAAACCTCGTAACGTCCGTTATTTAACACGAAAATTTGTTTAAAAAAATAAGGTTCTGACCAACCTTATGTTAGTAGTTCTATTGTTAACGTCGTCCACAGCATACAAGACTCCACAAACTATGAACAACTCGCCGACCTTCTTGTGTTTCAAACTTATGTTCCAAGCCAGCTCTATTTGGAGGTTGTTAGGGTCTAATTTAACAACTGCTGTGTTGTTGCCATCTTCCAGACCGTAGATCAGCCACAGACCGTTTTCGTCGACGTTGATGTCAACGAAATTGTGCAGAGTCGTGTACAACAGGTTCCTATCTGTGACGTTAAGGAAGGGGATTTCTATTTTATGTATTTTCTGTGTCCTCAGGCTGTAGCGTATCAAGTTGGCAGTGTCTTTCTGATGGTAATAAAAGTGTTTGTTGTACACCACGTGAGAACTGCCCTGAAACATTTTAGGTTCGTATTTTCGGCTGTTTTGAAAGTTTTTATAAAATTTGAATACAATGTTGCGAAACATGTAAGTTTTTCACAAACTTTCACAAAAAATCTTCTACACATTGACGCGGTAGTGGTTGCGATCAGATACAACTCGTTAGTTAGATCTGCGTATTCAGACAGGCGCGAACTGACGTTCAATTTTGTAACGATCAATGCAACGATTTATCAGCTGATGCAACGATTTATCAGCTGATCGCGGTACAACTTATCCAAACATGAGAAAAAAACATAATGAATATGTAAAAATTCAACAAATTTCAAATATACTAGTCCAGTGGTCGGCAAACCGAGGCTCTTCCACGAAATGTTTAGTGCAGGAATAATATTTATTAACTTGCCTTGTAAGAGACGAGTAAACTTTTTCAAAACGCAAGCCTACAGAAAAGGGGCACATTTTTATTTGGATTGCATATTTATGCGAACAATCATTTTCAAGCATGAACTTTCTCAAGAGTAAACTAAGAAATCGGCTTGTCTATGAGAACTTGGAATCGTGCCTAAAATTAAAAACAACAAAATACAAACCCGCCTTACTTTCGAAGGAAATGCAAGGCCATTGGTCACATTAGTGGAGTATTTGTAGTTTCTTTAAGGATAACTTTTATATTATTTAACTTGTTTACTTTTAAATAAATATTATCTTTATACAAGTGTGGTACCAAGTTTTATTTAATGCACCGTTAGACATTTAGCAAAGGCAAGCTGGAAAGTGTACTTTTAATTCTAATTATTTCCATAAAAATGTCGCTATTAAAGTAAAGCTTAAGTTTAAAAAGAAATGGCTCTTTGAATAAACTTCAATTTTGTATACTCGTGATGTCCGATATTTGTTTTCTTTTTAATAAAATATTTACACTAAAAATAATTAAACATGGTATTATTATTTATATTATCGGTTGACAAACGGGGTGAACCTATGAAATTCAGAAAATTAAATTTTACCAATGTGAAAAAAACTAAATACACACTTATTTAATGCTATAAGAATTTACAAAAATTAGGTATCTTAAAAATAAAAATAATCGATATTAATTAAATACCTGAAAACGATTAGGAGTTTTAACCTTTTGTGAAACTAATTCTTGAAAATTCTATTTTAATAATGAGAAATAGTAAATACGAGGTGTAGTTATTAAATAACGAGACTGACGTTGTAAAAAATTTTATTTTCATTTTATACATAATTACTTATTATCACCTTCAATATACACCCTTCTCTATCCCTACAACGCTCCATACGAATTTTCCATTGTTGGAAACAGTGCTGGAAGTCATCTTCTGTCAACTCCTTCAGGACTCTTGCCGCTTCCACTTTTACAGCTTCTACGGACTCAAATCTCTTCCCTTTTTTTTCACCTTAGGGAACAGATAGAAGTCACATGGTGCAAGGTCTGGTGAGTAAGGTGGATGTTCTAACACTGGGATGCTGTACTTGGCCAGGAACCTCTTGACAGATAACGCGGAATGAGCTGGCGCATTGTCTTGTTGGAAAACCCATGATTTGTCCTTCCACATTTCGGGTCGTTTTTTCCTTACTCTTTCACGTAGTTTACCAAGTACCTCAACGTAGTAATATTGCTTAATTGTTTGACCTTCAGAACCCCAGTGAAGGTACACAATCCCATGTATATCGAAAAAAACAATCATCATTGCTTTAAATTTTGACTTGCTGATTCTTGATTTTTTTGGTTCTCGGTGAAGTTGGGGTCTTCCAATGCATGGATTGGCGCTTTGTTTCCGGATCATACGTAAAAAACCACGATTCAACACATGTTATTATCCTTTCCAATAAATTTGGGTCATTTTCAATGGCATCCAAAGTGTCAGTACAAACATATTTGCGAGCTGTTTGTTGTTCAAACGTGAGAATTTTTGGCACCCTTTTGGCACATACTTTTCGCATGTTCAAATTGTTACGTAAAATTTGCCGTACACGTTCTTTATCAATGCCTACAGTTTCACCAATTGCACGAATACTTAATCGACGGTCAGACCGAATCAAATTGGCAACTTTTTCGACATTGTCATCCGTTTTTGACGTTGAAGGGCGACCTGGCCGCGAATCATCTTTAACGTTTTGTCGGCCATCTTGAAAACGCTTGAACCATTCAAAAACACGTGCCCGCGATAAACATTCACTGCCATACACTTCTTTCAGTAAATTATAAGTTTCAGTAGCGGTTTTTCCAAGTTTTAAGTGAAATTTAACAACAATTCGTTGCTCTATTATTACACCAACCATTTTCCCGGCAAAACAAAATAACAACACTAACGGAAATGAAGGTTATGATTAAACGGTGTTGGTTACACAAATGAGACTAACTTCACTCTGAAGAGAAACTTCACACTAAACAGCTGTCGGTCAATGGCGGTTTTCGCATGCGTACTTGTTCCGCAGCAGCGTCAGTCTCGTTATTTAATAGCAACACCTCATAGACAATACCTTTAATACAATAATGTACAAATACATAAAAGAGTATTAAAAAAACAATAAGGCACTACAACGTGAGCTAATTCGTGAAAATTATTACACTTAACTATTGAGAAACAATTAAATACGGAATTTAATAATACTTTATTGTACAAATACAATTAAGTACACTGTATTAAAAACGAACAATATTGGACTCTTAAATCAGATATCAACGTCAAATTGTTACTGATATTAGATAAAGATAATACAATTAGACGATAAGGAAAACTTAGAAGATGGTCTGCTGCATAAATAGTCAATTTTTTATTCCTGCAAGTGAAGTATCCTTCTCTTTGTTTATGAAAGAGATACATAGAAAAGTTGTGACATACTTTTCACCGATATCACCGCACAATATTTAAGCGTTGGTATCGATATCGAAACACCAATATCGATACCTACACTGCCAGTATCGAAAGGAAAATATCGATACCAATCAGTATCGAAAGTACCGAAACACTTCTAAACCTATAACATAAAACTTATAATTTTATAACCCAAAATAAACTCTGTCCCACAAAAGTGTTAGGTCTACGCTTTCCTGAAATTGTTTTTTGAAATTGCAACCGGTTTTCTCTGTTATAAATTTTCTTTGTTGACGTCTTTAGAGGTTACGATAAAATGTTGATTCTTTTTAGATTTCATTGTTGCTTTTTTTTATTACTTTATTTATATCGTATAAATATATACATATATATTTCATATATTTATATAAATATAAATATAAATAAAAGCTCGAGTCAACATCCCTTTTTCTCAGCACACACTATTCATAGAGGCATAAATGAGGTGTGCTTAGAAAGACATTTTAACCGGCTTCTGACATTGCAAAACTGTTTTAGGCTAAAACTTATTGTTTGTTGAAAATTTTAACAAAATACATTTTAAACTGTCATAGGCAAAACAACATGTATGCGCATGCGCGGCATCACAAATCAGACAATATTTTGTACATTTTATGAAGCTAAGTTACCGAATAGACAACCCCATTACAAGCGCCACTTTTTGCATAACGTGCTTAGAACAATTTCAATATTTACTTAAAAGTCTTTAAACTTATAAGTTACGTGGCCATACTGACAGTCGTACAATCATTTCGAATACCAAACACATATTTTAGACACTGCTTTTACACAAATATATTTGTGATTTCTCCTTCCATCATGCATTTATCGATTGTTTATACGGACATCATAAAATAAGAAGTACAATTAAAATGTCAAAATACAGTTAGAGGTTATCAAGCATGCCATTTAAATTGACTAGAAGACAGGTACCTATTAAAATTGCGTTTGCTATCACTATAAACAAGTCGCAGGGACACACTTCAAAGAACAGTGTATTTACCAAATACCATCTTTACTCACGGGCAATTGTATGTAGCATTTCAAGGTTAACTAAATCGTTTGTATCCATTAATGAAAACGAAATACAAAAAGTACAAGAAGATTACATTCTTACATCAAATATAGTTTATAACGAGGTATTGTAATACTCTGTAAAAATTGCTATTAAAAACAATTATCTGTATTGAAATGTATATATACAATGATTTTTAAATTTGTAATTAATATTTCAAACCGATTGCTTTTCGATTTATTTTTTAAACATATTTTCTTTCCCTTCCAACTACCGCCCTCACCCAACGACTACTCTTATTCAAAAGGCTGTGTTTACTTAAAACTTTCACAATGCGAAATTTCGCACGGCCCCTGGTCTTAAAATTATATATGAAATTGCAATATTTATTACAAGTTTTCTCTTTTTATTAATTTTGTGTTTTAAAGTTTTTAGAGGTTACGATAAAATATTGTTTCTTTTAGAATTCATTATTTAATTTGTTATCATTTTATTTATATTATTCAATTAGTCTTAATTACTTGTAAAATACATTTGTTATATTTATGTGCAAAGTATTTACCGCAACCGCCATTGCCGTTGCGGCCACATCGATGTGTGGAAAACTGATCGTTACCGCGACCGCGTCCATGTACAGGATTTATTCGTTCTTGGGTTCGATATCACTTAGTAACTAATATTTATTTTTATTTTTTTTATTTTAAGGCGAAAAGCACATTGAGGCTGTTATCGCCTCCCTAAATGTAAGTGTGAGTGTTAAAGTCGTAAGTGTGTGTTAGACTCGGGTACCGCGAGGGACGTCTAATCCTCTCAATAGGTGCAGTTAGTCTGCACCCCCCTACGGGGTAGTAGCTAATAATGAGCGAGTTGTTTGTGTTGAAATCTAGCTCATAATACACGCATACATGAGTGTAATGTTAGTGTACTACAGAACAGGAGACGGACAATATTGTAACAAGTTATCCAAACTTGTCAACTTAAAGTTCACAGGACTTGGACAACTCAGAAGAGCCGATGTCTGTTGGGAGTCATCGCGCAGTCCTTGACATTGACACCAAAGCTAAACTTCTACACGAACTCCCAGGGGAACTCAATACAACAACTCCCAGGGGAAAGGCAAAACTTACATTTCTTCAAACATCACGTCCAAATTACTACTGTTTATTTTTGATTAGTCACATAATTTTAACAACAGTAGAAATTTTTGGCCGCCATCTTGAAACGGCCACGTTGGAAATAACATTTTTTTCAAACTTGAATATACTGATTGTTTACAAAATCAGTATTAGTTCTAAAGATATCTCGGTTGTTTTTAATCTTTAGAAAGAAAAACTTAGGCAGTGCGGGACTGGCCGACAGAAGTGACTACTTTTGGCATGCCTGACTGTATACATTTTCAGTATTATAATTTAATTAGTTTTATAAAAATTTAGTTGCACGCAGGAAAGGGCAAATCTTGAAAATTATGTTCGTATTAAATTTCGCGTGTGTGTAGGTACACAACTTAAAAATTATCTGAAACTGTCACAGACTATAAATTTGAGTATCTTAGGCTATATAAGGGACTTTAACAATTAATCAGTTTACAACCATACTTTTGACAGTTATACTGCCTAAATATATTAATAAATATAATATTTGTAATTCTGGCATTCAAAAATTGGTATAGGTCATATACATTAGGCCTAAATAATTTCACTACACAAATTTAGAAAATACACACTTTTAAAATTAACAACAATAAACATAACCTTAATTGAAGTGATATTGAAGCTATTGTGCGAAATCAGCTGTTTAAAAGTCACTTCCAGTCTAGATACATACAAGAAAAATATATACTGTGTGGAATGCATTACGGATTCAAGCGTGACGCGAAAGCAAATGTTTATACACTAGTTTTGTCAACCGCGACTATACAAGTTGTCACTTCGAAAATATATTTTACTAATCTCTAAAAAAAAAAAAAAAAATAGAATGTGTTGTAATAATGTTTGTAATAATACTGTAATGTTTCGCTAGACTGTGTATATGGGTGTGTGAGAGCGTTCCGTGACAGCAAAGTGAATTTTTCCCCTGTGTAAAACATACACCCATACCGATAAGAAGTAGTCACTTAAAAAAGAAAAACCGCTGACTCTTTAACTCTCGGTTTGTATTCAGGGCAAAAGAAGTAATTTGGCTCATACCAGTTTCACATTTGAGAAAATATTAGATTCGCTCTTTCTAAGAAAGAGAGCCAAAGTACTTACACGGGTGGTTTGAAAACGACAACTGAATCCATCCAGAAAGAGAAAGTGGGATATTTAATTTAAAACTGAACTCGGCACGGCTCTGAAGATTAAATATTTTTCGTGTTTTGATCTGAAAACTTAAAAGCACGCGCAAACATATTGGAAATCAAAGGAAACGCAAACATCAAACAAACATTCTCGTGTTCCATAATTTATCAAAAACGTATGTTCAGAATCTATCGATAAACAATATTTGAAAGCAGAATTTCTCAAAACCTGTTTATCAGATTTTTGTATAGATATTTTTTAATGGTTAGAGTTATAACGACATGTGACTTTTGTTTTAGTGCTTAAGGACTATTTTACAGAAATTTATAAAGTTTATTATAGCTTATTTTCAGAAATATTTGAAGGAAGTTAACTAAATAAGTTTCTTCGTTTAGTTAACAGTGATGTGCACAGACGTACAGTCACACAGATATGCAGTCACCCAGTCATATACACAGTTACACAGTTACGCTAAAACACACACAGTCACAGAAATACACAGTCATACAGATACACAATCACTGAGTCACATAAATACACAGTCACACAGTTACATAACTACATAATCAAGCATATATGCAGTCACACAGATACACAGTCACATCGTCCCACATTCTCACAGATATACAGACACACAGTACTCAGTCACCCAGTCATATACACAGTCATACAGTGACGCTAATACACACACAGTCACACAGTTACACAGCCATAGAAATACTACACAGTCACACAGTTATACAGTCACACAGATACAGAATCACTCAGTCACGTAAATGCACAGTCACACATTTACACTAACACACAATCACGCATATACCCAGTCACACAGATACACAGTCACACAGATACAGAATCACTCAGTCACGTAAATGCACAGTCACACATTTACACTAATACACAATCACGCATATATCCAGTCACACAGATACACAGTCACATCGTCACACAGGTACACATTCTCACAGATATACAGTCACACAGATACACAGTCACTCAGTCATATACACAGTCACACAGTTACGCTAATAACACACAGTCACACAGTTACCAAGAGACATATTCACACAGACATACAATCACACAGATACACAGTCACATCATCACAAAAGTACACATTCACACAGATATACAGTCACACAGATACACAGTCACTCAGTCATATACACAGTCACACAGTTACGCTAATAACACACAGTCACACAGTTACCAAGAGACATAATCACACAGACATACAATCACACAGATACACAGTCACATCATCACAAAAGTACACATTCACACAGATATACAGTCACACAAATACACAGTCACTCAGTCATATACACAGTCATACAGTTACGCTAAGAACACACAGTCACACAGTTACCAAGAGACATAATCACACAGACATACAATCACACAGATACACAGTCACATCATCACAAAAGTACACATTCACACAGATATACAGTCACACAGATTACAGTCACATCGTCACGAAGGTACAAATGTGTACACATTTACACTAATACACAATCACACATATACCCAGTCACACAGATAGACACTCACACAGTTACGCTAATACACACAGTCATACAGATACAGTACAAAGTTTAACATATACACAGTCACAATGTCACACAGACAAAAATACTCGGTTACACAGATATACTTTTCACACAGAATAAAAGCTCTTTTTAAACATATTAGTTTCTCAAACTTAAAAAATTACTTTGACTGACTCTGCATCAAGTCAAACGGCGTAAAAAAACTTTTAAAGTTGTTTGTGACATTTTTTAAAAGACCTCAACTATAAATACAAAAATATGTAAACAAATCTTTGACGCTCCTGTAAAACCATTTTTTATTTTCGACCAAACTAGACCCAAAAATATCTCGAGATATTTGTTGAAACATGACGAATTTAGAGGGGGGAGAGAAACGAAAACTTGATTTTTTCAAGAATCTGGAATCTTTATATAAACCCTCTATATCCAAAGACCAGGTATATATGTTCAAAATCAGTTTCACTTCTTGCTTTAATGATAAACCTACCCCACACTAGATAATTAATAGGTATTAATAACCTTTAAAGCACCATTAAATATTTTTTTTCGTAAATGCTTACATTTTTCTTTGTTTCGAACAGTTCCATTTTTGCCAATATTTTGAATGATCTGTCACGTCATTTACGAGTAAAAAGTGACAGACAAGCGTGCGAATTTATGTTTCTTTGGTTTCGCTAAGGGATCCTAAAAATAAGTAGGCCTAATTCATAAACAACAAATGCAACAACATAACCTAACCTAACCGGCGTGTTTGTTTGCCAAACATTCTTACTGCAAAGGGAAGATCCAAGGAATAGTTCGTGTATATTCCTCGACGAACTGCTTCTTTGTCTGCGTATTTCCTAAGCTCGTGCCTGTTTTTGTCCATTGTTATCCACAGCGTCTCGTTGCCGTGGTCTATATTGGTCTCATTGTCCAATACCTGCATCCAGCTCACGTAGCTTTCAGTGGTAGCGTTGTGAAACACGGGTTTGCCGATCTTCTTCATTTCACAAGCTGAAACGTTACATGTTGATTAGTGAAACTGTTTTACAAACTATTACTAAATGATGGTATGTTTCTAAAGAAATTCTATTGGAAAATGTTGCTATTGCTGCTGCTTTTATGGTAAGACCCAAACCGGGGACATTGAAATGAGCTATGTATATATATATATATATATATATATATATATATATATATATATATATATATATAAAAAACGAGACTTGCCAACAGAATCCTTAAGTATATACAAGGTGTCAAATCAACAACGTCGTGGACCGCACAAGTCAGAATAGACCTACATGACGCAGAAATAGACTCAAGAGACGTTGAAGACAGGAACGCATACAGGAGAAAGATGCTCGGTTGGAAGGTCCCAGAGAATGAAATCCCAAAGAGAGCAGGGGTAAAATGGACGGAGGAGCGGAAGAGGATCCGTGGGGACAGGATGAGGGAGGTGTGGAGGATTAGAAGGAGCAAGACATGAGTCGGAGAGTTTGCGTGATCCAACAGGGTCTATACGCAGATAATAATAATAATAATAACATATATATATATATATATATATATATATATATATATATATATATATATACATATATATTTGTGTTTAACGTCCGACTATTGTGCTCACTTGGGCAAATGCAGACGATGGGATGATTTATAGCGTAGGAAAATGCCAAGCCCTCGCCGGAAATCGAACCCGGTCCTCGGGTGAAAGCCTAGTACGCTATCAACTAGGCCACCGAGGCGGCTCTCTCTCTCTCTCTCTCTCTCTCTATATATATATATATATATATATATATATATATATATATATATATTATATAAGAACAGGAAAAAAATGCTTATAATTACTGAACTATATGTATATATAGTTTATCCCACAAAAAGGTTTACGCATTTGATTATCCATTATTTTCTCATTCCTCCATTGATCATTTTCAAAACCATAAATATTTTTTAAAGAAGGTACTAGAAATAGTACGTGAGAATTGCATCTGGCCGATGTTTGTAGAAACAAAATGGCGGGCAAAATAAAGTTTAAATAATATATAGAACTGATTCAGTTATTTTTTTTAAACAACATTTTATTTTTCAATTATTAATTATTTCAAAATTTAATTAGATACTAACTAATTAAAAGAAAATTAAATAGCAATGAACATTTCATATATATAAAAGAAGTAACAGCTGTTCAACAATCTGATTTAAAACTGCAGTACAGTGAGATTTTTAAGAGAGATAGAATTTGTATATTTTGGCCGCCATTTTGTTTCTACAAACATCGGCCAAATGCAATTCTCACATACTATTTATGGTGCCTTCTTTAAAAAGTATGTATGATTTCAAAACGATCAATGGAGGAATCAGAAAATAACGGAGGATCAAATGCTTAACCTCTTCGTGGGATTATATATAGTGTAGTGTGTGTGTGTTTGTTTTAGCACTCTCACTTTCACAATTTTAAACCGGTTTGGTTCAAATTTTGCACAAAAATCGATTTTGTTGTTCGCATGGAAAGTTTAGTAAACAGCAAATTCCGTTAAACTGTTCACAAATGGCAGCCATTTCAAAGATTCAAAAATCCATAACCTTTTTGTCTTAAAATTTATTTACCATTAGCGTCAAAAGCTTCACGCCAGTTTGACTATTAAAGACGAGAGAACAGTGTTAGGGGTAAGGGAAAAAACGGCTTCGTCTCGAACCCATAACCTTTGTGTGCGCAGTTCAGACATGCAGCAGAATGACCGATGTAAAACATATAGCAACTATAAAGGGTATAATTCAAACTTTGCAAAACAAACCAATTTTGGTAAATACATTGTACATGTTCGTTAACCAGAAATGTACGTTCAACAGTTTCAAAATGGCTGCTGTTTCAACATTTTTTAAATTCATAACTTTTTAAAAAATATCGATGATGATCTGCTTCACCATTAACAGCATAAATTAGTATTTATAATTTTCAAAATCAGCTGGAAAATTTAATTTTACGGTACTCAAGGTACATTTTTCGTATTCTCAATGTTATTTGGAAATTTGAAATGCAGATTTCATTTCTGATTAGGATAGTGAAATTAGAATTTTGAAAAAAGGGTAAAATAAAAATATTGTTGTTAGAATTTTGCTTCCATCACATCAGCGAGACAGCTGCGTGCAATGAATATCGTTATTATTGAATTTCATTTTGACATTTACCATCATTTGTTTACATACAATAATAATATACTGGTCATTATTCTGTCTCCGAACTTGCACACTTTCAGGTCTCTGGTTCGAGATTGGAATTACAGCTGTAAGCTTATTCATTGTCGTTAATTCTGATCCCTTGTCCTTATTATACTAACTGGTACAAATAATAAAAGTTCAGAAAACAACTAAATAAACAAAGACATACGAGGTGTGTTCAGAAAGTAACAATAATTTTTAAATTTCGCGGGCTTGGAGAGTCCGATTGTCAAACATTTTTTTTATTATGTTGGTATACATGCCCTTGAAGTATGATAAAACTTTAGCTGTTTTCATTGTAGACTTTCTCTGAGACAGCCACTAAGGTTAGACGTGTTTTTATGAGCTCGGCAATTTTCGTTTGTTAAAAGAAATTGTTCAAAAAATTTGTATCACATTTTGCGTAAAAAATGGAATAAAGTGTAACAAAGTGTGAAAAGTTAACAAAGGCCAATGGTGAGTCTGCTGTGAGTAAAGCAAGAGTTTACGAGTCGTACAAGCATTTCGAAAAAGGCCGTGAAGACGTTGAAGATGACGAACACCCTGGACGCCTCAGCACATAACAACGATGAAATTGTGGAAAAAGTGAAAGAAATGGTTATGAACAATCGCTGAATCACAATTAGAGAGGTCGCTGGTGATGTTGGCATATCGATTGGATCATGTCATGACATTGTTGTGTATGAAACGCGTGGCAGCAAAATTCGTTCCAAAATTGTTGAATTTTGAACAAAAACAGCGGCGAATGTAAGTTGCTCAGGAGTCACTAAATGAAGTCAACGAAGATGCAGAATTACTGAAACGTATTATAACAGGTGACGAAACATGGGTTTACGGATTTAACGTCGAAACTAAGGCTCAATCATCCCAGTGGAGGCATTCTGGTTCGCCAAGACCGAAAAAGTCTCGACAAGTGCGGTCGAACGTGAAGGTTATTCTCACTGTGTTCTTCGATATTAATGGTATAGTGCATCATGAATTTCTGCCACCAGGTGAAACGGTCAATAAGGGATACTACCTACAAGTTCAACGCCGTTTGCGTGAAGCAATCCGAAAAAACGCCCGGATCTGTGGAAAAACAATTCATGGCTTTTGCAGCACGCTCACACTTCATTGCTTGTTCGTGAATTTTTGGCCAAAAACAGTACTGTAACGATGCCCCAACCTCCATATTCACCAGACATGGCTCCGTGTAACTTTTTTCTATTTCCAAAAATAAAGAGAACCTTAAAGGGCCGTCGTTTTACAGCCGTAGATAACATTAAAAGCGCATCGCTGAAAGAACGGCTATCTCAAAGATCGAGTTTGAGAAGTGTTTCGAGGATTGGAAGAAGCGCTGGCACAAGTGCATAATCTCTAATGGGGACTTTTTTGAAGGCGACAACATCAATGTAGAAGAATAAATAAATATTTTGTTCAAAAAATTAAAATTCTCGTTACTTTCTGAACACACCTCTTATGTGCCTAGTTTTAAGTTTTAAATACTGAAACCTAAAAACAGAAAAAAAACTCCCGAATAAAACTTACTTTTAATGATTTATACGTGTCCAAAACTATTTACATAAAGCTGGTTTTCAAATGAACGTCCGTTTAAATTTTACCATTGCGGTTCTACCACAAACAAAAAAAAAGCTCGTTTAATTTAATTGGATTTATTTATAATTACTTGACTGTCCAACGTTGCAAATCACTTCATCAAAATTCCAATTTTATATTCTCTCTCAGTGCTATTATTCATTTCGGTCTGTCATCAATCATTCTGACTGATTTTGGGATTTTATCTCTTCATATTTTTCAATCCCATGGATGAACTAGGACTAAAGGAAATAGTATTTTCACTACTTGTCTATGCGGCAACAAAAAATATGAATTCGAAACTAATATGGGTCATATTTTAGCGCATTACCTTATGTAATGCTGCAGGCATCTGATTCATTAGTTTTTGAAGTGAATACTTCTTATGGCTGGGTGTGGATGCATGTTTTGCACGGGAAAAAATTCAGTTTGCCGTCACGAATCACGCATCACGCTCTTATTGAAGTGAATACTTCTTATGGCGGGGTATGGATTTATGTTTTACACAGGAAAAAATTCAGTTTGCCGTCACGAATCACGCATCACGCTCTTATTGAAGTGAATACTTCTTATGGCTGGGTGTGGATGCATGTTTTGCACGGGAAAAAATTCAGTTTGCCGTCACGAATCACGCATCACGCTCTTATTGAAGTGACTACTTCTTATGGCGGGGTATGGATTTATGTTTTACACGGGAAAAAATTCAGTTTGCCGTCACGCATCACGCTCTTATTGAAGTGACTACTTCTTATGGCGGGGTATGGATTTATGTTTTACACGGGAAAAAATTCAGTTTGCCGTCACGCATCACGCTCTTATTGAAGTGACTACTTCTTATGGCGGGGTATGGATTTATGTTTTACACGGGAAAAATTCAGTTTGCCGTCACGCATCACGCTCTTATTGAAGTGACTACTTCTTATGGCGGGGTATGGATTTATGTTTTACACGGGAAAAAAATTCAGTTTGCCGTCACGCATCACGCTCTTATTGAAGTGACTACTTCTTATGGCGGGGTATGGATTTATGTTTTACACGGGAAAAAAATTCAGTTTTCCGTCACGCATCACGCTCTTATTGAAGTGAATACTTCTTATGGCGGGGTATGGATTAATGTTTTACACGGGAAAAAATTCAGTTTGCCGTCACGCATCACGCTCTTATTGAAGTGAATACTTCTTATGGCGGGGTATGGATTTATGTTTTACACGGGAAAAAATTCAGTTTGCCGTCACGAATCACGCATCACGCTCTTATTGAAGTGAATACTTCTTATGGCGAGGTATGGATTTATGTCAGGAAAAAATTCAGTTTGCCGTCACGAATCACGCATCACGCTCTTATTGAAGTGAATACTTCTTATGGCTGGGTGTGGATGCATGTTTTGCACGGGAAAAAATTCAGTTTGCCGTCACGAATCACGCATCACGCTCTTATTGAAGTGACTACTTCTTATGGCGGGGTATGGATTTATGTTTTACACGGGAAAAAAATTCAGTTTGCCGTCACGCATCACGCTCTTATTGAAGTGACTACTTCTTATGGCGGGGTATGGATTTATGTTTTACACGGGAAAAAAATTCAGTTTTCCGTCACGCATCACGCTCTTATTGAAGTGAATACTTCTTATGGCGGGGTATGGATTAATGTTTTACACGGGAAAAAATTCAGTTTGCCGTCACGCATCACGCTCTTATTGAAGTGAATACTTCTTATGGCGGGGTATGGATTTATGTTTTACACGGGAAAAAATTCAGTTTGCCGTCACGAATCACGCATCACGCTCTTATTGAAGTGAATACTTCTTATGGCGGGGTATGGATTTATGTTTTACACGGGAAAAAATTCAGTTTGCCGTCACGCATCACGCTCTTATACAGATTTTTCTTTTAAAATGTATTTTTGAAGTGAAAACTTGTATGCTCGCGCCATTATACTACTTACCCAGTCCAACTTTATTTAGTATTTAGTTTTATGACACGTGTTACTGTATAACAGTGACGTTTTATACGTTATTATAATATTGGTATGTGTGAATAATAATTATTTAAATGCCATTATACTACTTACCCAGTGCAACTTAATTATTTAGTATTCAGTTTTGTGATGTGTGTTAACTGTAGGCTACAACAGTGACGTTTTAATAATATTTTATACTTCTTAATATAATATTTTAAATTTGAAAATTTATGTGTGTGTTTTTGTTTGTTATTCAATCACACATTAACTACTGGACCGATTGAGATGAAATTTAAAATGAACATAGTTTAGGTACCTGAGAAGGACATAGATGTATTTCCGTTTTAAAAGTCTGAATCCCTGTTATTATTTATTATAAAATTATTGTTTATAAGCTTACATTTGCAATGATTTTAATTGAAACAATCTTATAATTCCAAACAACCTGGCTTTCCGAATTAAAATACTGCAGTTTCCATTGAAGTTGGCATTTACAATGACAATTAATGTCACAGGGTCAGATATTAAGAGTAGCAGGAATACATTTGGGACACCGTGCTTCTCCCATGGCCAGTTATAGCCTATTCTAATGTCGATTAGCAAAAATGTATGTCTTAGCAAAAAACCATAAAATCATATAATATTGTATTTAGAAATATTTTAAACTGAAACGAACGTACTCATGATTTTGAAAATCGACTATAAATTTTATTTTGTGGTGTAAAATATATAGCAATAACTCGTGATAAGAAGTAGTCACTTCTGTCGGCAGTCATGCCACTGCCACCTTTTTTTTGTTCTTAGTAAGTTTTTACGAACCTTGTTAACGAGAAATGTACGTTCAACAGTTTCAAAATGGCGGCGGTTTCAAATGTTTAAAAATTCATAACTTTTTAAAAAATATTTTTGATAATCTGCTTTACCGTTAACAGCATAAATTAGTATTTATAATTTTCAATATCAGATGGAAAATTTAATTTTACGGTAGTCAAGGTACATTTTTCGTATTCTCAATGTGATTTGGAAGTTTTAAATGCAGATTTCATTTCTGATTAGGATAGTGAAATTAGAATTTTGAAAACATTCACACACATAGTTTCGGCTTCTGGTTACTGAAACCCTAAATTTTATGAATTCGACACTGATGTCAGTCAATCTTTACGTCATCACAAATGCAAAAGGTACTAAGAATGTTTAATCTCTAAAGTTTTTTTTTCTAATGCAAACTAGTGACACAAATCACTTCACTATTTGTTAAGATAAAGTTATGTTTTATTTTATGAATTCGACACTGATGTCAGTCAATCTTTACGTCATCACAAATGCAAAAGGTACTAAGAATGTTTAATCTCTAAAGTTTTTTTTTCTAATGCAAACTAGTGACACAAATCACTTCACTATTTGTTAAGATAAAGTTATGTTTTATTTCTCATTTCGAAGGTCTATTATTTAAGTACAGTATGTTTGGACGCCCACAATGTTTACAATTAACAGGTATCGAACACCAATGAACAATATACTCAAACTAATCGTCTCTTTGAGCCGAGTTACCAAAAAAATTTAAAAAAACACATTACATTTTGTGAAATGAATACGTCTTTACGCCTGGTATTATATATTTTGTGTTGCGGTGAAATCGAATTGAGAGTAACGGAAGGAAACTGTAGAATTCATAAAACAGCTGACGGTTGCAACAGCTGGTTATGACAGAGATGCCAGTCAGTGAGCAACATTAATATGCATTACAAAATCAAGTGACGACCATAGATATACTTAGTTCGAATACTGAAAGGCGAGAAAAGAATAAATAGCCCTATTAATTAAAATAATGGTAAAAGTTTAAATGTTTTAATAAAGAATGTTAAAATGAATAAAATAAGCGAAACACTATTATTATAAATTTTAGTAATAATAATAATAGTAATAATAGTAATAATAATAGTAGTAATAATAGTAATAATAATAGTAGTAATAATAGTAATAATAATAGTAGTAATAATAGTAATAATAATAATAGTAATAATAATAGTAATAATAATAATAGTAATAATAGTAATAATAATAATAGTAATAATAGTAGTAGTAATAATAGTAATAATAATAGTAGTAATAATAGTAATAATAATAATAGTAATAATAATAATAGTAATAATAGTAATAATAATAATAATAGTAATGATAGTAATAATAATAATAATAGTAATAATAATAATTAATAATTTTAGTAATAATAATAAGAAAGAAAGATATTACGAAAAATCTTAGGCCCCAAATTCCGTAACAACCATAGTAATGAAACCACATCAGTAATGAAACTCTTTACCATAAAACTGAAACACTATCAGACACAATAAGAAAAAGGAGAATTGATTTTTATGGGCACATCCTCCGAATGAACAAAAATAGACTAACCAAAAAAATATTTGTCTACTTTCGCAGTAGAAGAGCCAAACCACTTTGGTTTAGAGAAACGGAGAAAGACATAACAGAACTGCAGATCACTGACACTATGGTCATGGACAGAACAGCCAAAACAATAACCAAGGACCAGAAGCAACGGTTCCAAAGCAAAGTCAAATCCAAGCGAACGATCCAAATCTCTGACGAAGAAAGAAAAACAAGATCACAACGAATGAAGCAATACTGGGCTACGAGGAAGGCACAGAACATTAAAAAGTGGTTAATTTAGTATACCCGAAAGTTGGGTGAAACAAATAAAGAGAATAATAGAAAATATAATTATATACAAATGTTGTATTTTATATATAATTACAAATTATATACAAATCATTATTATTAAATAAAATAAAATATTAAATATTAATTAAATTATTATTAAATTTATATAATTATATACAAATTTATTATCTAGTTAGTGTTCGTATAATGTAAAGGTTACAAAAATGCAATTTTACGTTGTAAAAAAGGTTTTTTAGAAAATTATAAAAATGTATAAATTTCCAGAAAATTGAGGAATTGTAGTTTACGTGATGGAGGCTATTGGAAGTATTAAGTTTTTATCGTGTAAGCTTGAAATGGTATCCAAATATTGAAAAAATTCCGTGAAAGTTATATTTGCCTATCCATATCGCCTGAACGGGTGCTCAGACTTAATTTTTGTTGAAAAATCGTTCAGAAATTAACCTATAAATACTTTTATAATTTAATATATCTTGCCGTTCACTTGAACTTCGTAAGCTTTAAAGCGTAAGTATATACAGCTTTACATATATTTTTGTTTTTAAAAAAAATTTTTTGTTTTATCTTTAAAATAAAAAAAACAAAATAAATAAATATGAAATCCTGACAAGAATCCCATATGAAAGGCCTTTAAAAATGAGATGTTAAATATAACTGTATCTTTATGAATAGCGGAGTTATCTGTATTTTTAAATAACTGGATTCAATATGGCCGACAGGTACCACGGGTCTAAGGCTACCCAGCCGCCTCGGTGGCCTAGTTGATAACGTACTGGGCTTTCACCCCGAGGACCCGGGTTCGATTCCCGGCCAGGGCTTGGCATTTTCATACGCTATAAATCATCCCATCGTCTACATTAGCCCAAGTGTGCACAATAGTCGGACGTTAAAAAAAAAATCTAAGGAGACCCGCACACCGGAAGAGACTAGTCGTTTTGTTTCTGGCAATGTCTGTGGAAACAAAAACTTTTTAAAAATACTTCGCTTCAATCTGACTCGACCTAACCTGATACAATTTCACGAACTCTTGCTAGACAAAAATACCTAAAAAGAAACGATAGAGAATAATGATGAAATGTCTATGTATTTTTATATGGAAAATTGTAAAATTGTAAGGCCACTTCGAACATATCGGACCCATGGAATAAAGACAAACATAGCGTAGAATGTTTTTAAATTAACTACCAGCAGACGACAGAGAGACGTTTAGATAATAAAGGTAATCAAAAACGTGTCAACAATTAAAAAAATAATAATAAAATGACAAGGCTAGGAAAAGCAATGAGTGTAAGCATACTTAACGAAACAATATTATTCCTAACAGAAATAATAAAAGATTGCATTAACTGGTAGTTAAAAGAACAAAAGACTTAGCAGTATATTCTTAATCAATTGCTTGACCACCGTTCTACTCCAGCGCTCTGATGCTTTAGTAACATTTTCCGCCAATTTAACATATGACCGTAATATTTAGAAAAATGTTACTGGACCAACTTTATTGGAAATTGTATTCTCCTTTCTCCATGAAGCGGTCGAAATTATTATACTTCTCACCATTCAGGCAATATAACAAGAAACATTCAGAAACTACACTCGTCATCAATTAAACCCCGCCATCTTGAAACGGAATTGAATGGGAAAAATTTTGCACATACTTAACGATGTTTGAGTTATGTTACAAGGTACTTTCGTATCAAATTTCAAAACAATTGCTCAAAACGCCGTAAATTCGTCATCGATAAATCACAGACCACCATTTTTAAACGGAATTGAATGGGAAAAAATCTTACAAATACGTCTTTTGGGCTTTACACAACGTCCCTTTGTACCAAATTTCAAAGCAATCGGTCAACGCTTTTGGCCAAAATTACGTACATCGTCAAATTAGAAGTCGCCATATTGAAACGGAAGTTAGTAGGAAAAATTCTTGCAAATCTGTCGTTCGGACATTATACAAGGTACCTTAGTACCAAATTTCAAAACAGTGGGTGATTGCGTTTGGCCAAAACTGCAACAACAAAACAAACAAAACAATCGAACAATCGAGTTGAAATAGAGGCTCGGTCAATATCATTTAAACTATTTATATTACATTTATGTTAATACGACATAACATATGTAAATAAAACTGTCTCGAGCTCTTTACGGACGAGAAGAAATTCCAGGGATCTTCGTCGTTTTGTTTCACTCAGTCATACACAGCTTGATGCAGACATTTCCTTCGGTGTGCAGCAGACCCGTAACAAACCACGTTAAATACATTACCGTATTTGCCCCTGACAAAAATCATTTATGTCGATTTTTTCCGGCGAAAAACTGTTAAGGTACATACAATCTTAACGGTACCTCGACAACATCGCCGTCATTTATGTCGAGGTGTTTCAACACTTCCGGCTAAACTTAATAAGTTATATGTGTACAAAGTTTAATTGAAATCGGTTCACACTTTTCAGATTGATTGTGGAACACACACACAAACGCGCGCGCGCGCACGCACGCACACAACACAAAACACACATAAATGCGCGCGCGCGCGCGCACACACACACACACACACACAATACACATATACAAGCTTCTTTACGGAGTTCCGATTTGGAGTCAGGCTATGACGGTCGCGAGGTTAATGCGGTGCACCGCCGTGCGTTGCTGCGTGTCGTGAGTGGTTACCGAACAGTTTCCTACGACGCTGCATGCGTAGTGGCGGGCGAATCCCCAATGAAGCTGATGGCTGATGAAAGAGCGAGGCTCGACTGGCCCAGGCGAAGTGCTGAGCGGCGGTATAGTCATTCAATGGCATTTACAGAGGAGCGGTATCGGACCCTGGAGACAAATCAACAAATGGACGATGGACATACCAACTCATAGGTAACATCCAGGACTAGTGCAACAGGGATCATGTGAAGGTGGATTTCTATCACTCAGATTCTCACTGGGCACGGTTGTTTCCGAGCTTACTTGTTCTGTTTCGGGCTGGAAACAGACTCGGCTTGTCCCCTCTTTTTTCCAGCAGTGGAGGAAGATGCGGAGCATGTGTTTTTCCGATGTCGGAGATTCGACGAGGAAAGTATGAGGCTGCAAACATATCTGCGAGGCAGCATTGCACCGGAAAGTCTGGTTGCGACAGTGATGGCTTCAGAGGCCAACTGGAGGGTCATTGCGAGATTCGCTGCAGTGATAATGAGAGGTTGAGGGCTGAGGATCGAGATAGGAGAGCCAACGCTGTATAAGAGTAGACGGTCAGCCAGTCCACCCTCTCACGAAGTAATGCCTGGCGGCGTTTCCGTGGGGGGCGGGGTTTACAGAAAAGGATTGCTTTTGGTGGTTTTTTTAGTGAGTAACAACATATCTTAATTTGAGTTTGAACTTAATTTGAGTCCCACACTCTGGGGTAATGCATACCCTATCCCAGGTAGTCTATAAAAGATTTTTTCCACCTTTTTTTTGACATCACAAAAACACACACAAACACACAAACACACACACACACACACACACACACACACACACACACACACACACACACACACACACACGTACACAAACATTTTTGTTGTTATTTTAAGGTGAAAAGCACTTTGAGACTATATCGCCTTCCTCAATGTAAGTGTGAGTATAAAACGTTAAAGTCATAAGTGTAGTGTTGTAAGTGTAAGTGTTTGTTAAACTCGGGTACCGTGAGGGACGTCTAAATCCTCTCAATATGTGCAGGTAGTCTACACCTCCCTACGGAAACACACACACACACACACACACACACACACACACACACACACACACACACACATTACCTTTTTTAAAATAGATTCCATATCTTGTCTTACCCAAATTTCTTGGCAGATCCTTATTGCTGACCCCGGGTATAAGTTTCTGGGCAATGTTCTTGATATCGCGGTGGCCGATTAGTTCGTAAAGTGAATAAATTCCCTCCTGGCACATGTAAGGCTTAGGCGTTTCGCACTTCGGACATTCAATCTTCGGCAGGCACAGGTCGCTATCGCTATCCTCTGTCGGGGGCAGAACCCCGTGCGTTACTGGGATAATCTCCACACCAGATATAGGCTCCCGGTCTTTGGATTCCGGATCTGTAAGAAAGGTAATACATGTTTAAAAAATAGCTCTAACGCATTATACAAAATGTTAGTACGACTTGTTTTGGTACTTGCAGGTTACATTATTTGAACAATTTCTTTTTAAATTTATTACTGCAACTAGTTTTAAGATATAATCAGCATGTATCTAACAACATAATTTAACAAAATGTCACAATGTAACACACTTCATAATACAGTCCAGCCTGATGCAAGTTCAAAAAGCTTGGTCATCTTGTGTCTTCCACATAGTTCATCGTTATCGAGCAGTTTACACGGCTTTGAGCACTCCTTTTAACTGCTTCGGCAACAGTGGTCAATTTTAAGTCCATTGTGGTTACAAACATGCCATGGTGCATTAGCTATCATTCTCAAGATTTTATATCGGAAACGCTGAATAATTTGCTGTTAGCATTTCTAGTACATCCCCATAAGTGTATGCTATATGTCTATATGGGTTTCAGCACTTGTTTGTACAAGGATAACTCTGACTTTCTGCCCAACAGCCAATACATCTTTCTTAACCTGATGTTCAGTTCGTTTTCCTTTGTAACATGCTCTATCCATCGAAGTCTAGCATCTAAAGTCATGCCCAGATATTTTGCTGTATTAGCGTGTGAGATTGGTCAAAGTTCCGTTGACGGTGTTATGTATATGATTGTGTAGCTGAGAAAACTTTCAACACAGTTTCCTTATCCGATTCGAGAAAATCCTATAATTAAACGTTTTTGACAAAAAATAATGTTTTAAACGCTTTTTTGCAAAAAAAAATTAGTCCCGAGATAAGGAAAACGCTAGGTCTGCAAATACACACACACACACACACACACACACACACACACACACACACACACACACACACACACACACACACACACACACACACACACACACACACACACACACACACACACACACACACACACACAATGACAATGATGGCTTCAGAGGCCATTGCGGGATTCGCTGTAGTGATCATGAAGAGGTTGAGGGCTGAGGATCGAGAAAAGAGAGCCAACGCTGTAGAAGAGTAGGCTGTCAATCAGTCCACCTTCCCACGAAGTAATGCCTAGCGGCGGTTCCGTGGGGGGGGGGGTTTACAGAAGAGGAAAGCTTTTGGTGGTTTTTTTAGTGAGTAATAAAAATATCTTAACTTGAATTTGAGCTTGAGTTTGAACTTAATTTGAGTCCCACACTCTGGGGTAGTGCGTACCCTACCCCAGGTGGTCTATAAAAGATTTTTTCCATCTGTTTTGGCATAGCAAAAAAAAAAAACATACACACACATTTTTAACGATTACTCAAAAAGTGTATGTGCTCAGGATCAGTGTTCATTTCATTGTGTCGGGTCTGGGTCTTACTAAGAAGCCGCTCCAATAGCTCATTTTTCAATTAAAATTTCTATTAAAAACAACAAAAAGTGCTTAAAACACACACACACACACACACACACACACACACACACACACACACACACACACACACACACACACACACACACACACACACACACAATGACAATGATGGCTTCAGAGGCCAACTGGAGGGCCATTGCGGGATTCGCTGTAGTGATCATGAAGAGGTTGAGGGCTAAGGATCGAGAAAGGAAAGCCAACGCTGTAGAAGAGTAGGCTGTCAATCAGTCCACCTTCCCACGAATTAATGTCTGGCGACGGTTCCGCGGGGGGGGGGTTACAGAAGAGGAATGCTTTTGGTGGTTTTTTAATGGGTAACAATATATCTCAACTTGAGTTTGAACTTAATTTGAGTCCCACATTCTGGGGTAGTAACGGTACCCTACCCCAGGAAATCTATACAAGATTTTTTCCAACTTTTTTTGGCATCGGAAACACACACACACACACACACACACACACACACACACACACACACACACACAAGCGCGCAATAAGTTAAATTTAATGACTATTAAGGATCTCATTTACGTTAACAAAATGCCAATGATAAACCAAGATGACAGACAGAACTGTTGTAGCCTTAACAACTGGTAAGGTGAACTTTAACTATTTGTGGTGAAATGTGTAATTAGAAAGAGTTTAAAGTGTTGCGGTGCCTAAAACTTTACCTTTGCGTAATTAAAATTTGTTTTCTTTCTTCCTCATTCCAACCGTAGCCTGTTACATGTCACTCCATTAGTTTTTAGTTAAACATGGTAGACAAAGGAAAAAGTAATTTAAATTTTAAAGAGTTTAGGTTTTAAAATTTGAAAACCAGTGCTTGTTTACATAAGTGTTAACCCATAATAGCCAAATCTCTCTCTTTCTCTCTCTCTTTCTCTTTCTCTCTCTTTTTCTCTTTGTTTCTCTCATTGTCTTTATTTTTTTGTCTCTCTCTCTCTTTTTCTATTTCCCTTTGTTTCTCTCTCTATCTCTTTTTTGTCTCTCTCTCTCTTTTTTGTTTTCCTCTTTCTCTCTCTCTCTCTCTCTATTTCTCTCTCTCTTTTTTTGTTTCCCTCTTTCTCTCTCTTTCTCTTTGTCTTTCTCTCTCTCTCTTTCTCTTTGTCTTTCTCTCTCTCTTTCTCTCTCTCTCTCTTTCTCTCTCTCTCTCTCTCACTCTCTCTCTCTCTCCCTCTTTCTCCAGGGTATTAACAAAAATAGTCAAAAAGTTGCAATACGATTGGACATGCAAAAATAATGAAAACGGCCTATGATTGTATGTTTTAAAGTGCTCAGTTTCCCGTCTGTTTGTCTGTTGTTTTTTTCATTTTTTCTCAAAAAACACTTATACCACGCAAATGTAATTTTATACGTATCTTTATGTTGGCAAGACATTATTTACTAAAAACGGTTGGAAGTATATTTCGTCTCGAATTCTCAAAATGGCGGGTGTATAAAATTTTAAAATTAAAATAACATAAAATCGAAGTGGTTTATAAAACAATCTGGACACAACATCGTTGTTTTTCGTTTAAAATCAAACAATGTTTTTTAAATGTAATCGGACTTAAAACAACGTAGCAGCGTTATCAAATACGTTGCTATGTTTTATCCTAATACTAAAACATTAGTACAGACTCACTAAAAATAGAACAGCTGATTTTATCCCTGACTATTTCAGAATATTTTGTAAACGTCTTCTATTTTATAATATATAAATTAAAAAATTTTAGACTGCCGCCATTTTGAAAATAGATGAAATATTTTGACGACATTTTTCTTTATTACTGACTTGCCAAAGTAAACATATGTGTAAATTTCATTTCTATAGTTTAAATGGTTATTGAGTAGCAATTTTTTTAAAAACACATACAAACAGACAGACGGAAAACTTTACATTTTATGTCATAATTTCACAGAAACGTTTTCTTCAGTTTTGCATGTACAAATAAAACCTGCATTTTTTGGCGATTTTTTTAACACTTCTATAAATATAAAATGCTTAAAGAATCAGATTTCATAACCAAAACAATTTTTTATCAGCTATTCCCATATAAATTTTTTTCTCGTTTCAAAATGGCACCGTACAAGAAATTTTAAATACAAATTACTCAAAAAGAGTAAACTAAAAAAAAAACAGGAATAATTTTTTAAAAAGTTTAAATTTTTTATTGAACGTATAACTTTCAAATTATCAAACATATGGTGACAGTAAAAGACCATCCATTAATACTAATGGTCATATGGTAGAGTGATCGTTTCAAGCGAGAAATTATAATTGACTGTTGTTTTTACTTTTATGCTGTGTTTGGTAGTTTTGATTATTAGACAACTCTAGATACGATTTTTTCTGGGGACTCGGTGGTCGATGTGGTAAACCACCGGTCAGTTTGCTGCGTCTCTGAACTGCGCAACTTAAGGTTCTTAGTTGTAGCCGCAGTTGCTCCCCTTACTTTTCCTTTACCGTTACCACTGATACCACGTACTCATTAGCAGACTAAGTTAGAACCGACATAAAGTATGGACGTTAAGTAAAAATTTTAAAAATCTATAGGATTTAAACGATCTACATAAATCTACTTTGTTTTGAGTTAACTTCATAATTTGTTTTATGGCCGCCATTTCTAAATAGATAAAAAGTTCATTATATTTAAAACTTGTTCAATACATTGATTATTACATGCACACGTTGGACTCAATAGGTTAAGTCGTTCTGAAAATATAAAAAGTACACATGTGGAACTCGGGGAGTTATCGACAGAAGCAAAGCTTTTGTTAAAGATATCTTTTCTGAATATATAAGTAGTTTGAAGTTACGTTACCTTGTTTTGTATACATTAATAAATACGTGAACCTAGCTTAGATATTATTTACTGTAGTTATAGTAAAAGATCAGCTGCTTTATATTAATTCGTAACGATCAGCTGATATTCTATAATACGTTTAAGGTTATGTTGTTAAAAGCTAGCAATATTAACAGATCGCGTAAACGTTTACAATAATTTCTTCCACGTTACGTGCACCTGTTCTTCAACTAAGGAAAAATACCTAAACTAAAGTAAAACAACGTTTTCATATAATGTTATATCGAAAAGGAGGAAGAAAAATAAATAGACAAAAATAGAGAGATGGCATTCGTTTTCTCGTTCGTTCCATATTTCCGTTACATTCTTCCGTATTTTTCTATTCATGTCTATCGCTATGCTAACATTAAAAGCTTTGTTGCTATTATTTAGTACAAAAAAGATGGGGGATAGTTGGAAAAAAGCGTTTCCGGCATAAGAATGTGTCTTTATTTTTACCGGTATATCCACTTCCTCAAATATGTCGGCATTTTACAGAAACGTCTTATATACTTACACTTGTAAATCTATTTACTTCTCTCTCTCTCTCTCTATATATATATATATATATATATATATATATATATACACACACACACACACACACATATATATATATATATATATATATATATAGAGCCGCCTCAGTGGCCTAGTTGATGGCGTACTGGGCCTTCACTCCGAGGACCTGGTTCGATTCCCAGCCAGGGCTTGTCATTTTCATACGCTATAAATCATCCCATCGTCTGCATTAGCCCAAGTGTGCACAATAGTCGGAAGTTTAAAATATATATATATATATATATATATATATATATATATATATATATATATATATATATATATATATATATATATATATATATATATATATATATATATATATATTAATAACCAATATAAACATACATTGGTAAGCAGTAGAAATGTAGTTGAAGGCTTATTTAAAGTTGATCTCTTATTTGAGTGAAAATTAAATATTACCTGAATTAAGTGCTTAGGAAGGGCTAAGAAGGGCAAAGGTTTCCATGAGAAATGAATAGTAACGATCAGATGTATTAAATGTACAATTATTATTTTGAATAACAGCTGTTTTGCATTTTGTTTATAATACTTGTTATTTTGCTTGTAGCGTTTAATTTTCATAACAGCTGTTGAATAGTAACAAAATTATAAGTAATGTAAGTTCTAATATTGGTTTCTATTAGGTAACAGTTAACATATTTAAAGTTAATCATATATTTCGCAAAATGATTACAATAACAGTTTACATTTTTACCTTCATACTGAACTTTCAGGTCTCCTACTGTAATGCCTTTGTCATTTTTGGCGACGCACTGGTAATTTCCAATATCTGAAGAGGATATTCGCGTAATATTCAACTGCATTTTAAACTGAAGCAAAAAAATATAAATAATATGTTTATACTAATACATATCTAACAATAAACATCAAAATATAAGGTGTAATATACAAAGGAAAAATAATTGTAACGTTGTAGTGAAGCGGGCTTGGAAATAATATTTACCTAAACAGCTGATTTTACACTACACCTGTTCTTCGATTACACTATTTTAATTTACGTCACAGTATGCCATTGTTTACCATGAATAAAAAAAAGGAAATTATTAATAATTGTTTTCCTTTAAACAGGAAATTATTAATAATTGTTTTAGGCCACCTTGGTGGTCTAGTGCAGGAGACTCCAAACTACGGCCCGAGGGCCACATCCGGCCCGCGGACAGATTTTGTCCGGCCCGCTGAGAGCTAGCATACTTGAAAACTCCTTTTAGAGAACATATTTTTTATAGCAAATTAAATTTAGTTTACTGAAGTATTCTAATTTTATGTTGAATAATTATTAATATGACATCTACATTGATATGGTCATGGGCTAACTACTCATAACGTTGTTGTAGGCTTATTGTTATTGTTTTTGTAATAAGTTGGATAATATGGTTTTGGCCCTCGGAACTTACTGGAGTAATCAGTATGGCCCTAAGGCTGGAAAGTTTGGAGACCCCTGGTCTAGTGGATAGCGTACTGGGCTTTCACCCTGAGGACCCGGGTTCGATTCCCGGCGAGGGCTTGGCATTTTCATACGCTATAAATCATCCCATCGTCTGCATTAGCTCAAGTGTGCACAATAGTCGGACGTTAAACACCAAAAAAAAAAATAAATAATAATAATAATAATTGTTTTAAAATTGTTCATATTCAAATACCTTTTACGTGTTAGAAAACATAAATAATTAAAATACAAATATTTTTTGTTTGAAGGCGAAAAGCACTTTATGGCTATTATCGCCTCCTTAAATGTAAGTGTGAGTGTAAAGTGTTAAAGTCGTAAGTGTAGTGTTGTAAGTGTAAATGTGTGTTAAGACTCATGTACCGCGAGGGACGTCTAAATCCTCTCAATACGTGCATCTAGTCTGTCCCCCTGCGGGGTTCAAATACAAATAACTGTAGCAGTTTTTTATTGTTAAAATCAGCATTAATGTATTTATTGGCATTTCAAATTTTCAAATTACTTTGAAAAAATAAAAACAAACCCTGATCACCGTCAAATAAATTTTCAATATAATTTTGAAAATTTAAAACGCTGTTTCATGCAGAGTTTAGCGCTGATTACGACGGTGAAATCAGATTTTAAAGAAATGTGTAATTTTAAACATTAAGAAATTTAATGGATCGAAATAATCGCCATTTTGAAACTGTTGAAAGAATTTTGCTGTGTAAGGGACGTGTTTAAGCTATTACCAAATCGATTTTATTGCCAAAACTGATAACCCTAAAAAACCACTCACTCATATATATATATATATATATATATATATATATATATATATATATATATATATATATATATATATATATATGTATGTATGTATGTATGTATGTATGTATGTGTGTGTGTGTGTGTGTGTGTTTTATTTTTTCAACTCCATACTTTATGCCATACTTAGACTAAAAAGGACGAGGGATCAGTGTTAAAGGAGAAGCAAAAACCAACGGGAGCAACTGAGGCTAGAGCTAACAACCGGTGCGCAGTTCAGACGCAGCAGACTGACCACTGCTTTGGCCACATCGACCACCGAGTCCCCAGGGCTCGATTTGAAGCGTAACGCGCCGGAACGGCTTTCCGGTACCTCTCTTTAGGATAAACAAATTACGGTAATTAAAACGTTTATTTAATCGCATGTTACTCTGTTAGTGAGTGAGCCTGGCCTGTTCACTTCATGTAAAAGAACGCAGGTCGTGACTATCGATTATGACGTGAGGCTAGGGTAGTTTGTTGTGCTTTACTTTTTAAGTACTGCGAACTGCGACTACTTCACTGTAGGGTTGGTAGTGTGGCCTTGACCTTCGCAGGCTGACGAGTTAGTCTGACTCATCTTCAAAAGGTATAATATACAAAGGAAACGTAATTGTTACGTTGTAGTAGTGAAGCGGGTATGGAAATAATGTTTACCTAAACAGCTGATTTTACACTATAGCTGTTCTATTATTTTAATTGAGGTCATAGTATTGCTGCGTCTCATAGCAGCGGGCTTGGAAATAATATTTACCTAAGGGCTTGGAAATAATGTTTACCTAAACAGCTGATTTTACACTACAGCTGTTTTATTATATTATTTTAATTGAGGTCGTATTATTGCTGCGTCTCATAGTAGCTGGCTTGGAAATTATGTTTACCTAAACAGCTGATTTTACAATACAGCTGTTCTATTATATTATTTTAATTGAGGTCACGGTATGTCATTGTTTACAATGAATAAAAACAAAAAGTAAATTATCAACAATTGTTTTTCAATTATATGTATGTTTTCAATTATTGTTATGGTATATGTTGTCCTACTTCCATTGCCTCTCCTTCCCTGATTTAAAAGGTCTATTGAAAGAAGACTGCTCAGTGAAAAAGACTTTGAGTATGGTGACACTATCAGAGTAATGGATGAAGAAAAAAATGGGCATAAATATCCCAATAACGTTTGGGGAAATGTAACGACAAAATAAAGTTCAAACTCAAAAAAGGCAACTAATTACAGAATGCCGAGAGTATGTCCACTCCAGAATGTCCCTGGAAGGTTTCACACTGTTGAAACAGCTAATAGATTCGATGCCATATCGTCGAGTGAATGTGAAAGAGGTTTCTTTCAGACGAAATTCATTATCACACCATTGTGATCATCACTGAATATTGCAACAGCTCCTGGCCTGTTGTTTGTAAAGATCAATGAAACTTCTCTTCGGCTGTTTAACCCAGCTCTTGGCTTGTATCTGGACACCATTCAGCATTAACCGTCAAGAGACAAGAAGTGTAATGAACACATGTTTGGGCAATCATTTAGGATGGACAGACAACATAAACAATCATGAAACTGTGCTATTTTTATTACTTTATTATAACATATTTTTGTACTTTTTTTAACAAAATAAATTTTGTAATTAAATAAAATGTTCAAGTTTTTGTACAACCAAAGATTTTTTCGGGCCAATAATTTGGAATAATCCCCCCCCACTCTCTGGAAGGTACAGTTCCGGCAGCTTTGTTTACAGAAATTAAGCAATATATATATATATATATATATATATATATATATATATATATATATATATGGGCTCGGTGGTCGATGTGGCTAAAGCACCGGTCAGTCTACTGCGTCACTCAACTGCGTACCTAAAGGTTCTTAGTCCGAGCCGCAGTTGCTCCCGTTGTACTGTTAACACTGATCCCTCGTCCTCATTAATCTAACTGTTATGTATTTTACATGTAATCACATTTTTGTATTTTTTTGCAAAATAAATTTTGTAATTAAATAAAATGTTCAAGTTTTTGTACAACCAAAGATTTTTTCGGGGCAATACTTTGGAATACCCCCCCACTCTCTGGGAGGTACAGTTCATTCAGCATTAGCCGTCAAGAGACTGTGATTAAAACAAGTTTGGACAATCATTTAGGATGGACAGACAACATAAACAATCATGAAACTGTGCTATTTTTATTACTTTATTACAACTCATTTTTGTATTTATTTTGCAAAATAAATTTTGTAATTAAATAAAATGTTCAAGTTTTTTTACAACCAAAGATTTTTTCGGGCCGATAATTTTGAATACCCCCCCCCCCAAATCTCTGGAAGGTACAGTTCCGGCAGCTTTGTTTATAGAAATCAAACACTATATATGTACATATATATATATATATATATATATATATATATATATATATATATTTGGGGTGATCGATGTGGATAAAGCACCAGTCAGTCTACTGCGTTACTCAACTGCGTACCTCGAGGTTCTTAGTCCGAGCCGCAGTTGCTCCCGTTGATTTTCCCTTACTGATCCCTCGTCCTCATTAATCTAACTGGTATGGTCATTAAGGATATATATATATATATATATATATATATATATATATATATATATATATATATATATATATATATATATATAGAAAGATGCTCGGTTGGAAGGTCCCAGAGAATGAAATCCCAAAGAGAGCAGGGGTAAAATGGACGGAGGAGCGGAAGAGGATCCATGGGGACAGGATGAGGGAGGTGTGGAGGATTAGAAGGAACAAGACATGAATCGGAGTGCTTTGCGTGATCCAACAGGGTCTATACGCAAATAATAATAATAATAATAATTATATATATATATATATATATATATATATATATATATAAACATGTATTACATTATTCGTACAACCATACATTATAAAAAAAAAAAACACGTGACAGTGCCCATATAGACACGTGACCTGTACTTGGACACTAGTTTTGCACAATATAAAAGTAAATTTCATAAAACTGGAAAAGAATAAAGAAAACATTAACAAAATACATAATAAGGGACAAAATAAGAACAAATTAAAAGGTAAAAATTAAAATAAATTCTTTAAACTAAACATACGGTAAACATCAAAGATATCTCAACTTGCCTTTTATATGCATTAGTTTTAAATTTTTTTGATAAAAGCAAGTACTCAGAAATGTCACGGTAAATGTTCTGTGACATGTAATATGAATTTGCATTTAATAAAGATCTATGTAACGGTTCCGTTCTGATACCTAATGTGTGCATATATCTTGATATCTTGTGCATATATCTGTGTACATATATCTTGTGAAATATGCATGTTTACAGTATCAAGTTTATGTTTCCATATATGAATATAAAAGTTTATAAAACGTTGCCTGACATTGACTACATTTAAACGTACAGTTAACCAGACGGTTGTCTTTTTGATTTTCAAAGTGTTAACTTCATAATCAATTTATGATTACATTTAAGGGAACCAGTATGGACTCGTAAGCACATCCACAATTTGTTATTTCTCGCAAAATCAAAGAACGATAGCGTTCCAATGCTTTCGAAATATTTAGTAAAATATTTACGAAAAAGTAATATTTATGAAAAATTTTACTGAACCAACTTTATAGGAATTTTTACGTCTTTTCACAATAATGCGGTGAAAGTTATGATAGGTCTTGCCGTTTATCCAGTATTAAAGGAAGTAGCCAGCAAATACACAATGGCCGCCATCTTGAAACGGAATTGATACATGTTAATAAAGAAATTAGTTAACAACTAAATTAATTATTGTAATCGACCGAGCTAAGCTTGTGTGTAGGGGGTGTTTGTTACGCAGTTTTGGCCAAACGTATTGAAAGATTGTTTTGAAATTTGGCACAAAGGTAATTTGTATAAAGCCCGAACGCCGTGCGTGTAAGATTTCACCGCAATCACTTCCGTTTCAAGATGGCGGCCATTGTTATAACGAAGACGAGTGTAGTTACTGGCTACTTCCTTTAATACTGGATAAACGGCAAGACCTATCATAACTTTGACCGCATTTGTGAAAAGACATTCAATTCTTATAAAGTTGGCTCAGTAAATATTACTTTTATCTGTTAAATTGAAAAATATTTCGAAAGCATTAGAACGCTATCGTGGAGCAGTGTTATTTCAGTAAATTAATAATACAGGGTCTATACCAAAAGTAGTAAGAATGATTTTCTGTAGCGCGAGCTGAGCTCGGTGAGGGGTTTGGCTGGCTGGACGAGATGGAGGGAACACTTGGCAACAGAGAATCACCAGCCACGGTCGCCTACGGACTTTGGTTGAGGATAGACAACGGTTATTGTGAAGGGTGTTTTTTTTTTTTTTAACTTCAGACTATTGTGCACACTTGGGCTAATGCAGACGATGGGATGATTTATAGCGTATAAAAATGTCAATCCCTGGCCGGGAATCGAACCCGGGTCCTCGGAGTGAAAGCCCAGTACGCTATCAACTAGGCCACTGAGGCGGCTTTAATTAATTGCAATTTTGTTATTATTAAGCGTGTTTTTATCGTCGATGTACAAAATTAGTCAAAATGTCGAGCAGAGATATTCGATAAATTTTGTGTTTCAAACTCGGGAAATCGGCAAGTGAGACTCTAGAAATGGTTGTCAGCTTACGGGGATACTGCAATGAGCCGCTCCATTGTTTTTGAATGGCATAAATAAAGAAAGTAAGGAGCTCGTTAAAGATGACCATCGCACCGGACAGCCTTCGACGGCATGAACCGATGACAATGTGATCAAAGTGAGAGAACTGCTGGGTGCAAGTACTAATCCGCCTGTGAGACCTAGTGAATCGCCATCGACAACTGGACGCTGCATGACGACAATGCGCCGTGCCATGCCCGCTCGTCGTGAGACATCTGTTGGCCCGATTCAGCTACGTTGCCGCACCACGCCTACAGTTCCGATCTGGCTCCACCTGACCTTTTTTTATTCCTTTTTTTATGAAAAGACAGCTGAAGGGACATTGTTTGATTCGATTCAGGACGTTCAAGCAGCATCAACGAGGACAGTCAACAGCATCCCCTGAGCTGTATTCCAGAAGGCGTTGCGCACTCTGCCGCCTCGGTGGCCTAGTTGATAGCGTACTAGGCTTTCACCCCGAGGACCCGGGTTCTATTCCCTGCCAGATTTTGATATTTTCATACGCTGTAAATCATCCCATCGTCTGCATTAGCCCAAGTGTGCACAATAGTCGGACGTTAAAAAAAAAAAAAAAAAAAAAAAAAAAAATTTAAGGAATTGTAAACATATCTTCAATATTTTTTTAAAAAAAGAATCAGTCCTACTACTTTTGGTATAGACCCTGTATACAGCGCAGTCTATCTTTAAACTACTTAATTGTGTTTTAATTATTAACAAGTTTGGTTATTATATTGTCTATTATAGTGTTATATCGTTTCATTCCCCCGAACTTTATTGGGACATTTGTGCCCAGTTTTTTTCATCCATTACTTCGATATTGTTAGCAAGCACAGAGTCTTTTTCACTGAGCAAGCGTCTCTCAATAGACATTTAAATCAGGGGAAGGGGAGGTACTGGTAGTAGGAGAATTGTGGATGAGTCAGACTGCCGCCCCGTCAGTCAAAGCTACAGTAGAGGTGGGCGTTTCTGCTACTTTTACAAAACGTCAACAAACTGTTTGTCGAGGAAAAAAGCTGCTTTTTAAAACAGTTTGAAAAAAACAGGAAAAGCAGGTAGAAGAAAAGCAGTTAGCAGGAAAACAGTTTTAGCGCTTGCAGTAACGTTAGAATAGAACGTGGGTGTGGTAGTGGGGAAAGTTATTGTGCACACATGGGCTAATGCAGAAGATGGGATGATTTATAGCGTATGAAAATACCAAGCCCTGGCCGGAAATCGAACCCGGGACATCGGGGTGAAAGCCTAGTACGCTATCAACTAGGCCACCGAGGCGGCATGAACCTAGCTTAGATATTATTTTAATTTTAAGGCGAAAAGCAAATTGAGGCTATTAATGTGTAAGGCTATTAATGTAATGAGGCAAAATGTAAGTGTGAGTGTATTTTTTTTTTTTTTAACGTCCGACTATTGTGCACACTTGGGCTAATGCAGACGATGGGATGATTTATAGCGTATGAAAATGCCAAGCCCTGGCCGGGAATCGAACCCGGATCCTCGGGGTGAAAGCTTAGTACGCTATCCACTAGGCCACCGAGGCGGCCCCCTTCCTTGTTTAAGAAATCATAAAGCAGTCCAAATCCAACTGCTTATTTTCGTTTGAAAAAGCAGTTTGTTTGTCGTTTATAGAAAAGCAGTTTTTTTAACAGTTTGGTGTTTTCTGCCCCACCACTACGCTACAGTAAAGTAGTGGCTGTTCGTAGTTATGAGTTTTTTAAGACTAAAACCTCTAATTTTATTTTCTATTTAAAGGTTGTAATACGGCAGAGGGTGTTGGCGAAAGGAGACAATATGAAACTGAAGTTCTAAACAAACGAATCTAACTCACCTTGTACGGAATGGAAGTATCAAGGACTCCGATCCTGTATTTTGTACTCAGTTCCAAAACTATTTCGTTTTCCTTCAGCCAATATTTTACCGCTTCCGGTGACGATTCGACTTCACACTCTAGACGCGCTGTGGAACCGTTCATCACTTTGTCAACAGGTTTGTATATTCGAATCAGAGGCGAAACTGTCGAACAAATTGTATAGTTAAAAGACAAGAGCATATGTTAGAATAACTGTTTGGAAATATCCGCTACTCATACAGAAAATCTAATTATATAACCGCATTAAATTATAACTGATACATACCATGTACACCTGAATTGAAAAATTGGTTAGACAATAACTGTTACTCACAATGAAAATATAATTAATTATAATAACTGTTATGACACTATATCTTACACAGTGTGTTTAAATAAGATAACTGCTAATTAAAATGTACACCTAAGTAAAATAACTACTCAAACCATAGCTGTTACTTACATTGTATTTAAAAAGAGCAGATATAGACAACAATTGTTATCTGAATAGAAGAACTGTTTCTAAACAATTGTTACTACTTACTGTATATCTAATTAAGGAACAACTTTAGACAATAACTGCTACTTACTGTACATATAAATAGAAGAAGTTTTAAGAAATAACTGGTATTAATAGTACTTCTAAATGAAAGAACTGTTTAGACAACTGCTACTTATATTGTACAACAAATTAAAGAATTGCTTTAGATAATAACTGCTACTTACTGTACATCTAAATAGAAGAAGTGTTAAGAAATAACCAGTATTAATTGTACTTCTAAATTAAAGAACTGTTTAGACAACAAGTGCTGCATATATTGTACAACTAATTAAAGAACTGCTTTAGATAATAACTGCTACTTACTGTACATCTAAATAGAAGAAGTGTTAAGAAATAACCAGTATTAATTGTACTTCTAAATTAAAGAACTGTTTAGACAACAACTGCTACTTATATTGTACAACTAATTAAAGAACTGCTTTAGATAATAACTGCTACTTACTGTACATCTAAATAGAAGAAGTGTTAAGAAATAGCTAGTATTAATTGTACTTCTAAATGAAAGAACTGTTTAGACAACACTGCTACTTATATTGTACAACTAATTAAAGAACTGCTTTAGATAAAAACTGCTACTTACACTGTAAATCTAAATGGAAGAAGTTCTAAACAATTAAACTACTACAGTACTTACTTACACTTCTAAAACAAAGAAATTCCGTTGTCATTTATTATTAAATACACTGCACATCTAAATAGAAGAACTGTTTTAAACATTAACTGTTACTGTACATCTAAACAGAAAAACTGTTAAATTAATAACTGCTACTTATACTGCAAATCTATTTAGTAGAATTATTTTAGACAACTGTTACTTACACTGTACGTCTAAATAGAGAAATTTCTCTATATAACTATTACCTTAGCAATACATCTAAATAGAGAAAATGTATTAGGTAACTGTTACTTTCACTGCACGTCTAAATAGAGAAACTGCTTTATATAACTATTACCTTTACAAGACATCTAAATAGAGAAAATGTTTTAGGTAACTATTACTTTCACTATACGTCTAAATAGAAAAACTGCTTTATATAACTGTTACTTTTACTGCACGTCTAAATAGAAAAACTGATTTATATAACTGTTACTTTCACTGCACGTCTAAATAGATAAATAGCTTTAGATAACTGTTACTTTCACTGCACGTCTAAATAGAAAAACTGCTTTAGATAACTGTTACTTTCACTGCACGTCGAAATAGAGAAACTGCTTTATATAACTATTACCTTTACAAGACATCTAAATAGAGAAAATGTTTTAGGTAACTGTTACTTTCACTACACGTCTAAATAGAAAAACTGTTTTATATAACTGTTACTTTCACTGCACGTCGAAATAGAAAAACTGTTTTAGGTAACTGTTACTTTCACTGCACGTCTAAATAGAGAAACTGCTTTAGATAACTGTTACTTTCACAGCACGTCTAAATAGAGAAACTGCTTTATAGAACTATTACTTTCACTGCACGTCTAAATAGAGAAAATGTTTTAGGTAACTGTTACTTTCACTACACGTCTAAATAAAAAAACTGATTTATATAACTGTTACTTACACTGTACGTCTAAATAGAAGTACTGTAATGCCGCAGGAGGAACGCCGTTCTCAGCAATACAAACATATTCGCCCATGTGAGTTCTGTTTATGTGGGTTATAGTCAATACAGGACCTTCCACTGTATCCACTGAAATAATATTTTAAAAATAAGTCTGTACTATAAATTGTTACTTTTAACGCAAGTTTTTCTACATTAAAAACTTTTATTAAAATTAAATTAAAGTGAATAACTTAAATTAGGGTACTAGTCTAGAACAGCGTGACCAGCAATAACAAATTTTCTTTAATTTTTCCAGAAATTGTTCGTTTTTTGCTTTTAACATGATGGAATAAATTTTCGGCGCTTTCAGTAACTGACAAAGTAGCGATGTTTTGAAAATCAGTAACTGTATGGCATTAAACATACTCAACGGAAGTTGTTTTGCTTGAAGTAATAATATCACTTCAAACAAACCGCAATATTCTGTTAACTTAAGTGCCCACTCAGTTCAATTAAAACTTAGTTAAAGTTTTCTTAAAAGAAATATACGAAATTAAAGTTTGTAAAATGTATACTGAATCGAAAAGTTTAATAAAAGTCTTCTATTTTTAATTATATTTGTATTGAAACATATTGATTACTTTTAACCTTTTAGTTACATTAAAACAGTTATTTAACTATAAACAACTCTTTGTTATTGTAACATAGCCACCGGACCACATATTTAAGTAATTACGATTATGAGTTATTCCCGTCAGTGGTCTGTCTACTCACATCGTAAAGGCTACGGCGGTTTCGAAACTCTGTTCCATCTTCAGGCCGTGATACAAAATGTTAAGTCCCTCTGTCGAGGTTGTCACTGGCGCAAGCGAAGTGCTGAGCCGCAGTATAGTCATACAATGGTAATTACAGAGGAGCGAAATCGGACCCTGGAGACATGGCGGCGACAGTGGGACGAATCAACAAATGGACAATGGACATACCAACATATGTAACATCCAGGATTGGTGCAATAGGGATCATGGGGAGGTGGATTTCAACCTCACAGATTGTCACTGGGCACGGTTGCTTCCGACCTTCAGGCTGGAAACAGACTCGGCTTGTCCCCTCTGTCTTCCAGCAGTGGAGGAAGATGCGAACATGTGTTTTTCCGGTGTCGGAGATTCGACGAGGAAAGGATGAAGCTGCAAATATATCTGCGAGGCAGCATTGCACCGGAAAGTCAATGATTCGCAACCAGACTTCAGAGGTCATTGCGGGATTCGCTGCAGTGGTCATGAAGAGGTTGAGAGCTGAGGATCGAGAAAGGAGAGCCAACGTTGTAGAAGAGTAGACGGTCAGCCAGTTCACCTTCCCACGAAGTAATGCTTGGCGGCGGTTCCGTGGAGGGGGTTTACAGAAGAGGAATTGGTGGTTTCTTTAGTGGGTAACAGTATATCTTAACTTGGAGTTTGAACTTAGTTTGAGTCCCACACTCTGGGGTAGTGACGGTACTCTACCCCAGGAAGTCTATACAAGATTTTTTCCACGTTTTTCTTGGTATCGCAACATACACACACACACACACACACACACACATATATATATATATATATATATATATATATATATATAGTTTCAACCTGGTTTTCTAAAAAGAAACAATGTTTTTCCTTGTCCGTATGTTTGTAGATTTAGTTGTACAAAGATAAATACATCTATGAGTAGAGTATTGAAGGTACAATTAAATTTTACGACAAAAATAAATGTTCTGTTCATTGGTATCTGGAGCTGAACATGTAATGGGATGTTCGTATAAATAGTTCAAGCGAAAAAAATAACTTTTCATGGAACTGTATTCCCTTATTTTCATTGGCTGTGTCGATATAACAGACAGTTGGCGCACTAACAACGCTAAAACTATAAGTCCCGTAAAAAAATGATCTAAAATAGTTTTAAAATAAAACATTATAGTGTTTCGCAATGCAACCTAACCTTTATATCTGCCTTGAGGTATTGTGCCGTTAACTTTGTTCCAGATAATCTTTGGGGGCGGAGTCCCCGTCGTTGCGCAACGCATTCGTGCGTTATCGTTTTCATTGTAGGCCCTGTATTTTGTTTTGTAAGGCGTATCTGTACCTGTAATGTTTAACAACATTTCTGTTATTATTTTGAAATCCTTATCAATATTTCGTTATTCTAAGATTAAGCACCTGGAAAAGAAAAACATAAAACAATAAACTACCTTGAAAATTATTCTGTAGAATTATATAATAAATTTCTTTAAGTATTAATGATATTATATACGCCAAGTAATTACGGCGAGGGGCATCTGGAGTGAGCAGCTGACAGGCTTAGTGATCTCAACGTACCTTTAGCTCATAATACTTTCATTCAATTACTCAGGATACAAACAGATTTAGTACTCTGACTAGGTTATATAACACAGAGCATATCGCATAACGTACAAATTTTAACTGGCACAAAAAACCAGAAAAGGAAAGAATTATCTGAAGTACGAGGGTGGTCTGAAAAGTTTCCGACCTAACAAAGATACAAGACATTTTTTTCACAAATATTTTTTAACATAGTCTCCTTGTACCTCTACACACTTCTCCCAGCGATGCTCCCATCTCTGTAACCCGTCCAAATAGTACTCGGCGTTTTTCTCTGCAAAATAATTGTTCACGAAGGTGATTGCCTCTTCATTTGACGAAAATCTCTGACCTCCGAGCGCAATTTTTAGATGAGGTAACAAAAAGAAGTCGCTTGGGGCTAGGTCTGGTGAGTAAGGCGGATGGTCAAGCAGTTCAAACCGTAATTCGTGGATTTTCGCCATGGCAACCGCTGAGGTGTGAGACTAACAGTGTCTTGGTAAAACAAGATTTTCCTTTTCTGCAAATGTGGCCGTTTTTCCGCAAGTTCTGACTTCAGCTTGTTAAGTAATGATGCGTAGTATGCTCCTGTAATGGTTTTTCCTTTTTGAAGATAGTCGATTAAAATAACTCCATAACTATCCCAAAAAACAGTCGCCAACACTTCCCCAACCGAAAAAAACAGTTTTTGCTTTTTTTGGAGCCGGTTCCCCCTTTGCAGTCCACTGTTTGGACTGTATTTTTGTTTTGGGCGTATAATGGTGTATCCAAGTTTCATCTACAGTAGTTAATCGGCGCCAAAACTGGGATTTATTGCGCTTAAACTGAGCCAACATGACATTGGAAATGTTCATTCGAACACGTTTTTGGTCTAACGTGAGCAAACGCGGCACCCAACGCGTTGACAGCTTTCTCATGACTAAATGTTGATTTAATATGTGACAAACACGTTCTTTTGACATGTTCATAACGTCTGCTATCTCTCTCACTTTAATTCGGCGGTCATCTAGCACTATTTGGTGAACTTTGGCGATGTTTTCGTCGGTAGTTGCAGTTTTTGGACGTCCCGAACGTTCATCGTCTCCCAAGCTCTTACGGTCACGTTTAAATTCAGCTGCCCAAAATTTCACTGTGGTAAATGATAGTGCAGAGTCCCCATACACAGAATCCAACTCATCTTTGATTTGTGTTGGCGTATTGCCTTTCAAAAACAAATATTTAATGACAGCTCGATACTCGATTTTGTCCATTTTCATAAGAATACTCACATCAACTCACTCAAACGACTGTTACTAACAACTGAGCGTCCAAAATGGCTGAAACTTTGGTGAGTAACTGTCAACAGATGAACAACGAAATTTGAGTGCTGCCACCGACGAGTGCTGCTATCTTCATGTTGAGGTAGGAAACTTGACCACCCTCGTACTTATCAAATCTCCTATATAATTATCGCTGTAAAAGAGTGTAGCTAAAGGAGCTACAAAAACCTCTTTTAAACTCTAGAATTTTTTGTTTGTTCTTTTAAAGCCAAAAGCACATTGATGCCTATTATCGCCTCCCTAAATGTAAGTGAGTGTAAAGTGTTAAAGTCGTAAGTGTAAGTGATCCCGGTCAAAAACACATACATTTTAATTATAATTAATTTAATATGACATTTGCGATGCGCAAAATATACTGTTATATATCAATATAAACATGTTCCTCGCATCACGCGTCCCGCAAAATCTAACATCACAACCAGCGTTACAACACGATACATGTTAAAAAGGAAATAGGAGGTGCCCGGAGGGTTTCACACCCATCAAACAAGTGTCAATTCCGTTTGATGTTGAAACTCCTTGTGTTTCTAAAGATGAAAGAAGGTACGTAGACTTATTGAACGGATCAGCTGGTGGTTGGAGAGTGATGGCGTTGTTTGATGGATAGTCGGAAGGAGACGGGGAGCTTACACCTAATCGATCAGTGAAATTCTGTCAACAGGTATCGCTGTTGTCTTCTGTCGGTACGCGAATGAAATTCGTAACAGTTCATGGTTCTCAGGAGCCAGTTTATCCCAAGGCTTTTTACGACAGAAGTAAAGATATCTTCTTGATTTCAGGTACAGTGGGATTCATATTCAGGTCGGTCATTGATAATTTTTATTGACCGAGAAAAGCCAGGTCACTGTTTCAACTAGACCGTGGTTTTTTCTGTTTGTTTGTTATGCAGTTTTAACGTAATAACCGATTGTTTTGAAATTTGATTTTTTTTTTGCGAAAAACCAGCAAGGTCTTCATCGCGGGGACCGAAACTACTAGGTGTCATATGGAGCAACCCAAGTCAAACTATTAAACCTAATCCATGAAATTTGGTAAACAGGTACTTCGTATAAAGGCCGAACCTTTTCCTTTTTACCATGTTCCCCGTTCATTTCCGTTTCAAGATGGCAGCCTCTGAATTTCAACAGCGAATTAATGCAGTTTTAGCTAAACGCATTGATCGATTGCTTTGAAATTTGAAATCTAGAGGTACCTTGCATGAAGTGCAAATAACGTTTGTATAAGATTTTTCCCAATTTATTTTCGTTTTAAAATGGCGGCCATTCATTTAACGAAAACAAGTGTACGCAGTTTTTGCCAAACGCATTGACTGATTGTTTTTGAAATTTAGTAAGAAGATATTTTGTACAAAGCCCAAAAGATGTATTTATAACATTTTTTTATTTACTCCGTTTCAAAATGGTGGTCTATGATTGAACGTAGGCCTATAATAAAAAGAGCGTACGCAATTTTATTCAAAAGCACTGGCCGATTGTTTTAAATTTGGTAAGAAGATACCTTGAATGTAGCCTCGAAACACGTATGTGTAAGATTTTTCCCATTAACTTCCAAACTTCCAAAGTTGAGAGTTTAGTTACATCATCATTTTTACAGCTTTGTGGAGAAAGAGCATGAAATATCCAATAAAATAGTTCCAGTAACATTTTTCTTCGCTGTCGAGGAGTGTTCTGTATACGAGGTGTGTTCAGAAAGTAACGAGAATTTTTACAATTCGCGGATTTCGAGAGTCCGATTGTCAAACATTTTTTTATTATGTTGGTATACATGCCCTTGAAGTACGGTAAAACTTTCAGCTGTTTTCATTGTTGACGTTGTCTGTGACAGCCACTAAGGTTAGACGTGTTTTTATGAGCTCGGCGATTTTCGTTTGTTAAAAGAAATGGACCAAAGAATTTGTATAACATTTTGCGTAAAAAATTGAAATAAAGTGTAACAAAGTGTGTGAAATATTAACAAAGGCCTATGGTGAGTCTGATATCAGTAAAGCAAGAGTTTACGAGTGGTATAAGCATTTCCAAGAAGGCCGTGAAGACGTTGAAGATGAACGGCCTGGACGCCCCAGCAAATCAACAACTAATGAAAAAGTGAAAGAAATGGTTATGAACGATCGCCGAATCATAATTAGAGAGATCGTTGATGATGTTGGCATATCGATTGGATCATGTCATGACATTGTTTCCAATGTTTTGTGTATGAAACGAGTGGCAGCAAAATTCGTTCCTAAATTGTTGAATTTTGAACAAAAACAGCGGCGAATAGAAGTTGCTCAGGACTCACTAAATGAAGTATACGACGATGCAGAATTACTGAAACGTATTATAACATGTGACGAAACATGAGTTTACGGATATGACGTCGAAACTAAGGCTCAATCATCCCAGTGGAGGCATTCTGGCTCGCCAAGACCGAAAAAGGCTCGACAAGGCGGTCGAACGTGAAGGTTATGCTCACTATGTTCTTCGATATTAATAGCATAGTGCAACATGAATTCCTGCCACCAGATGAAACGGTCAATAAGGAGTAATACCTACAAGTTCAACGCCGTTTGCGTGAAGCAATCCGAAAAAAACGCCCGGATCTGTGGAAAAACTATTCATCGCTTTTGCGCCACGATAATGCACCAGCTCACACTTCATTGCTTGTTTGTGAATTTTTGGCCAAAAACAGTACGGTAACGATGCCCCAGCCTCCATATTCGCCAGACATGGCTCCGTGTGACTTTTTCCTATTTCCAAAAATAAAGAGAACCTTAAAGTGCCGTCGTTTTACAGCCGTAGATGACATTAAAAGCGCATCGCTGGAAGAACAAAAGGCTATCTCAAAGATCGAATTTGAGAAGTGTTTCGAGGATTGGAAGAAGCGCTGGCACAAGTGCATAATGTCCAATGGGGACTACTTTGAAGGCAACAACATCAGTGTAGAAGAATAAATAAATATTTTGTTCAAGAAATTAAAATTCTCGTTACTTTCTGAACACACCTCGTATTATTTAATAATATAATACGCGGTATACTGTCCTTTGAACTACTAGTTTTAATAAAGGAGCACAAAAGGCTTTCCTCTAATCTTCCAATTCCGTCTTATTAAGTTGTAAATTCTGTACGGAATGTGTTTTTCACTTAAATATTCACCAACATGCTAACATACAGCTAAAATGCGTATCTAATTTTAAGGCCTTTTAAATAGTCCCACGTAATAAGTAACGGAAATATTTGATAAAAATTCACAGCTGTATTGTTAATAAAATGTTTCCTTTTTAGCCAATGGTGACCTACCAATTATTGCAGGAGCGATGAGGAACTGGGTGGTATTGGTGCCGTTAGAATGTCTAGTTTCCACCTGGTGCACACAAATCGCCGGTACGCCATTGATTCCATTCCGCCCTGGTTTGCCCGGCGGCCCTTTTAGTCCAGTAATACCTGCATTAACATAACAGGGGTTGAACAGGTGAACAAAGTAATTTACTTAATGGGTAGGATAGTAAATAACATGAAGTTATCTCACTGTCCAAATAAAAGTTAATTATATTATATCACTTAAAAATAACGTTTTTAGTTTATTTTACACTATAATTATAATTATAGCCACCGGGCCACATATTTAAATAATTAGGATTATGACCTATTTTTACGTCTAGTGGTCTATTTACTCATCTCGTAAAGACTACCGCGGTTTTATCTTCAGGCAGTAATACAAAATGTTAAATGCCTCGTCGAGGTCATCACAAACACTGAACACAATTAGACGATTAAAATACGCACGATAAAATTTGGTTTGGCCAAACGATACGCGCAACTCGTACATCGTTACATTCCGGACTCTTTACACGATTTGCACGTATCGTTTGGCCAAACCAAATTTTATCGTGGGTATTTTAATCGTGTTTAGTGTTTGTCATGTGTTTACAACGTTTTGTTTAACTTTGTGACGACCTCGACAGAGAGATTTGACATTTTGTGTTACGGCCTGAAGATGAAACATAGTTTCGAAACAGCGCTAGCTTTTACGATGTGAGTAAATAGACCACTAGACGGGAAAATAGGTCATCACCCTAATTATTTATTAATTTTGAAACTTGCATGTATTATGACTTTAACACAATTATAAGCTGCAGTAATTGAGTAGTTATAATGTAACTTTAAATAATATTTTATCAATAACTTCCTTATTCAAATTTACCTGGAGGTCCTCGAGGTCCTACAGGACCTGGCTCTCCCATTGCTCCATGTGTTCCTGTAAAATAAATGGTACACTTTTTAAGAGTTTTGTAATACACATTAATTTCATATATATCATGTTTAATTATATCTGACTGAACGAAGGTAAGTTTTTCTTTTAACTCTACCTTGTGTTTGTAGTGCAGTTTTGATCAAATGCACTAACCAATTGTTTTGCATTTTGCTACGAAGGTACCTTGCACGAATCCCAAACTACATATGTGTATGATTGTTTTCTATTCGCTTCCGTTTCAAGATGGCGGCCTTTGATTTAACAATGACGAGTGTGCGCGATTATTTGAAATTTGGTGCAAAAGTACCTTGTATAAAGGCACTAACGACGCGTGTGTAAGATGTTTTCCCACTAGAGACGACGGCCTTTGATTTGATGATGGTGTATAGTTGCTGGCTGAACGGCAAGACCTATCATAATTTGGACCGCTTCGTGGAAAAGAGCATACAATTTTCAGTAAAATTTGCCCAGTAACATATTTCCTAAATGTAACTGCTACCGGTTAAATGGGCGGAAAATGTTACGAGCACGCCATCTTGAATAAGTAGAAGGAATTGATTAAGGATATACTGCGATGCCTACTGTACTTTAAACTACTAGTTTGTTTAAAAAAAACATAATTTGGAAACATTACGTAAATGGTAGTCATTGTAAATTGTGATTAACATAATAATTTAGATGTTTATTGTTACCAAGTAATATAAACAAAAATTAAGTAAATTCCTACTTAGGTCATGCGCTTCCATCACGTCAGCGAGACAGCTGCGTGCTGAAATGCCTAAAATCAAATCGTATCGTGTAGTCTGTACAAATATGCGATATTAATATTTGACACAAAACTGTATTAATATCGTTGAGACATCTCAGATCCTCAATTAGATACCTAATGTAAATATAAGTTGAATTGTGCAATATCAATAAGATGATACGCTAAATAAACAGCTGTTCGGAAGGAACGATTGAGACGACCGACCAGTCTGTTCTGGAGTGAGGCTAAGGCTAGTTCGCGCAGGCTACTGCGCTTAGATAGGTGAAATTGTGCATCGTGATTTTGGATATAGAACGTTCTCGTGAACACGCGAACCGTCATAAATTTCATGCGTAAAGCCTTTTTTTTGGTTGTAGTGCCAGTAAGAGAGAATTTTATGAACAATTTTCGACAGTGCGAACTTGGGTGTTTTCACCGATTTTTTAGCTCCGTTTTTAAGAAAAGAAATATCGGCTAACCTAGGGGGGGGGGAACTACTAAACTCTGATTAGCGGAAAAAACAATCGACCCGTTTAATGTGTTAATCGAACATTAAAGTTTGTATCTGTAGTTCATTTTTTTTCACTAACATATATTTTTGTAAAGGGCCCTGGCGTGTTATTTTAGTTAGTGACGTCACTAATAGTATTATTTGTTACTTTTAGTGAACCTTATATATACCATAAGAATATATTTTAGTTCAAGAGTTAGTTTTGTTTTGATGGATAACTGACATCCGTAAGATTATAGTTATATATTTCAAAAGGTTGGTAAAGATTTAAGTTTAGTTTTTGAGTTTAAGTTAAAGTTTAAGTTTAGTTTTGATTTTTGTTGTTGTTTGCCTTGCTGAAAGTTAAACTAATTTAACATTATAAATGTTCTTTCCTTTAATTATTTTTTTTTCTTTCAATGTTGTATGAAAACAGAAGTAATTAATTTAAAATTTTTTTCCCGGTCACTACATGTTTTTTTTAACTTTTAATGTGGCATATTTTTAAAAAAACAAGACAATTATAAATTTTTGAAAAGCAACAACTTTGATTTCTTTGGTCACCCTGAGCATTGTAACCTCGCACAGGCCTTCTCGTTGTCTTGGCCTAAACAATAAATTATATTAAAATTAAAGACAACGTGGTTCATTGAAGATACAAAATTAGCAATGGCCCACACCCCTTCTCCTCTGTAGCTAGCAAATAATTAACGATTTATTACGGAAACGTAATAAAGTGTCATCCACTACAAGTCTAAAAAAGTATTTGAACTTAAGGGGATGAATAGAAAGTAATTTATTAACGATTGAAAATTTGAACAAGATATATAAATATATATAGGGAGAGTGTGAATTAATAATAGGAATGAAAAATGAATTGGAATGTTTTACAAAATTGTTTTTATGACAAACGCACTCGTCCAATGCGTAACATTGTTACTTGAAACGATGTAGAATTATTATTCAATTGCTACTATTAGTTCTCAATCTCCCAATATTTGTTTACTAGCATTACCCGTCGCGGCTTCGCCCACGAAACTTAAACTGTTTCAGTAATGTAATAATTTAGAAACAAAAAAATATATTAATAAAAGCGTGATCATCTAAACTCATGATTATTTTACAGTGAATATGAAAAAATATTATAACCTGAATATGTTGTTTTATTGTCTTCAAACGTATTCCATTCGAATTTAAGAAAATCTGATCAAGAATATTTTTTTCCAATACAAACATTTATACCTATTCTATATTTTTGTCCTTTTAGGGGATGAATTCGGGGGAAAATACTAAATTGCGTGTATCATAATTTGTGTTTTAAAATATTTTGTTATTTTTAAGAAAATTAAAAAAAAAATATTTTTCTCCAATGCAAACACTCTTTTTTCTCCCATGATAACTCTTTTTCCATTTTTATTCTTTTAAGGGACGAATTCAGAAAAATGTTGAAATATGTGTTTCATAGCATATTTCTAGAATATAAGATAAACAAAATATTTTTTCAATACAAAATTGTACCCCTTTTTTATATTTTATACCTTCTTTCAATCTCTTTAGGGGATGCGTTTTGGGGAAAAGGTGAAAAATATATTTCATTACTTATACTTAAGGGTGACTATGTTACGTTTTAAGAAGGTCAGATGAAAAACATATTTTTTCCAATAAAAATTGTTGTACCTCATGTTTACCTCTTTAGGGGTTGCATACTGGAAAATCGTTTTTCAGTGCACCCCTTTTTCAGTGCATCTCGACAATGTTGTAAGAAGGTACCCTGAAAATGTCAAGTCTCTAGCTATAATATTATTGGATGTACGTTGTTTATTAAATTTGGACTGGGTAAGTAGTTTAATGGCGTTAAAACACATTTTTTTAAAAATCCTTTATTAGAGCACCTTGACATTGTTGTACGAATGTACCTTGAAAATTTCAAGTCTCTAGCTATAATAGTATTGGCTGTACGTTGATTATTAAATTTGGACTGGGTTAGTAGTTTAATGGCGTCAAAATCATACTTTTGCAAATTCCTTTATTAGTGCACCTTGACATTGTTGTAAGAATGTACCTTGAAAATTTCAAGTCTCTAGCTATAATAGTATTGGCTGTACGTTGATTATTAAATTTGGACTGGGTAAGTAGTTTAATGGCGTTAAAATCAATTTTTTGCAAAATCCTTTCTTAGTACGCGCTTACATATTAAAACGAAGGTATCCTAAAAATTTCAATTCTCTAGGTTTTATAGTTTGGGCTGTACGTTGATCAGTCAGTCAGTCAGGACATTGCCTTTTATATAAGAGATATATCTTGTTCAAATTTTCAATCGTTAATAAAATACTTTCTATTCATCCCCTTAAGTTCAAATAAATTTGTTTAACTTGTGATGAATGACACTTAATGTTAATATAGATTTTTGTCAAATATTAATATCGCATATTTGTACAGACTATACGAATTAAATAACACTTATGTTCTATCCTATGTTGGTTTTAGGAATCGTAGCACGCAGCTGTCTCGCTGACATGATGGAAGCGCATGACCTAAGTAGGAATTGACTTATTTTTTTTATATATACTTGTTCAGTACAAAATAGTGGAATGTTTTTCTCTTTGTAATCATTCGTTTCGTTTGAGTTTCACTGTAGTTATTTTGAAATAAAACTTCACGAACACTAAGGTAGCTCAAAAACAATACACCTACTTCTTTTGAGTAAAGAAGAAGGTTCTAATTTATTCAACCATAATTCATAATAAAGCGCGTACATTTCTTTTGTATTATTATACTAATTACAACAATAATTAAAGTTACAAAAAGTAACCGTAAAAAAAATTAAATTTATTCTTGTGTACACTTATACAAGAGACGAAAGCTCCACTCGCCTGCATTAATTAATTCCGCTGCTTTAGTGCGAAGTATCCGAGCGCAAAGTACAAAGTATCCGAGCGCAAACTCGTTAGGAACGGTTTTTCTTTCCTTTTTCATTTGCCTCCCCCGAACTTACCGTCAGTTCCATTGAAACCTGGTGTTCCAGGGATTCCGTCCAATCCAGGTTCACCTTTGAAGCCGTCTTTCCCGTCGAAACCATGCCTACCCGGCACACCGTCCAGTCCTGGTTCTCCTGGCAGTCCGTCCACTCCATCCAGCCCAGGAAAACCTTCGAAAAAACAGGGTTTTTTTGTTTTCTTATAAACTCCCACAAGATGAGTAAATAATTTAGTACCAATTTACAAACATTAATAACTGTTAGATCAGGCGCCCAAAAAATTCCGCTAAACTGAGCGGAATGAAAATGAATGGCGACCGGAAGTGAAGTTCGGTCAGTTGAAAGAACACGTTTGTATCTTTTAAATCTAAATATTTCGGCATACTGTAACGTATTCTAGGAATCTACTGTTTAAAAACCGTAACCTAGGCAAAGATAATTAGTAAGTTTTGAGGCGTGGTCAGTATGGTAGGGGAAGCGGTATCAGCTTCAAAACCGAACCTAGACAGAGTGAAGTTACACTTACATTAAAAACAATAGGTTAGGTTTTCACTGCTTAGTCCGCTCTGTTCAGTGCAACTCCGCTCAGCATTTGGCAGCCAGCTTTAGGCGTTATAAGCAGATTAGAGAAGTGAATGTGTACTCATGCGCTTACGCAATCATGTGCGTTTGTGGGCTTGTGTTTTAGCGCGCTCACGTTCGTAATTTTGGTCCGATTTGATTCAAACGAAAACTAAAAATCAATTAGGTTAGGTTGTGATAAAAGCTTGAGACAAGTTTGTTAACCAAAAAAACGGAACGTCTGACTATTGTGCACACTTGGGCTAATGCAGACGATAGGATGGTTTATAGCGTATGAAAATGCCAAGCCCTGGCCGGGAATCGAACCCGGGTCCTCGAGGTGAAAGCCCAGTACGCTATCAACTAGGCCACCGATTCAGCTCAAAATGTGTTTGACAGTTTCAAAATGGCATCCATCTTTGAAAATTCGTTTTTGTTATCGTAAAAATCCTTTGAAATGAAGGAACATTCGAGGGGAGGTCAGGGTTCATTTTTGTATTTTCGATGCAATTTGAAAGTTTAACTTGCTAGTGTACGCACATTATAACGCTTATTATGATGGTGAAATCAGAATTTCAAAAAGAGCAAATGATTAATAAATGACTTTCTGTCAAATTTTGTCGCAAAGAAGGACACGAATGACGCTGAACACAGAGACGTGTTGTATGGATTCCAAATCTCTGCACAGCTGATTAGTAAATGTAGTTGGAATCAAGGTATATAGAATACAAGGTATGGGCCACGCGCATGTCCCCCCCCCCACTTTTCGGTCATCGGGTCAAACTCAGACGTAGTGTTTAGTAGTAAACAGTTTATAATGTTAGTTTTAGTAACTGTATTATAGTAATTACAATAATAATTCCTTTTGTATAACAATATTAACGCTATTAATTACTTTACTTACTGAATTTGTTCATTGTCAAAAAGGAAACTTTTTTTCACACAACATTACACCGCCCTTGTGTGTATTATTGTACATTAATTGTGTATAATGTATTGTGTATAATATTATTGTGTGTTATAATATTAAAGTAAATTATAGGTTGTAAAACCACATTTTTATTTTTAAACAAGGCCAGTTCTTGTAATGCAAGTTGAATTTGTTCCTTCAAAAGGAAATTTTCATTTCTTAAACATTTCATTTCTTCTACAGAGGCATTACTTACAACGATATTTGAATTAAAAATTACTGACTACGGAAAGTGGGTTTCATTTACAGAATTACACGTTACAATTGCACCAACGTCATTCCAGTTTACATGTGATTTTTCTTGTAGATTTCCATCGGTCTCGTCAATAAGTTTTTTTCTTGGTTTTCACGTTTTTTAATCCTTGTCGCTCGTTCAGAATCAACACATTTATTTTCAACGGTGAAAATGTTAAAACGTGGAATGGCACCGGATTTCACAGATTTTATATTTAATAATTAGGATTTAAAATCCTTTTCGAAATCATCGTCATTAAAATGAAGTGAACAGACTTTAACATTATCAAAATTAAAATGAACTGCTCGTTTACACGCATGAACCCACACTTTTCTCAGGCCTTCATCTTTTGGAATTCTATGAAATGTAATTCCTTTCCCTTTACAATTCTTATCATTATTATAGCAATTGGCAATAGCGCAACCAGGCAATGTTATGCATACAAAATTATACAATACTAAACAAAATGCATTATGTTATTTTTTAGGATTCAAAACATACTTAAATCTTTTCTTATATTTATTAAACCTCAAACACAAAACACAATTATCGTGCAGTATTGTTGTTGACACCTTTTATTTAAAACACAACACCTACAGATTAAGTAAACACATCGAATTTCCAACTACATTTATAGAACGTCAAATTGTTTAGCGAGAAACTACATACAGTAGCAGTGAAGAGTTTGACCCGGTGACGTCACGCGCGCGGTAGTCTACTGCGCATGCCCACCATGGCCCCTAACGTGTATTCTATTTACCGTGGTTTTAGCCAAAATATTATACTAGACTTACCTGCTTGACCTTTTTCTCCTCTTTGTCCTCTAGGACCTATAAACCCACGAGGACCTACAGGTCCCTTAGGACCGGGTTTCCCAGGCAGTCCTCTGTCACCAAGATCACCCTTAACTCCTTTATTTCCTGGTAGCCCGGGAATTCCTGGTCTGACAAACGACTCACAGAATGAAGTTGTGTTTTTGCAGAAGTTAAATAAGTGCTCTTGCTGTAGACAAAACAGAAAATTTACATTTTAAAATGCTTTGGTTGTTTCAACTCTACATTTCGTCATTTGGTTAGTGCGTTTGTTTGTTACTCAGTTTTGGCCAGGCGCATTTGTATAAAGCCCGAACGACGTAGGCCTATTCGTAAGTTTTTTTCATTGATTTCAGTTTCAATATGGCGACCTTTTATTTAATTATAACGAGTGTAGTGGCTGGATATTTCCTGTAATACTCGCGGAACAATTTTGACCGCTTCGGCGTAAAATCTCCAATAAAGTAGGTCCAGTAACATTTTCCGTTTAATAGCACGTATACTGGTTAAATTGGCGCGAAATTCCGCCAGAGCGCAGTCATGTAAACCGTTTTATGAACGGGTCAATGCAAATATAAAGTTATTTCTTCACTATGTAATGTAATGGATTTTTCAGAATTTACCTTTTTTGTAGTGTACATTAGTTAAATGATTAGGATTATGACCTATTCTCCCCGTCTATCCACTCACCTCATAAAGGCTACCGCGGTTTCGAAACAATGTTTCATCTTCAGGCCGTTATACAAAATATTAAATCCCTTTGTCGAGGTCGTCACAAAGTCAAACAAAACATTAAAACACACATCAGAAACACTGAGCACAATTACACGTTTAAAATATTCATCATGGAATTCGGTTTGGCCAATTTTTTAACGACGTCCGGACTTTTTTTACAGTCCGGAATGTAACGAGGTACGAGTCGCGTGTGTAGCTCGGCCAAGCCGAATTTCATGATGAATATTTTAAACGTGTAATTGTGCTCAGTGTTTGTGATGTGTGTTTTAATGTTTTGTTTGACTTTGTGACTACCTTGACAGAGGGATTTAACATCTTGTATAACGGCCTGAAGATGAAACTATAGCGTTTCGAAACCGCGGTAGCCTTTATGAGGTGAACAGATAGTAGTGGTGGGTCAGAAAATACCAAACTGCTTTTCTATAAACGACAAACAAACTGCTTTTTCAAACGGAAACAAGCAGTTTGATTTAGACTGGTTTTTTGAAAAAGGAACAGCTGTTGGGACTTCCCCACCACCCATGTTCTATTCGAACGTTGCCGCAAGCGCTAAAACTTTTTCCTGCTAACTGCTTTTCTTCAACCTGCTTTTATGCATTTTCCCATTATTTGAAAGTTGCTTGTTGCTTGTAGTGAAGTAAGAACTGTTTGGGCGTTGTCAACGTTTATCACTATTTTGTTGCGAGTTGTTTGGAAGTTTTAAATGTAAAATTTGTTGTTCAAACATTTTTTAAAGTGTAAAATCAGCCGTAATTGTGTTTTATATTAGTTTTTCTCCGTAGTTTACTTTGTGTTTAGAAACTTAAAAATATTTAGTGGACAATTTTGAAAGTTTTCTTTTACTTTTTTTAAAACGGAAAACTTATTTTTTTGCTAATGCTAATGTTAATAACCTATAATAACCTAATGTTAATAACCTATAATTTTGTACCTATATAGAGCTAATTTTATTTAAACACGGTTGGCCTATGTTCTTATTACTATATTGTACTTATTAAGGTTACTTTTTTCAGTGTGGAAAAGTGAAAACAATAAAAATATGACAATAACATCTCACATTTTGTAAATACATAACCTAATTTTATTTAAACGTATTTTTTATATTTATATTTATCAATCATCAATATTTTTTAATCAACTAAAAATATCCTAAATGCATTTTGGTAAATATGCAAAGGACTATTTAATTTTTAAGTAAAAAAAAAGAATGCTTCTATTAGAAATTCATTGCATTTTGTAAATATAAAATGGCATACATATATATTACGTTTTTATAATGTAATTTAATTATTACTACACTTATAAGGATTATTTTTTTCTAAACGCTTTACACCCATAAACAGTTAAGCTAATGGGAATGAAAAAGTAGTCTTAGAAAACTGAACGTTTGTACTTTATGTTTTAGCTGCTAATACAACTTCGAGTTTCAGTTTTCTAAACCTGTTTTTTCCAACTGTTTTAAAAAACAGCTTTTTTCCTCAAAAAACAGTTTGTTGACGTTTTGTAAAAATGGCAGAAATGCACACCCCTAATGGATAGACCACTGACGGGAAGAATAGGTCATAATCCCAATCATTTGAATATGTGGTCCGGTGGCTATGTTACAATAATACTTTAGTTATTTTTCCTTCTTTTTCTGTTGCATACCTTTACATAATTAAAATCGCAATTCACCGCTTAAATTGTTTATATGACTAATTTATTGTTGAATGCTTCTGATATGCATTTGCTAAACATTTTCATTACACTACAAACATTTAATTAAGTACATATTGCGAGGTCTGCTGTTACGAAATATCAGTTACGGTATTTATACAGGGTGGGACGTTATTTCGTGATAAAATGGGTAAACACTGTTAGATAAATTGTAAAACGCCATGTTTACCTACGTTCGCGTTCGGTATCAATCAACATTGTTACGATGCTGAGACGTTTTATCAAAGCGTCTTGTCTGTTTGTGAAACGCCTTAATTAGAAACAGTCTGCGACAATTAATCAACAATACAAGAATGGTAACGACAAGAATACAGAATTAATGCTTTAGTAGAAACACGTCGAGGTATTACTCTAGAACTAAATAATATACGAGATGTGTTCAGAAAGTAACGAGAATTTTTATTTCGCGTGTTTGGAGAGTCCGATTGTCAAACATTTTTTTTGTTATGTTAGTTTATATGCCCTTGAAGTATGGTAAAACTTTCAGCTGTTTTCATTGTTGTCTTTGCCTGTGAAAGCCACTAAGGTTAGACTTGTTTTTATGAGATCGGCGATTTTCGTTTGTCAAAAGAAATGGATCATTGAATTTGTATCAAATATTGCGTAAAAAAAGGAATAAAGTGTGTGAAATGTTAACAAAGGCCTATGGTGAGTCTGCTATGAATAAAGCACGAGTTTACGAGTGGTATAAGCGTTTCCAAGAAGGCCGTGAAGACGTTGAAGATGACGAACGCCCCAGCACAACAACCGATGAAAATGTGGAAAAAGTGAAATAAATGGTTATGAACAATCGCCGAATCACAATTAGAGAGGTCGTTGATGATGTTGGCATATCGATTAGATTTAAAACAATTTTTTTTTTGTATTTATTATTGTTTTATTTATTCATTTTATGACATTGTTTTGTGTATGAAACGCGTGGAAGCAAAATTCGTTCCAAAATTGTTGAATTTTGAACAAAAACAGCGGCGAATGGAAGTTGCTCAGGAGTCACTAAATGAAGTCAACGACGATGCAGAATTACTGAAACGTATTATAACAGGTAACGAAACATGGGTTTACGGATATGACGCCGAAACTAACGCTCAATCATCCCAGTGGAGGCATTCTGGTTCGCCAAGACCGAAAAAGGTTCGACAAGTGCGGTCGAACGTAAAGGTTATGCTCATTGTGTTCTTCGATATTAATGGCATAGTGCATCATGAATTCCTGCCACCAGGTGAAACGGCCAATAAGGAATACTACCAACAAGTTCGACGCCGTTTGCGTGAAGCAAACCGAAAAAAACGCCCGGATCTGTGGAAAAACAATTCATGTCTTTTGCACCACGATAATACACCAGCTCACACTTCATCGCTTGTTCGTGAATTTTTTGCCAAAAACAGTACTGTAACTATGACCCAGTCTCCATATTCGCCAGACATGGCTCCGTATGACTTTTTCCTATGTCCAGAAATAAAGAGAACCTTAATGGTCCGTCGTTTTACAGCCGTAGATGACATTAAAAGTGCATCGCTGAATGAACTAAAGGCTATCTCAAAGATCGAGTTTGAAAAGTATTTCGAGGATTGGAAGTAGCGCTGGGTCCAATGAGGACTGTTTTGAAGACTACAACGTAAATATAGAAGAATAAATAAATATTTTGTTCAAAAAATTAAAATTCTCGTTACTTTCTGAACACACCCGTATTTTTTTTGTCCCCTCAAAAAAAAAAACACTAATTGTTTTTTAGTAATATAATTTTTTTTGCTCTCAAAAATTAACACAATAAGTTTTTTTTCACGTAAAGTATTTCAATAAAGGTCCGTATTGATTATGTACTGTAGGTTAAGGGGTTTTATATCCCCTGTCAATGCGATCAAAGGACCTATTGTACAGCTAAGCATCTTAGAAGTAGTGCTCTCAATGAGTTTTAGCAGTCCATTCTGCTATTTTTGCTCAGGGTCCTAGGCTTTATGCAGGCAAAAACCTCATAATAGTAGACTAGCAGTTCAAAGGACAGTAAACCTCGCAGTATATTCATAATTAATATACACAACGTTCCACTTTTATAAGACAGCGTTATCTTTCTATAATGAAACATAATTATTAGGACCTTTGTAGGTAGTACGTTAAAAAACGTATGTTAGTAAATAAATTACAACTTTTAACACGCCTGTTACACTTTAACGTATTAACTTTAAGTATTAACGTTAAATAAGTATTAACTTAACTAAAGAAGTTTTACACACAACAAACTTTTGTTATACATTATACAGGGACCGGCAGAGAGGTACGATGTTTTTGAAATGACTGTCACACATTTAATTTCGAATCAATTTTTTTAGCCGCCTCGGTGGCCTAGTTGATAGCGTACTGGGCTTTCACTCCGAGGACCCGGGTTCGATTCCCGGCCAGAGCTTGGCATTTTCATACGCTATAAATCATCCCATCGTCTGCATTAGCTCAAGTGTGCACAATAGTCGGACGTTAAACAAAAAAAAAAATCGATTCAATTTTAAAATTTATTTATAAATTGGTACATCGCCATTTGCAAAAAATACATTTAAAGAAGATCAACGTTGAAAAATCACATCACTTAGGTGGCGTCCATTTTTGTCGAGGCGTTCTTGTAGATGGGTGCCGAAATTGTCCAGTCCTTTAAAGCATGACAGGTTGAATCCTTTGAATTTGAATTTCTTCAGTAATGGTTTCGGAAAGCTCTTCAAGCTTACGTGGTTTGTTAATACTTTTAGGTAGCCCCATAAAAAATAATCACAAAGTGACAGATCCGATGACCGAGGTGGCCACTCGATCTCCACGCAATGAAATCAGGCGTCCTGGGAAATGTCTTAAAAAGGTCATTGTATCTCTAGATGTACGGCAAGTTGCACTATTTTGTTGAAACCAAACTGTGTTGTTTGATGCATTGTCTTGTTAATACGGGCAGGAAATAATCACGCATCATGGTAACATAACGGTCTGTGTTAACAGTCATTGATCGTCAGTTTTCATGAAAAAAATAAGGTCCAATAATGCAGGTTCGATCACGCCCCCGTGCGGTCCACGGTTTCTTTGAAAATAATTATTCACCCACTTCATAATGGTATTCCGTTGCGGAACACGACCATGACGATCAATATTAAAATGGTTTCGAAATCATCGCTGTGTGCGCACCACAGAACGTCCCGTAAAGAAATACACGATGTGCTGCAGACCAAGGCTCCATTGTTACCGAAATGGCAACTGTTGACTAGTAGATATAAACCATCCTGGAAAAAAATAACCACCCATGTGCACGTATCAGCCATTTTAAAAACATCACACCTCTCTGCTGCACCCTGTATTTTTCCGATCGATTTTGTATCAAAAATAAATACCTGCTTTATTGAAACTACATGTATGGGGTACCTACAGGTTCGTCAGAACACCATGGAACACTCACGCCTCATAGTTTTCTATTTTAAGGCTTTACAATAAAATAAAACCGACTTAAAGCGGATAAAAGATTTTGTAAACAAAATTCCAACAACAGTGTCCCTGTGAGATTGTAGCACATGTATACGAGAACAGCTGATTACTAAAAAACATTGTTAAGTAATATAACTGTATCCAAGACGTAAATAATTATTAAACGAATCATATTTGAAAGTAGAATCGATAAGACAATCTAGACCAGTTCTAATATGTAAATGTTATTAAGTAAAAAACTCTGCTTTTAGTATTTAACAAACCGGTAACCGTAATATTTACGAAAAATGTTACTGGACAAATTTTATTGGAAATTGTATGCTCTTTCTCCGTGAAACTGTTAAAATTATGATAGGTTCATCTAGTATTACAGGAAATAACCAGCAACTACATTCTCAACGTTGTCAGAGCACACTGTCTTAAACCGGAAGTGAATGGGAAAAAGTCTTAAACATACGTCTTTCGGATTTTATACAAGGTACCTTCGTACCAAATTTCAAAACAATACGTTTGATTAAAATCACAGGCCGCCATCTTGAAACGGAAGTAAATAGGAAAAATATTACGCATGCGTCATTTGAACTTTATACAAGTTATCTTCGTACGGAATTACATAACAATCGGTCAATGTGTTTGACTAAAACTTTCTACACTTATTGTAAATCAGAGGCCGCCATTTTGAAACGGAAGTGGGAAAACGTTTTACACAAATATCTGACGGGCTTTTTCTCAAGGTATCTTTTTATTAAATTTCATAATGGGTTAATGCGTTTGACCAAAACTACCAAAAAAACAAACACAGAAGCCAAATTCCAAACAGCTGAGTTAAAACAGAGGCCTCGCTTCGCTCGGCTAATTATTTGGCCTACAGTTTCGTCTTCCTTCCTGTTATAAATTCATGGTTTCTCAGTGATACATTCCTACCTTTTTCATGTGTACCCTCATATCACAGTAATAAGTGGCATGGTTTTTCTGAGGACTATCACTCCAAGATCTCCTACAGGGACCGTTTCCCATGTTGGGGTCAGTTTAAAATAGTTTTAAAAAGTTAATTTTAATACATAACATTATTCTACTTTTTATACACACTACGCCTTAATATCTCCAGTGCATTCACTACAATTTAATTCCAAATTTTAAAAAAAAATAAAGATTACTTGTTAAAAAATGTTTGTATTACTTGTTTAAAAAATGTTAATATTGCTTGTTTACAAAACCAATAGTTTATATTCAAGGTAAACAATAATTGACGATAAATCGCAAAACAAAACGACAATCGCAAATGTCACAACATAGCACGAAATGAAAAAAAGAAAATATTTCTTTATAAAATAAATAAAACTAGCAGGAACGTGTGACCTTTCTTAGTTCATGAGAAAAATAAAAGAATAATATATAACAATATACAGCAAGAAGGTGAACAGTATTATAGCATCTCAACTTCTGTTAAAATAGATGTTATAGTTATATTTAATACTTGTACAACCTGTTAATAAAACAATGCCATTTATTATATTTATGTTATTTAATACAAAATGATTTTATTTGTTCTACTTTCGTATTTAAAAGTATAACCTATAAAGTTATTGACTGAACTCTAACATTGCACCTTATTGAAATATTTGCAAATGAAACCTACTATAACCGTATTTACATTACATACCTAAATTAGGCTACAATATTTACTGTTTACTAAAAGCGGAGTCTTTTATTTCATAACATTTACATATTAGAACTAGCCTAGATTGTACTATCAAAACTGTTTTGGTCAATAATTATTTACGCCTTGGACAAGTAATATTACTTTCAACAATGTTTTTTTAGTAATCAGCTGTTTTCGTACACATCTGCTGCACTCTCACGGAGACACGCTATACTGTTCTCGGAATTTTGCTTACAAAATCTTTTATCGGTTTTATTTTATTTTATAGCTTTAAAATAGAAAAGTATGAGGCTTGAGGGTTCGCTGGTGTTCTGAAAAACCAGTGAGTACCCCATACGAGGTGTGGCTATTAAATAACGAGACTGACGCTGCAGCGGAACAAGTACGCATGCGCCAACCGCCATTGACCGACAGCTGTTTAGTGTGAAGCTTTTTCTTCAGAATGCAGTTAGTCTCATTTGTGTAACCAACACCGTTTAGTCATAACCTTCATTTCCGTTAGTGTTGTTATTTTGTTTTGCCGAAAAAAATGGTTAGTGTAATAATAGAGTAATGAATTGTTGTTAAATGTTACTTCAAACTTGGAAAAACCACTACTGAAACTTATAATTTACTGAAAGAAGTGTATGGCAGTGAATGTTTATCGCGGGCACGTGTTTTTGAATGTTTTAAGCGTTTTCAAGATGACCGACAAGACGTTGAAGATGATTCGCGGCCAGGTCACCCTTCAACGTCAAAAACGGATGACAGCGTCGAAAAAGTTGCTAATTTGATTCTGTCTGACCGTCGATTAAGTATTCGGGCAATTGGTGAAACTGTAGGCATTGATAAAGAATGTGCATGGCAAATTTTACGTGATAATTTGAACATGCGAAAAGTGTGTGTCAAAATGGTGCCAACAATTCTCACGTTTGAAAAACAAGCAACTAGCAAAAATGTTTCTACTGACACTTTGGATGCCATTGAAAATGACCCAAATTTATTTGAATTATCTGTGAGTTATGTTTGGTTAGAAAATATTTGTATTTGTCTTTTCCTTTCACTCCGTAGTCGGTTTTAACACGTATCAGGTTTTAGGGCTGGTTGCGATGTTGGATTTTACGCGATGCACGCCAGTCATATTGCACATAGTATATTTAGCGCTGTGCTAACAGCTGATTTCGCACAACAGCTGATGCTTCAATATCATTCCAATTGAGGTTATGTTCAATTTATAAATAAAAACAGACGATAAAATTTTAAAAAATATGTTTCAAATGTAGAACAAAGATTAAGAAAAAAATTAACGAGTAAGTCTACGACGATTAGAAAATAAATTAAAAAGAAAAGAATGTAAATTAACGATAAAAATGTTAATTAATAAAAGAGTAATGACTGAAGAGCAACATCAACTAATTAATAACAAAAACTAGAAACCGAGAAATACAAGATATATTTATATTTTTGGTTAGTTATGGGAAGAAAGGGTAATACCGCTCATATAAGGAAATATTTTTTTTTTTTTAACGTCCGACTATTGTGCACACTTGGGCTAATGCAGACGATTGGATGATTTATAGCGTATGAAAATACCAAGACCTGGCCAGGAATCGAACCCGGGTCCTTGGGGTGAAAGCCCAGTACGTTATCAACTAAGCCACCGAGGCGGCCTTAAGGAAATAATAAATTTAAGTACAATAATATATTTCAAAAATAAAACTTTATTTGTGTAATGAAAAATTCAAAATGTACTTAACAAAATATGTGGTAAAGAAATAGTAAAACATAAATATTATGAAAAATGTAGTTTTAAAAAAATATTAACTGAGCGGTAATGCCCCACATGGTAGGGTATTACCGCTCTCTGAGTTGGGTAATGGCGCTCCAATAATAATGTAGCTACTAGCCTACTACATACTAATACTAATACTAATATTACTAATACTACCTAATACGCTTTTTTTACTAATACTAATATTTGCTATATAACGACAATTTTTTATCACACAATAATAACTGCTATTTTAGAACACAATAATCACACTTGTAGTTGACTGCACTATCCACACCACTACAATCTTCATGACACAGCGACAACATCTGATATGATGGCAATGAATCTGATGGCGTTGAAAAAAGGTTTAGGTTTACAGTGTTATTGCTTTGGGTACAGTTACTAGAACTCATCAATTGGTCTGTACATCCGGTTCGTGTTTTTTTCTGCTCTACAATTGTTGGGAGGTCTCCTTCAGCATCTTGGTATGTTTACTTCAGCAGATCTACAGCTTGTGGTTATGCATTAGGATTTAACGGGCAAATGCCACTCCTTTCGAATCCTTTATTTGCCTTTTCCAAAGAAGACACTCTACTATAGGCTTTATTGAAAAGATCTGCCATATTATAAGGAGTTATTTTCTGAGATCCATGAGTTTTCATAAAAATATCACATTCTTTTTTAAGTGCTGTTTTTAAACGCCCGTAAAACGTAAGGTCGAGAGGTTGCAGTCGATGTGAAGTATGAAGTGGAATAGAAACAAGTGGATTCCTTTTTCTCGACAAAACAGGTAAGACTCTCGGCAAAAAAAAATGGGCATTAGCGCTCACTTGATCGTGATTACCCGACGTTGCCATCTTGTATTTATTAGGTTATGGTTTCTTTAGAACTTTGTTAAAATAACAGATAAAATCATGAATTGATGGCTAAAAACATTTGTTTTTGATTATATTTGTAATAAGTTATATTCCTACTTACCTTGATTTTACATGTTGAAGATTTTATAAGAAACGAACACTAAACTGAATATCATTCACAAATACCAAACACTATCTCTGGCGTCATTCACTCGACTGGTATATATTTACTACTGTGTCCATTAGGAAGCAACAGTATTCAAACACTTAACACATATCACTTAAAACTTAACACATATCAGTTTGGAATTATTTAGGTGAGCGGCATTACCCTCTGAGCGGCATTATCCTCTGAGCGGTATTACCCTCTGAGCGGCATTACCCTCTGAGCGGCATTACCCTCTGAGCGGTATTACCCTCTGAGCGGCATTACCCTCTGAGCGGCATTACCCTCTGAACGGCATTACCGTCTGAGCGGCATTACCCTCTGAGCGGTATTACCCTCTGAGCGGCATTACCCTCTGAGCGGCATTACCCTCTGAACGGCATTACCGTCTGAGCGGCATTACCCTCTGAGCGGTATTACCCTCTGAGCGGCATTACCCTCTGAGCGGCATTACCCTCTGAGCGGCATTACCCTCTGAGCGGCATTACCCTCTGAGCGGTATTACCCTCTGAGCGGTATTACCCTCTGAGCGGTATTACCCTCTGAGCGGCATTACCCTCTGAGCGGCATTACCCTCTGAGCGGCATTACCCTCTGAACGGCATTACCGTCTGAGCGGCATTACCCTCTGAGCGGCATTACCCTCTGAGCGGCGTAACCCTCTGTGCGGCATTATCCTCTGAGCGGCATTACCCTCTGAGCGGCATTACCCTCTGAGCGGCATTATCCTCTGAGCGGTATTACCCTCTGAACGGCATTACCGTCTGAGCGGCATTACCCTCTGAGCGGCATTACACTCTGAGCGGCATTACCCTTCTTTCCACTAACAGGTTTTTTAAAATTTTTGATATTTAAATTTATAGTTTTTATTTTTATATTTTCAAATTAGTATTTGAATTCATTTTCAGTGATAAGTTATTACAGGGTGTAACTCATTTGGTTTTTGAGCTTCAAATAAACAATGAATAACCAATTAACTTAATGATCTGACCCTTCGGAGGGCGGCTCAAACTTGTCCTTTAGCAAATGCAGTCGATCATCGATTATCCGAACTAATTGGAACCGATATCATTACTGTTTATTCGAACACGACGTTCTTATATACTGAAATAGTGGCAAAATGAACGAGTAAAATGTAATAATAACTTATATATACTCCAACATTAAGTAACAATTATTAAAAACCAAATTGGAACTGGACTCGATTGGAAAAATGCCAAAAAAACACAGTTAATTTTACGTGTTAAATCATAATACACTGAGTAAAATAATAATCGCTTTATCTCGATCACGTGATAAAAGCAAATTACGAAAAGTATTTTATCATAATTAGCAAAAAAATCATATTTGTTAGCACGTTAAACTTTCAAATTATATTGAAAATAAGAAAATTGACCCTGGTAGCCGTAAAATTAAATTTCTACTGATTTTTAAAATTGAAAATGCTAATTTACGCAGTATTTAACGCTAATTACGATGGTAAAATCAAATTTTCAACAGAGAAATCCAGACAGTTCTGATTTTCTAAAAAAATTTAATGGTCACCATTTTGAAACTGTTAAACAAATTCTGCTGGGTAACATACTTATCTAAGGTAATACAAAAAACTTGTGCCAAGTTTGAATGAAATCCAAGTCAGAAATTACGAACACATCATATGTGCTATATATGTATGTGTGTGTGTGTGTGTGTGTGTGTGTGTGTGTGTGTGTGTGTGTGTGTGTGTGTGTGTGTGTGTGCGCGCGCGCGCGCGCGCGCGCGCGTGTGTGTAATTTTTAAAGATCCTCAAGAAAGTGATCTTGATGTCATTCAAGGTCTCGGGTCTTTCCATGGTGCCTGATTTTTCAATGGAAATTTGGTAATAAGCCTACTGAATTTGGAACGCTTAAATGTGTTAGTTGAGCATTTTCCAAACAACAAAAATACAGCTATAGTGAATGCGCGCGCACACTCGCTATACATTGTCCGCAGCAAGATGACAATACACTGTTCGCAGAATAGATATTTTTCGTAGAAATTTTTATTTTAATTTTGTTTAAAATATCGATTCGGATAATCGGCGCTCTCCTTTATATGTTTGCCGCCATTTTGAAAACTGGTCAAATTCAGCCACCATTTTGAATTTCTACAAATGTTATGTAGCCTATAACTTTCTTGCGTTGAAAGCAAATCGATTTATTCCTTATTTGTTAAAATCCAAATATCACACTAAGTATCACAAGTATCACACTAATTACACAAGTATCACACTAATTATCACAAGTATCTCTAAGTATCACAAGTATCACACTAAGTATCACAAGTATCAGACTAAGTATCAAAAATATCACACTAAGTATCACAGGTATCAGACTAAGTATCACAAGTATCAGACTAAGTATCAAAAATATCACACTAAGTATCACAGGTATCAGACTAAGTATCACAAATATCACACTAAGTAACAAAGGTATCACGTTAAGTACCACAAGTATTACACTAATTATCATAAGTATCACGCTAAATGTCTCAAGTATCACACTAATATCACAAGTATCACATTAAGTATTACAAGTATCACACTATGTATCACAAGTATTTCAATAATTATCACAAGTATCACACTAAGTAGCACAAGTATCACACTAAGTAACACAAGTATCACACTAATAGCACAAGTATCACGCTAAGTACCACACTAAGTATTATAAGTACCACATCAAGTATCATAAGTATTACACTAATTATCACAAGTAACACACTAAGTATCACAAGCATCACAATAAGTATAACTAGTATCATACTAAGTATCACACTAATTATCACAAGTATCACACTAAGTATCACAAATGTAACACTAAGTATCACAAGCATCATACTAAGAATCACAAGTATCATACTAAGTATCACACGTATCACACTAAGACAGTACTCACCGATACTTTCACATGAGGGAGTTCCACGAGCTCACTACTGACTTCACTGAGGACGACGTTGGTCTCCGTGTTGCCGCTTCGTTTGCTTCGCTTCAGCCCCGCAGCTCGGTCCAAACATTGCACCTCTATTCGCGAGATGGAGCTGTTCAGATAGACTGATATCAGCACCTGCAGCACAAAGACACAGCCTATGAGAGAGTAAATGCAGCACAAATTAACTGTGGACACTTGTGCTTGCATCGTGAACAGCTGAGACTGGCGGTGGAAACGTCCGACCAGCATCTCGTCTATGCGCGACCTCTGACCGCGCCAATTGACTCACCACAACAAATATATTAAGAGATCATGCACGATCCGTTTGTACTTCCTTGAATGTGATTTTATGCAGGCTTACAATAAATAAGATGGTTAACGAGACTAGATTTTTTAGTGCGCACGCGAGTGTGTCCAATTTGATTTTAAAAAATCGATTTTGATTTAGCTTGGACAAGTTCTTTAACCAACAAAATTCGTTCAGCAGTTTCAAAACTGCGGTCATTTCAAATCTTAAAAATTCAGAAATCTTTTTGTTGGAAATCTGATTTTACCAACGTAAGTAACGTTAACAACTGCGTAAACTGGCATTTTGAATTAATTTTTAAAAATCAGTTGAAATAATAAAATTAAATTGACGGCGGTCAGGGATCGTTTTGGTATTTTCAATCTAATTTTAAAAGATTAAAATGCTAATACATGCAGATTGTAATGCTGATTATGATAGTGAAATCGGAGAGATATTTTTTCGAAAATTGCTTCTATCACGTCAGAGAAACTGCTGCGTTCGGCGATTTTTCTCTACCTTTATTGTTTAAGTATAATAAAACTTATTAATTACAAAACAATCGAACTTGATATTATAATAAATCTATCAGATTTCGTCATCCCATCGTCTGCATTAGCCCAAGTGTGCACAATTGTCGGACGTTAAACACCACAAAAAAAAAAAAAAAAGTCGTTCCAAAAAGTGATTTTTACCCACGCCCCCGTGTTAATAACTTGGAGACGTGGTCCGGCTTTCCCGTATCTGTGGACCAAAAATGTTTTCTTTAATATTACAGTTACCGGTTAAATTGACGGAAAAGTCACGAGTGCCGTCGTGGAGCGTTCTGTATATTAATTAAGAATACTGCGAGGTTACTGTTCTTCAAATTACTTGTAATTTTAAAAACAAAAATCCCCCCCATAATATCTACAAATTCTTCTTCATATTCAGTGACGCTTATAATACTCTATAAACACTACTCATGTTGACTCATTTTCGAAATTCCAAAATATTCAGTAAACTGCACTATTAAAAAGGTCGTTTTTTTGGAAAAATACCTCCCACAATCATTAAAATCACCAAAAGTACATAATACAAAACAAATATATACTTAGGCCTACCAAAAATTTAAGAATTTCTTGCGCTATGAACTCTGCTGTTGGGCACCCATGGTCCTACACGTGCGTTTATTGTACAGTACCCTTGAATATAAACGTACTAGAATGATAACCCTTAAGAGAGCTTTGTGAACATTTACTTGTGGTGGCACCTTGCGGCAGAGTGTTTAACAACAGTTAAATAAATAATAGTAGTTTTCTCAACGTCTCATTCATCAATCCTTACAGCTTGTAGCGTTCGTACCGGCAGATAGTCAAACTACTTGGCGTCTGCTTATATTCGGGTATAGTCTGTCCAGCCGCTTGTGGACCATGTAATAGTGACGTAAGAATCCCTCCCTTCGTTTCCCACCCAGCTAGTACAGTCAGTTCATTCCGATAGTGAATCGGCTTCAAGATTTGCCCAACTTTCCTTAGCAGTATTGTTTTATCTGACAGTACATTTGTATCACAAATGTCATTTTACAAAATCCGTTATATAACATAAACATTTACAGTACAATTAACAATGAATGGATGTACTATTGTTCAAGTGAATACTTCTTATGGAGGGGTGTGGATGTATGTTTTACACAGGAAAAAAATTCAGTTTGCCGTCACGCATCACGCTCTTATTGAAGTGAATACTTCTTATGGAGGGGTGTGGATGTATGTTTTAAACAGGAAAAAAATTCAGTTTGCCGTCACGCATCACGCTCTTATTGAAGTGAATACTTCTTATGGCGGGGTGTGGATGTATGTTTTACACAGGAAAAAAATTCAGTTTGCCGTCATGCATCTCGCTCTTAAATATATATATATATATATATATATATATATATATATATATCACTTATATATATATATATATATATATATATATATATATATATATATATATATATATATATATATATATATATATATATATATATATATATATATATATATATATATATATATATATATATATATATACTACTTCTTATGGCGGGGTATGGATGTATGTTTTTCACTGGAAAAAATTCAGTTTGCCGTCACGCATCACGCTCTTATATATATTTTTGTTTTAAAATGTATTTTTGAAGTGAAAACGTTCGCGCCATTATATTACTTACCCAGTCCAACTTAATTATTTAGTTTTGTGTCAAGTGTTAACTGTGTAACAGTGACGTTTTATACGTTTATTATATATTGGTAGGTGTGAATAATAAATATTTAAACTATTTCAAACGCCATTATACTACTTACCCAGTTCGACTTTATTTAGTATTTAGTTTTATGACAATGTTAACTGTGTAACAGTGACGTTTTATACTTTATTATATATTGGTAGGTGTGAATAATAAATATTTAAATTCCATTATACTACTTACCCAGTGCAACTGAATTATTTAGTATTCGGTTTTGTGATATGTGTTAACTGTAGGCTACAACAGTGACGTTTTAATAATATTTTATACTTCTTAATATAATATTTTAAATTTTAAAGTTTATGTTTGATATTCAATCACACATTAACTAGTGGACCGATTGAGATGAAATTTAAAATGAACATGGTTTAGGTACCTGAGAAGGACATAGATGTATTCCCGTTTTAAAAATCTGAATTACTGTTATTATTTATTATAAAATTATTGTTTAAAAGCTTACATTTGCAATGATTTTAATTGAAACAATCTTATAATTCCAAACAACCTGCCTTTCCAAATTAAAATATTGCAGTTTCCATTGAAGTTGGCATTTACAATGACAATTAATAAGTCACAGAGTCAGATATTAAAAGTAGCAGGAATACATTTGGGACTCCGTGCTTCTCCCATGGCCTGTTCTAGTGTCGAGTAGCAAAAATCTATGTCTTGGCAAAATAACATAAAATCATATAATATTGTATTTAGAAATATATTAAACTGAAACGAACGTACTCATGATTTTGAAAATCGACTATAAGTTTTATTTTGTGGTGTAAAATATATAGCCATAACTCGTGATAAGAAGTAGTCACTTCTGTCGGCCGTCATGCCACTGCCACCTTTTTTCTTGATTATTGTTAGCCTATAATAAAATTAAATAAAGCGTAAATAAACAATAATATTTTTAATTTTGGATCAGTTTAATCACAAGCTAATTTTCCGTCAGATAATATTACTGTAGATTATTAGATTATCAAGTAAAATTAAAAATGTCGACTATTTTCGTTTTTCTCTCTCTCTCTCTCTGTGTGTGTGTGTGTGTGTGTGTGTGTGTGTGTGTGTGTGTGTGTGTGTGTGTGTGTGTGTGTGTGTGTGTGTGTGTGTGTGCGCGCGCGCGCGCGCGCGTAAAATATTAGTAGTGTATCTTCGAAAAAGTTCAAGGTATGTATAGGCCTATATAATTTTCACTATTGCATTTCTTTCGAAATTTCGCATTAACCTCAAATAACACATTTTAAAAAAATTTACATTCAAGATGGCCGATCAAATTCTTCAACTCATCCTAAAATAATTACACAATCAAGTAACACATGCATCTCTCTTCAAATTTCACTTGTATTTAAAAACTGTCCCTTTCAGACTTTTCACCCAGCCTGTACAGTTGAAAAATAAATTAATTTATATATTTATTTTACAAACCTAAATTGACAATAATTTTATGTTCTTTTCAAATGATTTTATTAATGTATTGTTGTTTTACATTAAAGTTGTTTTAACATTAGCGGAAATAGCAATAATGAAAAGAGCGTTTCGTGCGGTTTCGCAGTTTCAACCAACATTGTTACTTTCCAGGGGTCTAGTTTGCAGATGAACTGACTATCCTTAGCCATTAGCGGGTAGACAAGCTAACGCACATATTTACTCTGTGGTCGTATTGGCATATATTACCTTGATTCATAAGCTACATTTAATCAAGTGTGCTGAATGTAAATGTTAAAATACCTCCCAATAGTCAAACAGCTGACCGCGCAGTGTATTCTTAATTGATATACAGAGCGCGCCACGACAGCGGTCGTGACTTTTTCCGCCAAAATGTTACTGGATCAACTTTATCAGAAAGTTTATAATTTTTCTACACGAAACGGTCAAAATTATAATATGTTTTGCCGTTCAGCGAGTATTAGAGAAAATAACCAGCAACTACAACGTTGAATCCGAAACCGCCATCTTGAAACCGAAGCTAATGGAAACACTTGCCATTACAAGTATCACACTAAGTATCACAAGTATTGCACTAATTATCACAAGTATTACACTAAGTATCACAAATATTACACTAAGTACCACAAGTATCATACTAAGTATCACAAATATCACACTAATTATAACAAGTATTACACTAAATATCACAAATATCACACTAAGTATCACAAGTATCACACTAAGTATCACAAATATCACACTAAGTATCACACTAAGTATCACTAAGTATCACAAGTATCACATTAAGTATCACAAGTATCACACTAAGTATCACAAGTATCACACTAAGTATTACAAGTATCATACTAAGTATCACAAATAGCACACTAATTATCACAAATATTACACTAAGTATCACAAGTATCACTCTAAGTATCACAAGTATGAAGGCTAAATATCACAAGTATCACACTAAGTATCACAAATATCACACTAAGTATCACAAGTATCATACTAAGTATCATAAATATCACACTAATTATCACAAGTATTACACTAAGTATCACAAATATCGCACTAAGTATCACAATAAGTATCATATTAAGTATCACATTATCACACTAAGTATCACAAGTATCACACTAAGTATCTCAAGTATCACACTAAGTATCTCAAATATAACACTAAGTATCACAAGTATCACATTAGGTATCACACTAAGTATTACAAGTATCACACTAAGTATCACAAGTATCAAGACTAAGTATCACAAGTATCACGCTAAGTGTCACAAGTATCATATTAAATATCACACTCAGTATCACAAGTATCATACTAATTTTCATATATATGACACTAATTTTCACAAGTATTACACTAAGTATCACAATATATCACACTAAGTAGCACAAGTATCATACTAAGTATCACAAATATCACACTAATTATCAGAAGTATTACACTAAGTATCACAAGTATGAAGGCTAAATATCACAAGTATCACACTAAGTATCTCAAATATCACTTTAAGTATCACAAGTATCACACTAAGTATCACAAGTATCACTAGTATGAAGGCTAAATATCACAAGTATTACACTAAATATCTCAAATATCATTTTAAGTATCACAAGTATCACACTAAGTATTACAAGTGACTTCACTGTCCGATAATTATAATCGGACAATTGTTAAATGAAAATACGTATCGTAAAAAAAATATTGAAAAGTTTAATACAATTTTAACAAAGACCTTTCACATACGTCTTTCGGGCTTTATACAAAGTACCTTTGTACAAAATTTCAAAATAATCGGGTAAAACCTTTCATTAAAACTGTACACCCGTTTGCTAAATCAGATGCCGCCATATTGAAACGGAATTAAATAAGAAAACCTACCTTTTTATGAAATTTCATGTAAATTCGTTTGTCTAAAACAGCGTGTTATTGTAAATCATAGGACGTCATATTGAAACGGAAATGGATGGGGAAAACCTTACAAATCGTTTGGGCTTTGTACAGGGAATATTGTACCAAATTTCAAAACAATCGGTCAATACGTTTAGGCAAAACTGCGTAACAAACACACAAACATAATGCCGTAAGGTAGAGTTAAAACAGAGACCTCGCTTCGCTCGTTAAATTTTACGTTACATGTAAAAAATAAGCCTATAAATATTATTTTTTATAATAGCCTAACCTAATAGTTAAATATTAGGCTGCAATAAATGTATATTTAAGTAAATGTGTTATTAGACCTACACTTTAAATCACTTATATTAGTAAAGCAAATACGAGTATTACACTGTCTTTGTATCTAATATTAAAAATCAAATGGGCAATGATTTCCTGACCTAATTAACTTTTTAATGAAAGGAATTTCATTTTTTTCTTCTTGAACTTAATTTTTTCTATCTTTCTCTAAAGCAAACTGATTTATATACATCTTAAAAAGCAATTACAGCTCTTCTATTGATTCGATTAAAGTTAGATTTGCTATACCCTTACAATGGACGATTTCAAAGGAGCAAAATGGCGCCGCAGCTCAATTTGGGAACCGCTGGACTATATTAAAGTAGTTAGGCCGGATGTTGCCTCTGTAAGGATGATTTGCAGTGTTGCCTTACATTGATTTGCGCCGAATGGACCTGAGCGCCGAATGGAACACAAATTTTACGTCAAAACTTCGAACACACTAGTTTTTGAATTGATCAATTATTTATTGAAGAAGCTGTCAAGATAACACGCAGATACGGTACCACGAAATGCGAAGTGATTCTGACATCTACATCACCTTTTGAGGGCCTCGGTATAGTAAGTGCTGTGTGTGTGTGTGTGTGTGTGTGTGTGTGTGTGTTTTGCGATGCCAAAAAAGGTGGAAAAAATCTTTTATGGACTACCTGGGATAAGGTACGCACTACCCCAGAGTATGGGACTCAAATTAAGTTCAAACTCAAGTTAAGATATATTGTTACCCACTAAAAAAACCACCAAAAGCATTCCTCTTCTGTAACCGCCCCCCCCCACGGAACCGCTGCCAGGCATTACTACGTGGGAAGGTGGACTGGCTGACCGCCTACTCTTCTACAGCGATGGCTCTCCTCTCAGTCCTCAGCCCTCAACCTCTTCATGACCCCACTGCAGCGAATCCTGCAATGGCCCTCCAGTTGGCCTCCGAAGCCATCATTGTCGCAACCAGACTTTCCGGTGTAATGTTGCCTCGCAGATATGTTTGCAGCTTCATCCTTTCCTCGTCGAATCTCCGACACCGGAAATCTCCGCATCTTCCTCCACTGCTGGAAGTCAGAGGGGACAAGCCGAGTCTGTTTCCAGCCTGAAACGGAACAAGTAAGCTCGGAAGCAACCGTGCCCAGAGAGAATTTGTGTGAGATAAATCCACCTCCCTATGATCCCTGTTGCACCAATCCTGGATGTTACCTATGAATTGGTATGTCCATCGCCCATTTGTTGATTCGTCCCACTGTCGCTGCCATGTCTCCAGGGTCTCCAGGGGTCGAGGCTCGATTTCGCTGCCTGCGCCAATAGAGCCTCGCTCTTTCATCAGCAATCAGCTCCATTCCCCCAATATCACAATAAGTATTACAAGTATCATACTAAGTATTACACTATTTATCACAAGTATCCCACTAAGTATCACAAGTATCATACTAAGTATCACAAGTATCATACTAAATATCACAAATATCACACTAAGTATCACAATAAGTATCACACTAAGTATCACATTAAGTATCTCAAATATCACTTTAAATATTACAAGTATCACACTAAGTATTACACTAAATATCACAAGTATCATACTAAGTATTACAAGTATCATACTAAGTATCACAAATAGCACACTAAGTATCACAATAGGTATCACAAGTATCACACTAAGTATCACAAGTATCAAGGCTAAATATCACAAGTATCACATTGCCGGGTCTTTGCCCGCCACTACGCATGCAGCGTCGTAGGTAACTGTTCGGTAACCACGCACGACACGCAGCAACACACGGGAAAACGCACGCGCGTGTGTGTGTGTGTGTGTGCGCGCGCGCGCGCGTTCGCAATTTTTGGTCCCATTTGATTTTAAATTGGCTACGAAATATATTTTGTTTAAAGATTTATTTGATTCAAAAGTTAGCTAAAAAGTAATAAACCGTTTCAAAATGGCGGTCATTTCATATCTTAAAAATACACCTTGTACTTTTTTGAAATTCTGATTGCACAATCATAATAAACGTTAAAATGTGCATAAATTACAATTTTAAATTTCAGAATATAATAGAAAATAAAAGAACCCCGACCGCCTTCTACATGATTTTGGTTTTTTTAAATCTAATTTGAAAGTTTATAATGATGATACGTGCTGATTTAAATAGTTAAATCGGATTTTCCGAACAGGTAAGATTAAAAAATATTTTCATAAGTTCGCTGCAATCACGTTTGTGTCAGAACTTTAAACCGGAATTTTCTACTTTTAACAGTCAGCTCTGCAGAATGGATTTAAGACATGCATAGTTTGCGTTTTGGCCAACAGATAGCAGCACAATACAATGCAAGAAAATTAATATGACGTTTTGAAAATTTCGCTTAACATAACCTATATTTCTGGAAAAGGTTTCTCAACTATTTTATTTTATAATACAATCTTAATGTAAGTTAATTCGAAGCTTAACTAATAATGCGCGAAAATACAAGACAAAAATAAGCGACTGCTTCTGTTTTGAACTTACGAGTCAAAATTATTATTTTGTGAAATGTCTTACTGCTATGTAGCCTAAACGTGCAGACAACAAAAATTTAACTAAAATATTTATCGTAAAAAAATATTGCAAAAGTTTTCGGTTTGACATTTGCAACAAAACTATTAGGGCTGTATAGTTTCCTTGAATCTCTAAATTGTATGCTGCATTAAGCCTATAGTCTGCTCTACAGAACTGATTTAGAACTTGCGTAGTTCTCATTTTTTCCAACAGATAGTAGCACAACACAATGTAGTTGACATATAATGTATTTTTATTTTAAATTGAAGCAGTGTTTTTGGTGTATGCAAGCACTAGAAAATCGAAAATTGTTTTTTGGATTATTAAACAAAAATAGTAAGTGTTACCATTTTGAAAAAATTCGAATTTTCTAGTTTTGGCGAATACACTTAATTATTACAATGTAGGAAAAACTGATAAGACAGTTTAATTTATATTAATTTGAAATATAATAGCGAAACTTTTAAAACAACAAAAAACAAGAAAAAGTAAATTAAAAAAAAATTTTTGCTGATGTAAGATTTAAAACAAATATTGTTACCATTTTGTAAAAGTAGATTTTTGTAGTTTTATTGAAGGTATCTACATCAACACTACAAGAAAGATTTTGACTATAAAATAAAAAAAAAAACTTCCTTCTTTAATCTCATTTTGCACTAATAAATAGTCTCTGTGTATAGTCAGCAGTTTAAAAAAAAACACTGTGTGCATTGTTTTCATATGATTATAGGTAGGATTAAATGTACCCGAGGACCCGGGTTCGATTCCCGGCCAGGGCTTGGCATTTTTACTATAAATCATCCCATCGTCTGCAATAGACCAATTGTGCACAATAGTCGGACGTTAAACACTAAAAAAAAAAATGTACTATTATTATTGTAAATTAATGAATCAAAAAACCTTCAAATAAGGCTCCTAAGAGCAAAATTTACTAATAGCATTCGAGTCAGCCCAGTACAATATCTTTAGTCTGAATAGTTTTTTGTTTTTACCAATAGAATGCAGGCAAGTATTGTTTCTTTGTTGTTTTTTTCTGAGACCACAGTATTACTCTTAAGAGAGCTGTTCCAGAGTGGTCTTACGAGCGGTCTTTAACAACTAAGTGTAAAATAATTAAGCAAATCTGACTCTTGTAAAATAGAAACAAAATTTATTCTTTCTTAACCCAAAACAATAATAATTTCTTTGTATTTAAACCTCCTCCTGAGCACTGCTCCTCTTTCAAGGTGGTCTCTTGGACGATTACACAATATATTATATGTTAAATAAATACCTAGTCTTTATTAGAAGTCTACACTCTGATTATAAAAAATGAAACTACTATATTGTAGAACAAATAAAAAAACTGAAACACTATCAGACACAATAAGAAAAAGGAAAATTGATTTTTATGGGCACAACCTCTGAATGGACAAATATAGACTAACCAAAAAAATATTTGACTACTTTCACAATAAAAGAGCCAAACCACTTTGGCTCTTTATTGTTAGAGAAACAATAAAGACATATTGGTTGGCTGTTAGAGAAACAGAAAAAGACATAACAGAACTACAAATCACTGACACTATACTCATGGACAGAACAGCCAAAACAATAACCAAGGACAAGAAGCAACGGTTCCAAGGCAAAGTCAAATCCAAGCGAACGATCCAAATCTCTGACGAAGAAAGAAAAGCAAGATCACAATGAATGAAGCAATACTGAGCTACGACGAAGGCACAGAACATTAAAAAGTGATTGATTTGATGTACCCCAAAGTTGGGTGAAACAAATAAAGAGAGTAAAACAAATAATTAAATTGATATCTAATGCTGGTGCAAAGTACTTAAATGGCAATAATCTCAACCGAAATTATCCTACTGTTGGTGCAGTTACTTTCAGCCAGTGACAGTTGTAATGCTGTTAGAAGAGGAGAGTTCTATACATTTTTCTGATAATATTTGCCAAACTATGTCAACAAAGCTAATCATTGTTTGGGTTATAATTTCCTGAGACAACTCACTCTCAAAACTAATAACAGAGAAGCCATGAAGTAGTGTCACATAAGCTAAGCCAATTATACTCATTCCGGTGAAGACTGTATTGTAATAGTTGTCCGCTAAAATAGAAAATGCTACTACATGGTCGAAATAGTTTAGTTTCAGTTTTATGCATTTCAAAAAAAAAAAACATAAAATTTCCAGTAAAGTTTGACCGTTAACGTTTTACGTAAACATTACGGTTACCAGTTAACCTGATGGAAAATGTTGCAAGTCGGAGATCATTCCTTGCTTATTATTTCAGTTGCTCTGTTTTCGGTTTTTTTTAATAAATTCAGTAATACGTACATTTTATTTTTATTGAAAAATATTTTGTGTGTATTTTGATATGTTAAAATAAATATAAAAACAGAACAACATATAATTACTATAGAAAATTATTTGTCCAAGAACTTTTGTTCTATACAAAAGTATAGAAAAGAATACTTTTGTCACTGCTGTTTGTTGAAGTTATCAAAATTTCTACAAAATATCATGCAAAACTTTAACTTACAATATACAAAATGGCAATTTTAAAAATGGACGTTCCAGAGTTCTTAAAAATTATTTTTCTAAGTTAATTATACCCAATAAAAAACAAATCTTTTATTGATATAAATTTGTATTAAAGATTATCAAATTTATATAAATTAATTATACTTTCGGGAAAATAGTTGACATATATTTATTTTGTGATTGTTTTTGTTTCACTATATATTTTATTTCAGGTAATTTATTTGCGTTATTCAAAAAATACAGTTTTTATGTATTTTTTCCGGCTTACCTTACAAACAATATTATTTAAATAAAAATTTGCCTGAAAGTCTCTTCTCTAGTTTCTTAACTTTTTTTATAATAACAATATCTGTTACATTATAATTATTACAATGATTATTACTTATAATTTCTTACCTTTTTTAAATTAATAGTGATGATTGTTATATTATTGTTGAAATAATTGTTACCTCTGGCAATATCACAGATAAAAGAACGAATCTAGTAAAGATCTATCTCAATTTACTTCATCTCTGGTTAGGTAATCTGTAAATGTAAATTAAAATATCAGCGTTTGAATAGTGATGCACGATTCCGAGATGTTTTTACAATCAAGACAATCGACCATCGTACAACAAAGCAATCGAGTAAACCATCGAATACCAGTTAAGTTGAACAATCGAGATGTTTGACATTTGTTGACTCGATTGTTCCAATTGTTAGGGCGATGGTTCCAGACAGCTGATTGCTGACTTGGCTTTTAGAGCAATGTTTTCCTTGTCTTGGACATCGGCATTTACTATTTAGTGTAGTTAACTGCTCTCTAATTTTTTTTATTGTATTATATTTTTCTCGTGACCTTTAATTTTTAAAGTTTTCTTACGCCTTGCTAATAATAAAACAATGCTATACTCTGGCGTAACATAAAAATAAAATAAAATAAAATCACTGCTTTGTATAATTCAAGGAATGACAGCAAACTTGTAAATTTTTACTTATATAAATAATAATAAGTCGCTAATTTAGAATTAAATTAAAACACAATTTATTTCGTGACGTGATTAAAGCGAATTTCCAAAAGTATTTTCTTTATCTTACTTTTTTTGAAATTCTGATCTCTCTATCAAGCAGAATTAAAATCTGCATTTGCAAATACTAACACTTTAACAAATTACATGAAAATAAGAAAATAAATCCTGACCGATAAAAAAAAACGTTTCTCAATTTCAATTTATTTATTTTAATTGGATTTTAAAAATTCAAAATGACAATTTGTGCAGTTTTTAACGCTAGTTACGATGGCGAAATTGGATTTTCAAAAACGTTGAAGAGAAAAAAGTTATGAATATGTACAAATTTGAAATGACCGCTATTTTGAAACTGTTAACGAATTTTCCAGATTAATGAACTTACTCAAGCTATTGTAACAATCGATTTTTGAGCCAAGTTCGAATCAAATCGGACCAAAATTGCGAATGTAAGCGTGCTGAAACAGAAACAAACAAAAACACATTTTGTATACATTTACATAAATGTAAATATGTGAAAAATACATACTTTACCACACAAGTGTCAAACTTAACTGAAGGGTTTCTTATATTCGTCACTGATGTAAAAAAAAGGAAAAACAGAGTAGGCCTTCGCAATTTAATGGGAATATTTATTAAACATTTCCGGCAAAATCAGTTCCGATTGTAAGTTTACTGTTCATTCGATTGTTTTGTCAATGATTTACGCCTACAATAGTGTAAGCAGCAGTACAAAATTTGATGACTCGCGAGTCAGAGGACTCGGATAGAAAAAAAATGTTAAGTAACGACTGACGAGTCCAAGTGCAATCGAGAAGCATCGAGATGTTATTACAATCGAAACAATCGAATAAAATATCTCGTAATCGCGCATCGCTAGTTTTGAAGTTTACATTGGATTGAGGTTATGTCTGCCGTTACTTTTTCAAATAAAATGTTAAGGCCAATGGTACATATTCAACTCATTAGTTCTTTGCATTATTGTTATTTTCTATACACTTAATTTGCTATAAGATAATTTTATTTAGTATAGACATGTACTGTTATAAAATAGAATTAAAAAACTGCAAGTTTAAGTTAGTCCTCTAAGCATGTTTTGTTTATTATTATGCTAGATTGAATTTTTATTTTGTTGGGAAAAATTATATAAATTATTAAAAGGTGCAATTCAGATTTTTGCATATCAGTTGTCTTAACTTTATGAATACATAATTATAGTCAGCAACTGGTAAAATAGGGGTGTTAAGAATTTAAGATTTTTTCGTTTGTTAAAACGGTTTATTTTAATCTATTTTATAAAAATATGAATGACCTCCTTCCATAGATTTTTAGAAGTAGGATCTTTTAATATTGTTACATTTTTGTCATTCCTAACCTAACAAAATAGGCCTACATAGGTAAAAAAGGGTTAACTACAGTAGTCTGACATTGATCGAATCAGTTACCAGTGTTAGTTAGGCCAGCAGCTGAACAAGAGTTTATGATTTGTATGTAACATGTAAGTTAGGTGAACTTGTTCCATTACTTTGTCAACATTATCGTAGATAGGCATTATCAGTCTAGGTTTCAGTTAAAAGTTGTCATTATTGTGATATGTTAATATAGGGAATTTCTTTTGGGTTCTTTTCATGTGGTTATACATTCTTGATAAATCAACGCCCACTATTAATTTGGTTACAGTGTGAAAACACGGATGGTAGTTGGTGAAGATGCATTTCCTAGTTATTTCTAGGCCAGTTATTTTGATGTTTTTTTCATTTAAGGATGAAAATTCATTATTATAGCATATTTTTGATTAACTAGCTTGGAATAAGATCTGGTCCTGAGGTAATCAATTGCGAAAACATTTACTTTAATTAGATTGCAACCCAGTTTAACATTGAAAATATTTACTTGAAACATTTTTATTGTTATTTAATTAAAACTTAACCTTTTTAAAATTATGTATTTTGTAATCACTATACGTTGTATCCAAGGTTACTGTACTTTATAACTTGTATCCTATGAGCATAGGCAATTAGCATGTCAGGTTAGGAAATAGATCTTTTAACTTGTAAAAAATGCTTTTGCTTACCTTGTAAGATTAATTCAAAATATATAATAGGACCTATTTGTGATGAATATTTGAAAAATAGTCATAACAATATGTCTTTGATTCTTCAATGATTTTAAATAAAAGTGACAGAGGAAGAGCAGTAAACTACTAGATATTAAACCTTTGAGTTTTTAATGGAATTTTTTTTGTATGGACGAAAATGTAACTTTTCCTTTTGGACATATTTTAAACCTAATGAACATATTTAATGATAACATTACTTTCAGCTAGACATACGTACACATAATGTATAGTAAGAAAAAAGTAGCAAAACTTTTGGTTAAGTATACAACTCATGTAGAATTCGTCTGTCTCTGTTATCTTCCATTCGAACTGTCCGCCATTTATTTACAGTGGACATCACATCTTTCTTTTATTACAGACAGGTAAACTAGTGGATAGCATACTGGGCTTTCACCCCGAGGACCCGGGTTCGATTCCCGGCGAGGGCATGGCATTTTCATACGCTATAAATCATCCCATCGTCTGCATTAGCCCAAGTGTGCACAATAGTCGGACGTTAAAAAAAAAAAAAAAAAAAAAAAGTTGAGCAGAAAATTCAACAGTTGATTTGAGAGATTCAAACCAAGGGGCCAAGTATAGCTGCTCTCAGTCATTTGACCAATCTAATAAATTGAGATTTTAACAAGTTATGTAAAATATTGGCTACTGTGTAATATTTAAAAACAATAACACTTAAAAGAAAATTGACAAATCGTCAATAATATACTAAAACACAAATTCTTAACAAAGAAGAAATATGACAAAGACATTTTATTCACAAGTTTTCAAAATTTAGTAATTTGATATTTTTCATTTATATTTACAGTATAGAACAAATTTTAATTTAAATCCTATTAAAGAAGTAATTAATCATATTTGTTTTTCTTTCAGTATCTTCGTTTTTCGTCTTTATTGTTAACTTCTTGTTCAAATAAACAACAATTTCTACACAGAAGTCTTAGTAGAAATCTCTCTCTGGTGCCAATTGTTGTAGAACAAACTGGACGAGGAGAACGAGCTTATGACATATTTTCTAGATTATTGAAAGATCGCATAATATGTGTGATGGGGCCTGTAAGTATTTTTACTATTTCCTTTTAAATGATGGTAATTAATTCATTTTGTAAAAGATTTTGTTTAACTAGCAGGTTTTACTTAAAAAAACAGAATGTAAGTTATAATACTATTCCGTAAAAGAATTTGCATAGTACAAACTGTAAATTGTAACTAATGACCGTTGCGGAACTAAATTATCATGTTAATTGTACCCATTACTGATGGGTATTGATGATATTGTAATCATCAATATTTGTATGACAATATATTTTGTAAAACATAAAAGTGTTTAAGTTGAATAATAAAGTTGAATCCGTGCATTCGTTATTTTTGTAAAGGAACCAATGTCATAAAGTTCCTATTATAATAGGAATTATAATACTAATAATAATTACTATTATACTAGGTTTTGCTTAAAGTATAACATACAATGTTCCCATTATAAACTGTATAAATATTTTCTCGGTAGTTTCAAAGCTCTAAGAAAAAAACTTGTTTAATATCTGTTACAGAAATATAATTATATTAAGCTCTTGTACAACTCTGATTTTACGTCAACAAAACAAAGTTTTTTTTTTGTTTAGAGAAAACGTTTACTAATTTACTGCCATCGGGTTATTAAGTAATATACTGGCCTATACTAATGTAGTATAAGAAACACAAATAAAATGGAGTAAAATATTATTTCATGCTTAAATAGCCTTTAGTACGAAAAAGAAACTGTATTTGCTTATTAGTTTTCAAAATAAATTAATTAGTAGTTCAGAGAACAGTAGACCCTACCTTCGACAGCACTCTGACAACGCTCGTAACCATTTCTGTCAGTTTAAACAATAACTGAAATATTTAAGAGAAATATTACTGTACAAACTTTATTGTAAATTTAATGTTTCTTTTCAATCAAAATTATTATAGTTCTTGCTGTTCAGCCAGTATTACGGAAGTTGCTAACAACTCGTCATTGTTAAATCAGAGGTGGCCATCTTGAGATGGAATGGGAAAAAAATTTATACTCACTTTGTTCGGGCTTCATAAGAGTCTTAACAAATTTTAAAACAATTGATCCATGAGTTTGGTCAAAAATGTGTAACTAACAAACATATAAACCACATGCCAAATGGTCAAGTTGAGAGAACTCGTTTTGATTGATTAATTAAAGTTTAAGGAATTAATGTAATTTGAATTTACACATTATTCTGTTAACATATTTACACTCCCTTTTGCATTTATCTAAGGTTTTACCGAACCCAAGATTAATAGAAGCAATCTATGGAAATAAATGTTTTTAACTTAGTATTATGTTTTGATATTTTCAAAATATGGAACTCATAACCTATTCTACCCCAGTCCTCATATATGTAATGTGCACACGCATGTATTTGTGAGTCAAATTTATATGGGGACAGCATGTCTGACGAATTAAAGGACTAATCAAGCCACTTTGGTGTATATCGGAATGAGACAGAAATGTATTTTAGAATGTGGCCAACACTGGCTTCCCAATACTCTTCATGCAGATGCAATAGTTCTGCACCGTTATTGTTCCAAGCGAAATGGATACGTATCAGGTTCAGAATGAACCAGCTCAATCAATTTTCAAATAGGGCCATAGCAACACTTTTTTTGCAACACGAGAATTGATAAAAATTGTAATGCAAAAATATCTGCACAAACTTAACCGCAGTGATTCTCCTGGAGGTAGTACATGTCATGCTCTTGTACTACCTTAAATCATGCCAATGACGATGATTGAGAACAGCTTTGGGAAAAGAAGAAGACAGGAAAATTCTATCCAGTAAGTAGATCTGGGCAATGACGGTAGCCAATTCACATTCAGATATCGCATTACTTAATGCTGAATACCTGTACGAAAAAGTAAGATTGTCTTCTGAGTGAATTTTAATAACTGTTTGTTAATATTCTTAATAAGTTGTTCTTAATACTCTGTGGCTGCAGCTTACTGTCTATGTACACTAAACTTGTTTTTGCTTAGATTCACGATGAGTTGTCATCTTTAGTTATTGCTCAACTGTTATTCCTTCAGTCTGAGAGTAGCAAGAAACCAGTTCACATGTATATTAATAGGTAAGCCAAAACATTAAATATACGCAAATCTCTTATAATTGTGGCATGCAACTGTCTTGCGGATGTGATAGAAGTGAATGTCTAAAAACAGTTTTATTACCATTTCTTCTGCGTTGAAGACTGGCAAAACTGTTCCAGGGTAATGACACATTTCGCCTCTTGTTTTAGAACATATCCAGCACCAGTGCTACGGATAACAATTGGTTAAAAAAAATATATGTGGCACTTGGGGTAGTGCCGACAGAAATGAAAATCGGTATAGATCATAATCGTTGAATAATTTAACTACACAAATTTATAAAATAAACATTTTTAAAATTAAAAAGACCAGTAAACATAACCTAAATTGAATGATATTGAAGTAACAGCTGTTGTGCGAAATCAGCTGTTTAGAAGTAATCACTTCAAGTGTATTATTACACAAGAACATTTATATATGCTGTGAGGTATACTTTACGGAATCAAGTGTGATGCAAAAGCAAATGTTTTGTCAGTCGTGATCATAAAAATTTTCACTTCAAAAATATTTTCAAAGATTAAACAGTGGTAGTGTTTATCAGATGTATAGGTGATGATTTCTTATGTACTAGTTAGAAAAAAATGAATTGTGGAATTTTATGCTTATAAGTATATGTTTAGTCCAGGAGGAAGTGTAACATCGGGCCTAGGGATCTATGACACCATGCAGTACATACTTCCACCTATATCTACATGGTGTGTGGGCCAAGCATGCAGTATGGCTAGCTTACTCCTGGCAGCTGGAGCTCCAGGCATGAGACATTCGTTGCCAAATGCAAGAATCATGATACACCAGCCTTCAGGCGGAGTACAGGTACAATAATAGAGGCACAACAGCTGTCTCGCTGATGTGATAGAAACAGATTTCCACAAAATTTTTCCACATTTCCTCAAAATCTGATTTCACCTTAAACAGAATTAATCTCTGTGTATGTTAACATTTTTAGTGTTAATTTTTTTTAAGATTTCAAAGTAAGAAAATGAATTTTAAACATTGTTAATTGAGATTTCCACCTCAGCAATAGATAATAGAGATTTCCACCACAGTAGTAATTTTAAACATTGAATGCCACCACAGCAGTAGTTTTAAATATTGATAATTGAGATTTCCACCACAGCATAGTTTTAAATATTGAGATAATTGAGATTGCCACCGCAGCATTGGTTTTAAACATTGATAACTGAGATTCCCACCACAGCAGTAGTTTTAAACATTGATAATTGAGACTGCCACCACAGCAGTAATTTTAAACATTGATAATTGAGATTGCCACCACAATAGTAATTGTAAACATTGATAATTAGATTGCCACCACAGCAATGGTTTTAAATATTGATAATTGAGATTTCCAACACAGCATAGTCTTAAACATTGAGATAATTGAGATTGCCATTGCAGCAGTGGTTTTAAACATTGATAATTGAGATTGCCACCACAGTAGTAATTTTAAACATTGATAATGATATTGCCACCATAGCAGTAGTTTTAAACAGAGATAATTGAGTTTTCCACCAGAGCATAGTTTTAAACATTGATAATTGAGATTTCCACCATAGCAGTAGTTTTAAACATTGATAATTGAGATTTCCACCACAGGATAGTTTTAAACATTGATAATGAAATTGCCACCACAGCAGTGGTTTTAAATATTGATAATTGAGATTTCCAACACAGCATAGTTTTAAACATTGATAATTAAGATTGCGACAGCAGTAGTTTTAAACATTGATAATTAAGATTTCCACCACAGCAGTAGTTTTAAACATTGATAATTGAGATTTCCACCACAGCATAGTTTTAAACATTGATAATTGAGATTTCCACCACAGCATAGTTTTAAACATTGATAATTGAGATTTCCACCACAGCATAGTTTTAAACATTGATAATTAAGATTGCCACCACAGCAGTAGTTTTAAACATTGATAATTAAGATTTCCACCACAGCAGTAGTTTTAAACATTGATAATTGAGATTTCCACCACAGCAGTAGTTTTAAACAGAGATAATTGAGATTTTCACCACAGCAGTAGTTTTAAACATTGATAATCGAGATTTCCACCACAGCAGTAGTTTTAAACATTGCTAGTTGAGATGGCTACCACAGCAGTAGTTTTAAACATTGATAAAATTGACTTCTGCTAGTTCTAGTGTTTAGTGATATTTAAAAATGATTCGTTGTTACAGGGGCAAGCAACGGATATTCAGATTCAAGCAGAGGAAATACTCAAATTAAAAAAACAAATCAACGGCTTATATGTAAAGCATACTAGGATGTCTTTGGAGAAAATTGGTAAGTAAAATAAATACAGAAACTTAAAATTTGGTCATGAAATTATACCCTTACCTGATTTCCTCTACAGTTACTATCCACTGCTTGTCCTGGTCACTGTTCAGGCAGTATCTGTCTACCTGAACTACTATAGTTCTAATAAAGTATAATAGTAATCATTTTCAAAGAAAAAGAGTTGTTTAAACAGGCAATAAAGTCGAATATTTAAGTTTAATAAACCATAAAACTACATAAATATGGTATTAATAAAATAAGTTTTAAACTTTAATAAAAAAATTAAATTTGCTTAGAAACCTTGCAAATTTATTTTCAAATGGTGTACATAGTAGTTTATTATAAGAAAGCTCTATGAAATCCCTGAATTTATTACAGTCTTTAATAATTTACGAAGTAGATTATTGTGTGAGTATTGTAAAGAATCTTCCTAATATTTAATTTTTTTTGCAACAATGTGTCCAGAATCAAGTATGGAGAGGGATAAATTCATGTCACCAGCCGACGCTAAAGACTTCGGAATTATTGACAAAATCCTCGACCATCCACCGAAACACGATGAAACCGTTCAAGAAACACCACTTGCAACATCCGTTGTTCGCAATTAATAGCAAATTTTATAACAATGTATTCCAATTGTTTAAAATATATTTTTCCTTATGTGTACGTTATAGATTTGTATATATTAATAAATTTGAATGTTAATTTATAAATTTTCTTGTATAAACTTTTGGAAATGTTAGTACCAGGTTTTTTTTAGAATTTAATTTACTTCTTAAAAATACTAAAACTTTTTTTTTGTTTCTTTGCGTTTAACGTACGACTATTGTGCACACTTGGGCTAATGCAGACGATGGGATGATTTATAGCGTATGAAAATGCCAAGCCCTCGCCGGGAATCGAACCCGGGTCCTTGGGGTGAAAGCCTAGTACGCTATCCACTAGACCACCGAGGTGGCTGAAGGGAAAGGAAGAAGGTCCTACCTTATGGAGTAACTCCAAAGTTTATTTCTTGTGATTCCCCATATAACAAACTTGACGATCTCATCTGCCTTACCTAAACAAGCAAAGATACAAGCTATACAAATTGTGCTATACAGTCCTAGAATTCTATTCACTAAATTTATATAAATTTTCAATTCTAAAATCTGTTTTTAAATAAAATTCAATTACAGAATATTCACAAAGCATATGTTTTAAATATGTTTACAATAAAAACAAAAAATAGTGGTCTAAACATATTGGCCAACACGTTTTTCATTTTACTCCTTACATCTTCAACATAGCATACCTTTTTTGTTTAAAAACTTAGTGTTCTATTGTTTGTATTTGTGTCATTAAAATGACCATTGCTTGAAGTCTTCAACCGTTGCTGTGATATTGGTTTCTACCTTTAGGGACAAAACAATATGAGATGCTAGGTAACGTTGCATGCATATAGCAAGAAATAAGTCACTTATTTGTTGTTGAACTACTGGATCCTTCGTTTAGTGAAAAATTTGGCAATTGTTCAGCCCAAACTATGAGCGAGGGGTGAATAATCTATTTGCTCCTATCCAAAAGATAGAGGAGTTTCTTCATTTAAGTCCTGAGTATGGGCAGCATAATGAGGTTGTACATTGTTTTGCAAAGAATTCCAGATGACAGTACACCACATTCATCTGGAATGTGGATGGAGTATATATATTATTATCTATTATCATCAGACCAACTGAGACACAGATGTTTTCCAGTGTGCCCTACGCCTTCTCTTACTCAAGGTTCATGGCTCTTGCCTAACTCCTTAATATGGCCCCTAAGAATTTCTTCGCATTATTTTTTTAATGTAGAAATGTTTTGAGTAGAACTATTGAAGGCTTAGTAACAATAAAGGAGAAAACATTTCCGTAAAGAAGCTGAATGATTACACAGTCTTTTGTAACGAGCTTCAACTGTTCTCTTAGTTGCTGTGTGTCCAGTTAAGCAGGCTCGTGATGCGATCAAGTAGACAGTAGCCTAATAGCATAGCAGTTGTTTGTTTGCTGCGTGAACAGCATGAGGAATTGGGATACTCAGGGCGCTGTTGTCAGAAAGGCTAAGGTTTGCGATTATAGAAACAAAGCCGTCATAAATGAGACTTTTATATATTTCAAGAGTTTTTGCTTTCACTTAAAATTCAGGTAAGCAACTAACAAAGCCAAGGAGCAGAACAGAAATAACTACATAAGATAGATTAACCTCACACAGACTTAAGGTATACTTCTTAGCCTTATTCCTTGCTGTGGTAAGAATAAGAAATCCAAAATTTCTTTTGATTATTGTTCTAATTCTCGCATTATTCGGTGCACTTTTAGATTGATGAAAATTGTGAAACAGCACAAATAAGAATTTTTGCAGATAATTACAAATGTCAGTGTTTTTGTATAGTAATACTTTTGTAGTTTGATAGTGGCTACCAGACTATAGATAAGACATTGGATGTTCAGTGGTTTACATGAAAATTCAATGTCACAGTAGGTTGTACATGTAGAAAATCATAATTCCAAATCACACACACATGGTGCTATGCCCATGTCCTTATCTTGTCATCTCTGATACTGTCCATATATTTCTTTATTCAGTATGATTCAAGAAACCCAGGTTTCTTTGAAAGACTAAATCAAAGACTGGACAAATTTACAGAAAAAAACAGTTTTTAAGTTAGAAGCTGTTGGGTTGACAAGATGGCAGAGCTGCAGCCACTCAACAATTAAAGTTTTGGCAGAATCGATGACTCGATCGCCTCACAAAAAAATTGTAAACCTCAGCATACACTTAAACTAGTGTATCTGGATTTAATTATAGCACTGTTTCAAATTTCCTACTCTCCAAAATTTAACTCAAAAATGAGAAACGATGCAACAGCCCTTCTTCAAAAATACCTGAATTTTGAAATCATTTTTATTGCAATGACATTTCTGCAAGTTTTCAAAATTTACCACACTCTTATCTGATTATATCCAAAACGATTGTTTTGAAATTTGGTAAAAAGGTACCTTATATAAAACACGAACGAAGTATGTGTAAGACTTTTCCCATTCACTTCCGTTTCAAGATGGCGGTCTCTGATTTACAATAACGAGTGTACGCAGTTTTAGTCAAACGCATTAACTGATTACTTTGAAATTTATTACGAAGATACCTTGTAAAAATGATAAACTCTAATCGATAAACTCTTATCAATTATGCACAAGCATGGAGACTTTCCTATTTTCTATGATAAAAGCTATCTCCCCCTATTTTGTCTAGGGAGCATTTAACCCCCTCCCCCGGTGTTTGGTTCCCTCTGGCCTAGTTACCCACCGCCCCAAAATAGTAGTCCAGCACGAGCCTGCTTGTGGACCAATGTTAATAGGATACTATATCTGCCCAAAAACACAGTTGTCATAACAATCATGAGTTGAGATTGTTGTTTGCCTTTCCTCTTGGCTGAAGATGTCATGTATCAACTGTCAGTTTGATTCTAGAGTCATCTAAAAACCCATACCTCATCCATTGTGACACTATGGTCCAAAAATCCATTGCCTTCTTCATTGTTTTGGATGAAAAATACCCTAGTCTTAATCAATGTACTTTTTTGATGTTCCAGAGGATGCTGCATTGAAACTGATTTCAACAATTTTCCGCAGTGTAAGATTTCAGAAATTATATTGTACAACACTCGGCAAATCGTTTATTATTACAGATTCAAAACAATGAATGCATTATAGGGTTACTATTGCATTGTGATCTTTGTAGATTTATTGCGCTTTCTTTCTATATTCCTGAGATGCTCAATTATGACGCCCTACTCTATTTTTAAAGTCTAGGATAAAGAGAGAAAAGATGATTGAAGTCACCTTACCCCTATAATTGGTGACTTATCAGTTCATTATTGAGGTACTCGCAGATGATTGTTCTTGCAGTTGATCCTTCTCTTGAACCTTTGCACGGAAGATTTGGAAAGCTTATGTTATGCAGTGAAATTCTGCTCATTCTATTTTACATTCTTACTTATGTTGTTCCCACGATAAGATGAGACAATGTAGTCCATAATCCTGTATACATAGGCAAGTCTAAGTTAGGCCTATACCTAAAGATGTCATTCACTCTACTAACACCAGTAGCTTTACACTTTAAGGTTATGTAGGCTATGTAGAGTAGGGAATGTTTGTATGTTTTGAGCAAATGCGTGATTATAATACAGTTAAGAGGTACAGTGGAATTTGCTAAGCCAATCGGCTGTCTCCCAACTGGAAACGATTATTGTAAGCATTTTAATTCTACACAATATATTGATGACCGTATAGTTGTTCGACAATAATGCTTGTTACAACCACAAGTGAAAAAAAATTGATGTTAACTAAACATTCATGTTAAGTTTATTTATTCAATTTCTTTTGATTTTGGAACGCGCAACCCAACACATTTATTACGTTTTTAAACCAAACATTTTTGGCCGAACAATGCGAGGAGATTTTTGTTCCAACTCGACCGTTGACATTTGATTTGTGTGTTTGTCACGCTGTTTTGGCCAAGTGCATTAACCAATTGTTTTGAAATTTGGTAAAAAGGTACTGAATATAAAACCCGAACGAAGTATGTGTAAGACTTTTCCCATTCGCTTCCGTTTCAAGATGGCGGTCTTTGATTTACAATAACGAGTGCACGCAGTTCTAGTCAAAGACATTAACTAATTACTTTGTAATTTATTACGAAGATAACTTGTATAAAAGACGGATGTGTAACATTTATTCCAATTTACTTCCGTTTCAAGATGGCGAGCTCCAATTAAACGTTGAGGGTGTAGTCACTGGTTATTTTCTTTAACACTGACTGAACGGTAAAACCTATGATACTTTCCACCGCTGCATACTGGAGAAAGAGCATAAAATCTTCAATAAAGGAGGTCCAGTAACATTTACCGCCTCGGTGGCCTAGTTGATAGCGTACTGAGCTTTCACCCCAAGGACCCGGGTTCGATTCCCGGCCAGGGCTTGGCATTTTCTCATACGCCAATCCCCCCATTTTTCTCATTTATAAATCATCCCATCGTCTGCATTAGCCCAAGTGTGCACAATAGTCGGACGTTTAAAAAAAAACAACAAACTATTCTTGATTTCACGACGGTCTTGGTGTTGATGCTATTTATCAAAACTATTTCATAAAATTTCGTGCACAGGTTTTGAGTTTACTTATTATTACGACAAAGATAGAAGAAAACTAATGAACCGATTTTGGGAAATTAGAATCATCTAAAAAAACCCGTGTCTCGTTCATTGTGACACTGTGGTCAAAAAATCCATCGCCTTCATTATTTTGGATGAAAAATGTCGTAGCTCTAATCAATGTACTTTTTGATGTCCCTGAGAAAACGGCATTAGAACTCATTTCAACAATTTTTCGAAGCAAGATTTAAAAAACGATATTGTAGAGCAATCAAAAAATCATTTAATATTACAGATTCAAAAGACAATGAATGCATTTCAAGGGTTACTATTATACTGCGATCTTTGTAGATTTATCACAATAGATTTTCTTTCTATATTCCTGATCCCAGCAGGGGTATGTAGACTAGCTGCACCCATTGAGAGGATTTAGACGTCCCTCGCGGTACCCGAATCTAACACACTTACACTTACAACACTACACTCACACTTACATTTAGGGAGGCGATAATAGCCTTAATGTGCTTTTCGCCTTAAAATAACAAAAACAAAATGTACGTATGTATGTTTGTTGCGCAGTTTTGGCCAAACGAATTGACCGATTCTTTTGAAATTTTGTTTCGAAGATATCTAGTATAAGTCGCAAATAACGTATATGTAACATTTTAACATATTTACTACCGTTTCAAAATGGCGGCCTATGATTGAACGATGACGTGTGTACGAAGTTTTAACTAAACGCATTGAACGATTATTTTGAAATTTTGTACGAAGGTACGTTATATAAAGCCCGAAGGACGTATGTGTAAGATTTTTTCCCATTCGCTTCCTTTTCAAGATGGCGGGCTTTGATTCAACGTTGAGAGTGTAGTTGCTTGTTATTTCCTGTAATACTAGCTGAACGGCAAAACTTAGCATAAATTCGTATGGTGAAATACCATGAAATTTCCAATAAAGTTTATCTAATATAATTTATCGTAAATATTACGGTTGCCGATTAAATTGGCGGAAAACGTTACTAGCGCTGTCGTGGCGCGCTCTGTACAGTAATTAAGAATACTGCGAGGTCTGATGTTCTTTGAACTGCTAGTAATTGTGAGATCAGATTTTCAAAAAAATTTAAATAAAACAATTTGGTTGGAGATTCGTTAGCTCTCAGTAGATTAGCTGCACCTATTGAGAGGATTTAGACGTCCTTCGCGGTACCCGAGACACTTATGACTTTAACACTTTACACTCACACTTACATTTAGGGAGGCGATAATAACCTCAATGTGCTTTTCGCCTTAAAATATTAATAATAAAAATCATAAAGTCTACGATAAGGAGAGGATTTAATAGTACTACAATAGTACTTTTCCAACCACAAGTAAAAAAAAATTATGCTAATTAAATATCCATATTAAGTTTATTTATTCAATTTCTATTTTTTGGAAGGGACAACTTATTACATTTTTAAATGTTGGAAAAATGTTTTTAAACTATTTATTTCATTTTTTGTAAATTCATTGCCAAATTATTTTTAAAATGATTACAGAAACAAAATAAAAGTATTTCAGTATTTAAAGAATACTAATAATGCAGGGCTCTTTATTGGTAAAACCCAAATGAACAACGATTTCTACCTAAAATCGTTAAATTTTTTTAATAATAAATAAATGTTGGCCTATAAGGCCAATTCTAAATTTGGAAAGTTCATAACGTTTTAATTATACATTTTTTTTGAAAATATGATTCTACTATCGCAATGAACGTTAAAATGTGCATAAATTTGCATTTTAAATTTTCAAATTTCGTTGACAGTATGCTGCCAACGATTTAATTTTTGTATTTTTAATGTGACAATTAAAAAAACTTATTTGTACAAATTATAATTACATTTTCAAAAAAATATAAAAATAAACAAATATTGTGATGTTATTACGTACGGAAATTCGCTTCCATCACGTCTGCGAGACAGCTGTGCGCCGTGATTATTTTTTTTATAAATCGCACGCGCGGACCGAAGCTAAAATTGGCATATTCAAGGAACAGGCTGTACGAAGTTGAAAGAATTTTTAGTTATTCATCAGTGGAAAGCACGTGATACGTAGAGGGGGTGGAAGAAATAAGGGTTGACATAACAAGACCATTTGTTATAGCCACTCGTGTCCCGCTTCAAAACAAGATGATTGGCCGGCAAATGCTCCCTGCTCCTGTTTCATTAATATGTTTTTCTTGTAAAGGACATGATTAGAGGGATGATGCGAAAAAAAGGGATATTTTTAAAACTGGATTACCCAAGTTTATCTGATTTTCAAGTACTGTGCGTATTTTTATTTGTTTAATCTTTTTGGAAACTTGTCTTTATGGAAACTTGTCCAAGATGGACTAAGGTATTTTCGGCAACACCCTGAAGTTAAAGGAGGTTTAAAAAAATGTCCACTCTGTTAACCAGAAGTTCAGTTATAAAACTATTATTAATTATAGAATGTACGAGGTGTATATATATATAATAAATAAATAAATAAATATATATATATATATATATATATATATATATATATATATATATATATGTGTACATGTGTTCGATACAATTGTTTCTAGAAGAATCATTGTTCCGACTTTTCGTGAAAATCGTACCTGGCGTCTTCGCTGTTTCCGGCGGAGGCAGCTGAAGTGATCAGCTGATGGGTTTACCGTACCTCTAGCTCATACTACTTTCACTCATCTACTCAAGGCCTACACACATTCACTATCTACATAGTTTCAATCACTCTAAAGTGTAAAGCGACCCGTGCTGGTGAAGTAAATGATACCGGCCTAATGGTGCATCAAACTTAGCATCGGGAGACCTTACCCATGCATGCAGGACTCTGTATGAACGGACATCATTTGATTAGCTACTTATGGGTGTTCCCATAAGTAAGAATGTAGAATAGAATGAGCGGGAACTCACCACGTAGTAAAAAGGTTGGCCAAATGGAACTTAACCTCCGAAACGAGGATCAAGAGAAAGAAAATTGAAAAGGAATTACCAGAGGAAGCATCTGGAAGCACCTCAATAAGGAACAAACAATTGGGAACAATTGGGAAGTCAGCAATTAGTAGTGAGGGAGTTACCAACCTTGAATCCTCTCCAAATATTAGACTTTTTTTTACAAAGAGACTAGGACTGGAGAAGGCGCCGTAACAGAGAATCTCAGGAATATAAAAAGAGCGCACAATATATCTACAAAGGTATATAGTAAACCTTTGTAGGCAATGCAATAGTAACCTTACAAATACAAGGGTTATCAATTATTAACTCCTCTTATATTAATTCATTCACTCATCTTCGAGGTTGTTCTCGCTCTAAGTCTGAAGTCAAACTGAAAACCTTCCACCTATCAGCTCGTTTTATAAACTCCGTATAACGCAAATACAAGAAAATGGGCTGGCTTAGCTGACGTAGATCGACGCGCCATTAACGCGCATTAGCCCGGCTGATTACGACCAGTTAAATTTGCACTACACCCAGTTCGAACACAGGCAGTCCTCCAAGCAGCAGGTAAATTACTGGCGTCGTCTCTCATGTTTCTCTGTTTCGTTGACCTCTCTAACAATCCTCGTCATATAATTTTAAAAGTTTATCTGTTTCCCTGTCTCAAAATCTATGGTGTGGCCGGTTTCTGTCTGATTCTGGTAGAGAGCGTAGGGTACTTTGTTGCTTTTTAATTTCATGCTTATGTTCCTTCAATCTGAGATGCGATTTTGGCGAGACAGAGAGAGAGAGAGAGAGAGAGAGAGAGAGAGAGAATAGCAAAAACTCTTTGTTAAATTGAAAATGTGGTTGGCGGTACCACTTGTGGTGTAGCTGAGCAATTAGGCTCATTTAAAAAAAATAATGGTTTAAAAATTTGTTTTTTCTAAAATAAAAATTCTGGGTTTTTGCACTATTTGTCAGATTTTTATGAAAGTACGACTGAACGCCATTTCAATGGAAGTTTTTCGTTGTTTAATGTAGCTGTGAGAAGGTTTTAAACAATGTCACACTGTCATACGCCTATTTCGGAAAATTTCGTTGCACTCAAAATGTCCGATTTATTTGTCCTTTACGTTAACAGCCTCCTGTTTGCTTTTCACTGGAAGACAATTTTACAGATTTGAAAGAAAACCTTTATATATAAAGGCAACGCTCCACAGGCTGCTGCCTGGAGCACTGGTGTACAAGGAAACCGAACACCTTATCGACGTATTCAGAAAGAGACGCC